>CAXKWD010000013.1:20735610-21438110 GCA_964059195.1 Ectobius pallidus
TTATGACTTCGAATTGGTTGAAATTCCATACATTCTTATACTGGATTGGACTAAATAATTTTCAAAATATGCAGCACATTTTTAAGTTCATTTTGGTGCAAAAAGTATTTAATTATCTGCCTTATTTTTTAAATTATGAATATAAACAAAGATGCTGAACTTCACTTTAAGCAGTTGTTAGCTAGCTACCTGTGTAGTTTAATTTTGTACATTTAACTGTCTTTCCCCGCACACTACATTTTTAGGACCGTTTCTCTGATATTTCCAAAACTACTGAACAGAATTTCATGATTTTTTGTTCAAGGTGCCACCATGCCTCTTTTTAAAATATTTCCCCTACAAAAAATAATGTGGGGTTTAAAGTAGCTTGTAAATCTTTTACATAAATTTAACAGGTAGGGATTTTAGAGCCTTGTGATACGTAAATAAATGTAAGAGATGTAACGGAAACGTTGGTTTTCACAAGCAATGCAAACTACGTGAAATTATTTCTCAATTGATTGTCTACATATTGTCTAGAATAAATTTCAGTACATTTCCCTGCTATCCTGTGAATGCCGCCAGGCAACTTAGATAGTTTACTGGGCCCGCTTTTTTCCCCTACCTGTACATATGTGTGATCCCTATACAGGCTATGGAGGCCCAGAGAGTTCCAGGAGGTTGAGGCTCCCACATTTTGGACACTCCGCACGTGAAGGTGGTAAGGTTGTCATCCTTACGTACCGGCCTTTACCCCTAGGATTGCTCCTGGTACTCATTTCTGTTAGAGGCTGAGTAGACCCCAGGGTCATAGTGCCACCAGAAGGATTAGGCCAATTGAAAAACTCCATCGACCTCATTGGGAATCGAACCCGCGACCTTCCGGTTTGTAGCGCAGCGCCTCAACTACTATGCTACGGCGTACCCTACCTGTCCATATAAATATAGAATATTATCTGTTTAACCACTGTCTATACTAGGTCATTTTTTGTATATACATCTTCAAGCTTTTAAAATGAAAAGAAAAAAGAATAAATGAAAATGTTAAACGCCAATTTAAACACTTAATTTATAAATTTAGTTGCATGCTAAACATTTTATGAAACGTTTTTATATGTTTATTAAATGCTGGTTTTTCGGTGTATTAATTTACAGTTCCATATGAGCCATGTAACTAAGGAAAAAATATTGAATATAGTCTATATTGCAGTGCTAAGCTATACCTTCCTTCAGCGTCTCAACCACTACGCTACTGCGTACCTCGTAAAGTTAGTAATGTAAAAATGTTTATTGTTAGTACATAAAGCTTTAGTAGTTTGGTTATTCGTCATTTCCAAAATGTGTTATCGGTATCACCACAGTTGTTCGAAAGAGATTTAAATTATTTGTCAAATTACATAAATATAAAGCCCTCAGAAAAAATAAATTGTAATGTTTCGTCATATCAATGTTTCAAATACAAAAGAAGTTAACATCCTTCCTCATCAATATGTGGATTACCTGGTAAACCTATTTCTCATCAGTACTTAATATATGAAAAGTTACGTTCAATATATATTTTATTTTTATCCTCTGCATTTAAACTGGTCCACACACTGGAATCATTTCAACATATAATTCTTTGAAAAAGGAATAATAAAAATAATTTTTCCACTTTATCCGGGATACCTGGATAACATGTTTCTTGTCTATAAGATAGGTCCAAAATTATCAAGAGTCACATTAAAAACATAGGAAATAATAGGAAATAGTATGTTGCGATACTTGAATGGGAAGTGTGATTTAACAGAATCGAGGAAAAGTTAGAAGAAACGAGATGAAGTTGAGTTTTTTTGCTGTTTCCGATATTCTGTTATACACTTCACGCACATGTGTGGTAAATAATTTGTCTACAATAGGAAACAAATCTGGAAAACTTACGTGAAATAATAATTAAACACAAACATAAGTTCTTGAAGCTAGACTCAAGTCTACCAACCTTAAAACGTTAAAATTTTATCTTGCTGCACTGCCTCCTTGATCTTATGCATCAAGAATGCTGTTCTTGGTAGCGATCGATTACTTTTGCCTGTCGGTTCGCACAAGTTGTTAATGCTTATTGTTCTTATTTCCACCTGTGACTAAAAATTTAGCAGCCGCAACTAGTCGCATGGTACTTGGAATGTGAACTCTAACCTTGAGTTTGACATAGTCACACAGCTATGTGTTAAAGAGTGTGGTAAGTTAGATTGCCGGCAGTGGGTATTGGAAATCCGAATTTCCACCATAATAGCGTGAACGGTAATTGGATGAAAAGCACTATCGTAAGGAAAATCATTTTAAATTGCTCTTATAAAAGAATAATGTTCATTATTGCCAACTGTGGCTTATGAAATGGATTATACATCAGGTTACCAAGGTAACCCAATTATAGAAATGTGTACAGTTTTGCGGATGTGCACATGACTTTTATCCTAACAATGTACAGTAGTTGCCGAAACTCATAATCTCAAAGTATCCAGTCATGTTAGTTTTTTGTTTATGTGGACAGATTAAACTGGGAAAACAAATAATCACTTTATTTCTTGTCTTCTAAGAGTTCGAAGTTATTTCGAAATTCTGGTACAGTTATTTGTGAATTTAACATCACAAGAAAACTGCTTTGGCAGTTTCGAATTGCTCCTTTTTACGGCAAGAGTTACAAATTACTAAGAAGCTCGTATGTGCACAAGACTTTTCCAAGTTCTATGGTTTTCATCAGTCATGCATATTTTAGCACGGATTCTGAATTCGTCATTCTTAAGAACAAAAGAGGTACGTCATGATTGTAAGCTCTTGCAAGGAAACTGTTATAATGTCTTTGCTGAGGGGGAAAGGGGGAGCCCAGCCTTCCACCCTACTGCATCTAAGCGACCTCAACGTTACAAGAACCTTCCTTAAACCGCCCCTTTCCCCGTAAGAAGATTATGGACCGTGTTCTGTTAGAAAATAGAAGCAAAGCACTTTGTTTACTATTGGATGTCTTGCAAAGCTCACCTGAGCATTTGCTTCGAGCATATCCCTTCTGTATGGATTAAGATATAATCGATTTTCCTACAATATTGGTTCCTTTATTCTTTTTTTCGTAGGATTACTTATCTTCGAGCATCAATGTATTAATTCTACACTTTTTCAAAACTGTGTGAATGAACGTTTTATTGGCGCCCTTTCATTATTACTTCTTTTATAAGAACTCTGCGTTATATTATTTACTTACTTACTTATCCAATGTCAATATACAATTCCTAAACAAGCTAAAGGAATCTTTTACGGATCCCGGAGGTTTTTTTTTTTTTTTTTTTTTTTTTTTTTTTTGTCTTGGCTTTAGCTGGCATGCCCCATTGCAGTACGCAGTACTACATGCCATAATTTACATATTTCAATTTAGTTTGTGCTTATTTGCACATTGTCTTACACACTTATTGTTGACTTATTCCCTATAGAAACTTTTTAGATTATCACTTCACTTAACACTTATCAATATTACTTAACAATGTCTTCATAATGTTATTTATAGCTTATATTATTTTAGTTCGCCAAAGTCGATGCTCTGTATAAATGTTTTAAAGACTCTCAAATGATTTGAGATTAGCTGCACCTTACTCACTGGCCATTTAGCACGTTTAGATTCAATTTCTTTTATCATTTTGTCTCTTTGTGGTTTAAGTTTTATTGCCGCTCTTACATGGGCCCATAATTCAACCCTATTCTGTGCTAACCCCATCCAACTATCCGTCGCAAATCCTACTAACCTTAAACCATCCTAATATTGTTTTCCCACTTACGTCAAAGTTTTTTTAAGTGGTCTCTTCCCTTCGGTTCTCCCAGTCAATATTTTTTAGAAATATCTTTCCTTCCTCATTCGCGCAACATGTCCAGTCCATTTCATCCTCCGCGATTTAATTACCCTTTCTATATTCGGTGAAGAGTACAGGTTATGAAGCTCGTTGTTATGCAATTTATATGTAAGTTATGCATATGTTGGGGTACGCCGTAGCGTAGTGGTTGAGGCGCTGCGCTACAAACCGGAAGGTCGCGGGTTCGATTCCCGATGAGGTCATTGAGATTTTTCAATTGGCCTAATCCTTCTGGTGGCACTATGGCCCTGGGGTCGACTCAGCCTCTAACAGAAATGAGTACCAGGAGCAATCCTGGGGGTAAAGGCGGCCGGTGCGTAAGGATGACAACCTTACCACCTTCATGTGCCGAATGTCCAAAATCTGGGAGCCTCAACCTCCTGGAACCCTCTGGGCCTCCATGGCCTGTACAGGGATCACTTTACCTTTACCTTATGCATATGTTATAAGGAAATAATCTTTACTTACTGATTTTCCGAAGAAAAACTTTGTGGTTAGTCATTAATATTCTTCAATGACATTGGCATCACAATACTACTTCCTATAACAAACAAATTTACAAGAAATTACTTCTTATAAAAAGACGTATCTAAACAATATTTTGCAAAACTTATGTTTTCTCTTCACTTCTTCGGATTCACTAATTTCAGAATCATTTAAGTTAAACAAATCACTAATATAATTTATATCTTACTAAAAAAGATCTAAATCCACAAGAACATTCAATAAATGTGGTTAAGGTCTGACATATTGTGGAGTGATGTGAACAATTATAAGAACATTTGTATTAGCAAATTTACTCTCTCCTTCCAAAATGATGTTTTGTGAACTAATATTTTTAACTGTCGTGTTATGAGTCTAAAAAATACGAAGAAAATAATTTCCAACATGTATTACAAATTTAGAACTAAGACTGGCATGTATCCATGTATCCCCGGAAATAAGGTGTACTTATTCCGCACCTGTGCACTAAGTCCTCTATAGGCCTAAATTACCGGATTAGTGGGAAGTTTGAGGGCAGTCTGTTAGCGTGTTCTTTTTTATAACCTAATTGGTAAGGAAAAAGTAAATATTACACATTAAATATCAATTATACAGGTAGATTAAAAACAATGTGAGATTATAAAATAACTTTATAGTATTATACAACGGCTTGGCCATCAATCTTGTTTCTGATATCCTTCCTAGATTAAAGCAACGGTACAATCGTAATATTGTGTGAAATTTGACTAAAAATGTTTTAGACAAATAATCAAAACTCTGTTGTGTTCATGAATATTTACATTATATAACTTATATATACATATATATCTGTTCCCCAAATGTATAGGATACTAGATCATTTTCTTACCAAAATGGGATAATTATACACTCATATGTACTTTATTTTGCCGTATCCGAGGTATAGAACGTTATTTTCTACATCAAATTGGGGAAGTTACATGCTTTTAAAAGAACACCACATCCATTTCTATTTAGAGGAATACAACACTAGCTGGACACAGATGTTAAAATTTTAATCTCATTATACGACAAAAAAATTCTGCAAGACCTCTTCTTGTTAATAGGCAGAATATTGTTGAACAATTGCAGTTCTATAAAAAATTGATAAACCATAAGTCCAGCAGGGGAGGATGAAAATATTGTTGAAAATGCTGTCCTGTAAAGTTCGCTAAATTTCGCATGTTGTATAGTAAATATTATTTATTAGTGCTACACGCACGCTACAGTTATGATAAGCAGAACAGGATGTAAAAATAGACCTATGTTGGTTTTTCTTAACATATAGATTGCTATTTAGTACAAACATTGACGTCAAAGTGAGTACACCCTATTGTTCAGATAAACAAATAGGTCTATAAGACGTTGAGTGTGCACCTTTACCATTTACTGTGGAAGTCACATAATTATATATAGCAGGGCTAACCTTATACTTCATGAACATAGGTTCATGGTCTCATGTTATCAGAACAAAGGCTGCTGTTATTTGTAAAGTAATTAAAACTAAAATGAATTAGAACAACAGCGCAGGGTTGGTGTTCTGCTGTCTGATACAGTACATCACAAATCAACAAACTTCCTGCTCCTGCCGCAGTACCGTATTCATAATGTTCTGCCTGCACTAGAAAGTTGTATTTTAAAATAAAAATAAAAACTGAGCGTGGTTTGTTATTTAATTTTTTACGTATAATTTAACATGAAATTAAAATAGCGAAATGTAAGCAAACTGTATTGCGAAAAATCGATGAATATTAAAAAAACAAACTAACAAGAAAATAAACAAACCAGTAGAAACCAATGGACCTCCATAACATTAAGAATACATTTTGCAAAGTGTTTTAAAGCACTTTACTTAAAAATCCTTGTTAAGCTGTTAAATAATTTTTAGACAGCTTGAATTAAAAGTAGAACTTCTAAACCTAGACACACCAAGTAAAATTTGCACATTATGACACTAATAGGCCTACTGTAGAATAGTTATAACATTGTATTGTTACCAACTTTGGTATCAGTCACATGGAAAATACTCATTTAAATAAGAATATTTGCATATTATGGTTATTAAACACATTCAGTCTGATAAAAATCGGAAACCCTTTTCTAAATGTTAATTTTCTCACGGGGGTTTCAAATATCGTCATACCTGCTGGTTTAAAAGCGTTGTGGACTTCATCCATTCCGTCTGTTGGCAGCCTTGATACTTTCTTTGATCTGAATAACCAGTAACTATAACTAACTCTCTGTGCGCTTGTGTATGTTGAATTCGTCATCAAGGCTCGAGTCGATAGATGGCACGTAAGTCATATGAATAAACCTTCTCTTCCTACTATTAAAATAAAAGTATGAAAAATACTGTATGATACACGTGATACAACGATTTTGTTTCGCTAGTACGATAACTACACTCGCCTTTACGGGTTCGTTTCGCTAAATAAAAAAATATGTGTTTATCAATTGTATCGTAAATAACTATTGGTGGAAACAGACTTAATAGCAAATCAATCTATTGTCAATTATCTTTAAGTATTTGTAATTAGAATTATTGATGGAATAAATTATGTTTCAAGGCATCATAATACTAATGGCGGCTGGAAGGATTGGGGGCATGCAGACTCCTACAGCCGATTTTGTTGGTTTTGGGGACCGGATGTTAATATAATATTAAAGTTAAATACCTCATAATTAGGAAGTAATTCAATGGAAGTGGTAATCCATACTTCGTTTTCGCAGTTGTCATTATGTTTATAAGTAGTAACTAAATTATCAGA
Organism: Ectobius pallidus; assembly: GCA_964059195.1. Taxonomy (NCBI): domain Eukaryota; kingdom Metazoa; phylum Arthropoda; class Insecta; order Blattodea; family Ectobiidae; genus Ectobius; species Ectobius pallidus. The sequence continues at coordinate 20,742,734 of CAXKWD010000013.1, forward strand.
CCCAAAAATTTGTGGTTAAAATTTTCGAAAAAAAAAAAAGGCCTGTTCAGACAGGAGTACCAAGATAGACGAAGAGTCCTAACAAATTGTGCATAATCTTTATGATAATATACAGCCTCCAAAATTAGGATTGATCCTAAACTGTTGTTAAACAATGTGGATTTTCTTAGCACACCATTCGTTTTAATCAAGATAGAGAAGACACAAGAATAAGTGTTATTGCATTGACACAATGAGACAACGATTCTCATTTGTTAAGCACGTGTAATTGCAGTAAAATTCAATGTAAAATGGAATTCTGGTGACTCAAAGCCAGGACAACTGCGGTCAAGTTGAAAAGTTGTGGGGATTGTCAGATGCACCGGTCCAAACAGTTTACCACTGGCTGTCCTATTCACTGTTAAACTTGCCAGACATTAGGATAGGATTAAAGTAGGGGTGTCTCTCTTTCGCTGCATTCGTTTTGAAATGCCTTCAGGAATTTTTCTGAAGGTTAGAGCTTGGATTATCTGGATAAAAGTTAATTGGTTAACCGAACAATTTATCAAGATAACTAGATGGCGTAATTTCAACCATAATCCAAGTATTTTTAGTCTTTTAGCTATTCAGTTAATATCTAAAGATGGTTTAGATAAGTACAGCCAGAATAATCGGTACCAGTGCAAGAATGCCATTTACAAACATTTAATCGTGTGGTTGAGTGGATGGGTTATCATGAGACTACTTATGACGACTTTTATGTGGCATTGTCCGTGTGAAAAACGTACAAACAACATAAAATCCAGATAACTGTAAATAATGGCCAATTGGCTATGTGTTCAAATAACAGGTAACTATTTTATCTTCTCTGCAATTATCTGTGCAGTTAACCGTTATCCAGTTATTTGTCCCAGCTCAACTAAATATATTTATCTGGATGTTCTTAGGCATGGGCTCTCATTATGCATAATGGTTAGAATCATAAAATATTACTATGTTAGATTTTAATTGGTTTTAAAGAAAAAAGAATTACTTGAATTCAATTTTCAACACATAGAATTCACCATGTGATCCAATCCTGCATCTATCTGAATGATATTTCGAAGCCCATTCTAGGTAGACAAAAACACCTGCATTGACCATTTTTTGTCTTTATAATTATAATTATGAAAATTTCTGTATTTTCAACTGTACAGAACTATTTTAGAAAATCTGATGTGAAACTCACTTAACTTCCTCTGTCCAAATAAAATTTACCCTCTTAATATAATACATTACGTATGACATTCTCTTAATATAAATTGGTTGTAAAAATTACATCCGCATCCCTGAAGGATACATATCACAAATAAAATCTGATTGGTGCACTCTCTAACTTTCTTTACTTTAAGCATAGTCAATACCTTTTTCTTATTTCACACTCTGAATTAGAAATAAAATGAAAATATTCGCCAAACTGCAATATATATATATATTTTTTTTTCTTGGACGTATTTCCAAATTAGGTTCCGAAATAACTCGCAGTTCTTTGATTATAATCACTAAGTCTGTAGTAAGATATTGTTTACAACAGTACACTTTACTGTATGATGAATGGCTAAAACATCTTCCCTGTCCAAATGACCAGTCCTATTAGGTAGTTCAAAAGTCTGGCCCTTCTACGTTTTTATCTACGATTTATTTTAATCAAAATTTTCAATTCATCCAAACAAGTTATCATACATTACAAAATCCAGGCCCCCAACTGAGCAGTGTTCTTGTTTAGGAGGTACAGTTGACATACGTATTAAATAAGAGATAACAGATAAATTTACACACATTAAGAACCAGAACTAAAATTGTTAACAATTAAAAAAATTAAAGTAGGAGATTCAACATTACGAAAATAGAACTCAGTTTTAAAAACCTTTTATATGAGGAAATAGAAATACATGACAAAATTAAGATGAAACAAATGAAAGTCAAAACAATTATTAAGATTTTATTTTTAATATTAAATAGTTTATTTTATTTTTATCATAAATGTATCCAAAAAACGAAAAGTGGTGTTTCTCCTTGTCCTTTCACAGTGTGTGACAGAACGTATTAGTATTCATAGTGCTGGGTTATAGAATTAGGTGAAATTTCATGATAGAGTTGTATACAGGCCTGATTAGTTGGAAGTACCTCTTATTCATGTACGTATAAATATGATTCTTGTACACAGCCAATCCGTATGTCACGGATGTTTCAAGTTAAATTACTTAAATTCTAGTCTTATTAAAAGAAGTATATTCTTATTCTTCATACTTTTTGCATGATTAAATCATAAATTGTAAGGACTACAATAATATTTTGCAATATCAGATTTATAACTTCACCAAGTGGGCAAATGTAAATGGTTTTACTATGTAACAGATGTTACTTACTTTGTGAACCAATTTTTGTCATGTCAGTTCTATTCAGAGAAGTCTTCCTCCCATGATGAAGCAAAGTATTTTAATATATAATTTCGGTTATTTTATGAATCAGAGTATATGTTAAGAGACACAGATAAAGGAAAAGTAACCACAAAGAAAATTGTTTACAACTTTTTAGTATAATGGACGTTACATTAAACTGTAACGGATGTTACAAGTAACCTCAAAGATTTAACTTGTTTTCAGGGAATTGACTTGATTATTTCCTGCCCTTAAATTATTCTTATTTTTCGTATAGTAAGCTTAAATACATATATGTATACTTTAAGAGAAAACATTGCACATACTAGCTAATGATATTACAGTTCAGGTTACCGCTTTTCTAGGATATAGACCTACGTTAAACATTAATAGTAAAGTAAAGTAATTCACAAATCACAGGTAATAATGAAACATGTAAAAAAACAAAATTACAGAACACTTTAATAAATAGTATTTAGGCCTATTAATGACTCTTACAACTCAATAAAACTGAGTAATTACGTTTTTCTTCTTCTACAATTAACAAAAACTTACTTTTCAAAATAGTGATTTCACGAAGAAATGCATGTATTATTCGATGTCTTTGTGTTTCTGCCGATGGTGTAGGTAAAATTGCTTTGATTTGGTCGAAGTCAACAGTTTTGTCATTTTCGTTCACACAAATCATTTTATTAAATTTCCTTCCCATTATTGCCAAACAATGTCAAAAGCAAAAAGTAATATTTTACTTTTTTTAAAATGCTTGTAGTACTTATTATTTTAATCTTTGCAAAACCATAAATTTTGTAACATCCGTTACATCATACTTATACAAAAAATAAATAGATAAATGAAACAAAAGAAGTAAAATTGAGGTTGGACCTATGCAATTATTCTCACAAATTTTGTCACACAATAATGAACCCATTTTCTTTAAAATAAACTAATTTGTGTTTTTCTATAACTATGCAGTTAGTCAGTTTATAGACATTTATATTCAGAAATGAACTTACCTTTATAATTTTGCTTACACAACATGGAAGAATTATTCTTGGAGTCTTCATACATAAACAGCCGAATTCATCTGCTGACTGTTTGGAGGATTATAGTGTTGTAAAGAGCATAATAGCCTGTGTGGAATACTAAAAACGTGTAAATTATTTCAAAACGTTTAAGAAACTCACTAGCAAAGTTTCGTAATTATAATAGGTAAAAAAATATGTAAGATTATTTTTAATTTTTATACTAATTCCCACTTTTTCGTGGATTGACTGTACAGTAAGAATTGGAAGTGAATGTGTACACTGGGCGTAAAGTAGGGCGTAACGACGTCTTGTTTGCTAACATTGTCGCGGATACGTGCGTCTCCCTTCTTCCACACCGCGAGAATTCAAAAGATTTAGTTTACAAACGGGGAAAACAAATTGCTTCTGTGGAACAGCTCACGAAGTGACAAATAAATCTTATCTTCTATATTCTGGAACGAAGAAAATATCATAGTCTTGTATTCTTTAGTATTCTTTATATGTCTGTGCTGTTCAGCTTTACCATTGGTAAAGGAATAGTTGAGAGTACATTAACGAGAGGATTTTAGTGACATCGTACATCTCACTCCCATGCCAGTGTTCACACGTCAGTTAGATGCTGTATACTTATATGTTGTGAAACATATTTTCAACGTTATCTTCTTCACTAGATGAGAAAATGTCGCTTTGAATAAGGTTATCATCTTCTCCTTCCATTATTTCTCTAACGAAATTTTCAAATTTTAGGGTCATTGACATTCACTGATTCCATTTTTGGAAACAACGACTCGGAAGAATTTTCACCATAAACAGTAACACTGGTGACAAATCACCCCACGAGCTAATTAAAACGCTTCAGATTGTACAACAATGTTTTTTTTTATTTTTTTATATATTTTTTTTTACAAAATGCAAGGATGTACTGATTTATCTAACGATGATGAAAGATACATGTGGCAGCAGAATAAAGTAACCGGCATTGCCAAGATAAGACAATAATGATAATGAATTTGTGTTGCCGCGTTAGTCCTGCTAACATCGAAGTGTTAAAAATAACTATTTTTTTCCTCTTTCTGTTTTATTCTACGCCTTTTCCCCGCATTTCATTGTTGTCTGACAGTAATAACACCCATTATCAGAGAAGAGTAGTAATGAGTCCAAGAGACTCGCCTTAAGAGCTTATGGTTGCAGAATACCTTGGGTGGTGTAGAGTTAAGAAACATATAAGATCTGTATATTTGTTCAGTTATGAAAATGTATTTATTGTTGTTAATTTTTTTTCAGGTGAGTAGAACTTAGCTATTTTATCTCAGCAATGCTTGCGGTTTCCTGTTTGGAATAAGAGAGCTCTAATCTTCCCGTTCATTTAGAAGTATGTAAGTAATATATTTTGTTATAACTTTATAATACCGTGCATTTACTTCAGCTTTGTTAATATAGTTTTTGTGTACCATCAATGTGTTAGGATTATCTATTGAATTCCTTTTTTGTATATAGCTTACTGAATGTGTAATTTCATTTAAAGCCGCGGCTTATATTCCTCTTTATCTGACTTTCTGCAAATTATATGTGAATTATTTTCGATTGTAGTATCGATTAATACTGTAAGGGTATACAAATAAATTTAAATTTCATTACATTATACTGTTGGTACCATTGTAAGAAGACCTCGCCCCAAACCATCATCTATCTACAAAAGCATATAATAGCATTGTTCCCTAATCTGAAAATCTGCACCATCTACACCGACAAGGAACAGGTGCTCTTGATGTCGCGTGGATTTTCCCAGTGATGCCGCTGCCATTCACTACTTCTGTGAAGTAAACGTGCAGTGGTAGGCCTACGTATTTGGTAACATTGTACTGCAGACAAGTGTGAATACGCCTAATTACCATTCTATTCACTGATTGACAGGTCGAAGAGGATAAGGACGGCAGCAGGTAGAGTCAGTTCTTGGAAAAAGAGTCTTTAAGAAGAGACACCCACAATACGTTATAATACATAAGAGTTACCGCAAAAATTGTTACGCATAATGCAGAATTTTGACATACCCCTATCATCTGTCACTGTGGACGAATGGTTAGTTTAGCGGTCTTCAAAAGGAAGAGTCCTGAGTTCAAATCCATCTCTAACTAAATACTTCTCATATGTAACCTACGGCATTGTTTCTTAGAGCATATGTGACCCTGCCAGGGAAACCCGACAATAAATAATTTTCTTTTTTGGTTTGAACACATTCAACTTCAACAAAACATTTTGAGCATACTAAAAATACCTTTAGCTAAAAAATTGATGTTTTATGACCTTTCAAAGTTATTGTTCAAAAAGTGTAATTTGTGGCTCTTATCTCCAAAGATAAGGAACATTTCCATGTTAGAAACATAAGTTTCGCAGTACTGTAATACCATACTCAAAGTCCGTCACACATTAACAGAATGGCTAACTACATTAGTACAACATAGCAATTGTTTTTGATGGACGTATTTAACGTTTTGTTTTACGAAATGTAACAAAGGAAACATTACGGGCCATGTTACACTTCATTGCGACTTATACACGGATTTCTAAAAGCGCCGACCTCTTTTCACACTGATAATAGTATAGTTGGCAATGCTGTCTTTATGTTTGTTGTGATCATAGTATGTAGTAGGCCAACCAGAATGAAATCAATAGATGGCGTCAAAATATAAAAATCTACATTTTACACCCTGACAGCTGTTTTATATTGTTACGCGGAAACGTGTTTACATGCTTATGGTTGGGTTTACCTGGCACTTTCACATATTAGCTTGTAACTAGTCGAAGACTGAACATTTCCACATTGTATTACACAAAGCTAAATACAAAAGAAAATGGACCTGAGTTGAACATAACGTTTCACTTCCCCTGAAAATATTACCGAATGCAAACAACGAAACCTTCATTAAGAAATCATGTACAGTTCCAACAAAGTTTATCACACACACTCACTGTTATTTTACATCTTCGTTAGGAGCACAGGCTTTCTAACAACACGTAATTTAACACGGTGTTATGAAATTCACTTTTGCAGTGGTATGGTTTTGTAACCTGATCTCGTGTTAAAATTCTCAACGAGAACGGAACTGCCAATAAAAGCTTGCGGGTGCGTGAGGGGAATTTGGGGTGTTGTTACACCAACCAGCTCACTGCTGTCTCATAGCATTTCGTTATGTGCTGTCATTTTCCACAGTACAGTCCCGATATAATAATCCACACCAGACTGCTAAGGAAATTATCTAACAAAAAGAACATCTAAGGCAAATTCGGCCACTTACGTGGTCATCTATTTTTTTTTAAATTGATCAATTATTCAGTTAATGCACGAACGTTTCTTACAAAATATACAAAATTTTGTTTTCATACGATTTTCCTTTAAGAGGCAGGCTGATCAGAAATAAAAACACACACGCACAGACATGTTTCTGAAAATCATATGTATTTTTTTATTCAGAGGACCTCCAAACCTACGGTAAAAAAAAAAAGACATTTTACTTTGACGAAATGAGACGGTTTGTTTTAGATGAAAAATGAATACGTAATACAGCAATTCCTTGACTGTTACCAGAATATGAGTTGATGTATAACTGATTGTATTGGCTATCCGGATTGGGCCGCGTCGTGTTTTTAGCGTCTAACGTTTCGGACATCCTGTCGTGTCCTTCTTCGGAGAAAGATTCACACTAAAAAGAAATGCCTGTGAAGAATCAACGTCGCAGTTGTCATGACGTCAGCTTATATATCACACCGGCCGTGGAAGCCTACGAACTTATTTGTCAGTTGATGTGTTAAACATATTTTGCGTTTAGCCTACGTGAAATTCTCGGGAAAACAAATCTCATCTCAACAGTTAATTGGCAACATGACTTAGGCTAATAAGGCAATTCACCAATATGACCTTCAAAAGATTAAACAAAAAGGTGCGGATACTTATTGACACCCAAGCGCCATTTAATAAATTTAGTATACAATAACATTTAGGAATTGATGCTAATTAATAATATATATTTTAATTTTCATCTTATTTTGTAATAACTAAGAATGTATTTGTTTAGACTTTCTTCTTTTTTTTATTTCTTTATTTTTAGTCATTTGTATTATATATTCATATTATTCAAGTACTTATATTCGATTTTTTTCTTTGTATTTAATGTACGTTTCTTGTATTCATGTATATCAGTTCTTTTTTAAATTTATTATTAATCATTTTTATTATTATTATTATTATTTAATAATAATAATAATAATAATAATAATAATAATAATAATAATAATAATAATTATTATTATTATTATTATTATTATCCTTATCATTATGTATTTCATGTTTTTGCCCTGGCTGAGTGGTAGAGAAGGCCTTATGGCCTTAACTCCGCCAGGTTAAATAAATAAATAAATATATATTACCAGGATTAATGTTTACCAACTTATCATAAACTTATATTAATAGACATTTGTAGCGTGATTCTCTGCAATGTCTCATTAATATGCCGAAAACTAAACTGATTGATTGTTATTCATGTGGTATGACTATTTGGGACCACCTGCGTGGTTTCGTGGTTAGTGTAGCAGTCTACGGAAACGCAGGCTCTGTGGAGATATTTGATTAAGAAGTGACTACTCGGAAACCATCATTAACAGCCCTGGGTGTCCCCGTGCTGACCCCATGCCTCCCAATCCTGCTGACTGCCTATGAGAGATGACGTAGCGGTCGAATGGTAGGTTTTGGTGCTTAGGGATGCAGCGCCACAAAGCAAAAGATATCATCCGTATTCTTTTGAGAAAAAAAAATTTAACCACAAAATACTTTATAGAGTTCATGAGAAATCTGGAGATATGCATAAATCTTCACACACAAAAAAGGAAGTATTTTTAGTGATTTTGTATCGAAATAGGGCTTTCTCTTATGCATGAAGACAGAGCAGTTAGTATTAGTTCTAATTTGTTACTTGAATGCAGTGTTAAGTTCCTTAAGTCGCCTGATATTGCTGAATACCTCCTCAAAGCTGCAACCTTGCGTGACAAGCTATAAAACTATTCACTTCACTGTCACTTAGTCTCGCCCACGAACATAATCTAGAGTGCAACTGCTCAACTCAGTTTATTATATAGTGCTGTAATTATAACAATTCTAGTACAGTTTCTTTATATAATTATATATTTCTATCATATTTCAAGCTTGTTCTAGTTGTCTGCTTTCTGTGAATACAAACGTTAGTCCACAAATCACTCTGTTTGTAGTCCCTTCAGTTTGTCTCATTTGGGAAAAGAACAAAGTTGTAACATACCTATGTGTATAGTTGCAATTTGTAATAATTAATCAAAGGAATGGAACAAATTTTCTCTTTACAAACTTGCGATCTCAGTGGCATATTTCTAATGAAAATTGCCTGAAAGACGATGTTCCAACTTCGAAATGGAACTAGTCAGGATAACTTGAAGAGCAATAAAACTTGAACCTCCATAGCAATGAAATAAGCTTTTTACTTTTCAGAGAAAGTTACCTGAAATGTTAGTGAATAATTTATAATTCACGGTGAGTTATGTTTATTGTTTGAATGGGAAGGGTTGAACCTGAAAGTCATAATACGGTATGGAAGTGAGCAGTAAAGGAATGTTATCTCATTAATATAGAAAATTGGATGGGCTTAGATCTTCCGGAAAATTTCTTGCAGTGTACCTCATATTCTATAATTACGGCTGAAAGAATTAACGATACTGCTCCAGTAATCAAAATTAAATTTGGCCGAGCGAAACGAGGTCCTTTTTCAACTCGACCGTTAGGCATTTCATCTGTTTGTAAATTTGTGTAGTACAAAGCTATGACTAAACGCGTTTCAATTTGTCATTAATGTTCATTGGAGTAATTAAAAACGACGGATTTGTAAGGGCTTTTATTTTTTATTTCGTTTTAAGATTGTAGCAGGTTTAAGTGTTCCGTTACATGTAAACCTTACGTTTAGCTTCTTTCAACCATTCTAGCCAAAAGATTATTGCTATAAAAATTACATGACGTGTTTTTACAACTTTGTTCCAAACCATTTTCGACGTAACTATAATAGTTTACCTGCATTTCGTCTGTTTGTAAATTTGTTTACTACGCAGTCACGGCTAAATGCGTTGTTCGATTTTGTTCCAATTAGGCAACTTACAATTCTTCCTTTAAGTAATTATAAACGACATAATATGTGTAAGGATTCTTATTTTTTTTATCCCGTTTCAAGTTGCTGGCCATTCTATAGTTCAGTTTTATGTGTAGTTCAGCTACTTTAAACGATTCTTACCAAACCGTTTCCTTGTAAACAATGTTGTCTTCGCAAAGAAAGACAATATTGGCTAAACCTTTAAAGTCTGCGATGAAGAACTTAGATCTTTTTGGGTGCTAGGTCTACTGTTCACAGCGTGTGTGATCTAATGCTTCTCTCTCTCTCTCTCTCTCTCTCTCTCTCTCTCTCTCTCTCTCTCTCTCTCTCTCTCTCTCTCTCTCTCTCTCTTTCTCTTTCTCTTAGTTTAACTCTCCCGTTGTAGGAACGGTATATGGCCCATGCCGCCCGGGCTTTGCAGGACCGCGACATGTTGGAGATGCATTACCTTTGGATCACATACAAACTTTTTTGACTAGACAAGGACATGGAGATTCTCCCTGGATGGATAATCAGCCCAATGCCGGAGCCACCTTCGACACAACACGAACACATAGGACGAATCACATCAGTCGCACACACACTCATGCCGAACGTGACGCGGATGGGACGAATTTAATAGTGACGGCCAGATGATGTCTGGGGACCACAAGGACCTAAAGTTTCCCCAACATTCGTGTGACATGTACGAAAAACCCCAGGAAAACAACCCAAGTAGAAAACATGTCCCGACCACGATTCCAACCCGGGCCAGCTGCTTGAGGAGAGAGACGACATCCCCTACGCCACAGCGGAGGACCGATATAATGGTTGTTTTATGCTGTACAGTCTTACTAATAATGCATATATAACTTTTACACTTAGCATGTGTACTGTTAAGGAAAACAGTTATACTCTCTAGAAGTGAATCAAGTAGTTCAACATTAGGAAGTTAACTTTCTGTCAGCCTAGATTAAATTTTACGTAAATAATTAAGATGGCCGATAACTACAAAGATTTATTTATTTAATATTTTAATACTTACTGTCCCCTATCCTGGATCCCTATCAGAGGCCTCTGTATGCACTGTACAATTGGAAACTTACTAATTTATAAGTACGTAGGCTGTGTAAATTATTTTTAACTTAATCTAAAGAAAAAAGGAGTTTAAAATTTAAGAAAAGAATTTATAACTTAATAGGCCTACTATACTAATTACACTATCTACAGTAATTTTCGAATCCGGGATTTTTTTGGATTTGTGTTGAAGAATGGGAGGTCGCGCCTAAGCACGCCACACCTTTCTCAGATGCAGTACTCTCTCGCGTCCTCACTACCATCTCATGATCAACCAGGTGAATACCAGTCGTCACCGGAATCCTTAGTCTGGAAGCCAAACTTCAGGCATCGGCGTCGACCAGTAGGTCATCCTGGCTCACGAAGTCATATCCGGGTGTATGTGTTTGTCCTTTATTTGCAATTTGTCCTATGTCATATGTCCTTATGTGTCTTATATAATATATTTTATTGTCTTTGTCCCTGTCTTTTTTCGTTTTCTGGGAAACGCTTTTTGTTGCTTCATCCTAAACCATATACTCAGGAGTACCTATTCCCCCACACGGGCATGCCTTAGAGTCCGCAATACCCTTTTCCTTTGGGTAAACCAAATAGGGTTCATGGCTCGTCAGATGTAGATCGAAGCTTGGGATGGCTGTAGATTTCGCAGTTCTAGTCTTTCGTGTATGTTTTTGAAAATGTCGTAAGTCCTACGTCCTGTGTTTCTTTCTTCCCATCTGGTTTACCACATTCAGTATCTCATTCTTGACTTCCCTTGTTGTTTCAACTCGAGTGTCAAGTATGAACTCTGCACGAGCCTATACTCCCTTTTTTACCCAGAATGTAGCTCCTCTTTGTCTTATAAGGAGATCCAGTGGTAGGACCGCAAGGACTGTGGTTAAGGCATAGTCGCCGTTGTTCTGTAAGCTCCTGTTAATCGTAAAAGGATTCTACTCCGATATCTACAATAGTCGGTCGTCAATTGTCAGAAAGACAAAGTAGATAAATTGTACCAGAAAAAAAATAATCGTTATAATATATATTTTATAAACTGGTAATACATCTACCTATACTGCCAGCTTTGCACCTTCCCTCTTAGAAGTTTATAGATTTATATGGACATTTGTGTGCAACGCTATGCTAATATTTACGAAGAAGAGCTGATGTAAATCCTCATATAATTGAGATATCTGAGGGACAGTAACTAACTATTCTTGTTCCTTCTAAAATAAATATGTGTCTGTTGTAGATTATACAGACGGAATAAGAAAGCGTTTTGGCTCTCGTGTGCAGAGCGTGTCTAGGTGGAATAAAACAAGATAAACATATGATTTATTTTCAGAACAAACGCGACTTAAGGTAGAATTCGCTGCTGAGCTTTGAGGAATATTTCTGTGAGGTCTAGTGGCAATGTAGTTACCTAAAGGAATACATGCAGAGTACACGATAGTGTTAGGCTTTCATACGAGTGCTTACAGAATCAAGTTAAAATTTGTGCATTTATCCGGACCGATCGTTTATTTTGAAATAACGGAATAATTAATTTAGTGTCAGTATTCGATATCTGTGTCTCCGAATATCGCAAAGTTGGAAAGTAATAAAACAATAACGGTAGATTGAAAATACAATGCAAAACCTAAATAACCCATTCAGACCGCTTAAAATTATTACACAGCCCAACAAAAAATTATTACACAGCCCAACAAAAAATTACTTTTTGTTTGCGGTCTCAGATGTTTTCTCCGAATTTTGGCTATACTTAGTGTGCTTATTCCAAATATGTAAACAGTTTTTCTCTACCAGCTCTACTTTTATACAGAGTGCCATTAACTTATAACCTCTTTCGCGAAACAGAATCTTGCTTGATAATACAGCTAGTGAAGGTTGTTGACCATACTTTTGGGAAACGTAAGACGAAAACTGTACGAAGTAGCCTACAGAAAAAAACTAAAAGCTGGATTATGTTTTACCCCTCAAATTGACAGTTCATAAGTCATAAACGACCGTACAATATGTGATATCAGTTTTTTGAAAGACCCCATGTTATATTGTTATTGTAATGTTAATGTAATGTTAGTGTGTTGCTTTTTTCTTCACATGATTTAGAAGCTAAAAATAGGCACCGTTTTTTATTTATATCAAACGTAAAATGGGATAATGTGCATAATGGTAATACCATATCTCACAAAACTAAAGCTGATAGGGCAAAACTAATGACACATTTGGCAACAGCGACCTAAATATACCAAAGAATAAGTATAAATTCTAAGGCACCAAAATGGCTGTTGGTCTGTATTGTTAACGCATTGTTAGTTGTTAATATGGTTCCAGTTCACCCGCAGTCCATTAAGGAATAATGTCTTTACGTATTGTATAATGAAGTATTCGTTTTAGCAGATAAAATCCGCCTACACTCTTTGGTAGTTAAGTTAGGGAAGGGATTTGTGATATAAGGAAGATATTGCTACGGTCGATTTCTGTAACCTACAACCTGTTAATTTTACTTAAAATTGGAGTTCATTCATGAAAATAAATTGACGGAAAGAAGTAATACTATGATATACAAAAAGTAAGTTCTTTGTGCGTAGTGTTCCTCACATTGAGTTAACTCATAACTCATCAGAGGATTCGCTTTTAAGTTTCACCAAACCAAATTTTCATGTGCCATAAAATACCCGATCTGCTGAAAGTTAGCTACTTCAGAGGTTATGTGACTAAAAATTAACAGAGGTTATGTGACTAAAAATTAATTGCTGATTATAGGGTAACTCGATGAGATACAAACTACAAACAATAAAGCTCTTCTTTAATTTTTTTCCACTTTTTGGTAATACTTAGTTTCATCATTTGCTTTTTCATTAAATTAACCATTCTACAACCCGTTGAAACAAGTTAAATTACTTTGCCAATTGGAAGTAGTTTGTAGGCTATGTTCTAGAGCATGTATCTAAATGTAATGATTCCTGTCTTAAGTCATGTAAATTGTTGCGAAATTGTAATATGTATTGTTGTAATTGTGTCGTGATAGTTAATCAGATGAATGCTTATAAATACAAAGTATCTTACATGTTTCATTGACTCGGCCTGTGAGTTCCATTGCCTATTTTATTTCACTGTAAAGTGGCTATTCTGCCTTGAGAGTTTGTTCATTGGAAATAAAGATCAATGGTCCAATTATGGGTGACAGGATTTTCGCTGAACAGAGCTGAAAGCCCATCTGCAGCCAGTCTTGGGTGTACGTAATATGTAATCCCTCTTTAGGAGGGTTTGTACAGTGCAAAACAGTCGTGTGCAACTTGCCTATAATGGTAAGATACTCGTAGGAAAATTATGAAACTATCCTTGCTCGTTCCATAAACATACTCATCCTAATAAATGCACTAATAGGCTTGTTGCATAAATTAATGTACTATATGTACTATATGTCCGACTTAGGGTTAATTACCGTATTTTATGAACCATAAGACGCACTTTTTTACCTTGAAAACAGAGCCTTGAAAATTGGGTGCGTCTAATATTCCGAAGTACACAGAAAAAATTAAAATTATGGTAAATATTGCCGGAGTTCCATAATTAAACAAAGTGTTGTAAACGATAAGATAGTAAGTTATATGTTTTTTCACAGACTATATACACCAGTGCACTTGTCACAATGCGAAAAGAAAGGAGTGTTGAGTTCTTTTATACGAAAGGAGTTGTCTTCGTCGAGTGGTTTAAATGAAGGCAATAACTTCTAATAGCCTTGTCCCTTTACACTTATTGTATGCTGAATTGAGGGGTAGAGGGAGTACAAGTGTTTTCGTTAGGAATCAGCTAGTAGTTGAAATTTACACGATGCAACCAGTACAGAAGAGATTTTCGTACAACACAGGTTTTAAGTTAGAAGTGATTTACACTGATTACATTGTACCAGGTTATAATTTGTTTATGCATTGAAGTATATTAGTACCTTTATAATTTTTCTTTTCCTGTAAATTTTCATCATAAAATCAAGGTGCGTCTTATGGTTCGCAGCGTCTTATAGTCCGTAAAGTACGTTATATCTCTAATGTTATTCGTGAATTAATAAAAATAAATTTATATATTTGAAATTTTCCTTACTCTGCCCATGTAAGACTATAAAGGGTGAAATCAATTAAAAAATGTAATCAATTTATTTTGTGGTTTGATACAGAATGACTTTTGTAACAGCTATAAGTTTCTAGGTTTAAAGCCGTATTCTATCAGCCTTCATGCAAATTGAATACCACTTTGGGGGCTTCATCTTGGGTCTAGATAATCCAATCAGTTATGGAAAACTTCTTTCTCTATTCTTTTCTCTTATGCTTAGTCTGCTATTCATGATTGGAGACTGATAATGGTCTCACAGCATTAATCAGATTAAACACAAACTTGTGCATTCGGTCACGCTTTCATGCTAAGACAGACACTTTCAACTCCTTACACTTTCTCTCCTGTTATTGCTGTAGAATATATTTTATGCACCATAATACTCTCAATATTAGGGTACACCGTGGAGTAATTGGTTGAAGCACTGCGCTATAACCCGGAAGGTCGCGGGTTCGATCCCGATGAGATCATTGGGAATTTTCAATTGGCCTAATCCTTCTGGTAGCACTATAGCCCTGGGACAACTTTATTGGGACTAAAGGCGGCCAGTGCGTAAGGCACCACTAACACCGGTGGGTGAGTGACACATGTATGGTGATAAAGGTTCTTCGGGAGGTAAGGTAAAAAGGTAAATTGTTCCTATAAAGGCCATGGAGGCCTAAAGGGTTGCAGAAGATTGAGGCTCCCAGATTTTGGACATTCGGCACATGAAGGTGGTAAGGTTGTCAGCCTTAACGCACCGGTCGCCTTTACCCCCAGGATTGCTCCTGGTACTCATTTCTTTCAGAGGCTGAGTCTACCCCAGGGCCATAGTGCCACCATAGGGATTAGGCCAATTGAAAAATTCCAATGACTTCATCGGGAATCAAACCTGCGACCTTCCGGTTTGTAGCGCAGCGCCTCAGCCACTTGGCTACGGCGTACCCCCGAGGAGGTAAGGTAGTTAAATAAAATAAATTGATATTTATGTACATTTTAATAGTTTTGAAGGGAAGGTATTGTAAATAAAACACTCGTGAAGACGATATCCAGACAGTAGCATTGGTTTAAGTTTTTACTGCGGTCATACAGACCTCATATCCATGGTTAAGGGTTGATAGTGAACCGAATGGTGTTAATAATTCTGTAGATTCAATTAAGTAAACCCACATTAAGGTCCGCAGAGTCAGCTCATATATTTTGTTACAATTTCTTTTAAATGCGGCATGCATGGTAGTTAGGGATTATAGCAGATATGACATCTGTTTCAGTATTCTAACCAGGTGATGTTTTCTAGAAAGAAAGGATAGGATTCTTAGTTCATTTTTGCAAGTATATATACATGAACAGAACCAAAAGCAATAGGCCTACTTTCTAGTAAGTTTTTATTACAGTTCAAGTAAATGTTAGAGAACATTTTAAATTCACAACAGGAATCATACACTGAATGGTTACAAATTAACATTGTCTATTCTGGCTCGACTTTTCGTAATATTGATTAATAATTTGAATAATATTGTACAATACAACGTTTGATAAATATATATGCGTACATTGAAACAAACTGAGGTCAGAATCAAAGCAAAATAATAACAGTCAATTACTACCGGTAGCACCAAGATCCCGCGTTACAGTATAACATTTATTGAAATCTTACGCCAAGAGCCTCATATTAATTAATTAAAAGACCAAACGGCCATTTAAAATATTAATTGCACATAAAAACGTCAATCTGGAAACATCTACAACTTCCGGTAATTCGACTGTAATTGTAACTTAAAATTGAAAATAAATAATATTTGAACCCACAGCTACGGAATTCAGACAGAAAAAAATATTATCTTATCTTATATCCAAAACAACGCGAAGATGGGCGAAATTTCGACACCAGGACAAAATTTAGAAGCGCTTGCGGAACGAAATCCAGTACAACAATTTAGAGATCGAAACCCAGGTAAACACATATTTTCGAAATATCCATCCCATATCCCATTGAACTTCACTTGTGCTACCAGCAGAGTTTGTCCATGATATACGGAGTCGCCCAACCACCTATACATTAACAGAAAGAGCTCTTCTTCCAAACTGAAATTTTTAACTCCTCTCTAACCTGAACTGGACCAAACGCCGCCTAGCGGGTAAGAAGCAAAAATTTAATGTGGGTGCTTTTTATGGTGCCGGCGAGAAACCTACTTTTAGTGCCGGCACAATAACATAACTACTTTGTAGTGTTGATAAAAATACTGGGTGCTTTCATATGCAAGCCATTCATTTGTAACTGAGCCTTCTGTGGTATTTGGCTCCCGTTATTAACATCCCTAAGCCACTCGGGATGCTGTAACTGATTGTTACCACTTAGTGAACTCCTTCATGTAATAAATGCAAGTTACACCTCCAGAGACTAACCAATTCCATAAATGCCTGTATTACTAACCGCCTTACTTCCTGATCGAAGCTGCTTATCAAAACAAGAATCTGAAACAGGTGAAATTCGTGGAAAATAAGAAAATGACATGTTCAGTTTCATTAATATTTCAAAGGTATGGAGACTACATTCCTCAAACCTCTTTCATAATAAAATGTTGGTGGCTATTTTAGGGTCTTTAATCGATCCGGAGCAATGGAATACGCTATGTTTGGTTATCTTGGAAAATGCCATTTGGATCAACCGTCACTGAATGAGTGAGTGAGTGAATGAGTGAAGGAGAAATGAGACCATACACTGTTATAAATAGCATGAAGGAGGTTTAATTAAGCGACAAAGTGATGTCATTAGCTCTTAAGAGAAGAAGTTGGGCGTCGGTACCCAAGATATGAGTTATAACCCGGCCCAGGTCGGTGGCATTTTTGTGTGCATAAATGTGACAGGCCCATGTCCGTAGATTTACTGTCATGCAATAGAACTACTGCGGGACAAAATTCCGGCACACCGGCAATGATCACACACCTAAGTTGTTAAAAAAAAAACTTAAAGTTCGTTAAATAACCATAAAACCAACCAACCAATATTTGAGATTAAACTTCCCTGAATTAGATCATTATGACGTCGTGAGTAGCGGCAGACAAAATCACATTATATTTTCAAAATCAAAAGGATTACAAAGCAAATAGCGAAAATCTGTTGCAGTTCACTTTTTAAGAACCTAAAGAGTAGAGACAGTACTAGAAATCTCCATAACTATAGCCTAATACATTTACGATATAGCTTTCATGTTCATTTTATAATACCCATATTGAACGGACCCAGGTTCGATTACTGGTCGGGACAAATTACCTATAGTGATAGTCTAACCATTCTAAAAGAAAGACACCCGAAGTAAACAAAAACCAGTATGTCTGTCTGTCTCTCTTATGTCGCACGAGTAATGTGCTAGAGTGAGACAGGCATATCCTACTGGTTTTTTATTACTTCAGGCTTCTTTCTTAGAATGGTCAGACTATAGGTGCGGTTTTTCCCGGAATAAGACGAATGTCGGATAACATTAGGCCCTTGTGGTCCCCGGATATCATCTGGCCGACATTATCATTTCATACCAGAGTGTTCAGAGTGAGTGTGTGAATGACTGGTGTGTCTCGTTCCTCATCCGGGGAGGCTCTCCATATTCTTGACTGGTCAAAAAATTATGTATATGGTCCAAAGATAACCCCTCTCACGACAGGTCCCTATAACGGGAGAAGTTAAACAACGAGAGAGAGAGAGCGGAATGTAAACTCATTTAATATTGATACTAATGAAGCAACATAATGATGTTTTAATTCTCTGCTAATTTCATTTCGCTCACAAATGTGGATGCTTTTGTTCGTGAAACTTTCAATTCATTATAGGCCTAGTAAAGTGCATGTTTACTTTTCCCATCATTAAATACACTTTACTAATATAAATATTCCCGAGGAGTGCTTTTATATTTAAATAAATGAACTAATTGCAGTTTTGCTGTCGTGAATCGAGTTATCTGTATACTGTGTGTGAAATTATCATATTGTTAACGCTAGCAATATTTGAAGAGGGTTTTTGCTCGCTGAAATAATTATTGGACGATAGGGATCGATATAGAAAGTCAACACTAGCTTCAAATTGTAGGAAATATGACCATTAAATGATATTTGTAGATATGAAATAAACATAATAGACCATGTTCGTTATTTTTGCCGTTGTGTATCATAACAGCAAAATCACATACAGTGTAGGGTTATAATGTACAGTTTACTGGCAGAGGTCTTGTTTTCAGAGTTTCAAGAAAATTGTAGCATTCGATGGAATACTTTTAACGTTATATGACACGATCCTTTTGAGGATTATAAAACATAATCAATTGGTCAATTAAAACACTCAAAAAAGCTTTAAACTTGTTTCTATAGATTTCAACAGACTTGTAAAATTTAACTTACGTTGAAGATGAACATGGTTAAATCATTTTATTGGATTTATACTGACTATTCCACTCGTACGCCGTGTGTTTGAAATTGACCAATAACGTTTAAAAATTCATCGGATTTAGACCAATCACAATAGTTCATCTTATAATATCCTCCCTCCGATCGCAAGGATGCAGTTTTATCTGATAAAACATCAGCTCGTTACTGGATACGTCAGGCATCAACGTTCGGTGATTAATACGTCAAATGCTGAAATTGAGCAGAATGAAAACACATTATTTTATAGAACATAACTTTTTTTGGAAATTGAAATATAAATGTACATGGATTAAAAACACAATTTCGATTCGGTGCAAGCCAGTTCGTGTGCTTTTATAGTGTTTTGGGTTAGCAATTGCCACGGCGCCCTCCATCTTGTGATGCGCACTATTGGTAGCATTGGGATCTCGGATCGATTCATCAAATCGATTCGTGAACTGTACGTTCGTCTAGTGTGCCGTGATATTACGGCTGATAGAATATTGACAACAAAGTAAGAAAATAATAATTATTTAAAAAATGCGTTATATTTTTTCACGTAATAGTCTTACTAAAACCTATTCGTGAATACCAGTTTTATGAGATAAATTTGCTCGAAACTAGTTTTCGCAAATATATCGATAAACTAGTAATCTCTCGTGGAATTACCCATGATAAGTTTTGCTGTAAATTACCTTGGTGTGAGCTCACTAAACTACATTTTGGTGCCATCACCAGCAACTGACTTCTCCGTTGCCAACTATGCAGGTAGGAAGAAATGTATAATAAACGTAAACATAACTGAATCATGGGTCGTAACAACGTTGTATATTACATTTAGGTAATTTCCAGAAAGGACTAAAAAGAATTAAGATGGAATATGACATGTTTTCAATGCATATGCCTAGCCAAACGTGATACAAAATAGTTTTCTGTTAGCTATTAGTTAGTTTTTAGTTCAGTTATATGTCATTACATGGACAATTAATAACATTGTAAATTGTATACGCTTTATAAATTATTAGTGAGTTCTGTGTTTAATACATAGCTATTATTATTATTAACACGGATTAAGTTGTAATACAGTTTCTTAAAAAAAAATCGGGTTATGAAAGATAAGACACCATAAAATTACTCGTAAATAGCAATGTGCACAAAGCTGTTTTACTTACCACATTTGGTTCTGTTAATTCACATTTTATAACGTTCCTGGAATTAAGATGCTTTTCTTGCAATTCAGAGACTTTTAAGAATATTTTGTTCCATTCAGGTATGTTTCGTATTTGCCTTCTGCCCCGATTTTCGTGTGTTTATGTAGCGTTTAACAAAGCCATATGATATTTTCTTTCGCTTACAACGTTGTTACACTGTAGCCAACATTTAAATACTTCATACTCGCCTATCCACTGCCAGTAAGATGAATTTAGTCGCTTCTAGAGATACATACGTAAAAGATTAGGCCTATAACACGGAAATCTTGCTTTTTCAAAATATTTTCCTTTACAACGTTGTCACGGCCCATAATGCAATTATATTCATTTCCTAGCAGTAGAAATAAGTGTTATGAAAGTTCAAAATGTAATAAACAAGTAAAAATAATATTGTGGTTGTCATATTCTGTGAGTCTCTTCGCTCTATTATGTTTTTCAAATGGCAAAATATTTGGCCTTCGCTTTTCTGATATGGAGACCAATCAAAACCGTGCGATTCTGCAGAACTGTACTCCCGCAGTCAGTGTGTGTGACCGTTGTAAATAATTAACCGTGTTAATTAATTCACATGGCCGTCATTCATTTGGTAGCTTAAGCAGGGTGATTCACGAAGATTAGGCAATATTAAAGGAATTAATTGGTCATGTTATGCTGAGTAAAAATGTTCATATGTACATACGTCCGATTTTGGATAGTTTTGTAGAAAATTATTAAAATAGTAATTGATGGCGTGCAATCTTGTGAACCTTGCTCCCACAGATATTTATATCTGTGCTTGCTCCACTTGACAATAATTGCGGGGTGGTTAGGGGACTAATTCACCGCACTACATTTAAGTTCTTATGTTGACCAATACTGAAGAGTGATCTTCATTCATAACTACTCAAAAAGGGAAAGTCTGGCAGCCCGCTAGGAGAAATCCCTAAGCTGGTAGTCCCACCAGTATACATTTCAGCTCTTATGTGAATTGATGTCCAATATTACGAGTAAAATGTAATTCTTGTATACACATGTGGAATATGCAGACATGATTTACGTGTGGTAATACGATTAATGCTATCAATTTTCAGCGACGTTTTAGTTGTTACGTGTGATGCGTTTGTTACAAAATAGGTCCGCACTTTTACCAAGGCCATCTCACCAGGACGATGTATTTGGAATTTTTACAAGAATTACCTGCTTTATTAGAAGATATCCCGTTGCACGTACGACAGAGAATGCACCCCCAACATCATGGAGCATTTTTCACGAAACGTAGTGAACTTTTTAAATGAAAGACTTGGAAGGCAGTGGATTGGACGTGGTGCACCAATTTCTTGGCCAGCTAGATCCCCCGATTTAAATCCACTTGACTATTCTTTCTGGGGTTGGATGAAGGATATTGTTTACAGTATAAGAGTGGACCCAAGAGAGGAATTGGTACAACCAAAGACGTTCTATATATCTACAACGCATTCATGCAGCTACCGAGAAAATCCGTGAGAAAGTTGGTAACGCTACACGAGCAGCGACTGCGTGCAAAGTTGCAGGTGACGGCATCTTTCAAAATCTGATGCGATACGCGTTTTATGGTATGCAAATATTATTTAAATAATTTATAGGCCATTAAGTAAACAATTCAATAGACATTCAGTCGATATTCACGTTAAAATCCTTTAATCTCTCTCAAATTAATCTCAACTTTCTGAATATCATAAATTCTTTAATATGAAAAATCGGACCCTTGTTTATATGAACTTTTGAAATCAGCATAACGTGACGAAAGAAAGTAGAAGGTCATTAGAGAACAGAGAAACAAATAAGAGAAAGAAAAATAGATATTACAAAAAGTGCTTGTACGAATATAAAACACTCGTATTAATTTGTAATAAGCAAAGCAGCAGTATATATTTTTGGAAAAAAGAGTTTACTGTTTGTGAAAGCTTCTCGGGGAACAATGCAAGCTGTGTCACATTACATTCTGAGACAGAAAAAAAAATTAACTAGGATATGTGACAGTGAGAGTAGTTTGGTGCAGACGGGACTAGAAAGAGCCGGTAACACATGACAGTACTTGATTGTCATGAACGAAAACGCTGCAATTTGAAAAAAAAAACACAGGAGCACGTTTATGGCGAATTCGGCCACGAAGTTTACTTACCCATCAAGAGATTAGAATCCTATGGGATTGACTGTCACAACGTGAATGAAAACACCAACACTCTATTAATAAATTACTAAAAAAAACCAACACTCTAATTCAACAAACAATTTAAATCACACCACACTGTAGTAAAACGTATTCATAACTGCAATTTTGGCAAGGGAAGAGTTAGTTGCTGACGATGGCGGTCAAATGTGGCTGAAAGCATTCCTTTCAAGGTAAGTAAGTAAACTAAAATAGATGAACAGAAATTTATTACATCATTGAGTAATGGGAAATGTTAAAGAAAGCTATTCTTTTGTTCAAACCAAAGGCAGTTAGATCGGACACTCCAAGACCGACATGATCCTTTTTTATGGATTTCAATGGGTGTTATTGCTCTTTAACAGGAGTGGAGGAAGCAGACAACGAACATTACTGGGCCACATGTTAATGCCCATTGACGTGTGATGTGTGACGTGCTTCAAGTTTATATGAATTTTGAGTGTAGTTGATAGTTGAAGAGGGGTCATTCCAACAACATTTAAAAAAGATTATGCCAGTGGGGTTTCAGATTTTTTGAACATTCTAATATGTAAATTTTGAAGTAGTGGAAAGTGAGATGATCATGTATGAAAGTAATACGATTAGTAGTTTAGTTGTAGTGATGGATGAAATGACTTTTAACAACGAAAAAACTTACAAAATATGAATATTCAAGCAAATTGATTCTTGAAATCTTTAATTAACGAAGCATTATTCTTACACCATTTTGTAAGGGTTTTCGGAATCCACTTTTGAATCCCTGCCCCAGAATTGCAATGAAATGCACAGTTTCGAAGATATTTTTAAAAATTTGAAATGAATAACTAATATACACAAAAGCTTAATTCTGTGGCTTGGTTCTAAAAGGGCCAATATCATAAAACTTGCTTTTGAGATAACTGACTTTGAAGCCTTTAGAGAAGTAACTATTTTGCTGGGAACTTCCGACATTGGCATCTAAGGTTTCTTTATTATGTATATTAATAGCAACAGACATTGGCACTTTTAGTATACGAAAGATAAAGACCAGCCGAGCTCAATAATGCATTTCATAGAGAAAATTTACTTCTGAAATAAGCCTTAATAAAAAAAACATACCAGTTACCGTATTTTACAGACTATAAGACGCTCCGGACCATAAGACGCACCTTGGTTTTGGGATGGAAATTTAAAGGAAAATAAATTTAATGTGATTAAACGAAAAATTTCAAAAGGGAATAATATACTTCATTGCATAAACAAATTATAACATTGTACAATGGAATCAGTGTAAATCACTTCTAACTTAAAAACCTGCGTTGTACGAAAATCTCTTCTGTACAGGTGTCATCGCGTAAATTTTAACATCTGAACTGATTTCTCATAAAATAATGAAAATACATTTACACCCTCTAACCCTCAATTCAGCATACGGTAAATGTAACGGAACAAGGGTGTTCAGAGGTCATTGCCTTCATTTGAACCACCCGGGAGAGACAACTCCTTTTATATTAAAGTACTCAACATTCTCTTTTTCTGTGCCAAAATTTGTAAATTTCATATCGTTTACAACACCTTCTTTATAACTATTTAATTTCGGCAATATTTACCATAATTTTAATTTTTTTTTTATTGTACCTCGGACCTTTAGACGCACCCAGTATACAAGGCTTTTTTTCCAAGGCTTATGATCCGTAAAATACGATATATAAAATAATTTTAAACACCTTGACCTCTTTAGTGAGTTTTGTATTGATGAACACAACATCACAATTGGTTTTCTGTGTTCCCTTCATAAGGATTCTGCCAATATCTGAAACTTATAGCCAAGCCGTTCCGTGAAGTAAAAGGCAATTGCCTGCAGGGGAGGCTATATTTCGTTAGGAACGAAGCGAGGTGGACGGAAAGGAAACATTTTTTGCGGAAGCGCTAGCAGCTATATTACCAATATCTCGCTAGTAAACGAGAGAAGGAAAGGTAGAGACGTTGGTAATTCGATCAAGGATTCAATCCTTGAAGAAAACAATAACAGTACAAACTCATCGAGTCTTCTCAGTGTATGAACCTATTTTGTTTCTAATTTATATGACCCTTGTGTTTTCCTGCTAGCTGTAGACGTCTGGGAGCGTAGTGGTCAATAGCTAGCCTTACTTTTCAGTCATGCTTCCGTCCTTTCGCCTGTTCTCTTCATTTCTATTATATTATTCAAGCAGGTTTTAATGGTGATCGTTAGGGCTAGGATTTTCATGACCTATATTTTACCCAAAAATGCCCTACGAACAACGCATTTATGACCTAAAGTCCTAGAATCTATAAAAACGAACTTAAAATAAATTGTATTTACTATATTTTTATTTGGTGGAAAAACGGGTCTGAAGTTTTCATTATTTAGATTAGTCATCTTAATTAATAATTGCATTGAACTCAAGTACCATACTAAAATGGAAGACTGTATACTGCATTATTCTTCATTTTATTACTGTACATTTTTTATAAAGTTGTACAAAAATTATTTCACCTTGAAGAGTATTCGTTAACTATCGATAGATTGGTTTCTAGTTTTGCTTTGAATTACTGTAGACAATAAAGGCATGGAAGTTTTAGCCGGACATAACTAGCCCATATTGAAGTGGTATGTGGATCGATCCTTTATATACTAGGCCTACCCTCCGACCGCTGCGTCATCTACCTTAGGCAGATGGCAAGATTGGGGGCATGTGGTTAGCATGCCGACACCCACGACCGTTAACGATGGTTTCCGTGACTAGAGCTTTTACTTCTCAATCAAGTAACTCAGCTTGCATCACAAGGCTGAGTGCAACCCGTTCCAGACCTCCCTATCTCAGAAAAATCCGAGAAGGTACCGGGGATCGAATCCAGGTCTGCTGATCCGTAACCAGCGACGAGACCACGCAGGCGATCATCCTTTGTATATGGGTGTAAATTAAAATGACAATCCATAAGTGCGAAAAAAAATATTAAAGTGTGTGCAAAAAGTGGATTTTAATGATAAAAAATGAATTTAGAAGATATCAGATGAAACTATAATAATAATATAATTAGGCCTATAGGAGTTTCTGAACAAATTTAAACTAAAATTTAAACTAAAAATGACGAAATGGATAAAAATGCTCTCAAAAGACAGAAGTGAAAAAATGCCCTTAAGTATAAATGTAAAAAGGCTACCGTTAACATAACATTTGCAAATACGAAAGCAACTGTGCCTCTTTATTACTAAGAAAAAGTGCAATTCAATTAAAATCTTAATCCTAGTGATTATGTTTGTGATTTACAATTTTACTGGCATGAATCACGCATTTTTTCATTTTTGCAGTTTATAAACATTAATTTACCAGCTGCACCATTTTGAATAATTCCTACTTTGCGTGATGCAGTCGGCGTATTATTAAGAAATTATCATTAAGCTACATTTTATAGTTTATAATGAAATTTTTACTGGCATAAAATTCCAACAAAGCCTTTATGAAAAAATGGTTTTTAACCCACTTATGACTCTGTTCCCAAACAGGAGCTTAAATCAATATTTTCTGGATTAATCCATGCATGATCATTGGAAAGTTTTCTTAGCAATCAGCATAATCTAGGGTTTCAGAATCATTAACTTTCGGACATTTAATTAGTTTATACCAGTTTATATGAAATAACGTTGTGATCAATGGTACCAAGGTGTGTGCCCGCTCAGGATCTGAAGGTCCAAAGTTGAGCCTCATCAGAGGTGGACGTTGCCTTAGCATAATATTATTCTGTTAAAATGTATTTATAAAAAAATCAGTAGTTTCTGAGTTATTTATATTTTCAAAAAAGCGTTCATACTCGTAGGCTATAATAAAAACACCACTGCTCGTATACATTTTAAGTATGTTTCTTTGTCATTAAAAGCTGACAACTGTTTGTAAAAGAAGTACTAAGCCGGTCTGACTCAAACTCATCTTGTTGGAAAGAAAGGGGGGAAAAAAAACATTATAGCCTGCTGAAATTTAAATTTAAGTTGTAACGTCCATTGCGAACATTTTATTTTAAAAATGTAAAAAATGCTCGTTTTCCTTTAAAGCAAATTGAAATGATAATGAAAGATGTTTCAGAGAAGTACAAGTTTTAGCTTTCTAGTTTAAAATTCGTGGAAGTAATGGCATTTTATATGGGAAGAAATAATATTATATAAAAAAAACAAAGCATGAGAAAATTATTTTCAACTCTGTTACTACAAGCTTATGTTCCATTGAGTGTTACAAATCTTTCTTCTCATGAAGAGTCCGAAGGTCTGGAAATATTTATCATGAAAAGAAACAGTATTTTAAAGGAGAATTAAATTACCGAATTAAAAAAAAAAAAAAACAGCACGAATAATATTCGGCAAGATAATTTCACACGAAGGAAAATAAGCTACATCCATTTAGAGATTCTTTCAAAGCAAAGAATATAATACAATAAAGATATGTACATAGTAGTAAGAGGTCTCCTCTCTTATTGTGTTTTATTATATTTGGTTAACACGTTAATATGCCGTATTCTAGGTCTCAAAATAATTACCATGACAAGAAACTTCTTTCAGCTCAATTAAATACTGAAGTAAAAGTGACACAAGTGGTATTTGGTTAGATAGTTCTACGCGAAGAAAAATAATTCCATTTTAAGAGAAGTAAAGACTACAATGCAATGAAGGTATGTACGAGGGCTGTCAAGAAAGTAACAGACGTTTTGAAATAAAAAATAGAGTGAAAAAAATTATTACATACATTTTGAAGTTAGACTCTTAGGCTATTTTTCTACATAATCTTCATTCAAATTAAGGCATTTATCATACCGTAGCACAAGCTTTTCGATACCCTCTCTGTAGAAATCCGCCGCCTGCGATTTCAACCACTGGTTTACACCGGCATGCAGTTCAGCGTCAGCTGGGAGTAGGTGGTACTCGAACACCTCCCATCCAAAACCATCCAAGAGCTCTTGGGTACGATTGGCCGTGTGTGGACGAGCGTTGTCGTGGAAAAACAAAACTTTCGCGCTAAGTTTTCCCCGATGCGTGTTTCGCCAACAAAAACCTTATCACAGACCGCACTTCACAAGTGGCGGGATTTTCAATTGCAGCGCTCATTTTAACACTCCACTGCAGAAAAAGTACGAAAGGCACGATGCTCACGCTAACACAGCTGGATGCGTACTGTAGGAACGCTCTGACGCAAAAATGGGGGCGTCAGCCCCGCCCACTGCCGGGTCACGCCAAAACATCTGTTACTTTCTGGACAGCCCTCGTAGTGTGTACGTACTGGTAAAGTCTTCACTGTTAGGTTCTTTTCTTTCTCGAAAGCATGACGATATCTAGGGCTTTGCGCCATGATTACATATCAGTCGCGATCACATATCTGATTTTACTCTCAGTGTAGTGCGATTCTCGTTGCCATATTTCAAACATTGAAGCAAGTCTATTCGTGAAAAGAAGTTCACGGGGAATTATCAGGTTAGTTTACAACTTAAACCAAAATCAAAGCTCTCTGACCACATGCATGATGAAGTCGTGACCATGAGTAATTACTTTTAACATTGTTTTTGTGTTGTGCATAACAAGATTAGTGTCTCCAAATCATTTATGACACTTTGGATTTCACTCATGAATTCACTTGAGAATGAGAATTAGTTTGCTGTTTGTGTGCCTAAACATTTGAATAACATGATGCAAAACTAGTTGTGACTTAGGCCTACAGTTCATATAGGCCTACATATGGACTATTTTACGGACTATAAGACGCTCCGGACCATAAGACTCACCTTGATCTTAGGATGGAAATTTAAAGGAAAAGAAATTTATTGTGATTCTAAACGACAAATGTTGAAGAGAACAATATACTTCATTGCATAAACAAATTATATACTTGTACAAGAGAATCAGTGTAAATCACTTCTAACTTAAAATCTGCGTTGTACGAAAATCTCTTCTGTACAGGTGGCATCGCATAAATTTTAACAACTGAATTAATTTCTCATGAATGACTGAAAATACTTTTCAACCTCTAACCCTCAATTCAGCATACGGTAAGTGTAACGGGACAAGTCTGTTTAGAGGTCATTGTCTTCATTTAAATCACCCGGTGGAGACAACTCCTTTCGTATAAAAGAATTGAATCATTCCTTTCTTTTTTATCATTGTACACCTGGATTCCAGCCACCCTCATCTTACAATTGTGACAAGTGCACTAATGTAAAATCTGTACCAAAATTTGTAACTATCTGATCGTTTACAACACCTTGTTTGTATTTCGGAAATTTTTACCATAATTTTAATTTTTTAATGTACCGGTACTTCGGACCATTAGATGCACCCAACTTTCAAGGTTCTTTTTTCAAGGCAGAAAAGTGCGTCTTATACACCGTAAAACATGGTACTTATTCTACATTGGGTGAATATTTTATGTTCCTTCTTATAGTATGTTCGTTTCAGTTTTGGTTAATTACAGTTACTTGGGTAGTGAACATGTGCAACTCATCGCCATGCTGATGATTGCACGAAACTCGAAACGCATGGATCCTTATATTTTATAAACTTAATTGGAAGAATTGTTAGTGACTGCACTCATTATCATGATTTGCCGGCGCGGTGGCTCATGCTGTAGCGCGTGAGCCTGGCATGCTTGCGGTCCTGAGTTCAAATCTCGGGGCCGGCGGGTGTGTCATTCGTGGTGGACGAAGCCGTGCTTTGGAGTTTTTTCTCGGGGTTCTCCCGTTTCCCCCTTTCATTCCACCAACACTCTCCACTTCATCTCACCTTTCCCCCTTTTCATCCTCATCCCGTTTCCACTTCTGGCATCGGGTCTGCTTCGGCAGTCGGAGCCCTTTGGGGGCCTCTCCCGTTCTCCCCGCTGCTTGTGGTCAAGAGGTTGCTGGTGGTGTGTGTCACGAACCTGTCGGGGCTCCCGGTTGGAGGTACCGCAGGGGGTGCGCACACGTGGCATGATACTAGGCTTTTTGGATGTAGGGGAGTTCCGTGGGGGCCCACGGGGGGCTTTGCGGGCCGGGGCGGCCTGTGGGCACGCACCTCATCCCATCCCGGAGGTAGGTACAATAAGTCGGTAACGGCTGCGGTGCTTAGGGGCGTTCCCACCCCGCCTCCCCGCCTTAAGGGGCACAAAATAGAATAGAATAGAATAGAATCCATGGCACCCACCACTTTAACGTAAACACCCACGACTCCTTTTGTACACAACATCTGACTCGAAGTGTGGGGTAAATGAACTTCGAAAGAAAGGAATAAGAGTATTTATTTATTTAAATTAATTATTATTTATTAACATAACACATTTGAATCAACTTTTAATTTTATTACATCTTATTCTTTCAAAGAAATCAATGGAAAGTACGAGCTTGCTTCTTCATAGTCTATTCTTCAAATCTCTGCAAAAAATTGGAAACTGCGCCTCTCGTCTCTTTCTCGACGTTCAGTCGCGATCTGTACTGTCTGGCGGCGAGCTGAAGGCCGAGCTAGCGTTCCCCCACTACCTTACCATTCGCTTGCATTTAATGTCTGTCTTTCCCCCACTATGCCACCAGCTCGGCCTTCCGCCCACCGCTAGACAGTACTTGATGTTGACGGCTGCCAATGCTGAAAATTTCACCTCACATAAGTAGGATGTTAAAAGAGCAATCAAAACTCGTAGGGCGGATACTCCTACTTCACCAAGATACAAAACTCTAGGATTGATGAAGAAACTAACTTCGACTTTAATGTGGAGTCTGAAGAAATATCCATAAATTGCTCGTTTTTTCAGTGGTAAGTGTTGATGAAAGTTGTGTACTGAAAGGATCTGGCTATGAGTTCTCATATTCACCTCTCCATCGCACGATCCCAGCATTTCATCCCTACATTATGACGAAATCAAATGAAAACTATCCAACAATCCAAGCACATATATAACGCACCGTAGGCTGTCATTTTATATTAACGATTATAGAGAAGACAGAAATATTAAGAGAACATTATAGGAGAAAAATTCCTCCGACACTGAGACTTGAACCCAGGACCTTTGGCTATTCGCGCCAATGCTCTACCAACTGAGCTAAGCCGGAGTTCAATTCCCAGCGCCAGTAGCTCAGAAACTAGAAGAGATACACCTTTCTGGGGTTCATGAATGCTTATATAGAAATATTAAGATTTAGTCATTATTACACACACAAAATTGTTTCACATTATCAAGATGAAACAAAGAACACATAAAAACAAACAAAAAATAATTTTATTATTGTTCTGTATTTTATCTCTGTACTAATTCATTACATTGACGAAACCTGTTTCTATGAATCATATAAACAATGAATTAAAAGGGATAATGAAGCCGAAATGACTGTAAGTAGGATAATAGTTTAAGCTTACTAATGTAATCTGAGCTTGGTTTTGTCTGCATTCCCATATCGAATGATCAAACATTTTAAATACCAAACCATACTACAAAATAGCACAAAAACTATGAAACACTGTAATATTTTATTATTCCAATAAGAGAATTGATGATTTATGTACTGTTATTAACAACATACTAACGAAACTAGTTTTTCCCGTTTTATGTTAAATGAACCCATCTGAATATAATAGTTCGTTTTACATCTGTCATTAACATAAATAAACTCCCCGTTAAAGTTATATTAAATAGTACAATGAAACTAGCAACACGATAATTAATTCCCGGTATTGTAATTAGTTTATTGAAATGAGAAATTTGCTGTTATCTCCCCCTTGAGGGTAGAAAAAGAGACAGCCACGATAATTGTTTTCTACCTTTATGTAAGCTGCTTTATGGTAGGAATACTGTTTACATAATGCCTTAAGGACATACTTATCCAAATACAGAGCATGCCTTCAAGCAGACAACATAACTATCGTACAAGTTAACTCCTATGAATACCATTGAGTAATTAGTTTATTTTCAGTTATAGGAAGGCATAATCCATGTCAATTCAGGCAGGGGCTTACCTTCATAGTCTCAGATGTTAATGAATTTAATATATGTTAAAATTCAGGACAAAGTAAGAAACCCATTTTCTTTGTTTTGCCCCAAAAAATTCCTGGGCCGAGATACAGGCAACCAAAGATGGCGTCTCAGATGCCATTTCTCGAGTGTGATTTTCGTAAAAAATTTAAAGTGCTCTATTTCTGGAACGGTACAAGATATTTTGTTGTTTCTTTTTTATTTGAAAGATAATAATGTTCTGCTTCAAGTTTGGAAATGCATGTACAGGGTGTTTTGTTTTAGCCTTTTGATTTTTTGTGATAAATAAAAAATATTTTTTTGTAAAAAATGCCAGTCCCAAAAATTCTGATTTTTTTACTGTTGATCAGCACCGAACAGTACTACATTCCCTGAAAAGGAGATCTTCCACTTTTCAGTTTAACAGGTTTTATGAACATTGTTCATTTTTAACTTCCGTTGCTAATTTCTTTATTGCAGTTTTCTTCTTTGGAACCATCCAGATTATTCCAGAATGCAAGAGAACCTTATAAAACATTCTGGAACAATTCAGATAATTCCAGAATGTAACATAACCTTCCAGAGGTCCTGCATTGTGGGGAATAATCGTAGTTTAACATAAACTGCCGTGGGGAGAAAAACGTCTACATTTCTTAAATTATTAAAATATGAAGGAGGTGAGAAAACAAGCTGAATTTTTGGTCACATGATTAACATATATTTACAATTGTGTAGAAAAACATTCTTTACCGTAGGTATATGCCCACTCAGTTAATTTGTCAGTCAAGGATTGGTCTAAAAGTGCATTTTTTGATCTGGAGGCCTTTCTAGAGCCCTCTTACTTCTAAAGTAAGACTTTGATATAGTCAAGAAGCCTTCTGCAGATAACCACATCCTCAAATAAAAGGAATCCAGCGTCAATAGACTGTAGTGAATCATACTAGGATGACAGCTGCCTCGTGAAAATTGAAATTATCATTTTTGTATGTAAAAAGGTCACTACTTTGGAGGCCAGTAGCTCAGAAACTAGAAGAGATACATATTTTCTGATGGCGAATTCTGAAAGTCTGGGTTCAAATTGCCCAGTATAGTGAATTTTAGGCAGATATAATATGCCATTCCAGAGATATGTGTACCCAAATGTGGATGCAAAGGATTTATATGAGTGTCAAAAATGAACAGACCTTTTTTTTTAAAGGTCACAGCATAGAAACCCTTAGGAATTTTGGCATAGAATTTGCCAATTGTTCATTATGTCAAGGTACCAGCACAATTTTTTTTCTTCTTTTAGCCAAATCGGAGTTTGTCAACCTCTGGTTGAGTTCATGACCCGAGGGTATTCAGATTCACAAACTATGAAGACAAGGCTAGTATATGTAAGGTTGCCTCGTTCCCGTAAGAGTCGTGGGGAGAGTCCTACATTGCTGTGTGACGTCACCCCTAGCCCGCGCCAGGATTAAGCATCTACATAAAATGGTAATGATGGGAAGAAATTACACGAAAACACCATCGTTTTAACAATAATAAGCGTCAAAAACTATTTGGAGACACTAATCATATACTAGCCTTGCTATGAAGAGGGTTGTTTGTGGTCTTACCACGCTCCGAGGGGTCCTCTACAATGCCGCAACTGCCAACGCTTTGGTCACACAAAGCGTAATTGTGGTTACACTCAAAGGTGTGTCGCTTGTGGCGGAGACCACCCCTTAGGGGGTTGTAGTACGCCCAAGGAGGCCCTGAGGTGCTGTAACTGCAACTCCTCCCACACTGCCAACTATAAGGGTTGCAGTAAGTGGAAGCAAGTTAAAGGGGCAGCGGCGAAGCGCACTAAGGCGGGACCCAGAGGTCCTGGGAGCTCACGCTCCGCTTCTGCTGTGAAAAAAGGCATTGCACCCAGTCTCTCCTCTGAGCAGGAGAAGCTTGGACCCGGTTGGAGCCATGTTACCGAGCGGGGGCGTGTGGTCCATATCCAGCCATCCACTTTACCACCCCAGATTCCTAGCGACTCAGGCGCATTGCAGATGTCGTCTGATAGCAATCCAACTGTTCCGGGACCCGAACCCACCACACCGGACAGCTATTCCGAAAAGTTGAATCAACTTATCGATGACCTTCCTTTGGAAGATTGTTTTGAAGTGACCAAGTGTCTGCTTAAACAAGCTCCATTCCTTCCCACTGGGAATGCCCGTCCCAAGGCAGTTCTCAAAGTTATAGCCCTTTTCCTGGCTGGTTATGGCAATGCAAACTAAGCAAGGAACGCATGGCCCTTCATGAGGCTCGCTCACTGGAACGCCGATGGAGTTCACAGCACAGTTCTCGCCTGGTATAGGCGTATCATTACGTCTGTAAGGCAGCGTTCACACTGAGGCGATAAGCGATATACGATACGCGACACGCACTGACATATACTTGAAATCTACAGGGAGGCGATAAAAAAAGGTTCAGGCAGGGTTCACACTCAGGCGATAAGCGATAAGCGATATATCGTGAGCGATATACGATACGCGACACGCACGGACAGATACTTGAAATCTAAAGGGAGGCGATAAAAAAGGTTCACACTCACGCGATAGCGATATATCGCAAAAGCGATATATCTCTCGAAGTGCAGCATGCTGGTCGCCTGAGCGATTTGTTGCTTACGATATTTCGAGCAGTGAACGTGTCGGGAAGAAGAGAAGACAATTCTGTAATTTATTCTTTGAATTCATTTAGTGAAAGCTCATGAGTGCATCTGGAACTATTCCATTGCCGCATATAGTAAGAATTTGTGAGTGGTGGATTAATTAATTATGTGTAATAATATCCTAGATGTGTAAACAGTTTCATGTGTGGTAGGGATGCCACAACACTAGTTGTAAGGATATAAAAATAAAAAATAAAATAAAAATGTAAGACAGATGTGACGAGTGCCGCATGTAGCAAATTGCAGCAGAAGTAAAATACACAGGTAAATACATTATTTAATTATTTATTGTGTAAGACAAGTAAGTAATCAAATTGTTATATTATTTACTCATAATGTAAATATTTCGAAACTCTGACACAATAAATAAGTAATTTAATTATAATTCAGGGATCATCATGGCCCGGATTCTAATGACATGTCACCTTTTTATTGATGCTACAACACTAGTTGTAAGGATATAAAAATAAAAAATAAAAAAAAATGTAAGACAGATGTGACGAGTGCCGCATGTAGCAAATTGCAGCAGAAGTAAAATACACAGGTAAATACATTATTTAATTATTTATTGTGTAAGACAAGTAAGTAATCAAATTGTTATATTATTTACTCATAATGTAAATATTTCGAAACTCTGACACAATAAATAAGTAATTTAATTATAATTCAGGGATCATCATGGCCCGGATTCTAATGACATGTCACCTTTTTATTGATGCTACATAGGCATTGCCAACTTGTGGATAAATCCTAATCATGACCTCTAGATTATAGGAATGCATTTTTATTAGGTCATTTTATGTCATTTTATGCAATCTTATATTTTTAGGGCATTTATTTCAATTTTAGGTCATTATTTTGTCATTTTCGTGTCATTTGCTTCCTTATTTAGTCATTTTCATGTACTGTATTTACATTGAGTGTATTAACTTTTTTTCGTCGCTAGCAGTGCTGTCTTTGAAGTGTTGTTTGTTTAATGCAAGAAGGAAACATTCGGCGTTAAGTGTTGTCATGTCTCAGTCGGAAATGAGAATCAAAGAAACTCCAAAATTTTGTATTATATTACTATTGTTATTAGATTGACTTGGCACCAGAGTCTGTCACCTGCTTGGATTTGAGAGTGCAAACTACTGTTTACCCTCAATTAAATAACATAATCCAGCAGACCACAAAAGGAAATGGCGAATTTTGACTCGCCAGTGCCTCAGTGCCAGTATAAATTTCCGTGAGAAAAGAACATTCACAACATTACAGTTATTTACAGTTTTTATAATTATGTACAAACTAGTCTATAACTTTGTGTGTACAATAATAATTTGTTATAAATAAAATGTCAGTTTTTAGGTAATTTTGTTATAATTATTAAGTCATTTTCTTTAAATTTAGGGTCATTTTTCAAACAATTTTAGGTCATCAGAATCCGGGCCCTCATTATAATACAATTTGACAGAATTAACATGGGGAGTATATTTTGCATAGCCATATGTGCCTGAGGAAAAGAAATTTTCAGAATCCCGGGGATGTCATAATTATATTGTCATGCTCTTCTCAGGATTGTTTATCATTCAAGAATCGCTAGCTCTATTTACTTCTTACTATTTATAATCTTTCAACAATTGACACGAAACTTAACACCTGCTTAGCTAACACCTACTTCGCGGGAAACTGCAAGCGGTGCTTGTCAAGGGAGAATCTTTCCCACTTAAAACCAATGACTCCTGCCAAATGTATCCAGTTACTTACTAATGAGTAGGGAAAGGCATTTAATGACCATAAAATAATGAAAAAATGCAAAATAGAAAAATGCATTTATTACCTAAAATAGTGAAACAATGACAAGGAATTTTTTTTAAAGACCAATGAATTTTCCATTATTACTTACACTTATTAAACTTTTAAACTTTGGTATTCTTTTTTTCCCCAAGCATATAGGCTACAGGTATATAAAGTATTTGTTGTAAAAAATGGCTGGGTATTGTAAACCGACACATCTCCAAAATTTAAAGATCAAAAAATAAAAACTTCAAAGATCGAAAATATTAACAATTCAACATTAAAAAATTCAAAGATTTAAAATTAAAAAATCCAAAATTAAAAATTAAAACGTCCAAAACCCCAATTTTAAAAAGTTCAATAAGGCGAAATTGAAAAATCCAATAATCAAACATTGAAACAATAAAAATTTAAAACAAGTTTCACTTCTGTTGCGTGGCGTTCCACGCACACTTTATTTGTTCAACAGCCAAAACAGAGTTTCTACAAACAAATAAAATCAGGTAAACTGATGTAAAAAAGTGCCAGTGTGTTTTTTTTAATCAGTTATGACTGCAATTATGATATGCAGAATATGTTTTTTTAATTGATTTACAAGTTAAGCTCCAGATTTATTCATTAAGCAGGGCTTAGGGAAGAACAAAGGTCTAGTTTTCTTTTTAATCAGATTAAAATCTTCCAGCATCAGCTGAACTGTACAGATTTTTGATATCTTGACAATCGCACACTCACATAAAAATACGAAAAAGAAAGTGAAATTGGCTGCTTTCGGGATTTGAACCATGGAACTCCATAACGTGAGGCCAAAACGTTACCATCTCGGTCACCTGGGTCAGTTTAACGGTCTAGTTGGATAAGCGCATGTAAAACAATAGTGTTTTTGGTCATAGCTATCTCTATTTTAATTTCCAAAGCCGTATAATATAACAGTTAAACAATTGACTATGTTGTCATGATAAATGATTTGCTTTTTTTTTATACAAATTCTTTCGAATACGTATATTATCATAAAATAGGCACCAAATTGAGCATTACTCCGAAACAGGTGAACCGATTTCATCCAGTATCAGTAGACGTCTTCCCATGAACACTATAAATGTGTCTACCAAATTCCATAAAAATCCGGTAAAGCGTATTTGAGTTACCGCGTTTTTAAAATAGACACTAAATTGGGTTTTACTCCGGTACCGGTCAACCGATTTGGTCCAATATCGGTAGACGTATTCCCATGTACATTATAAATGGGTATACAAAGTTTCAGGAAAATCCAATAAAGCATATTTGAGTTATCGCGACTTCTCATATATTAACATAAAAGGCAATAAATTGGGCATTATTCCGGTACTGGCCAACCGATTTGGTTGAACATCAACAGACGTCTTTCCATGGATAGTATAAATGCGTATACGAAGTTTCATAAATATCCGATAAGGCGTATTTGAGCTATTGCGCCTTTAAAATATACACTAAATTGGGTTTTACTCCGGTACCGGTCAACAGATTAGGTTCAAATTTAACAGAGTACTTTTCATGGACGTCATAAATGCGTATACCAAGTTTAATGGAAATCCGATACAGCGCATTTGAATTATGGCGCCTTTCTATTAGAAAGGCGCCATAATCTATTAAAATAGGCACTAAATTGGGCATTACTCCGGTACCGGTGAACCGATTTGGTTCAATATCAATAGGGTTCTTCCCATTGACATTATAAATGTGTTTTCCAAGTTTCATGAAAATCCGAAAAAGCGTATTTGAGTTAGAGCGCGTACAGACACACGGACGGACGGACGGACGGACGGACAGACAGACGGACAGACATTTTTCGTCCCCCACACAATCTCATAAAGTACCATACTGGCACTTGATAAATTTTCGAAATAAGTTTTCAGGGTTTATTCGATAAAACTCCCTGCATTTTGATTCATGTTGAGACAGCTGTCGAGAAACAACAGCCGAGCTATGGTGCACGTTGGTAAGATTGTAGGGATGTACCCAATATTTTCTTTTTCTTCTCATTCTACGCCTGAACCAATAAGCCACTACAACGTCTTCCTCACTTGAGCTCATAATAATTGTAACTGAAGTAGTGAGGATTGTGTTCCACCATATTTTTATTGCCCAGGTCACGCCGATTTATCGCTCGCAGTAGGCCTATATCACCGCAACATCGTCCTTGCGATATATCGCTTATCGCTTATCGCCTCAGTGTGAACGCTGCCTAACAGGCAGACAGAGGAGGACAGAAAGGTTCCTCCAACTACCACCCACATCAGAAGCATTACACAGAGTTCCGACTCTAATCTTCTCGATGCTGAGAATCCTTTAGTAAGGCAACTTGGAAAGCGCTTGCGTTTCCCAAGGGACGAGTAAAATCGTCAGAATTTTTGAGGCCTTCAGCCTAACAATACCCCTTCCCAATACGTATAAGCCTTCAGCTGAAACGTATCCCAACTGGCTGGTTCAACCCCAACCAGGTATTACAGAATGGAGGACCATGACCAAATCCCCTTTGCTAGTTCCGACCAGGGTTTTCCGTGGTTTTCCCTGGTTGTAAGGTAAATACCGGAACTTTAATTAAAAAAGGGACACGGCCCGAACCCCAAAATAAATTGCAGTTGCCCTGCATAGGTTCAAGTCCTATGCGAAACACAGTTAGCGTAAGCATTAATAAGTTATAGGATAGGAACCCGTTTTCATTTCCAGCAATGCATTTCGTATGCAGGTATGGGCTCGGAGTCGAGATCATCGCATTGCGGGCGAATCGGGTTGTTTGTGGCTTGTGTGTATGACTGTGCGCTTGGGTGTATGGCTTTCAGAATCTGCCGTCAGAAGAGGCGTATCTCTTTACGTTTCTGAGCTACTGGCCTCCAAAGTAGTGATCTTTTTACATACAAAAATGATCATTTCAATTTTCACGAGGCAGCTGTCATCCTAGTATGATTCACTACAGGCTATTGACGCTGGATTCCTTTTATTTGGGGAAGTGGCTATCTGCAGAAGGCTTCTTGACTATATCAAAGTCTTACTTTAGAAGTAAGAGGGCTCGAGAAAGGCCTCCGGCTCAAAAAATGCACTTTTAGACCAATCTTTGACTGACAAATTAACTGAGTGGGCATATACCTACGGTAAAGAAATTTTTTCTACACAATTGTACATATATGTTAATCATGTGACCAAAACTTCAGCTTGTTTTCTCACCTCCTTCATATTTTAATAATTTAAGAAATGTAGACGTTTTTCTCCCCACGGCAGTTTATGTTAAACTACGATTATTGCCAACAATGCAGGTCCTCTGGAAGGTTATGTTACATTCTGGAATTATCTGAATTGTTCCAGAATGTTTTAAAAGGTTCTCTTGCATTCTGGAATAATCTGGATGGTTCCAAAGAACAAAACTGCAATAAAGAAATTAGCAACGGAAGTTAAAAAATGAACAATATTCATAAAACCTGTTAAACTGAAAAGTGGAAGATCTCCTTTTCAGGGAATGTAGTACTGCTCGGTACTGATCAACAGCAAAAA
Organism: Ectobius pallidus; assembly: GCA_964059195.1. Classification (NCBI taxonomy): domain Eukaryota; kingdom Metazoa; phylum Arthropoda; class Insecta; order Blattodea; family Ectobiidae; genus Ectobius; species Ectobius pallidus. The sequence goes on from CAXKWD010000013.1 coordinate 20,782,154, forward strand.
AAATCATAATTTTTGGGATTGGCATTTTTGAGAATTTTTTTTTTTTGATTTATCACAAAAAAAATCAAAAGGCTAAAACAAAATACCCTGTACATGCATTTCCAAACTTAGGATATCACTTGAAGCAGAACATTATTATCTTTCAAATAAAAAAAGAAACAACAACATATCTTGAACCGTTCCAGAAATAGAGCACTTTAAAGTTTTAACGAAAATCACACTCGAGAAATGGCATCTGAGACGCCATCTTTGGTGGCCTGTATCTCGGCCCAGGAATTTTTTGGGGCAAAACAAAGAAAATGGTTTTCTTACTTTGTCCTGAATTTTAACATATATTAAGTTCATTAACATCTGAGGCTGTGAAGGTAAGCCCCTGCCTGAATTGACATGGATTATGCCGGAAGGGAAATAAGCAACAATAATAAGACAATAGCAATATCAGTAATCATTGATCAGTAATCATAAATATTTACTTATTTACTAATTACACCGTTAAGCATGTAAGCCGGCTGCAAAAAACTTAGACTGATCCTTCCACTACTTATTCATAATGTCCATATGTGTGTGTTTATTCATAATATTCAAATTGGGACTTAGCTCTTTTCACAAATAACTCATTCAGCTATAATATTATACACTTTTGAAATTACCATCTACCAAATCTAATGACATAAATGATTTGAAAGGAGAATATTGAAGACATTGAGATATTTTTAAGTCAGTCGAAGAATATTACATATAATAATAATAATAATAATAATAATAATAATAATAATAATAATAATAATATAATAATAATAATAATAATGTTATATTCTGCCTGGCAGAGTTAAGGCCATAGGGCCTTATCTTCCACTCGACCAGGATAAATACAAAATACATTAAAGGAAATCTACAAAAAACAAATACAATAGATATACGTAAGAATACAAAATGCTAAAAATAGAATATTAATACAATATTGATCTGCCTATCTTAAAACATAAGACAAAAATGTGTCCAATAATATGCAGAGAAAAAAGTAAATTAAAAAATTATATATAATTGGGTGTGTGTATAGCCTAATTATAATATTATACTGTAATAAGTTATACACTAAAATTGAAACTTAAAACTAAGAAATTGACAAATTTAAGCAATATAAGCTAAGTGCTATGAAAATAGTGTACAATATAAATTAACCTAGGCTGGATAACGAGACATTCATTCTAGTTAGCAGCGAGATACTTGAGTGTCTTTGACCTAAAAATCTGTAAACTCCGACTACCCCTGATGTCCGGTGGAAGGGAGTTCCAGGTGCGGGTGATGGCTGTAGTGAATGAGGCAGAGTACAGAGATGTTTGATGACGTGGAATTGACAGTAGACTGTTATTCTGAGATCGTGTGTCGCGGTTATATTGGGAAGATAATAGTGAGAAACGGGAGACTAAATAATTAGGTGCAGTATTATTAAGTATCTGATAGAGTGAAGTTAGGGAGTGTAGTTGGCGTCTATCCTTTAGTCGAAGCCAGGATAATTGCTCAAAATAACCTGAGACAAGAAGATAGATCTTTCAACTTGACAGATTATAATTAAATAATTATTGGTGAACCAGTGACGCTCAGAATCATAAAAACCAAAGTAATTGAATTGGTTAGACATATAGGCTACTACGAATAATTAACATTAGAATGGTAAAAATGTTCTTCAATTAAACGCCAAAAATGTCGTGGATAGTTGGAAGCCGAAGCTGCATCGGGAAGATTGTGTAAGACAAAACGTAACGTAATGCCCTTTTATTATTATGAACTGGATGAGATTGACATTAGGGAAGAATGACAATATTTTTGAAAAATGCAAGGGCTCACAAAGGGCCACATGCCAATAACGATTATCTCCATGATGATGTGTTATATCGATACCAATTTTATTATAAGCATGTTGATATGTTTAATCTAAAATTTCTCTTCGTATTCGTGAATGAACTATTTCGTAATCTACAAATCCTCCTCGATTGTTTAAATAAAATTTATACTTTGGCATTACAGAGTCCAAATATGCTTCAATAAACTCACAGACTGAAGAGGTTGTGTGCACATCGGCAGAGTCGCAGTTTCGTGCACATCGGCATAATATTTTTATCTTGCAATATCATCGTGCTCATCGCCACACACCCTTCGTGAACTTGGGGTAGGGGTGGACATAGAGACAAAGTTGGAATTACATTATCGTATTGAATGCAATGGAGTTCACTGTGACTGCTGGATAGAAGGAAAACAAACATTTCCTTTTATTATTATAGATACATACTGTGTACATTAATATTATAATTTTATTGTTTAGAAATCATTCATAAAGTATCTGCCTGCGATTGAATGAGACTTTGAATTAACCTAACCTAACATAACCATACCTGACTTAACCTATCTACGATATCAACGGCCGGTTTCCTTAGCCGCGGTAGCCAAGGGGTGCTACCTTGGAGCCGTGGTGAAGAAGGCTGTAGGTTTGAGTCTCTATGCCCATCCCTACCCCCAACGGGGTGTGTGGCGATGAGCACGGTAATATTACAAGATAAATATACTGTGCCGATGTGCACGAAAATGCGACTGTACCGATGTGCACGTGTGCCGATGTGCACGACACCGACTGAAGATCCAGGAGGTAAGTTTGGCCAGACAAATCACTGATATTTTTTGAACTTCAAGGCTCCACAGAATTTCTTGTCCACAACATATAATAAACACAGTCGAAGAATTATACAGACACACTAAAATATGTATTAGAACTAGTGGCAGGGAAGAAATACGTAATCTTGGAGTATGGCAAGGATGCCATTTGTGTCCCACATTGTAGAATAAATAATATCGAATGTTGCTGTTGACGAATGGCAAAGACAGATAAGAACATATATTAAAATAGGTGACATTTTAAACCCAATATTATTTGCAGACGAGAAGGTCATTTTTTCTGCTTCTGAAGATGAACTTCAAAGAGCAGCATATAAATTACAATATATACTCAGGAATTATAGTCTAGAAATACCCATGTACAAATCTAAAACTATGGCTTACAAGGGAAAGTTTCCAGTAAGAGCAAAATAGTTGTCAACAATGAAATAATAGTAGAATATGTCAACAACTTTAATTCTTTAGAATGTTGGATTTCTTATAAAAAATATATATACATAAAACTTAACAAGTATCAACATATGTGTGTAACAGCTATAGAATTTACAAAGTGTTGGCACTTCCTTTACTTTTATACGGTTGTGAAAATTGGATCCTTAATAGATCATCTAAATGGAGATTAGAATCATCCGAGTATCAGTTTCTTAGACATATTCAGGATATACATTAATAGGTCATATTGGCCTACCCAACGGCCATTTACGTAATGAATTAAACGTATTATAGAAATTAGAAGAGCAAAAGTCCACCGGGCTCAGGGGAGCGTTCTCTCCTCTCACGCAGCGGGCCCGGGTTCGATTTCTGGTCGGGACAAGTTACCTAAGTGGGGTTTTTCCGGGGTTTTTCCTCAGCTGTTAGACAAATGTCAGGTAACTTTAGGCCCTTGTGGTCCCCGGATATCATCTGGCCGTCATTATCATCTTCATCCCACCCTCGCCTTCTTCAGACGTGAGAGTGTGTGTGTGAATGGTGTGTCTCGTCCTATGTGTTTGTGTTTTCTTGGAGATGGCCCCGGTATTGGGCTGATCACCCATCTGGGGAGGCCCTCCATGTCCTTGTCTGGTCAAAAAAGTATGTCTGTGTTGTGATCCATAGTTCATTCCTCTCCCGACAGGTCGTGGCCAGGTATGGCCCGGGCGGCGCGGGCCGCAAAAAGGTCCCTACAAGGGAGAGGTAAAACACTACGAAAGAGAGAGAGAGAGAGAGAGAGAGAGAGAGAGAGAGAGAGCGAGAGAAAGAAGAGAAGAGAAAAAGCACAGTAATTAATTGCAGTGATTTAAACACGTAGAAAGGATGAACGATGATAGAATTACAAAACAAGCATTCGAATACAAACTAAAAGGCCGGCGTTCAATAGGGCGACTTAGAGCCAGAAGTGAATATATATTTGCATAGCCTAAATAGGCCTATGTAGAAGAAGACGAAGAATAACAATAATAATTTAATAGTAATATCTGAAAAAGAAAGTAAATAAAATAGAGTAAATAAATAACAAAGCATTCTAATTCGATGGAGAATACATTTCCTGATTCTTATAAGCGGCTGCTAACAGTAGAGCGGAGGTTGGAGAACGCGAAGTTGCGAAGTTGCTAATTTGTGGGTGGTCGGAATGCGGTATGCGGTAAACTGGGTTTTCTGTTGGGGTCAGTACTTGCGTAGTTCAAGCAACAGTGGTGCGTGAGGTGAATCAGTACGCATGCTCCAACTCAACATCCTTTGTCACAAATTCAACCTCTCCCCTACAGTAATAATGTAAATCATTGCTGCAAATCCCATCATAACGAGACGAACTTCCTTGCGCAATGAAAACTCGGGACGGTTTAAATATGTTAAGCCTACGTTGCTAATACTTCGGTTTCGACATGGTGCTCATCGAATGTTAACTTTAAAGGTGCCACTACACTAATAATAACCAGGGTCTTCGAAAGAAAAACACGATTTATTTTATTTTATCACTGGTAATATAACGACAGGAACGAATTTATCTTGAGAGAATCGGGACCTCGAGTTACTTATTTTGACCAATTAGTGAACGCTCATAAAATTAAGCACGTAACGAATAATTGGAATCACGAAAATGAATAAAGAAGAACATAAGTAGGCCTATGTGTCTTAAATGTAAGCGAGATAGTCCATGGCGGAACAATCGACATATTATAATATGTAAAACCTCGCGTTATCGGCGATAGTCTCGTTGCACCCAAACTTTTTATCAGGTGTTTTATTTGCCAGGCTACTAATAATATCGTGTTATTTATTTATTTCTTTCTTTCTTTCTTTAACTTAGTTTTACCTCTCCCTTTTAGGATTTAAGCGACCCAAGCCACCACGGGCATTACAGGGCCGCGACCTGTCAGGAGAGGGATTATCTTTGGATCACATACATACTTCTTTGACCAGACAAGAACATGGAGGGCCTGCCCGGATGAGTGATCAACCCAATGCCGAGGCCACCTCCGAGACAACAAGGACACGTAGGACGAGACACACCATTCACACACACACACACACTCCAAACAAGGCGAGGATGGGATGAAGATGATAATGACGGCCAGATGATATCTGGGGACCACAAGGGCCTAAATTTACAAGACATTTTTCTCACAGATGAGGAAAAACCCCAGAAAAAACACCACCTAGGTAACTTGTCCCGACCAGGAATCCAACCCGGGCCCGCTGCGTGAGAGGAGCGATGGACATCGTGTTATTAATATTGTATTATTATTATATGAGATTTAATGTGCTTCACCTCACATAAAAATATACATTGTTTTCATATGTCCTTTTGCTCATTTGCAGCTTATTTATATTCAACCGCTGTGTTCAGCCATTGTTATTTATCTAAAATGCAACAGGCATGAAGATGTTTCAGTGTTTAGTCCTTGTGAATTTGCGCAAAAAACAAGTGCACGAAGTTGAGACTTTAGACACTTGTGATTTGCTGAAACCCCACACATTCTCATACTGGATTGGTCACTGATTCATGAACTAAATAGTCACCATAAAGTTCCCTAATTATTACACTACTAAAAATTGTAATAAAATATCATATGATTCGCTTTCTAAAGACCCTAGCATCCATTTAAATTTCAGCGTGTGAACATATAAACCTCGCCTGTAATGCTTCGCATGCCGCTTACTGGTCTTCCAAAATTAATTCTTATTTTCAGTCATTAATTTTTAATATTTAAATATTACATGCAAGTTACGTTGGTTACATTTTTGCATAGAAACAGATAAAACCTTTAACATGAAACGAATTACTTCTAATGGAATCAATGCAATGAAGGTCAATTTTCTCCTTATCGCTTTATTTGCACTTAAAAATACTCTTGTGCCACAGGTCTGCTCAGAATAAACATAAATATTTTACACAGAATCCTTAGAATACACGACAACTAGAATAATACTTCTTAAGGTTGTACTAAGCATAGTATATTAGGGAAAAAAGTGTTTTGTAAAAGAAAAAATTGGTACGTTTTATAAATCAAAGTCACCTTACACGTAGCATCCAGTTGTAGTTATTGTTATTGTTATAATTAATTTTATGATTATTACTATTACTATTACTACTACTACTAGCCTATTACTACTACTACTAGCCTATTACTACTACTACTAGGCCTACTACTACTAGGCCTATTACTACTAGGCCTATTACTACTACTACTAGGCCTACTATGCATGGACTTTCCTGTTGCCAGTCTGGAATAAAAGCTGTTGAAATGAGCTCTGATTTCCTGAGTAAATTCTTCGGACAGAAAATAGGCTAAAGATTTATGTTTTTGGTAGTATTTTCTTTTTCTTCCAATTTACTTCTTTTGTACTCTTCAGAAATATAAGAGCACGCAAAGACTTCCAACAGCCGGGCGGCAATCTTATGCAGCAGATATTTAATAAGATTACCAAAAACCTGCTGTTCATATTTTCATATCTCGTATCTTTTTAATAATACGTTAAATTTATTACTGTAGAGTTCTTCTCCTTGTAAGATATTTTTAACCTAACTACAGAGACCAAGATTAAACTTTCGGAAATAATTTATGAAGACAGCACTGTTTTAAATTAATCCATCGGCGAATAAAGGTGGAGATAGTACATTGTATAAGTCGCTACCTCTTACTTGAAGTTGTTTTATTCTTCCCTAATTGTTTAAGACTTTCATTAACTATGTATCTCTCATTTTCATCAAGGCAGTAGAAAGAAGTATTGCATCTTAAAAAGCTATAATGTAACGCGCAGTGCAGGATTGCTGGTAGTGTACACCAATTACACACCGCGACCTAGCAATCAACTATATTTTTCTACTAGATATTCAATTAAGTGATAGGCCTACATTTATTTTTACGTGCACGCAATTCCGATTTATGTTTACAATCTTTATTCAAAAGTAAACTACGAGTGTTGCGAGTTTGAACGTTAGAGAATTCAAATTAAATCATTTCTTAACTTCTCGCTCTGAAAGTGGTCGAGGTCCAATCAGTATTGTCAGTTTCCATTTTAAGCAGAACGGCAGTTCTAAGATAATTAACTGTGTAAATCCGTAGAAGGCAACATTGTAGCCTTGCAGGAATGTTTAACTGAGTTCCACGTGTATCTTCTTCCCTTCTATATTTTTAATTTCTGTTTCTGCTATCGTTACAGTTTTTACCTGTACTCTTCACCGAATACAATAAGGGTAATTTAACTGCCGAGGATCAAATGGGCTGGACATGTTGCGCGCGTGATAGAAAGGACATAGGCCTACTATATCTAAAAAATATTGAATAGGAGACCCGAATTGAAAATACCATTTGGAAGACTTAGACGTAGGTGGGAGGACAGTATTATAATAGATTTTAAAGAAGTAGGATTTGCGAGGGATGGTTGGATGGAGTTAGCATAGAATAGGGTTGAATGGCGGGTTCATGTAAGCGCGGCAGTGAACTTCCGGGTTCCATAAAATTTATAACATCTCTTCAGCTTTGTTAGGAATTATCTATTACCAATGAGTGAGTGAGTATTAAGTTGTTACAATTTACTTGTAACTGATGCCAAATTACTAATTGCTTGTATATCTGTACAGAAGTCCACACACAAGCAAACGTATTTACATATAGGGCATACTCGTATAAATTTACAAACACAATACGAAAATAAAAATACAAGGAAAATATATTATGAGATGAAATATTACAATAGGAACTGTTATAAGAAAATACATACTGTACATGAAAAATACAAAATAACCCCTGAACGTTGGGCTGCACTTAATTACTGTGTTAATTCCTATAAAAAACCTAGATTTTGTTGAATTCAATCAAATAGTACTATGCTGTGGAAGTAGGCGTGTTCATAAAAATGTTGTACTGACTTTTTATGTACAAGAACAATTAATTAGCAATCAGCAATAAAATTGTAGAAATTTCTTCTTTCTGTGAGTTTTACCTCCCCTATTGTAGGGACATTTGTGTGGTCCAAAAACCGCGACCTGTCGAGGAGAGAGTTTCTATAGATTACATACAAACATTTTTGACCAGACAAGGACATGGATGGCTGACCAGATGAGTGATCAGAAAAATTCCGGGCCATCTCCCCAACAGCCCGAACACAGGACGAGACACGCCAGTCACCAATACACATTCATTCATTCCGAAAAAACCGTGGATGGGATGAAGATGATATCCGGGGACTACTAGGGCGCAAAGTTTCCCGACATTCGTCTGAAAGGTGAGGATAAACTCTGGAAAAGCCTCAACTAGGAAGCTTGTCCCGACAGGAATCGAACCCGGGCCCGCTGCATGGGGAGAGCGAATGCACCCCCTACGGCACAGCGGCAGACAGTTACTGACTGAATTCCTATAAGTATTTTAAAAAGTTTTAAATACAATCAAATAACATTATGCAATGGAAGAAGGCGTATTTGCGAAACAAATTATAATAACTCTTCATGTGCAAGAAGAATTAATCACCAACCAGCAATAATTACGGTACATAAACAATTATAATAAATAAAGTAATAAGCCACTGATACTAAAAGTATTTCATTTTAATTTCAAAATGTATCTTACCCTTGCTTTCTAAATCAAAAGATTGAGAAACAAAATTAGGATAATTTTAATTAAAGCAGTCGCCAAATATTTCGTCCTAGCAAATGAAAACATACTTAATTTGTTTAACAAATTAATTGGATATAATTAATTGTACGTCATGCACAAAATATGTTTCCTATTTAGCGAATACAGTATTCTATAATCTCCAGATTTACATCTGTTAGTTTTTACTTTATTTGCGCAAATCCGCAAGTTGAGCAAGAATTTGACAAATACTGGACATGGAACCATTATAACTGCATTCCTTGCCTGCCTGGAGAATGAAAGGAAACTCTTGTTGTGAAGGCTACGAGGTACTATGCTTGAACCCTCGCCAAAACCAATTCCGTTGCAATTAAAAACTGAGGTTTGAAAGTGGTTTGCACGTTGCCTGTAATTATCACGACACCTGTTGGCTGGTACAGTGATCACTGTTGCTAGGATTTTCATGAAATTCCATATTTTTTCTATGAACGCAGAATCATATCTGATTTCGTATATCCAAGTTTTACGAGGCCCTTCCACAAAGTAAATTCCCCTAGGGCCGTTTACACAAACAAAACACAATTTAAGGCGGCAGACCCCTATGGCACATATATTCAAAAGTTGGTCCCTCGTTATGACAAATGACTCAATTCCGGTGGCGAATATGTTGAAAAATAGCTGAACACTTGCTGCTGTTGCAATAAATGTTTCCACGAGATTATGTTTTGTTTCTGTAAGCGGCCTCAGGCAAACTTACTTTGTGGACGGCCCTCGTGTATAAAATGCAGCCTTTTAAGATATATTTATTAGGACCTTTTCCCCCTTTGTGAGTGGGAACACTCCGAAAAAACCTACTCTCAAATGGACCGGTCTCGGGATTTGAAAAGATGCGATCATAGAATGTGTGTCAGCGACTTTTCCGTCTCGGCCACCTCCCTTGGACCAATCCACATATATGGTTGCGTGCACATCGGCACAATCGCATTTTCGTGCACATCGGCTTATTATTTTTATCTTGCAATATCATCGTGCTCATCACCACACGCCCTTCGTAGGGGTGGACATAGGGACAAAGTTGGAATTATATTATCGTATTGAATGCAATGGAGTTCACAGTAACTGCTAGATAGACAGAAAGACAAACAATCTTTTATTATTATAGATACATACTGTGTACATTAATATTATTATTGTATTGTTTAGAAATCATTCATGAAGTATCTGCCTGCGATTGAATGAGACTTTGAATTAACCTAACCTAACCCAACCTAACCTAACCTAACCTAACCTAACCTGACAACCTATCTACGATATCAACGGTCGGTTTCCTTAGCCGCGGTAGCTAAGGGGTGCTGCCTTGGAGCCGTGGTGAAGGAGGCTGTAGGTTTGAGTCTCTATGTCCACCCCTGCCCCCAACATGGTGTGTGGCGATGAGCACGATAACTATTACAAGACAAAAATACTATGCCGATGTGCACGAAAATGCTACTGTGCTGATGTGCACGTGTGCCAATGTGCACGACACCACATATATATGCCTAAGTACAGAGTATACATTAAATGAGTGCAGATTTTTCGTGTAGTGGTAGGGAACAAACAGTCTTTCAATCTAATGAACCTTGGAACGGAATTGCGTTGTTATGTGTGTAAACAGGAAAACATTTTGCACATTATTGAACATAAAATTCATTTTATTATGATAACTATAACATGCCGTTTTAGAGCAGAATTGTTGAACTCAACATGTAATAGCTTTGCTTTTTCTTACAATTAACATTATAAACTACTTTTGTGTTCAACAGTGTGCAACACGAATTTCTTTTCTGTTTCCGTGCCAAAGTTCATTGTATTAAAATACTCGTACCACTGATAAAAAATGCACTCATTTTATGGACATCGTGTAGGCTTATATATATATATATATATATATATATATATATGCTGTACATGACTTATAGGGGGTACGCCTTAGGCCGGGCGCAAGTTGAGACGCAGTTTGGTGAGGTAAAGTGAGGTGACTCACCGTGAATTTTGTGAAACACAGAAATAAATACAACAGCGAATGTTCGCACGCAGGGTGAGGTGACGCAGTTACAGCGCGTCCGTGAGCTGCGAAGGTCTGTGACCATGCTAAATTTCTCACTAGTGACTACGACCTGCGCGGGCCGAGCGCAAGTTGAGACGCAGTTTGGTGAGGTGACGTGAGGTGACTCACCGTGAATTTTTGTGAAACGCAGAAATAAATACGACAGCAAATGTTCACACGCAGGGTGAGGTGACGCAATTGCATCGCGTCTGTGAGCTGCGAAGGTTTGTGATCGTACCACAGTTTTTCACTAGTGACTACGACTGCGCGTGAATAGTTGTGTTTGTCCACCATGGAGGAGAAATTAATCGAAGCAGTACGAGCAAGAAAGATTTTATACGACACCTGCCATGCTGATTACTTGAAAGCAAAATTAAAATTGCAGATTTGGGACGAAATTTCTAAGGAAATTGGATTGAAATGTGATAAGTTTTTATAATTTTGTTTGCGTAAACAAGATTAATTAATTATGAGGGTACAAGGGAAATCGGTAGTAGTCCGTGTTATTTGACTTCGAGGTAGTAATGCCTTCTAGTAAATTTGTAATGTTGGAATTAGTTTAGGGATAAAGCGGCAATATTATAGGTAAAATAAATTATATAAAGGATCCTATTCCGTTCAGTTGTAGAGGTGAAATATTGATGTCCGCTCTTCTCTTCAACTCATCATATTTATTGTTTATCAGTTTGTTTTTATGGTCTTTTCAATCAAAAGCGTTTCTTGCACTAATTTCTATACAATGTGTTCAATTTGTTCTTCTATAAATGCCTCTTTTTTACCACTGCAATTTTTCGCTGTACCCTTTATCTGTTTTAGAAAACATTTTATATGCAGTAGACTTCCTGCGAAGATATATATATATATATATATATATATATATATATATATATATATATATATATATATATTCTAAACAGATATATGTCATAACTAGTATGAACTGTAATAATGCATGACAAGAATTAATTAGTTGGGAAGTTTCAGATTTGTAAGTAAAAATAAAATGAAGACATATTCTTGAAATGTATTTTCAACGTTTATAAATGTTTTATAATTATGTACAGTAAAATAAATACATTTCTCCATGTTAAGGAACAGACGATTTGAAATGATACATTATCTCAGAATGATTTCATTTACTACGAACTACCAATTAGTTCTATCACTTTATCATGATTAACTTTTTCACGATTTTCCGTTCAGAGTTGGGGTTTAAACCTTTCCTTGAAGAAACTTAGTATTTAACCGGAATTTGAAAAGTAACTTTAATTGAAATTTCAATGCTTCAGAAAAGAAATGGTGTTACAGTGACGTTACAAAATAAGAAACATTAGACAACGTAAGTTATTACATTTAATAAAAAGTATATATGTATTATGTCTTAAAGATGAATTTTTACTCGTATATAGTCATTATTATGATACATAGGATCCGAGGCACCTTATGATTGGAACTATGTTAGGTTGATGTGGCATGGAGTTGCGATTAGTCATCGTACTGGATACAGTCTCGTTGAAGATACAAAGTAAAACTTATTACCGCTTTAGGTAAAACCGAGGCTTCTTGCATAACGGTAGCTCAATCCCTGATTTCGAAAGTTATTTGAATCTTTAAAGTTTATAGAGGACAATTTTGGGTGTGTAAACATAAGTTATGCAGTGTTTTGATACAAAATAGTGGGCTAAAAGCGATGCGTTACATCTATATTAATAAAAGGAAGTGTCTGTCTGTCTGTCCGCGATGCCCATCGAAATCTACTGAACGCAGAGATCTGAAATTTTAAACATAGATGGACTAAAGGGTCACAAAGTGCACCTCGAAGCCGGAATTTTAATTTTAGCTTTCCTTCGCGAGTTATGAGTGAAAAACGGGCATAAAACGTGCATTTTTTTGCGTTTTCGAAGCATCAGTTTTCAGTAATATATTTCAATGTCAAATCAATTACAGTTGGCTTTGGCTATTTTTGTCATACCTTGGAAATGAAACTTTCGCGATCGCTTGAATGTTGTAGCTCACGCTGGTCGATTCATTTGTTTATAATGTCAAGGCACGCAGACATATGAAATTTTCAACCTACACCGAAGAGGATTATTATTATTATTATTATTATTATTATTATTATTATTATTATTATTATTATTATTATTATTATTATAAGAGGTATAATCAATATAGGCCTAAATATGGTCAAACGTTGTTCGATTTGGACGAAACTCACTATACAGGGGTTTTCTGGGCCAAGGACCTCGAATCTGAGGTCGCTTTTACCAGGCGACGAGGGGTTTTCTGGGCCAAGGACTTCGAATCTGAGGTCGCTTTTACCAGGCGACGAGGGGTTTTCTGGGCCAAGGACCTCGAATGTGAGATAGCTTTTACCAGGCGACGCTATCTAATCGTGGTATGTAATTCACGTGATTTAGATGTTAATAAATATAATGATTTTACTATTATGCTCTTAATTTTTAATTTTTGAAATAATTATCGTGGGCCATCGCTTGATTTTGTAAGTCCATCCTGGACGATTCATTTGTTTAGAATATCAAGGCCCGCAGACGTATGAAATTTTCAACCTACACGGAAGAGGGATATTCAATATAGGCCTAACTATGGTCAAACATTGTTCGACTTGGACGAAACTCACTATACAGGGGTTTTCTTGGCCAGGGAACTCGAATCTGAGGACGCTTTTACCAGGCGACGTTATCTAATCGTGGTATGTAGCCCACGTGATTTAGGTGTTAATAGGCTAAATATAATGATTTAAATATTATGCTCTTAATTTTTTATTTTTAAAATAATTATCGCGGGCGATCGCATGATTTTGTGAGTCCATCCTGGACGATCATTTGTTTAGAATGACAAGGCCCGCAGACATAAGTTATGAAATTTTCAACCTACACGGAAGAGGGATAATCAATATAGGCCTAAATATGGTCAAACATTGTCGATTTGGACGAAACTCACTACACATGGGTTTTCTGGGCCAAGAAATTCGAATCAGATGTCGCTTTTACTAGGCGACGCTATCTAATCGTGGTATGTAGTCCACGTGATTTAGATTTTAATAAATATAATGATTTAACTATTATGCTCTTGATTTTTACTTTTTAATTTTTGAAATAATTATCGCGGGCGAAGCCGCGGGCACATGCTAGTAGTAAATAAATTAAAAAAAACATACAGCAAATATCGTACTAGCAGTCAAAATATTTATATGCACCATTAACATCCTTGGGATGTCGAATTCGTCCTTAAGGATGAATTCTCCGCGTGTCTTTCTTTTCTTTAAATAATTACTTTTTGGAAGCTTTTCGTGTAATGTTGAAATTACTTGTTCTTCGAGTTCATCTGACTCTGATTCTGAACTTAGTAATGATTCTATGTACATGGCAGCCATCGCGCACATTGCTCACTGTCTCGTAAACACGCAGTTGTGATAGAACTGCTTCCCAACTTTCGCTCTCCCTTCGCGCAGTTGATTGAATCCTGCTTCCCGGCGTCACTCTGCGTCACCTCACCTCACCTCACCTCACCAAACTGCGTCTCAACTTGCGCCCGGCCTTAGCGTAGTGGTTGAGGCGCTGCGCTACAAACCGGCAGGTCGCGGGTTTGATTCCCGATGAGGTTGTTGAGTTTTTCAACTGGCCTAATCCTTCTGGTGGCACTATGGCCCTGGGGTCGACTCAGCCTCTAACAGAAATGAGTACCAGGAGCAATCTTGGGGGTAAAGTCTGCCTGTGCGTAAGGCTGACAACCTTACCACCTTCATGTTCCGAATGTCCAAAATCTGGGAGCCTCAACCTCCTGGAACCCTCTGGGCCTCCATGGCTTGTATAGGGATCACTTTACTTTTTACATAACTTATATGATTAATGAACGCTACTTTATTTTCAACTTCATATACAAATCACACTTTGTACTGTCTTTTATGATTTTAAAATATTTTCAACTTGTTCTTTTCTTTACATTGTGTTGCATATTCCATTTCTTTCATTTAATTACAGTCGTCAGAATATTTATTCCCAGGACTCGAAGATGTCATCTCATATTAAGTTGTCCAGATGCGCAGATCTGGAGAAAGAAACTCTGGAAAAATAAGTTATTTCAGATTGATCCAAGTGTGGCATATAAGAAATTATCTACAGCTGCTGTTATTCAAAATTGTCAAGAAAGAGAGGAAATATACTGTATTGCTTTTTACTAAAATATAATAGGAAATGGTAGTTGGCGAGGTGAGTAACATATAATATTAATTGGCTATATTATTATCATTGGAGGAAAAATTCTGTATAAAAAGAATTTCTTCAACATAAAGCCTCTGTATGCATAAGTAAATGCAATTTCTTCCTGCTGTTTCTTCTTTCTTCGTTTCTAGGATTCTATGGTTTCCTGAATTATGTTCTCTTTAATATCCTCTTGACTTTTATTACTCATTTCACATAGACTGCATTCCATCCCATATTTATTACCGTCTATTCCCCTTATATCCTCCAGCGGTAATTCAATATTCTGGATTAGACTACAACGTCCAATTTGAAAAAAAAAGACACTAATGGACAGCAGGATTCTCCGGGTTGTTTTATATGGTCCCCAAACCTCTCTCTAGCATACACGGAAAAAGACATTCTGAGCAGGTGGAGAAGAAAATTCTAGGGATTAAAAACCAGAATGAAATATGCTGCAACGCTGCCAGTTTTCTAAAATGGATCCCAACCGAAGCATAGGGCTATAGCGAACCACAGCCTGGGATCCACGAATCGGACGAAAAAATGTGCGAAGACATGACAGATGGATGACCCGAAAATGATTTTTAGCAGCCACTGGACTCATCGGCGAAAAACTGAAGAGAATGGCGTAAGCTGAAGAAATAAAAAAATAAGAGGCCCTTACCCATCGTGGGATTTTATGGGTTAACTGTGATTGTCGTTTCTCTTGTACCCTACGTCTGTTCAATTGTCTTCCAATTTTCATTTCTTTTAAAATTATTTCAAAATCCTTAGATTTTTTTCACCTTTTCCTCAACCACACCCCTCTACGTTTTGTTCCAATACATTTCTTCTATTTTTTAAGCAGCCATAAATATTTCTGAAATACTAATTCATACTGGATTTATTCCAATAAATTACGCACCGGAGCCATATTGGAGCCTCCAGTTGCACTGCCTCTCGTCATTAATCTATCTATCTCATTGTACTTTCTCTCTCTGCCTCTCTCTCTCTATCTCTCTCTCTCTCTCTCTCTCTCTCTCTCTCTCTCTCTCTCTCTCTCGCTCGCTCGCTTCTCTCTCTTCTTCTCCCTGGCTAATTAATGAAAATTTCTCTATACGGAATATTGTTTCCTTAATGAAAACCACCCCTAGGCAGGAGAGCTTGTGTTACTAAATCTTCATGCAGTTTAATTGGACAAAAAAGAGAAACATTCATACTTCTATTTTTAATAACTGTCCCTAATTTTGGGAATCTTCACAAAACTACACTATGAACATTTATGTTCACATTCTTTAAGGCTACACAATTGAATATGGGATGATTAAGTACAACAGTAATAAGTTTAAGCTAATGTAAGGGTTCCTTCACATTTATCAGTTTAATAGTACCCATGAGTTCATGAAACTCATGAATAATAACACGGATGAGTGCGTCCCACTTTCATACTTGTAAAATTTCGTTACTCTCGCGCGCAGTCCTGTTTTCGTACAGACGAGTCATCATCATCTTCCATCAGGGATTAGGCTTCAGCCTGTTCCGGTCTCACATCTTTCCAGCCGGCGTGGTCTTGTGGTTAGCGTCGCTGACTACGGATCTGTTGGCCCGGGTTCGATCCCCGGTACCTCCTCGAATTTTTCTGAGGTAGGGAGGTCTGGTAGGGGTGAACTCAGCCTCGTGATTCAAATTGAGGAGCTACTTGATAGAGAAGTAGCGGCTCCGGTCATGGAAGCCACCATTAACGGCCGTGGGTGTCGGCATGCTGACCACATGCCCCCAATCCTGCCATCTGCCTATAGGTAGATGACGCAGCGGTCGGGTGGTAGGCCTTGTCCCTTCGGGGATGTCGCGCCACGGAGTTAGTTAGTTAGTTAGTTATATGACATGCGGTTAAATATGATGTAACCAGTTTTCTCTAGCCTATAGAGCATTACTTTATCCTGGGTCTCACATCTTTCCAGCGTTTTCTAGGTCGTCCTATTGATCTTTGTCCTACTGGTTGATAATTTGATATCTGTTTAGGGATCCAGTTAGATGACATGCGGTTAAATGTGATGTAACCAGTTTTCTCTATAGAGCATTACTTTATCCTGGGTCTTACATCTTTCCAGCATTTTCTAGGTCGTCCTATTGATCTTTGTCCTACCGGTCGATAATTTGATATCTCTTTAGGGATCCTGTTAGATGACATGCGGTTAAATACGATGTAACCAGTTTTCTCTATAGTGCATTACTTTATCCTGCACTGGTTCATTACCTAGTTCGTCTCTGGTAGCTTCATTTCTATTATGGTGTGCTCTTGTTGCATCCCTTGACCGATCTTAGGAAACGCATTTCAGCTGCTTGCAGTTTGCTAAAGTCGTTGATTCTTAGCGTCCATGTTCCACTGCCATAAAGCAAGATAGGAAGTGTTATGACGGAATAAAACCTGAGTTGTGTGTATTTTCTAGTTTTCCCTTTTAGTGTCCTTCGAATAGTTCCACAAATAGTTTGACATTTATTAATTTTCTTATTAATATCCTGGTCTGTTTCGTAACTGACATCACAAGCAAGGTAATTAAAGTGGGAAACTAGTTCGATGCTTTTATTTGCTAATATAGGCCTAATTTTTGTTCTAAGTTGAGTACAGATGAGTACAAACAAAATTTATAACAATTTTTTTTTCACATTTCATCCAGGCTTAGGATTGAAGAATTTAAAATTCTGACATGTTTAAAAATATAAAAATTCATTATTAAAAACTACATATTAAAAATACTAAACTAAACATCCATTGAAGAACTACGCCTGCTGCATCATCTACCGCAGGCAGAAGGCAGGATTGGAGGCATGTGGTCAGCATGCAGACTCCCCCGGCCGTTATTGGTGATTTACTGAACCGGAGCCGCTATTTCCTTATCAAGTAGCTCCTCAGTTTGCGTCACGAGACTGAGTGCACCCGCTTCCTGAACTCCCTACTTAAGAAAAGTCCGAGGATATACTGGAGATCGAACCCTGACCTGCGGAACCGTAGTCAGCAACGCTAATCAGAAGTATTAAACAGTATAATTTAGCAGTAAAGCGTAGTTTTGTTGAATTTTACTTCAAATTCATTTTAGATGATTGAAACTATTTATTTCGTCCAACTAAATATGCTTCTTTCTTTTTTCTTCCCGTTCAAATTTAAATCAGATCTGAGTAGAAATAAGTCACTGTTTTTACATTCTCACATATACTTAGTATGGAGAAAGTATTGTTATCGTGACCAAATAACGAAATCGAGATAATATCGAGAAAAAAAGCTTCACGATGCCTATAAATGGAAAAACAATTTTTGGAATGGCGTTTGTCCTTCTTCTGTCCGTTTGCCTATGGTAATCTGTAATGGGTAACGATTCATTTTATTGATTTTTTTATTATGAATTATGTTGAATTTTTATTTATATTGTAAATCCTAATTGAGATTAATGCGCTTGCACGGATGAAGTGGGGGAAGACACTCCCTCATTAATTAAAAGAAAAAGCTGCGTTTCATTGGCTGTCAGATTCTGAAACTGTACCTATAGTATAAACAACTTTTAGTCTCCGTAAATTTTGTAAATTTAGAAAGCTGTACCTATAATTATTGCGAAAATCGTTATTTTTTAAAAAAAACTTACGGTTGAAAATGCAATTTTTTGTTAAAGTAGGCGTATGCTTTGTCAATGGGCATCCTAAATTAAGGTAAAAAATGTATAAGTTACATAGCCTATTCAAAATATGTTATTATTTTCCTTATTTGACATTAATTAAAATGATTCATAGATCAATTTTCTATGTACAGTTTAAAATGTAAATGTAAAATAAGAATCTATAACAAGTTTTAAGGGATGTAAATTATAGCGTTTTAAACGTAATATTTTAATTACGATAGTCTATTAATATTAAGATTACACAAATCGCTATTATATTTGAACGTGTAAATTAGTAAGCTGATAACTAATTTGGCAATTTAATCTAGGCTAACATGGTCATGTAAAACTCTGTACTATATAACGAAAAAAGTGACTGTCGACCGCAGTGGTGCAGAGGTAGCGTACGTGTCTCTAGATACGAAGGTTACAGGTTCAAACCTAGGTCGCGGATTTTTCAGGACGTAAAAATCCTGGATATCGGGTCCTCCGGGAGGAACTTTTAGCTTGGGGGCCGTGTCGTAGAGATACAGCACGTTAAAGAACTCCAAGCCAAAATAGAGCCTCTGGACAAATTAGTTCGACTCTATCAAAGAAAAAAGTGTAAATACCGATTCCAGCAAAAGAAACAAATGCTTCAAATTATTAAAAATAATAACGAAAAGAAGGATAAACATGGACGTAACGGATACTATAATCCTACAACACAAAAATATAAGCGAAATTTTAAGGTTTTAAAAGCCAGGGATAAGGAGAATGAATATGGATGTGTGATTAAACCAGTTTTATGTGCTTCTGTCACACCCCGCATAGAATTCCCGTAATACCGATACAGATTACCCCGATTTGCATAGTGTCATGGGCTTTGCCGCGCACAATTTGTATGCATAGCTTCCAGCGTGCAAAAAATTACAACTGTCATTAAATATCTATCAGCCAAGTTATTCTCCTCCATGCCAATGTGTCCACTCAATAACTTTCCTACCACTAATCCACCGTTCTAATAGAAATCACTTCGGTAATTGGAATGTGTTATAAGATGATCTTCCAATTATGTAGATTAAGATTCGCTCTTGCACCTTTTTCAACGTTCAAGCGTTGCCTCGTATATCCTAACTAGATGTTTCTACAATCTTTTTATTATACGTTTTGATAATGTGTTATTTTTTCCGGTAAAAATTGTAAACTTTTCTCATGATGACAGTTTCATTACCTCATAATTTTATGGTCCAACCTACTTTAACCCTTTTGCTGCCAGGCGCCGATACGATCGGCTTCCACTATTTTTCACTAAATGCAGCTTTGAACTGGTTCTGCTTGCCTAGAGTGAAACAAATTTTTATACAAAAAGGGGGTTTGAAGAATATTCACAAAGGATAGAGTTTTAAATGTTTCTATTTATTGTAAAAGAGGTTCATATGATTTAGGTATGGTAATAATATACACCGTGTCCCATTCGAACCTCCTGCATTTTAATTAACCATAACTCACAAAGTATGCAGAATTATGAAATAAGGTTGTTATTAAACGAAAGAGAAACTCAAATAATTTTGTTTTCATTTGTTTGCAAGTAATTCATCTGTCGCATGCTGGACAGTGATGACATAAAACAAAATGGCGACACCTCAGTAACGAGCACAAACTGTCTTCTTGTATGCGGAGACGAAGTCAATAATTACAGTGCAAAGAAATTACCGGAGAGAATACGGAGGAAATGCACCTGACGGGAAAACCATTAGAGAATGGTGTGAGAAGTTCCTGGAGACTGGATGCGTTAAAAAAGAATCAGGAGGTGCTTGTACACGTGTTTCAGAAGAAAAGATTGAAGAAATTAGAGCAGGATTTCAGAGAACTCCACAAAAATCAATTCGCCAAGCTTCCCGGCAGTTCAATATGCCGAGATCAACTGTGCATCGAGTGCTTCATGGACATGTCAGTACCAATGGGCACGTTGGACAGAACGTGGCACAAAATTGAATACAGACTTGATATTATTAATGCTACAAATGGTGCATATGTAGAGGTGTATTAGTGTTTGTGTGACAATGAAAAATCTTTGAGTTCCTCTTTCGTTTAATACCAGCCTTATTTCATAATTCCGCATACTTTGTGTTTTATGATTCATTAAAATGCGGGAGGTTTGAATGGGACACCCTGTACTATGTTTCTGTTATCAAATGTTTCTATAAAATAAATCACAGTCGATATCATGTGTGTTGACATCACACTGTTCCTAATACAGCTTCCGGAAACAAATATGTCTTGCTAACGTCCTGCCATGGTTTCTCTGAAACGCAGAACCTGCACTGAAATAAGATGGTCAGTTAATCCGTTTCACTTGCACAAGCACCTTCTTCTGAAGGCCAAAAGTCCCATAAAATACAGCATACGAAAGACGTAAAAAGCCCGTTTCTTTTGACCTGTGTTTAAAGGTACAGACAGTTCCAAAACTATGTATATAATTCGTAAAACTAAACTTCTATCTGATCTGCGCTGGTAGCCAAGGCCGTGAACAGGAGAGCCGATCGAATCGGCGGCTGCCATTTAGGAGCCGAACAGCCTAGCGCTAACAGAGGGTTAGGTACTTGTCCAGAATATTCAACCATTGACTCTCATTTGGAGAGACCGGGTTTTAAAGGGAAAATTTTTACCCAAAAAAGGACAGAAAAAGGGAAAATTATTTCCAAAAAAGGTGGGGGAAAAAAGGAGATATAAAAGTATAAGAGAGTGTAAAAAATCAACAGAGTGATACATGTTCGTTTTATGTTTTACTTTACTTCATTAGAAAAGAGTTGAACTTGATAACGTTTAACATTTCCACATTCTTGAATGTCAGATTCTGTCTCTTTGACTGTAAAATATATTTGTACAAAGAAAATAACCTCTCAACGTCGACGGAAACCAATGGACGAATACTTGGTTCGAACTCGGAGTTCCAAGTTCAATGTCTGGATTTTTATATAAGCTCTGCTTAAGCTTCTCATTGGCAAATCCCTCGAGCATGTTGGAGACTTCTTCTACCACTCCCCACTGTGACTCCTTAGAGCTTAGATAAACACTCCTCCTCCAGTCGCGTGACAGCCCATGGTAGAAATTTGAACGTGTGAATGGGATACAGTTAAGTCTCCAAATTCGGGTTTCTAAGTAAAGCCTTTGCTTGCTCTACAGCTGCTGATTCTGTATCATCTAATGACTGAAGAAATTCCTTGATCGTGTTGAAATCCTCACAGAGGAAAATAGCACACGAAATCCATGTTCCCCACCTTGCTATGATGGGAAAGTTAGGCAATGGCAAGCCTGTTATTTCCCAGTAACGCTCTACTCTGCTAGGAGGAATTATTTTTTCAATGGTGAATCAGTGAAAACAATTTTTAATGTTTTCATATTACCAAATACTGGGTAATTTACGAAATTTTCAAAATAAATTAGCAAAAAGGTACTGGAAAGGGAGAGTTCCTTAAAAAAGGGAGATGAGCCTAAAAAAGGAAAAAAAAAGGGAAGTTAAAACCAGGTCATTTGCAGTTGAAACTTACTCAGTAATGTCCTGTTCAATTTTATCACGTTTTATGATGAAATATAAAAAAAGGAATTCCCTTTAAAATCCGGTCTCTACTCATTTGCCATTTCAATAATGTCAAAATATCTACTTTGCAAAATTTTTCGTGCTTTTTTTTATCGAATTTACACTAATATTACACCTAATGTGTATTATTAAAAAATTGCTAATGAAGCTTTTATCGAACAGGTGGTATAATAATGAAAAGAATTATACATCATCTACCTCAGTGGGAAAATTCACCTTCCAGTTTCTTTCATCGGTATTGTAACTTGCAGAAAGAGATTCAATTTAGGATTGAGGAGTAAGGAAATAAAAGAGAGAGATCCACGAGTTTCAGTGCGATGCTAATTCTGATGTACTGTTATCAAAATGTAGCAAGTACATTGTAAAATAATGTGCCTTGGACATGCAACTCGGGCGCACGCTAATCCACTTCGCGTTGTCTTCTTGTACTGATATCCCCTTGGTCTACTGTTAGACACAACATATACTCTATATACTGAATGACACTTTGACCTGCGTGTACTGCCCCAGCTGCTTTCATTTCAGATCTCACGTAGCCTATGTATGATACGGCCATCTTGGAGAATGTGAAAGTTATCTTGCTAATTTCTTAAGAAGACTTATACAACAGCGAAATCTCTTTTTACATAACATTGAGACATTTAACTTGGTCTGGATAGATTTTCATACAAGTTTGTACAATTATTCTACAAGAGTTTAGCTTTAATTTGATATATAACATCTAATTATATTTTAATATGAGTAATTTCTAATTTACTTTTTATAAATAAAATTTCATCTATTAAACATGATATTGTCTAAAGTAAGGAAATCATTGCCAATTATTTTCTTCCCATAAATCTGAGATCGTTTTCTGAAGGGTGGACCTCAATAGCATCTTCCTTGATATTAAATGTAGATTTTTTAGATATGCATTAAGATTTTTAATTTATTTTCTAAGATGTTTTTACTTTCCAGTAATAATTTTTAACCAAACCTTAATCATTGGGTCCACCCTTTGTATATTAATACAAAAGACAACTTTGAAAAATTTGAATGAAATTAGACAAATGGTTCTTCAGATAATACGTTTTTTGTAATGACAATTGAGACTAAAGGTTAAACGGGTCTAAAGCTATGACATGCACTTGTGCATGCTCATGCACAACTTGAGAAAAAAAATGAATAGTACCATTAATAACTGGAATTTTTGCATGAAAATTTTAGATTTTTTTTTACAAAATAGCACATTTTTAAAAAAATACAAAAAATATCCTTTTTAATATTTTCTAGCCTCCTTAATATTACCGTATTTGTATAGCATTTGTATCATGCAAAAGACATTGAACTCTCAGTATGGATTGTGCTTCTTCTAAAATAGTTACCAAATGATGTGAGGCTGATAATAAAAGTCTTAGTGCTGGTACGAGGCTACTTAATCCCAATCACTGAAATAGTCCACTAAGAGATTCAATTAGATTTATAGGATTATAATAGTCGAGAAATTCTGGAATGGCATCGTCATATCGATGATGTTGCCTGGAAAATAAGCAGAGGTCTAGTTACGATCAGTCATAACATAGGCATTAAGTCACTCGTTCTTGTACAGACATCTTAGTTACGTATGGAGTTTTGTTATGGGAAGGACATTCTTTCAGTGACCGTGTCGCTATGGAAATAACCGGGAAAATACCGATATTATTCTGGTATTCGCCAGTACTGCTATAGGAACCCGTAAATTGTTAATACCGGTAATTTGTCGTAATAGGACGTGCATACCGGTGTAACGTACCTTAACGATTTACTGGTATAATACCGGTGAAAGCATATAAGATTAGAAGAGTAAAACCTGGGTATTTAAGAGGGGATGTAAGAAGATCTAATAGGTTTATTCATTACGTATACATGACCAAGAAGTGGACCTTCTTACCGACTGCTTGTTAATTCCTTGAAGTGAACACTGACCTGTTCAGTTAACGGGGCATAAAAACCTTTAGTCGGGCTGCAGTCGTAAGACCCGCTGTATGGTGAACAAGTTAAAATGGGAAGACCCTCTGAAAAGGGATGTAACAGACGGACATCTATGCTGTGTTTGTTTGATAAAAATATACAGGAAAACGGCAATCTAAATAATAATAATTATAATATAATAATATTAATAATAATAATAATAATAATAATAATAATAATAATAATAATAATATACTTTCAAGGAACATACAGGAAAATGGACCTAGATGAAATAAGTTGATAGTTCATCTCTTATTATTGTTAAGAACTGTTAATATTATTGAACATAGTTCCATCGGAACTATTTTTAAGTAGAATTGTAAATATAAATATGGAAACGGTGGTTTTAAGAAGCAAATTTGAAGCGTTTTAGCAGCTCTTGGTCTTGATACGTTAATAAAACATCGAAGTGAGCCGTATTAGAAAACAATTTCACTTAAGCTACCTCTTTCCATATTTTTTAATTACACAACTTTCAACAACTTTGGTATCATCATTAATGAAAAGGCTTTCATATTTATTTAAATATAAATCTTCTTTCATAAACTCTACCCTTTTGAATGGATGTGTGCTTGTAAAGAGTACGCGACTGAAAGGAAATTCCTTGATGAAAAACGACAACACAATCGACAGCAAAGTACGTACGTTGACAGAAGAACATAAAATATAGGTGGAAGAGAAGAATTTTATATAGAACGAGGTTGAGTGAAGAGAACGCAAGACGCTCGTGACAAAGGTGAAAAGGAATTCGTCATAAATTTCTTCTTTTGTAGAGAATTCATTAACTTCATAGAAGCTAAATAATACCTTAACTCACAGTAGTACGAATACTTATTGTTTACTCTAAGCATAAAATCAGCATAAAGAATTATTACTATAGGAATATGACTAGAGTTTGTTGATGCGATATTGCACAATAACGTCGCTTCCTTTCCTCAACATAATCTTATTGTGTGTATAATATAGCATAATAAATAATTTTTTGTGTTTTCCCTTTAAAATCAATTGAATGTTCATTCTTTATAAAACTGAATTTTATATTATCTTCAAAAAATTAATACTGGGATGCTAAACACTTAAAGTTACGATTAGTATACAGTAAGCAAAATCTATACGTTTCACTCATTTTCATTTTAACCTGACTGCCTGTTCTTAAATTAACAGATTCATGAAAGAATTCAAGAGGGTGGAGGTTAGCAGACTAAATTTTCCATAAAAAACTAGTTATATCTGAATTTCGTCCCCGGCATTTTAAGCTGGACCAAAATTTCTTTGACAGCTTGAATCGCGTAAGAGTGCAGACGATACTTTGAAAACAGTTTTATTTGTGTAAGGGCGTAAGAAATTTGAAATTCAATTTTATTATTCAAATTTAAAATAAAAAATACATCTTTAAATAACAATTTGTGTTGATCAACCACTGGACAGTCGTTTTAGTTCAGAATTTTACCACATTCTTTAGCTATATTTCAGTGTAAGTTTTATGCAAATATTCAAAATTTTGTTGTGATTTCTGTTTCTAAACTTTAGTGTGCTATTATCCAGAAAAAGTTAAATTGAGTAAAGTAACGGTTATACGCCTTCTTCGGTTGAAATTATGCATGCTCTCTGTCAGTAAAATATAGATTAATTAATTATCTAAACATATAATGGAAAAAGTTATATATTCTTCAAAACGAGAAACTTCCGGCTTTCAGATGACATAAGTCTCATTATCTAAAAGAAACATAGTAAATTTAAAATATATATATATATATATTTACTAAATTTACTAAATTTACTAAATATATATATACCTCAACTAAAGTCCTTACACTTACAAACTAAAAGATAAATGGTATATAACCTACTGTCTTATTACTTAGGAAGTAGGTAGCCTGGCGCTTTGTGTGAAATATTTCCGAAGCTTAGCCCCTTTACCTTAAAGAGTCTTCGCCTATATAATGTGAATTAATTTCTTCTATAGCAAAACTGTTACAGTATTTTCATTCTCTACGAATTTATTGCGGTTATATTTTTGAAACAATCTGCAGGACAAGAAAAACGGGAAATTGTAAAAGTAACCTGCTAGGAGCACAGGTGTAGGGAGATGATGAAAACGTTTCAGCTAACTGGAGGGGTATAAAATAAGTTTTATCACGCCATTCTTAGGAAACATTCCCCCGAGATATTGCAAGAAATCTCATGAAAAGTATCACATCTCCGTGATTGTGTTTCTAATACAATCGTTCACCATCCAATCGTTCTTTACAGACATTACAGTTATTTTAAGGGTCAAAACAATTTTTTAAACTATACATGATAAATGTACATACTCTTTTTGGCATGTACTTCATACATCCAGCAACGATAAATAATAAGCCTTAATGTATGAAAGTTTGCGGACCCATGTTTACTGGGCATTTTTAATATTATCCTATATTTTCAATAATGTTAGTTTGTGCTATCATCTTAAACATACTCTGTACACTCTCACATATATATATATATATATATATATATATATATATATATATATACACACACACAGATGCAAATAGGCTTCACACATAACATACTCCTTAACTACGCCCATATTTATTGCATTATACTACATTGTAAAATGCGATATATAATGTGATAAATTAGTTTTCATTGCATGTAGAATACACGTTACCGCGTTTTCCATCAACTGAATTCATTATAAAATCTTGATCTTCCTAATGCAAACATTATAAGCTTATTTAACGTTGTTCAACATCAGTATTTCAACCGTTGCTTTATTTACTAAATGCATTCGAGTCCTGTAACAGTTGAGCGAAAGATATTTCTCTCGTACTGCGAAATATTTGTCTTACTCTGATTTCTACGTTTCAAACCACATATATTTTCGTTAGCAAATCTTTGCATAACTCACTAATTTCCACAGCTCGTCAGCTGTATTTGCTGATGTTCTCGCATTGATGAAATTCGATAGCGTTTATTTCCTCTATACACTGTTGTCCGATAGTGGGTACTAGACCATTCTGTATTATTTGAGACATAAAAATAAAGTCATGAAAATGAAAGAGACTTGAATTGAAAGCTAAACAAGAATACTTGAATCGAACGTTCGTTGCAATAGATTATTAAAACTGCCTAAGTGAAATGAATAAGCCATGAATTTTGTGCACAGCATAATAATCCAGAAAGAACAGACCTAGGGGTAATATCGTCTTGGGGCATGTACGCATAGCTGAAACATTTATAAGGTTAGTCTGGAGTTATTTTGACACTGTCCCAACCCTCTCATAAGCCCTATTGTCTGAGACTTAGCGTCCCTTCTATGTAAACAGCTTACCAACAGGCAGTAAAATTTTAATGCTTATCATAAAGTGCACTAAAGCAACAATGGCAAAGTGCTACTACGTTTCAAGACTTGCTTCTGTCGCTGAGGGCAATTTAAAATTCCGTTAAGCCTACTTTCTGTTTTTTTCGTTATAACGATCACCAAGATTCCATTCCTATTATGTAAGTGCCTCTGTTTGTAAATTCTGATTTCGCATATCTATCCGCTTGAGGTATGCAGTAAATTTATAAGTCTTGAGAAACCAGATATTTCGTGGAATAGATCAAAAAACTTTTAATACCATTACGCGTTGGGCCAGGTGTACGAAGTTCCACTCTATCCAAATTATACTTAAGGGATGACCAAAGTGTTGAGAATAATTTTCTAAAATACCCCAGAAAAATGATATTTTCTACATTTAAAACGAAAACGGAAACTAAATTTTCAAAAATTATTTTAATATCTCATTTTCTTTTGGAGTTATTAATTTAATCTATTTTATAAATCAAAATTAAAGTCTACTTCCTCCGGCAGGTATGTATTACAACATGAAACTGCATTTTTCATGTGAGGTTCTTTGATATTTGCATTACAAATTTATTGATGGATATTTTATATTATATATTATTATACTCATTGTTTCCAAAAAAATATTTCCCCAAAAAATGAAAAGCTTAAAAAAGACTTATGATTGTACCAAATATTTTATAAAAGAACTAAGCGCTATACAAAAAATCTGATTAGCAATAATATATAACTGATGTTGTGAAGTAGACAGTGAAACATTTGCACAGCTATATCCCTATTTTATGGGAGAAGACCTGTTTTTAATGTGGCAAATTAACATGAAAACTGAGACTGAGAAAACAGCCATTTGCAGTTTGCATGCATTACTGGCAGTCGAAAGGGCACGGATTTCTGACTGGTGCAGCATATGTGCCATTCACCCCAACGCAATTCATAAAATTTTGCACAGTTATACTTTCATTATTGAAACATTGAATTCTGCATCCCTTAACTGAAAGCTGTATGCTTCAAAATTATACACTACATGTAGTGTGTAAACTTTATGTTAATGTCTCTATACTAGAGTTAATAGTTTTTGTTTCTGCAGAGAGTTTGAAACAGTTTGTAATATTCAATAACTGCATCTATAGTAGAGGTAAAAAGAATAGTCTGTTTTATGGTTGTGTACACGGGTTTCCCATTCCACTGTTTTCCTAACTATTGGCTGATATGCATAAAAAGAGTATGAAGTTCCTACTCACAAATTTCAAGATTGTACTTGCAGTCGTATGTATAAAAACCACACGGACTTCCCACTCACTGCGTCCACGTGACAAGGACCACTTTAGTACTCAGCCGCATAGCGCCTGCTTCAATTCCGTATGCTAAAGACCGAGCGGCGGGAGCATTTACTAGGAAATTTGTCAGCTACCAAATACGACACTCACTAAATGCTACTGGGGTGATTCGCGCGGAATATATGGACATTCGAGAAAGAAAGGAAAACTACACTCAATGTAGACATTGCAGAAGAGCCGGAATTAACTCCTTCGGCTTTTCCTTATGAAAATTTGGGAAAATAAAATATTTTAATTTTAATTTTTACTTCCTATGCCAGCATTAGGTTGTATAGACCCCGAAATTCGATGTCACGTTTCCAACATGTTTTGAGGCCCCCTGAATCCAAAAATATTATTTTTAGAAAGGTGTTTGTCTGCATAGTTCGAGATCGAAAAGTCGTACAAAAACAACATTTTTCATTTAGGTTAGGTATCTTTTGGGGATGTGACACGAAGACTGGCCACTTTACACGAAGAAAAGTTCGTACTTCGTAACATTCTCGAAAACGGGTCTAACGATTTTGTTGAAATTTTGTAATTGAGGTGCTTATACTAAGAGCTAAACTTTGCAAAAATTCTCTGACGAATAGTTACAAGGCAAGCACCGTTCATAGAAACTCAATCTTGCGTACTAAGAACGATATAGCTTTGCATCAAGCTGATACAACTGAATACCTATTCTTTGCAGCACGGTCTCTTATTCTGTATCAGAATTTAAAGAAAGGTGTATTGCCCACGCTTAGGTTATACAAAAGTATGCGAGTGCATTAAATGAGATTTTTATTCGGGCTGTGTGTCCTTCAGGGCTGTGACACGAAGTGCGGCAACGAGTTTCTTCTCATTTTTACAAGCACTTGATTTGAAGAAAATTTCATTTTTCTTAATTTTCTCGAAATCGGTTTAACGGTTTTATAGGTACATTCTGTAGGCCTACTATAGCCTAATAACTTATATTATACTAAGAACTAAAACTTTTGTTTGAAAAATTTACCACAGTAAATTCTCTGAAGGGTAGTTATAGGCTATTCATTTCATACATACACTTGAGGTTATTGGTCTTGCCTCGCGAATAATGCGACTTTGAACGAGGCTGACACAAATTAATGCGCACTACTGCAATTCAGCCGTGTACTGTACACTAGAATAGGCCTATATTCAGAGTAGAGGGAGTTATGTGAGTGTTTCATGTCACATTTAAAAAATATTAATTATATTTGATATTGTAATTATGTTATAGTGGATTTTTGTTAAATTAATTTAATCCTAAAATATTATGGAAATAATTATTTTAATTTATTACAGTATATTATTTCACGTCCACCGCTGTGGCTCATGGGATGGGTTCGCTCTTCTCACCCAGCGGGCCCGGGTTCGATTCCTGGTCGGGACAAATTACCTATGCGAGGTTTTTTCGGGGCTTTCTCTCACCTGAGAGACAAATGTCTGGTAACTTTAGGCCCTTGTGGCCCCTGGATATCATCTGGCCGTCATTATCATATCTTCATCCCATCCTCGCCTTGTTCGGAGTGAGTGTGTGTGTGAATGATGTGTCTCGTCCTATGTGTTCGTGTTGTCTCGGAGGTGGCCCCGGCATTGGGCTGATCACTCATCCGGGGAGGCCCTCCATGTCCTCTTCTGGTCAAAAAAGTATGTATGCGATCCAAAGATAATCCCTCTCCCGACAGGTCGCGGCCCTGTAAGGCCCGAGCGGCTTGGGTCGCTTAAATCCTAAGAAGGGAGAGGTAAAACTAAGATAAAGAAAGCAAGAATATTAATTCACTTTAAGTTTCTTGTGAATAAAAATTGTATTATAGTGATTACAGTAAACTTCTAAATGTGGGTTTGTTTCCAGTTTTCTTCATGTTTGTTTTACTTTTTATTCTTGTTTCCATGGTTTGTACTTTTTGTACTTGGATTTCCCCGGAATTGAAGCCAAATTTCGAATTTATATATGTAACAACTACTTTCGTTGCAACTTTTTTCAATCAAACTACTGGCAATGATTAGGATTTTGAAAAAAAAAATCATTACGTTTTAAAACTTCAACGAGACCTGATAGAATTAATTTTCTTGCTCTTCCTTTACGCTGATGTGGCTGTGATTTAAATGCCCTCCTCTGTGAAGACCCTTGTTTGTTTTCTTATCTTTGTTTATGAAAGTATATGTTCTGCGTGGGTAGCCGGAGTTGGAACTCTCTGCTTTGAGTCGGCACTATCCTGTTGCTGCGATTTTTATGCATACGACTAGTGAGCGACTTCATTCTCAGCAAGAAGAAGCTCTCACTTTATGCTTACTTTTATGAATATCAGCCATTATGTTCCCTGTACCTGAAACTCGCCCCCTTTCTATCTCGAATGTCAGTTAATGCCAGGTCAAGCGATGTTGCAATTTTTGAACAGCGTTACTTTCGAAGATTAAAGAAAATGTGTGGTACACTCTGAGAGACTCCAGGAAGAGGAGATAGACAAGGAAGACATTATTGACAGAGTCGTAGTAACATCTCTGCGTGGACAGTGACAAAGACGAGAGGTTATGAAATTGTGGTTGTTTTGATGTACACAAATAGGTTTTCAATCTGACATATTGAACCTATCATTCTTTGTTTTACAATTTACAGCACAGTGATTTTATATTAAATAAGATCTGTATTACACGACTGATAATTTATTATCAAATTAAGTTATAGTGATAGTATTATTAATACACGCTATCCGTTTAGTTTTAATTTTTTAAATCCTAATTTAAGATGTGAAAATTTATTTATTTATTGAATGTTGCGCTTGTCCGACAAATAGAGTAAGTTTTTGTAAATAATGCAAGTTTAGAAGTTTATTCCATAATTCTATTAAATTAATTATCAAATTATAAATTTATTAATTACATTTATATTTGAAAATATCCTGTCCATTTGAAAATGTTACTGAAGCAATAACATTATTATTACAGACTACACACTTCTTGTTCTACTATAAGCTATTGTGTGAGTGTGAATGTTCATTGAGATACAGCCATAAGGACTTGTAAGGGGAAAGGAAATAGGGGCAGTCGGTGGAAGGAGTTGTTCTAAGAAACCTGCCTATTGTTTCTGCATCGACTTCAGTATGCACCCAGATTTGTCCATATAGCAATGTGTTAGTGGCATGAAACTGGCTTAGAAATTCAGTTTCATTCTAGGTTATCTAGTTACTGCATGTGTTTACCTACTTTCCTTAACCAGTAGGCCTATTAGTAATGCTGTGAAGTTAAGTAATTTATGTTATAACAGGAAGATGGCGTGTGAAAATATTAATTTATAATAGAAGTGGCAAAAGACAGATTTCATTTTGCGAGTAGGTATGCTACTGAGATACGATGAAGGTAGGAGTTTGTTTCCTATTACAAGCCATGGAGGCCCAGAGGGTTCCAAGAGGTTGAGGCTCACAGATTTTTAGACATTCGGGACATTAAGGTGGTAAGGTTGTCAGCCTTACGTAACGGCCGCCTTTACTCCCAGGATTGCTCCTGGTACTCATTTCTGTTAGAGGCTGAGTCGACCCCAGGGCCATTGTGCCACCAGATATCTTAGGCTAATTGAAAAACTCCAACGACCTCATCGGGAGTCGAACCCGCGACCATCCGGTTTGTAGCGCAGCGCCTCAACTACTACGCTACGGCGTACACCTGAAGGTAGGAGAGGGTTCTAAAAATAATAACGTACACTGCATTTTGCATACTGTATATAATATATTTCATTCAAGGGAGTCTGCTGTTTTCGCTGTAGGCAAGGTCTGTAGGCCCATATCGGTGTGAGATAATAGGCTATGTATTGGCTGTACGAGCACAGAGCCTGCGTGGCGCAAAAAAAATTTCCAAGGGTAGACAACTTCCATTCCTGCTGATTGTACTTTACAACAATTTTATTTTCTCTAAGTTCTAACCTGTATAAGATAAACAATAGCTGGACAACGCCCAAGCTAGTAAGCGCCGTCTCGGGACTTGAAAAACAAATGATCAATTATCGTAGGTAATCCCACGAGAGTTGACGAGTTTATTGATAGATTCGTGACTGAGCAGCAGGAGCGAATTTATCTGATGCAACTAGTCAACTCGAGTTGTATTTATCAAGAATATTTCATGAATAAAATGTAACGGATTATATAAATAATAATTACTTTCGTGCTTTGTTGTATAAAAACAAAAATAACAGTTGTGAGATCACGGCATACTGTGAATCAACCATCCATGAATCGATTCGAGCTACCATGGTTTAATCAGTGCTATCAATGGTGCATATAAGACATAGTTAACTTCATTCAGATAAGCTAACAGCAGAACAGAATAAAAGCACACGAACTGGCTTGCACCTAATCGAAATTGTGTTCTTAATAAATGTATATTTCTATTATTTCAATTTGCAAACAAGTTATGTTTTAAAAAATAATCTGTTTTCGTGCCGCTTAGTGGCAACATCTGACTGTTAATCACTGTATACTGATACTCGCGTCTCCAGTATCGAGCAGACGATTTTATCATAATAAAACACCACCCTCGCGATTCCTGCAAGACTATTGCAAGATAAACGGGCGTGATTGGTCTATATCCGAGGAATAGCTAAACGTTATTGGTCAGTATCAAACACGCAGCGTATGAGTTGAAAAGTTATAGATATTGCCCACATATAGTCACAATAAACATAATTGGAGGTCCTGATTCTCACATCGAACAAATCCAGACCGCTCCTTATTCTATTCATTTATTGTACTTCTCTTTCATTTTTAACCTCTTGTGACATGAATATCCTTTCATGCAGATGATATGTATGAGCCTTATATCCGTAAATATTTTACAGTTCTTACATTTCCTTCATTATTTCTAGCATTAAAGGTATATTTCCTACAGAAAGTGTTCCGAACAATAATGGCTTAGAACAGCTTTAAGGTAGCCTATATGCACACCCAAGAAAAAAAAAAGAAGAAAGAAAAAAAAAACGAAAAAAATTCATTTTTAAAAAATGGTGTACTTAGATAGACAGTTATTTTCTCTTTCATTTCATATATTAATTTTTAAATTCTGGCTGCTAGTTCCATAGATGGAGCCCTTTTTATAAAAAGCTTCATTTCCATGCCCCTTGCTCAGCTATTAAATTTCAGTACTTTTAATTTTCCCTCTCTGCTAAAACTTATAAAATTGACAATTAGTTGTCACTAATATACTAGTAAGTAAGTGGAGTCGTGTTCTGAGCAAGTACTGTATAGTCTGTTTGAACATCCTCTTCTCTCATTTATCTCTACATGTCTTTTTTATGCGTTTCGATACAAGGTTTGCTTTCCGCTCAATTTCCCGCAAGTAGTAAATCGCTTGGGGTGCACTCAGCCTCGTGATTCAAATTGAGGAGCTACTTGATAGAGAAGTAGCGGCTCCGTTCATGGAAACCACCATTAACGGCCGTGGGTGTCGGCATGCTCACCACATGCCCCCCAATCCTGCCATCTGCCTATAGGTAGATGACGTAGCGGTCGGGTGGTAGGCCTTGTCCCTTCGGGGATATCGCGCCACGGAGTTAAGTTTAGTTTAGTAAATCGCTTGGTATCCAATTATTTCAAACATCACAGTTCTTCTATAAATTGACAAATCGAAGTGATTTTGGTCTCATTTTGAAGCTTGAAATGTTCTCTAGTGCTTGACAATGAGGATTTTTTTTATATATGAATATTCTACTGTGTTCTAGATTTTTGTTTATAAAGATGTGAAAAAAAAAACATTTTCACTTTTTATAAATCTATGTAACAATTTAAGATCGCAAGTATCCAAAAAACCTAAATGTCAGGCACTATAGAATTATTCTGTGTACAACATAGTGAAAATTTGGTGATTTTATCTTTCATAGTTTTGAAGTAATCATGTTTCAAGTTTAGAGTCAAAATTTTCAAGAATTTTTTTTATAAAAATTATAAACAATTACAAAATATTTTTCTTTTGAAATGTCTTAATATACAGCTGTACAAAAATATACAAAAAAACTGGAAGTCCTAATGCTTAAAAATAAAATTTCCATACCTTATAATCCTGAAGTTACTCTTAGAGAGAATGCAGAACGCTTGCGTTCTGAACCTATAAGAGATTGTGTTAGATTATGTTTAGATATTACCCTTTTTCCGCATATTTCCATTCCCGTTCTATATATTTATCGCAGTCTTTCTTCTCTTTTGTACTAAAGGAGGAAGCAGGATCAGGAAACACCGCATGTTGGCAATTAACTCTTGTAATCGCTCTTACAGATTTGCCTACTACGCATCCATTATCTTACTTAGCTTATTCTGGAGCAGTAAAGCCGTACTCGTATCAAAACATCTTTGTAATTCTATCCTGTGGTTGCCTCTACTAGAGCAACTCAACCTCAACAACATTGAAATGCACTTCTGCGAAGTTCGTTTCCCGGGAAATATTCTCGCA
The DNA here is from genome assembly GCA_964059195.1 of Ectobius pallidus. Lineage (NCBI taxonomy): Eukaryota > Metazoa > Arthropoda > Insecta > Blattodea > Ectobiidae > Ectobius > Ectobius pallidus. Next base: position 20,817,478 of record CAXKWD010000013.1, read on the forward strand.
TTAACCTACTCCCACTACTGACATGTTAAATTTGTTACATTATTTTCTTTTTCTTTCCTTATGTCCTTATTTTACTTAATTTTCACTTTCACTTTCACTTTCTTTAACCCATTCATTTATTATTACTTTAATTCTTTCTTACATGTTTCCTCCTACCTTTCGTTGCTTTTTTTCCCTACTTTCTTTCCTTCGATTATCCTTTTTTTTTTTTACATTTTCGCGTTTTATAATATCTCTTACCTTATTCTTTGTATGTATAGATCGAAGTCGCAGGGACTTAAATCTGGAGAGTATGGAGGGTGATAGGGGATCTCCCAGCCCCAGCGATTGAACAGTTCAGAAACAACTCCTGATTTATGCGCCCTAGCGATGTCATGCAGACGATGGGTGGATTATCCATTATATTTTCAGAGCTGCTCGCTGATTGTTTTGCGAAAACGAACAGTAGTGCTCCGCATTAACTATCTGCTTTGGGGAACGGGTATCAAATTACTTACATGTGTTGTTTCAGAACTTGCCGGCGTTGGGAAACTTTAAACTGTTTTATTATTGAAAAATTGTCATATCCAGTGAAGATCAGATGTCAGGAAGTTCATATTGTGAATTTTTTAAATAGTTTTTCTTTAAGAAAAAATATGGTTAACAATTTTAAAATTGACAGAACAAGCAATATTCTCAGCAATTTTCTTGGATCTATGGCAACTCCTCTTCTCAAGATTTCTATCTTTAAAACAAAGTTTATTACATTTCATATACAGATAAAAATCAAGCAAGAAAACATTGTAGTACTTATATATAGGATATGTCATAAAAAGCTTATCACATAATCAGGTGAATAATCAATACCATAAACTGCTTCCTACTTTATGCATGTACAAATGAATCTTGTTTTACATCTCATTAATAAATGTTATAACTGGCATCATTATATGTAATTTGTCGTATTCAGCAATACATTGTCTTCACCAGTCCTACTAAAACTACTAGTACTTTGGCGGAAATACATATATTTTTTATTAATAACTTGTAGGCCTACTAGTTAGAAAGTCAATACGCTTCATAATGAAGATTATTAATAATAGTTTTTCTTTGTTTTGCCTTACTTTCACTACAATATCAATTTAATGAATTGCTTTCAGTAATTTCGTAAAAATTATGCATCCTATGTTTTATATCATGTAGCCTATCGTCCTATGATGCAGCGGTCGGCTGGTTGACCTAATCTCTCCGGGATTTTAGAGCTAAGGAGTTTGTTTTAACTTATTTTTAGTTTGTAGATTTTCCTTTATATGTTATTGGTACTATATTATCACAGGTGGAACGTTTTTATAGCTAGCTTTTCAATTTTATGTTACCCAGCATGAAACGACCTTTAACGAAAGGTGAAATGTCGCATGGTGTAAAGGTCCCCTTCAGAGTGACACAAATGCGGCAAGGAAGGGCTACGATACCCTGGGAAGCCACACCACCACCAAGAGGGAGTACGGGGGAATAGGTAATTGTTTCTTCATTGTAACTATCCACCAATTCATAGAATAGAAGAAAACAACACGTATAATAAATGCATTCAGGGCCTGCTAATAATTAATGCATTCAGGGCCTGCTATTAATTAATGCATTAAGAGCCTACTAATAAATTAATGAATTCCCAGTCCACTAACAGTAATTAATGTACTAATAGCCTACTAATGATGAATGCAGTGTCTGCTGACACTGCCTATACACTGCTTTCTTGCCTATTTTTATCCAAGAAGTTTAATGAAAAATCAATTTTTTAACTTACAGGACAAGTTGTATTGAAAGGTAAAAGACCCTTAATCTTTATGTATACATTGGTAGTACCACAAGGATTTTGTCGATCTTGTTTATGGGCATGTTTTACCCTTCAGGGGATAAAATACAATTTTTAAGTATTTTTTCTTCGTAGTATGTATTTCCCTCTTTAATCGGCTAAATATTTATAATGTAGGCCTAATATTTCCTAAGTCGTAAATGCTTGGGTATCACATGCATGTTCCCTTTAAATTTATAATGTTTCTTGATACTTTGCATTAGGCTATTCAATATAGTGTAATGGAATTTTGCATGCTTGTGTACTAGGGATTTTTTTACCTTATTTCGTTTATATTTTAAAATTGTTTAATTACTTTTTATAAACCACATGATTAAGCTCGTTACATGGGTTGAGAAAATGTTAATTTTACCATTAAGTGAATTTTATCGTTATAACAGTAGAATTTTAAAAATCTAAGTATAAATATAAATAATACACATCACTGAGATTCCTATACAGGAATGATCGATGAACTCACAACGCTACACCATAGCAACACCGTCGCTAGAGTAACGTTGTATGCAATTTATGCCATCACCGCATGCGAATGCGTTGGGTGCAGTCCGTACCATAAGTATACTGGGCTGAAGAAATAACCTTAACCAAACTTAAGATAAACTTCTGATGATATTGGGTGTGCTGTCAAGATGATATTTGCTATGTACACTCCGCAGGCCATAGGGAACATAAATATGGTGAAAATTTCAGACTGCTAGGTCATAGGGTTCCGGAGGAGTAAGCGAGCATAGACAGTTACACACCTATCAGGGCGCAATTGGTATAGTATAGATATAAGAATTTCTTTTTCTTTAATATATATTATAAACACTCTAGGGTCTTGGGTATGGTGTAGATGTGGGTAGTATTAACAATTCTTTATAGGGGGACATACAGCTTTCCATGCTGAAAAATAGGTGAAGTTCGTTATTTTTTTCCTCAGCAATGAATTGCTCTGTAGTCTTGTAATCTGGCATGCTCTATGTTGACTAGATCTACAATTGCATACTATATTCAGAATTAATTTAGCTGTTACAGTTATGGGTGATTATCATTACAAAATGGCAGCCAAATTTTGTGCACTGAAGTGCCGTTTCCCTGATAATTTTCATAAATAACAATATTTCTGAGTGATTCTTTTTTCTATCTATTTGTAAATATCACATGAACAACATAATCTAGAATCTTTGGATTATCTGCAGTATAAATATAAAAAAAAAAACTAATTCATCATTTGTTAATTTTTTTTTACAAAATATTACATCATAAATATTTAAAAAAAATAACTATTAAAGTTACATAAATGATTCTAGAGAGTGTTGTTCACTAATATCAAATATATTTTCATGCAAAATGCCACTGCAATATGTTAAAAATGTTTGAGTTATGAGGGAAACGGCACTTCAGTGCACAAAATTTGGCTGCCACTTTGTGATGATAATTACCCATAACTGTAATAGTTAAATTAGTTCTGAGAATAATGTCAGATTACAAGGCTACAGAACAATTCATTGCTGAAGGAAAAAAATGAACTTCACCTATTTTGCAGCATCGAAACCTGTATGTCCCCCTTAACCCATTCTATTAATCGAAAATACTACCATGTAGATGCTGTCGTGCGCCTTTTAATTAAATCCTACGTGGTTAAAAAAATTAAATATGCAAATGCTTGCTTAAAACCTCACATCTCTTTTGTATTGGTTGCCCTCTACCATTTTTGAGGCACGATGTGCATGACTGCTCTTGACATATGAGAATATTTTCCGGGACCAAGCATACGGTTACCCGTTGCCCGAAGTTTTTAGAAACGGAAAGTACTTTTACTGCAAACGAGATGCTTGTTGTAAGGCGAATGTTTGCTGCCTCAGTACAGACCACATACTCCATAATTATGTCAAGTGCAGTAGCTAACGAGGAGCCTAATTAAGCCACTGTTATAATTAGATGATGTTACTCCAACAGGGGTATGAATCGTACAATTGTAGTTGGTTTTGTATGATACTTATTGATAGCCTAGACGCCTAGAGTATTCCACTTATTACGTACTACTGTCCAATAGAGCTGGGTTTAACTGGATACGAGTTAATTGATTAAGTGAACAAATAATTGCTCTATTATCCAACTAAGGAATGACAGAAGTATTGGATTACCTATTTTAGTGAGTCTATTCCACTCATATTCCGCGTGTTTGATATTGACCAATAACGTTTAGGAATTGTTCGGATATAGACAAATCACGATCGTTTATCTTATAAAACGCTTGCTATTAATATGAGGAAGCTGTTTTATCGATAAAATAGTCTTCCCGTTACTGGACACGTAAGTATCAGTGTGCAGTGATTAATGCGTCACACGCTGCCATTTAAGCATCACGAAAACCGATTATTTTATACAACATAACTTGTTTGGAAATTGAAATAATAGAAATGTACATTGATTAAAACACAATTTCGATTCGGTGCAAGCCGGTTTGTGTGCTTTTATTCTGTTCTACTGCTTGCTTACCTGAATGAAGTTAACTATGTCTTATAATCACCCTTGGTAGCACTGTCACAACATGGTAACTCGAATTGATTCATGGATGGTTGATTCATAGTATGCTGTGATCTCGTAGCTCTTAGTTTTGTTTTTATACAACAAAGCGCGAAAGTAATTATTATTTGTATATTCCGTTACATTTTTATTCATAGAATAGTCTTAATAAATCCAACACGAGTTGACGAGTTTCATCAGATAAATTCGCTCCTGCTGCGCAGTCGCGAATCTATCGATAAACTCGTCAACTCTCGTGGGGTTACCTATGATAATACTATTTTTGGATTTGACTGTCAAAAAATCCAGCATACCTTAAGGCATAACCATGTAAAAACGTTATTCAATTTTGGTACATTCAAAGGTGTTGCCGACGACATATTTAAAGTACCGTGCGCATTTAACCACCAGTACATGCAAACCATAATTGCTCACTTTTCCAGTTTAAATTTTCATGTTATTTAGTGAAATTCAAAATTTATCTTCTCTAACAAATTAAGGGTTCTTCTCTGAAATAGTTTTACAATATACTTCACAATGTCTTCGACGAAATACTAATAAGATTTTTTGTATAGGCCTTACTTATTGAAAATAATATTTAGTATCATATGTACATTTTTAAAACTTTTCATTTTATTATGTAAAGTATTTTTTAAAATGTAGAGTATAAATAAAATTAAAAAATTCGTCAGTAATAAAATTTTGCAAAGCAAGCATCAAAGAAAGTTACATAAAAACCTCAGGTTCATATTTTAATATCTTTCGGAAGAGATAGATTTCAATTTTCATTTAAAGTCAATTATTATTATTTAATAACTTAAATACAAATTGAGATATTAAACTGTAACTTGAAACTATAATTATTAATAAACTTCATTATGAAGCTTAGATAATTTCAACTAGTATAGTATAATTCAAATTTATGGTAAAGGTTCCACCTATATACGTACTAGTAGTTTGTTTGAACACCATATATGCTTGAATCCGATTAAGATTGTTAGGAGTATCTTCTAACGTAACTTAATATCTGGTATTTAATGAAATATTTTCAGTTCTTTCATATATATTGAACTTGTTGTTATTTGATGTAATTTAATGAGATGTATTAGGTTAGATTAGAAGAAATTTTACTTAACAATATAACAGTTGAATTTTGTTCAGATTTTTTCTAGTTCATTTAGACAATCTTAATCGGATTCAAGCATATATGGTGTTCAAACAAACTACTAGTATATATAGGTGGAACCTTTACCATAAATTTGAAACTATAATCTCTGTTCAGGTTTCAGTTCAGCATGAGAAACCCTGAGAGCGTACAGTAGGCTAATATAGTCCCAGGGAGTAAGATGTAACTGTAATTCATTGTGAGTCTGTAGTTAATCGACATAAAAATCCAGATAACTATAGATAATATCCAATTGAGTATGAGTCCAAATAACTGTTTTTATCTCGTCTGCAATAATCCAATTATTTGTCCCAACTCTATTATCTAAAAGCTTAAGATGTTATACGCCTAAGAGTTCGTCCATTGACTGTAAAATTTCACACAAAGAGTATAAGTTATGTGACATTTATTTATGAGATGTCCTATATAACACATAGTATAGTAGAGTTATAGCTGGAATTCCGGGACACCCTGTATTTATATCTTGATTTACATTCCCTTAGAAGTCTGCTTGACTATTTTATAACAGTATTCAACAACTTCTATTCACATTACAATACCTGTGAGCAGTATGCAGTGGTTTACAAAACACTGTGACTAGTTCAATTTGAAAGCAACAAAATTAAAACGTAGAGTGCTGCGTATAACAGACAGGTAGAGTGGGAAAAGCAGTGTGAAGGGTAGAGCTGATATTATAAGAGCTAAATGAGATAAAGGTAATGAAATAACGAAAGGCGTAATTAAGTTAGAAGCTGCCTTAGGAATGATAGGAAGGTGAAGTTTAAACATCTTATTTTCAAACGATCTCTTGCATTTTATTACTAAAATGAAAACTGCTCACAGCTAAAGAAGTTGGGTGCTATTTTTGAAAGCTCTATAAAAATACTTTTGAATCCAGATTTTAAAGTAGACCTCATCTATCGTCCAGACGCTCTTACTTAGGTTTTAATGAATACAAAAATCTAATATGTCTACCAAGCTCGAGACTAAAATGAAATCTGCTCACAGCTAAAGAAGTTGGGTGCTATTTTTGAAAGCTCTATAAAAAATACTTTTGAATCCAGATTTTAAAGTAGACCTCATCTATCGTCCAGACGCTTTTACTAAGGTTTTAATGAATACAAAAATCTAATATGTCTACCAAGCTCGAGACTAAAATGAAATCTGCTCACAGCTAAAGAAGTTGGGTGCTATTTTTGAAAGCTCTATAAAAAATACTTTTGAATCCAGATTTTTAAAGTCGACCTCATCTATCGTCCAGACGCTCTTACTTAGGTTTTAATGAATACAAAAATCTAATATGTCTACCAAGCTCGAGCCCATTGCTCCTGTGTACTTAGATTGAAATATAAATACAAATTTTTCAGAAGAAAATATCCGTTCTTTTGTACTTAGACCATAAACTTCAAATACATCTACATGCATTCCATACACTACATGCAGAAGTGCTCAAAAAACGAAAATGATAGGAAAATCCATATTTTAGAATGACTACACATATATGTACAGTAAATTAAAGCAGTTCTATGTATCTATACAGGACATAAGTCAGTTTACAAATGATGTACAGGCCTATGCTCCAAAAATTCCACTTCTTCTTTATGTTTCTCATCACCTTTGCCTTCACCAAAAAGCTTAATTTCTTCTTGAGTCACACGATTTGGATTTATAATTTGTATACGATCTCTAAATATTTAATTACAAACTGTGACAATCTTAAATTCTATTGAAATAGTAAATGACCAAAGAAATATAACTAATTAATATACTTACATAACTACTCGCGTGGTGTATTTTGTTCACCAGACGATGCAGCTTCACATGTTAAAGCACAATATTCAAATATAATGTCACTGCTTGTGGTTGATCTAAGCACTTAAACAATGGATTGGATGGCTCTACAGTGCCGCAAGAAAAATTTAAGTAATAGAAATAACGTATCTAGTTATGTCGGTGTGATTTCAGCTCGTCTATGTTACGGTGAAGATTCTGACTCTCCTCAGTTGTGAAGATTCTTCCTTCATTTTCTCAAACCTCACATTTATGGACATCTGACCTGATATTCCTGCAACCCTACAGTGGGGCAAAGGGCGTGCAATTGTACGTTTGATTATCTAGATTAATTTTGTTACGTTTATTTTCCTTGAGAGATGGTAAACCCATCGCCTCACAAACCCTCTGAGGAAACTGGAGTATTACTTGGACGTGAATGGGAAATTTCGTCCAGAGGCTCTAATTTAGATTTGGAGTTCTGGTAAGAGCCGTAAATCAATGACACAGGCCCTCCAGCTTAAAGTCCCTCCCAAAAATATCCTTCGACCTCGGCCGGGTTTGATCCCGCGATCTTCTGAACTAGAGGTAGACACGCTATCTCTATACCACCGTGGCCAACATGGACATCGTACACTGTAATATTCATGTGACGATATTTTCGAGAAGTCAACCCGCAGAGCATGTGTTGAAGTGGAAATGACTACCGGTAACTTAGTATGCAATTTAAGCCTAAGCATGAAGGCAAAAATACCACCTGTCACTCTGCCTTCTTTCGGAAAATAAGAATAACAAAATTCACCTAGGTAATGGAAACCTCCACTTGGAGGTCTTTTACGCCCCAAACACTAGGGAAAATAGGAAATCAGAGAGAGATGAAAACAAAAATGCTGAGTCAAAATTATAAATCGTTCGTTCTAACGGCAGTTTAAAAAAAACCACATGCATATGGAAGGGCGTAGGGAGCCTGTACCACACCAGCGTGACTTACAAGTACATGCGGCAGCATAGCCACTTGGTAAATTCGGTGATATGTTGTTTCAGTTGAGAAATGGAAGGATCTTTGTGGTCTCGACATGTCCGCGTATCATTCTCACAGTTCATGGTTTAGAAAAGAAAGTACGATTACTTCCACAAAGTCTCTGGGTTTTTACGTATACACCTTATTAGCGAGTGTCATCGTTCCTAGAGTTCCTGCCCAGGGGAGGTAGCTGCACCGTGATTGGCTCAGCTCTTCTATCTCACTCCACGTGTTGTCTGTCTCTGTCTCGCTGCGGCATTATCCCTCCACTCAACTATTATAGTATTTTCTACGACTGGCAACGTGCTGCATGATCTTCACTCTGTGCTCAACAGTAGCTAAGTGATCTTACGCGCATGCGAGACTGCGCAAGCTGTAACGAGACGTAACGAGAAGCTCGCTGGCTGGGTTAAGTCTTCAAGGCCAGAGACTTTGTGGAAGTAATCGTACTCTACCATGCCGTCACAAGGACGTTGTGGTCACTTTTCGTCCCTCCCTCTTGCTAGTAAAAATGTGTAATGCATTGTTTCTAGTTTCTTATCCATGTTTACCACAGACGAAAAATGAGTCACGTCTTTATTCCTATGCACCTATATAAATCAACTGGTAAGTTTTCCAGGATTAGCAATCTTTGTAATTTTATTCTTACCTTGGACCGAACATATAGTGGACGGATTTTGGAATACCCTTCTTTCATCTGGAATGGATCAGGTTACTATGATGTGGAAGGGTGGTTACAATTATATGTAAACATCTAATCACACCGTGTATTTTGTCTTTAATATAATTAATCAAAACAAAATTGTTACAGTTATTGTTTTTCTTTTGTTCCAGGTAAGTGAAGAGAACTGGTTCCACTGACAGCCAAATTATTCTTCTCGAGGTATACCGGTAACAGTTTCATTAAATTCCTGTGCACGTGCACGTAGGAATTCATTATTAGTATTTCCTGTAGCATATTTTATGGTTTTTTGAATATTTTTGGGGACATGTTGAAGTGTATAGCTTTTCTATTGAGATGAGTTGTTTTAAAAATGGAAATCTGGTTTGTTTGGCATTTCACCCTATTGTTTATCGGTCTTAAATTTATCATATACTTTTACGAAACAATAATAAAATATATTACACTATATCAGTGAACTTATGATCTACCTGCGGTGGGGCATAGGACTTCCAATTGGATGATTCATACCGTCACTAATTTTGTTAAGCTTATTTTCCATGAGAGCCCATGGTAAGCCCATCGCCTCACAAACCCTGTCAGGAAAATTAGGGTTTACTTTGGCGTGAAAGGGCTCGAAAATTTCGTCAAAAGGCTCTAATTTAGACTTGGACTTCCTGTACGTGTCATAAATCTAAGACACTGCCCCCCCAGCTTAAAATCCTTCCCAGAAAAATTAATCGACCGCAGGCGCGACCTGACCTCTAGGCGGGCACGCTACCCCTACACCGTCGCGGCTGACATATTAGTGAACTTACTGAAATTTAAGTCCTATAGGCCTACCACATTCTTCTTTATTATCCAAGAGGTCAACTATTTTTAATCCTACAATCGGTATGATTTAATAACAGAAAAAAAACTCAAATATAATATACATATAAATACAAGACCTAAAATTGAATCATACAGGGTCTACACTACGATGGGTCTAACACTTCGTACTTGTGGAACGTATAATATTTTCTGAAACGTATAATCCATTGAATGAATATAAAAACGAATGGTATTGACAATGGAGCAACAGCAGTTTTTATATACATTGCTTCCCGTGTAACACTGTATCATTGATCCTAGTAAGATGATAACATTTCAAGTCAATACAAATTCCACTCGACAGTGCAGTTTACTAATGAACGCTTGTATACTAGACTGGGTAATAACAAAAGATTTTTCGAATCGCTATAGTGCGGAAAATTTGCCTCCTGTATGAGGAAAAGAGGAAAATCAGCGGCTATGTCTCTCCTACATCTCTTAAAACTTTATGTACAACTACACAACTGATTTAACATGCACCGTAGCCTACTATATTAATAAAACACGCTGGTACAAGTATAAAATGTAGTGGAAGTTGGTTGAAATATTTGGTGGAGAAGTATCCATGCTCAATATGCAAACCAATTAGTCTTTTCAATAAAGGTATTGCCTGTAATATTCTCATGTAATGTCTAACAGAGACAGTATTCTGTAGTTCATGAATGCATAATTGTCTCCATCTACTGCATGTAGTTAATGATTTCTAAATGTTGTAGATTTAACCCTTAACTTGGAAAATTGGCGTCACTTCTTTAAAATATATATATATTGCAGGGGTTAAATATGCCAAACGATGGTTTTCTAATATAATGACATCATAAAAGGGTGAATTAGCTCATTCTTCTCCATTTATATGACTGTATGATATACCATACATTACCAAGTGCTGAGAGGCATATGGCTGTATAGTATAAGTTATTATACTTTTCCAAGTCAAGGGAGGTATACTTTAGTAAAGTTTAAACAAAACATATAATTTATATTAATGGTTGACATGTATTGTTATTTTATTATTCGTCTATAATGCTCATACAGCAGATATCGCTATATTTTCATAATCTTCATAATCTTCATCTAATCCAAGAGGAACACTTGCAATTTCTTCACAATGTTCAATATCTGAATCAGAATTTGGCACTGGGCACATTGCAAGAATTTTCTCTCTACGCCACTTAAAAATATTTGTTTTTGATTGCCTGAAAAAGAGAGCAAATTTGCAAATATGCGTATGATAGGCCTATGCCCTTTTATAGTCTGTTATGGATCCTGTGTAGTAATTAATTTATTAGAAATAAATAAAATGTCAATAAAATAACAAAAATCACACCTCCATTGTGTACGAAGAAAAAAGTTATATTATAATATTATATATGTTGGCTAGAGTTGACAATGTATGCTCAGACATACATAGATTATAAATGGTATTTATATTTATCAAATTGGATATTATAACATAATCATCATATGAACAGTCTTATTAAATGTCAAAATATATATTTAAAATAAATAACTTACAAAAATCATAATTTGGAATAAATGAAAAATGTTTTCTTACCTCTGCAGCGTACGTCTTGTTCAAGTAAGTAGCCATTTTCCAAGTTCACCGTCTTGAAATCCCAAAATATGTTTTCAACAATGGTATGAAGATGGCAGCACCAGCCAGTCTGCTTTCTCAAGATGTGTTGTATACCATACACTGCGGTGTTCAAGATCATGTCTGATTCAGAGAAATGGTTAGGGTCTACATCAAACATTGTCACGTTATCTTCTTTATTAAAGAAATTATGGTAAAATAAATTCATTCATTTCGTATATAAGAATCTTTTATTATATGAAAGTATTGCTGGAATGAAAAAAAAAAATGTGTTCAAACAATCTTCTTATCTACCGGTAATTACTTTTATTTTAAAGATATCAAACTGTAATGGCAAACAGTACTTTTAAAATTCATTTCCACCACCTATGTGTTAGTTCATTTAATCGTTCTGGAGAGTATACGAAATACCAAAGAATTAGTACTAAATGCAATTGAATCCCATTAGTTCCAAATTAATATTAAATTATAATTTTTCTTTCATTGACATGGGATTTTTCCAGAAGGGTGAGATGCAACCCTTGCTAAAGGAACAATACTCTTGCTAGGATGAACCCTATCCGTCAATTTGCCGCAGACAAATCTAGTGCAGACATTGAATAATATATAATTCATTATCTGGGTTTACATGCCCCAAGAGGCATCTGACAGTACTCCGGTTCGTCTCCACATTTACAGCCTCTTCCTCCACCACCACCTGAAGTAAATTTCAGAGTTATGACCCAGGCTTCCTCAAGTTTAGTGCCACCACTTTATTTCTAGACATGGGGGTGCTGTTCTTTGCTAATAACAACCAGCCAGAAAAATATGAAACTTAGGCTTGTATTTATATGGCTATGTTATGATGAATATTAAATACTATTTAAATAACAATGAATAACAAATTATTAACCATGAATATGTAAAGATAATTAAAGAGGTGATAGGGTATCGCGGAAGGAATCTTGACGATTGGTTTTATAAATATAGATGGTACAACAATAAACATTATGCAACAAGCCTCTAATGGTATTTATTAAGTTTCGAGTATGTTTATGAAACGAGCAACAAGAGTTTCATAGTTTTCATTCGAGAATCTTGATTACCATTATAGGCAAATTGCTTACGACTGCTTTGTTCGACCATAATTAGTCTGAATGTTTAAAAGTTGAGATTTTAGATTCACTCAAATGGACAGCAAGGAGCCCGCCATGGCCTTTCGGATCAGATGGTTGTCGTAGTTTTTGTCATCTACGAGAGATGGCAGATCATGTCGTCGGTAATTTTCTTGAAACCAACGGATATTGACAACACGAAATGAATTCATTTTAGTATGATATTAAAATTAGCACAACAGAATTTATTTTATTTTAAATAAAGGCTGTTTATTACGCAGTTTTCAGCTGGTACTCTGAAGGTCTCAAGATCGTTCCCGGTTCGATAATAATCGATACCACACGAATGACATAATGAAGATCAGTTACGAAATTAGTTTCACTATGATATCATTACGTCACACGTAACAAACGTATTATAACTTAGTATAGTCTAACAAAAAAAATATAATGAATAGGGGGCGGATTTCTATGACCTAAAAAATAGGATATATGCATGCATTTATGACCTAGAAACATTAAAATATGACCAATAAAATTTAAAATATGACTTTACCACTTAAACGTTGTGTATATTTTTTTAAGTTTCATTCCAATACATTTTATTAAAATATAGTGTTAATTATTTAAAATATCTGTAAGTTCTCAAAATTTATCATTATAATGCAAAATTAAAAAAAAATGATATGAAACTTCAAAATGTCTTTAATATGCATGCAAATATGCCAAAAATATGACCTAAATATGCATATTCATCCTAAATATGCTACAATAGTTGAAAATTTCCTAAATATGCAGTAATATGCACAATAAAAGCCGTTCCTTTTTCACCAGGATGCTTGGAATCGGGTTTAATTTAGTCGGAAACCTGAAATAATGCAAAGTTGAAAATTATGACATGATTGTATAATAATGTATAATGAGGTATGTCTTAAGAGAAGGCATATTAATCTAATGTTACGTATATCACAAAACTTCTCAAGTATTGTTTAAAAGCTTCGAGATGAACTGGTGATGAAAAAAATCTAGAGAATATGTGTAAAAGAAGAAATTGTCAAAAATATTTTGAACAGTTACGTAAATGAGAACAGTTCAAGCATAATGAGAAAAAGATTTAGATAACTATATGTTCATACTTGACAGATTAAGGTTTCTCGTATAATGAATATACGTAGGAGGAGAAGACTGGAAAATGATTATAGACAATAAATGATAACAGATGGTAGAAAGGGCAACAGTGGTAAGTAAAAAGTTTCAACGTGTGATTTTTCATGTGTTTTTGATCTTCAGCGCATTAATAGAAGAAAGAATCATAAGAGGACGCATTAAAATTTGAAAACAAAATGACATGTTAACCGAAGGGAATGAATATTCATGTATGAAAATCAGAAGCATGTAAGGTGTTAACTAGTACAACAGAATCCGAATTGAAATAACAATTATATTATTAAAGAGATAATTCGCATTGCATATTGAAATTAAAATGCAATTGGGCATTGACCATATAACTACATGTTTAAAGATTCTCAATTAGAAAAACAAGGCTGGCTTCTAATGAAAAGTGTGAATATAAAGAACTCTGGAAACTATATAATATCATGCAAGATTTTGAGAAAGAGAGAGAGGAAGAGAGAGAGAGAGAGAGAGAGGCCGTTTACATTTGGGATTAAGATTTTACAGACTACGTGTAGGCTTAATCTGTGTATTAATCCACGAAAAATTCCTGGTAAAACTTAGGAACTTCAAGAATGATTCGAAACAATTTGACTCAAGGATAGAAATAACAGTTCATGTGAACTTGAAATATTTTCTCTACATGTAAGATGAAATATTTTATATTCCATTCTTGACATTAATGAAATAATGAAGCAAACATATTTAGGCCTACATAGAATCTTTATAGTGAGCTTTGGTACGAACCAGATGCTTTAAAAAGGGTATTTATAAATCTAAACTGGGTCACATATTAGACCTTAACTGAAGAAAATATTTATTGGAGATACACTTTTCAGGGTACTGACTTTTTCACAGGTAAATGTGAACATATCTTCTGAGCTTAGAAAGAAAACACTGTAGCATTCCTCATTTAATGTACCAATTGTATTTGGAAGCCCATGCCATTCCTCTCGGAATGCTAATCCAGTAGAGAATAGTCAGCCCCCCCCCCCAGCAACTCCCAATCCCAAGCTGGTCGCTGATGAGAGTTGGCTACAACTTCAGAGTAAAGTTGTATTCAAGTTCAATCAAGACAACAGAATGTTGCAAAGAAAATTAAGACCTAAGGCGATCATTTTGAGGCTTAGTGCAAATGCAACCAATGTCAATATTTGGTCAAAATGAGCATAACCACCAATATGAAGATCTGATGCGATCATTTTGAGGCTTAGTGCAAATGCAACCAATGTCAATATTTGGTCAAAATGAGCATAACCACCAACATGAAGATCTGATGCTTTTATGTTGAAGGATAAACAACAGCTTATCGGAGTGATTATTAAGTTGATTAGCTGGAATTGTCCGTTTTCTTCCCTTAGTTCTCTCACTTCCTAGGAACGTTTAAACGGCCCACGCTGCCTCGGCCTTCTAGGACCGCGACCTGTCGGGAGAGAGATTATCTATTGGACCACATACGTATTTTTTGACCAGGCAAGTACATGGAGGGCCTCTCCGGGTGAGTGATCAGCTCAGTGCCGGGGCCACCTCCGAGGCAAATTGAACACATAGGAAACGACACGCCAGTCGTTTACACACTCACTCCGAAGAAGGGGCGGATGGTATGAAGATGGCATTCACGGCCAGATGATATCCGGGGACCACAAGGGCCAAAAGTTATCAGACATCCGTTAACTTATACAGGTGAAGAAAACCCCGGAAATGACCTCACCTAGGTAAAAGTTCTGACCAGGATTCAAAAACGAGCCCGCTGCGTGAGTGAACTGTGATTGTCTCAAAGACAAGTTTTGAATCCCGCTGATGATAAAATACCAAGAAATAAAGATTTTAAAGTATGGTATGGTATGGAAAGGTGCATCTTTATTCTTACATACATATTAAATACATTATCCATAGAATAAATCCAACTCACGGGCCTAGACGGCCGTTCGTGCTTTAACTATGCACATTTTTGGACAAAGAAAAAGAAGAGAAAAAATAGTAACACTAATAATACAAAACAATATAATACGGAAACTTATAATATAGTAATGCTATACAAAAAGATTGAGAAAAGAAAGAAAGAAAAAAAATTGTACTAATGACAGAAAAGATATGACAATAATAATACAGTATAATACATAATAATACACAGACAAAGATTACTCCCCCTGCCACTCCCTCCCATCCTTTTCTACCCTGAGCTGTCGGACTTTAGACATGAATTTCCCCACCCCTTCGGAGAATTTTGTATCACTCAACAGCTCGAATATCGCCATGTGACCTCTTCTAGAGACGACAAAAGAGTCTGGCAGATATCGTTGCCTAAGCATCTCAGTGACTTCACATTCAGAGAGAATATGTTGTGCTGTCTCATCCTTGTCGCATAATGGGCATATTCTGGCTCCTTCTGCATTGACGCGTTTCAGTGATTTCCAGGCTCCTAGACGAAACCAGGCTAAACCCGTCCTGCTTTCAGCGCTCCCCTCATAGAGATATCTTTCTGTTCCCCAGTTGGTTTTAATCATTGAATGGATCGCCAGAGCAACCTTGTCCCTACATTCCCCTTCCGTTATTTGCCTGTCAAGATTTTAAAGTAAAAAGCAACAAGTAGGCCTACATTAGCAGAAATAGTAAATTCTTCTCTTCTCGTGCCTAATTAAGATCACTAGCCTTTATTAAATTATAATCCGAGATGCTACAACCCTGGCTTACCATCCAACCGTTGCGTCATATGTACCACAGGCAGAGGTTGTGGGCATGTGGTCAACATGCCGTCTCACAAGTCCTTTTCAAGAAGCTCCTCGGTTGGTGTCAGGTGGTTGAGTGCCCCCGTACCGGACCTCTCTGCTCAGAAAAACCTCAGAAGGTACAGTGAATCTGAATCCTGCGAGCCCGTATTCAGCAGCGCTAACGATTAGACCAATCATGGCCAAGCCCCTATCCATTGACACGCAACCCGCAAACTTCCTCAACTTACACATAGTTCGAAAAGAACGGGTAGATGGAGACACAAACAGACAATAAGTGCAGTGGCGGTTGCTCATTCTTAGGAAAACACTAATTTCACTTTATAATATACACTGCAATATACAAATAATGCAAACAATTTTGTATTTTTAATTATTCTTCTACGTGTGCAATTATTTCATCATACAAAGGCTTAGAATGTACCATAACGCCTTTCCAATCGGAACTGTGTCGCAACCCGTCACTGCTTGCAAAGAGATATGATTCATGCATGGGAATAATCCACAACGTACACCGAATGTCCGCAATGCCATCTTATGTCTTATGCGGGAAGGTCGAGAACCACAAGTGGTTCGCGAACCAGTAAATGCCCATGTATGGACTAGACCAGTGTCCGGCAGATGCTGCAGTTGTGACGTAAGAACCAGTTATCCCGCAAGAGCTTCGGAGAGCGAGCAGTTGAGTTGTATTGCTGTTAATACGCACCAGCGCAGTGGCGTTCAGTGCAGCAGTAGAAATGTATGGTAAATTTAGTGCATTAAAAGTAAAACTAGACTTATGAAAACGTCAGCTCACCCTCGGAGACACGTCACATTTTCCAAAGTTGTCTACAGTATGTCATCCAATTACAGACATAAATAATTATGTGCAAATATTAGAAGAGCTGGATCAGGAATTTGATTGCCGATTTCAAGATTTTGCAAACCTCCAATCTGATATTTGCCCATTTGCGACACCATTTTCTGTGGATATTGACAGTGTTCCAACGTCATTGCAACTAGAAGTCATTGATTTGCAGTGATATTAAAATGAAAGACCGATTTCAAAACAAAAAGGATCTATCTATATTTTATAGAAGATTTCCCCAGGCAAGATTCCATCGATTACATATATTTGCTGCTATTCTCTGTTCCATTTAAGAACGATCCTGTTCAAAACAAAGAGGCGTGGCTGTCATAGCCCGCACGTGAGAACGCACGTCTTCACCTTGTTTAATGTTAGTTTGTTTATTCTCAGTACAACTCACCCGCAGGGTCGAAGTGAACAATGAATCCTTTGTTTTGTTTGCTAATTGATATACTATAATGATGACGATGCCAGTGAGAGTTTGTTATTTCACGTGTAAATGTTGATATTATTATTGGATGAACTTAGGAACACTCGTTAGCCAGGCCCTGGTAATGGCGCATGCTAATGACATTAACCAATCACGTTTTGTCACATGATGCGGATTTTCCGCGAACTCTCTGTGAGTTCTCCTCCTCTTTGTTTTGACTAAGATCAAACTAGAATGGGATCAATAATAGAATGTTGAGTATATTTGGATTAACGGAGGCCTATGTATGTGAACAGTTCTTTTCGTGTATGAAGATCTACAAACCACAACATAGAAATCACCTATCTGATCAGAACTTAAAAAATGTTCTTCGTTTGTGTGTTAGCCAGACTATGACGCCAAGTATTGCAAAATCAGTGCGCGAGAAAAGAGAGGAAAAAATCTCGACAATGCCTTGAGCTTGGGCACGATGGTGACACAAAGTAAGGGTGTGTATCACAAGTCTGAATAGGCCTATAGGCTACTTTTTTCACAAAGGTGTATAGTTTAATTTGTATATTTTGTGTAGTTTGTATATTTTGTATACTTTAACATTTTTCAGTTTCCGAGTAGACAAAGTTTTGCAGTACTGCTTAAAGTATTCTCATGTTTTATGTATTTGTAGTTTATAGCATTTTCGGAGCCTCATCTAAGTATGCGGACGCTTCCGCACCTGGATGTATTATGCATTTCAGATTATTGTAAGTAGGGTCTATATTAAATTTCATTACAAACAAAATTGTTTTGTTATATTGATTTAACACAGTTGTACTCTTTTGTTTTCCTACAAATGTATTGTAATTGTGCTATTCCCATACTTTCTTTTAAAACGGAGCGCACTCTGTCAGTGCATAGGCGTCGTACCGCCACTGGCCAGGAGAACCATTTCTCCACGCTGTGCTCAGTACGGAGATATTGCCGAGCAAAGAGCGTGGCTGCTCTGTAGTATGACGTCACGGAGCACGGATCTAGCCGGTCACTGGACTAGGCTATGCAGGCGCATCCTTTACAGCAGTGAAAAATCATGATAGAACAGGCATATCAACAAGGATTTCATACCATTTATATCAATAGTGTATTAATCCATCCCACCCATACTAAGAAATGTTATGTAATAAACCTGTTGATAAATATTCCCTTTAATAACCAAAGTCTAGATCAGGGGAAGTCAACTACGTCTTGTGTTGACGTTTGTGGATCAAGAGCATGTGGATCCCTTGTGTGTGACGTCAGCAAGAGCGCACGGTAGTAGGGGTGTTTAGAGTACGCTAGATTTAGGTACTAGAGGACCTATTCACTTTAGCTCTGTGCGTAGAACAACTTCTGGTTGGAAATATGGAGCATTTTTCAAAGTTAATGCAAGTACGCGTTCTCTCTGCAGAACATGTGTTAGTTCTGCAAAACATTCTTCTTCAGTTCGAATCGAGGTTTCAGGATGTGGAAAACCTTTCTCCGATGTTTAAACTTTTTGCTAACCCATATTCAGTTAATGTCAAAGACGTTTCTTGCCGGTATCAGTTGGAACTGCTAAACTTACAATGCGACGATCTGTTAAAGGACAAATACGAACGTAAAGTGGTCTAGGGTAACTTTTACAGAAATTTCCCTGAAACCAGATTCCCGAGACTTATGCACTTGCCGCACGAATATTATGTAATTTTGGATCGACATATGTGGCCGAACAATTTTTTTCACTAATGAAATGTGCAAAGCTCAAACATTGTCAAATCACAACCTAAATGTAGTCTTCGATTAAATATTGCTCAAACATTACGTCCCAACATTGATAAACTTGTTAAAGAAAAAAGAGACAGGAAAGTCAGAAAATTGTTACTGTAATCTTGCATCATCTACGGTGCAGACGAGCTTGTATGGTAAATAATTCAGTTAATTTTTTTTTTATTATTTTTACTGTAGTGAATTATGTTAATTCAAATGATAGTAATGTCTATTTTTGTCAAAGAACATAGATTTTGTGGAAAGGCAGTTGTTCTCACAGAATAGAAAAATATAATTATTTATAATATGTTAAACTTCTGTGCTGTAATTAACCGATAAACTATCAAGAAAATCGATTGATGTTTCATTAACTCGGAAACACGTATTAAGTAAGTTCTAACCCCCTAAATTCCCGCTTCCCGCAATACTAATGTCCCTCTCTTCCCCCCTGTTCACTAATGCCACCACTTCACATACTCCTCGCAGAGGTATAACGCGAGCAGTCAGAGCAGAAAGCAGTGACGTCACAGAGCAACCTTCTGTCTTCCCCTGGTCTAGATGATATTAGGCAGAACATCGACGTTAGAACAACCAATTTTCAATTTTTCAATTTTCAATTTTATTGCTACAAATTACAATATAAAATATATAGAAATGTGATTTCGAGCGCCACCCGAAGAAGCGAAGCTTGTGCTCGGGGGCGGTTCAGTTCAATGCAACAAAATAACTTAGACGAAAATAATGATTCACAGTAGTTAATAAAATAACGCTAACATTTGAAACGGTCGAGTGCTTAAGATAGAAGTTCACAAAAATAGTTTAAAATATCTCCTGTTCATAACGCGAATATTAGCCTAAATCGGATTTCACTCTTGTGTACTGAAAAATATGCAAAATGAGTGCAACACTCGGTTTTATCTTACTCTTAAGTTATGTCCTATAGGCCTATTCAAATCTTAGGTTCTTAGCCAATAATAATAGGCTACATTAATATTTATTAAACTATGAATGTTATCTGTGCATATAATAATAATAATAATAGTAATAATAATAATAATAATTTTGGGGACTCGGAATGCCATAAATTGGTGAAAATTGCGTAAATAATGTTGACATAATTTAAAATCATTTCATAAGATGTCACCCGATTTTAGTATTTGCGTTGACAAAAGGTGATAGTAGTTAAGGGATAAATTCTTACATAAGTATGTGTGATGTAAAGTGTTCTCTGTACAGGTCATGAAGGCACAGAGGGTTCCAGGAGTTTGAGGCACCTAGATTTTAGACATTCGGCACGTTGTCAGCCTTACGCACCCGCCGCCTTTACCCCCAGGATTGCATATGTATAAGGTGGATGTAAAAATTGAAGTTAGTACATTACAGTTTTTGAACAAAAGACGTCTAAACCTTAAGCAATCCAACATTGATAATATACGGCCAATTTGAGGTCCCCTTTATAACTGAAGCCAGTATGCTTCTAGGAAACAGTCACATCACATACTGAAAAGATTGAATGCTCGGGTGCAGCTGGTAGCTATAAAAATATAGAGTTACATCAAGCGTACAGAATCATTTCTTTCCAAAGCAGGAATGGTGCATCCATGTGATTACTGAAAATATTGTAGGCTAACATTGATGCATATAGAGCAGAATATCCGGTTGCTACTTCACCTTAATGGTCTCATGTAAAACAACCCTTCATTTGCTTCATTTAGTACTGTCCCTATGTTGTTACTCGTTAGACATAACCGTAAGTATCAAATATCATAGTCTAGAGGAGGAGAGTTCAGTAAATTTACAGTTCGCAGTTAGATTCAAATTTCTACCATGATTCAAGGTACCGTATAATATTACTTGCAACAGAACAGGCTGCCTATGCTGCGTTTCTGGCCTATTAATAGTAGATTATGCAACTACCCTCTAACGACAAATTTTTTTAAGACACGAGTATTTTCATAAGAGTGTCTTATTACTATTATAGGCAAGTTGCTTATGACTGTTTTTGTTCGACCGTAATTAAATGTTTGAGTTTTTTTGTTTTTAGAATACCTCGTGATTGATTAAGCAGACGACTCTCGCCATACGCTGTTGTAGTTCTTTTCTTTTCCGATAGATGGCAGGCTGCAAGACATGCAGACTTGCAGCCCTTCTCTTGAGCATTAATGTCAAACAACGCATATCAAAACACAGGAAATAAATTTAGTGTAGTATGACATTAAAATTAAGAACAGAATAGATTTTATTTTAAATACTGGCTGTATAATTATGCATTTTCATTTACTGCACTGATGATTTCAAGATCGTTCCGTGTTGTTGTTATTATTTCAAAAGTACTGTGGATGACACTGGCCGGGGGTCCTGCAGATTTGGTCATCTCTGAAGGAACTTGAAGAGTTCAAGCAAATGTACAGTATGAAACTTGACTAGGCTGTCTGAAGAAAAGAAGAAGGATTTCACTAAAATGATTCCGTATTTTAAAGAGGAAAGTAAGGGATTTTATCAAAACCTTGAAGTTAAGTTAAAAAAAAAAAAATTACTAGATAGCAAATGCACAGTTTACTTGCAAAATTCCTCCAAAAACTGAACACTCCTACAGCATCAATTTACGCAATAATCTATAATATACACAAGAATTGTTTAAACAGAGATAAGATATGGCAGCACAGCATCATTCGAGGAAGAGATTATTACGAAATATTTTGCCTGCTTCATGAACAGATGGCAGATGTATCAACTGGAATCCGAACATTACATTTTTCAATTTTTATTTCGTTTTGTTCTTAAATATACTTACTTAGATAAAAAAACACATAACAGGAAACCTGTATAGTTTTTGTGTTACAGAAGGTTCAAAGTAAATGATACAATGCTTTAGTTCATGGAAATTCCAGAGCGGCAATTAGTTGAGCCTAGGTAAAGCAGAACAGCTGGAGCGGGAATCGTTAGACAAGGAGGAGGGAACTCATTGTTTAATCTCTAAGAGAGACTAGGGGATTCTCTGGGGATGTCTTCCTTGCACTGAAACACCTTGTTTCCTGATAGTCACTGTGCAACACGCCGTACTCCTCATTGCAGATCAAGACTGCATGAAATATATGAGTGTTCGTACGTTCTTACTACTACCTAATTTCTAGTGAAATTAAATAATAAAATTATGCAAATTTAAGCAGACAATACTAAAACGTTGCATAAATAAATAAAATGCTTCTTTATTTCAGATACCTAATTGATTCGGTCTGTCTTTAAGGAATTCAAAACGTTCTACATTAACGATCCATCAGTAATTAGTGTGAATTTTAATAAACAAGGCTTATTGTACTATACTATAAACGACAGGGAATTGCAAGACAGAAAAGTAATTAGTAAGAATATCTTTTACCCCCTATTCTCTCCATGCTTATTCGTTTTATTCATGTTCGTAATTTGTTCCTCTGATATCAGGTTTTTTCTTGCATTATCTTTATACTTTCTTTAGTACACGCTCTGCAAAACCAGCCAAGGCCGGTTAAGTATTTTTTACCGTCCTAGGCCGGTATAGTCGTCATGGGAACTGAAACATCCTGATGGCAGTGACCGGTCATACCAACCGAAACAGGGTTTGAAACAAAGTACTTGACCATAAAACAACAAATATAAGACAGTATTGTTTCTTTACGTTAATCAGAAACTTTGCCAGGTTTTTGTTTTTTCAATACCTATAGGCCATAAGCCAAATTCCCAGTGTCGCTGAGTGACACAAACACATTGCCTACAGGAGGACACTGTGTATGCTACGATACTATAATCTACTAACCTAGATTCCGTGAATTTAATTTGCGCTAATGTCTTAAATAACTTAAGACTTTTGGTGCTAAGGTAGGGCTATAAATATATAGCGGAATCTATACAAGTTAGCAAGAAAAGCCTCAGCTTATTTCGTTAGTACAGAACTGCATACGCTATGTTTGTACAGTCATGTTGGTTGGTATATGGTTATTTAACGACGAACATGTAGTGCAACTTAGACCTATGACCGTCGCCGGTGTGCCTCAATAAATTGTCCCGCAGGAATTCTTTTACATGCCAGTAAATCTACTGACATGGGCCCGTCACATTTATGCACACATAAATGCCATAGACCTGGGCCGGAATCGAACCCTCATGTACAGTCAAGTAATTGTGAAAATTTAGTACATACTTAAAAAAGGATGTGGGATTTAAATCGATCAGAATCCTACCCCAACTCAATGAGTTCCCTGTTTACATGGAAAGTAAGCCTTTTGAGATTTTAGTTCTGTTGGTTAACTTAATTATGTATGGCTATTCGTGTGGCTAACCTGTGTAAATAATCTCCATATTTATTCTGTGATTATAAAAAATTAAGGAATCGCGCACAATGTGCATTATCTTAACCTAAGACTTAACCTACCCAGTCCTGAACCCGGGGAGGGGATCTTTCACTACTGAAAAATCCCCCACCCGGCCGGGAATCGAACCCGGGCCGCCGGAGTGGAAGGCAGGCGTGCTACCGACTCACCCACGGCGGCGGACTCTGTGATTATAAGAGTGTTATATTAATAATTTCTAGTTGCAATAAGCAAATTATGGCATGAAAGAGGAAGATGAGCATATGGAAAATATTTAAGTGTTTTCATTAAATTTGAAAAGATCAAATGACAGAATAAAATAGGACGAACGATAATGCGAGGTATTTACGCGCACCAGGATTGAGTTTGCTAGTGGTTACAAGTACGATTACTTCCACAAAGTCTCTGACCTTGAAGACTTAACCCAGCCAGCGAGCTTCTCGTTACAGCTTGCGAAGACTCGCATGCGCGTAGATCAGTGAACTACTGTTGAGCACAGAGTGAAGATCACGCTTGCAGCACGTCGTAGAAAATACTAGAATAGTTGAGTGGAAGGATAATGCCGCAGCTAGACAGATACAGACAACACACTGAGTGGGATAGAAGAGCTGGACCAGGTGCAGCTACCTCCCCTAGGCCGGAACTCTAGGAACTGTGACACTCGGTCCTAAGATATGTATGTAAAAATCCAGAGACTTTGTGGAAGTAATCGTTCTCTACATGAAACTGAATTCGATCTGAATACGACCCTTTCCTCCATTTCCAGAGGATCGACTCGGAAACTTAATCCGAACTGAGTCTGCACTCACATGACGACCTCGATACGCAGTACGGATTCATATCCAACTGACCTTGCATGTAAACGTAATAAATTTGTTACAATATTGGTTCCAACACAAATTTGAAATATTTAAAATTTACGGACGTAAAATGCAGTAACTTACATTAGCTGTTGTCTTTTGGTGAAAGTACATACATCTGAAGCATGGTATTTGCGGTCGCTGGACGTTCGTTTTCACTATTAGGTCTGTTTACCCACAGCTTTAACGAGCATACTGTATAATGAACTCAGCCAGGTAGCTCCTTTATAATGAGCACATTAGTTGATTTTATTATAGAACACTGGATTTCATGTAGCACAATTATACCAGTATGAAATCTAACCCTTGAGCATGTCGAATCCCAATAATTGTTGCACTGTAGAACTTTGTAATATAATTAGTCTTTGTAACAAAACCGATATATGCATACATAACATCATAACCACTCTAGTTTATAATGGCTTCATCTGTTTTCTTTTCAAATAAAAACATTTACATCCTAATTGAGGCTTTTTCCGGGGTTTTCCCTCACATGTGAGATAAATGTCAGGTAACTTTAGTCCTTGTGGTCCCCGGATATCATCTGGCCGTCGTTATCATCTTCATCTCCATCCTCGCCTTGTTCTGAGTGAGTGTGTGTGAATGGTGTGTCTCGTCCTATGTGTTCGTGTTGTCTCGAAGGTGGCCCCGGCATTGGGCTGATCACTCATCCGGGGAGGCCCTCCATGTCCTTGTCTGGTCAAAAAAGTTTGTATGTGATCCCAAGATAATCCCTCTCCCGACAGGTCGCGGCCCTGTAAGGCCCGGGCGGCTTGGGTCGCTTAAATCCTAAAAGGGAGAGGTAAAACTACGACGAAGAAAGAAGACATCCTAATTAGGCCTACTTCATTTCTATTTTTCATAAAGAGTTGCAGTAAGTGTTACAGTAAGTGACCACCGGTGCGATATTGGTTCAAACAACAATTTAAAACATAATTTCCCGGGATAAGTTACCTTTTCTTTTTTGGCTTTTTCCTCACGTATGAGCCAAATTTCGGGTAACTTTAGGCCCATCTGGTCCCCAGATATCATCTTGCAGTTCATTATCATCTTCATCCCATCCTCGCCTTGTATCCCGTCCTATGTGTTCGTGACGTCCAATGTACATGTATGTATGCATAATTATGTGATGAGTAGATAATCCCTTGCTGCTCTCTATATGGGGGCGTAAATCTTAAAAGGGGAAAGGTAAAACTACCAGCAAGAAAGAAATAAAAGTTAAAAGTACAGTACATTCCGCAACGAGCCTATAATGGCATTTATTAAGATACGAGTATGTCTATGAAACGAGCAAAGTGAGTTTCGTAATTTTCATACGAGTATCTTAATTATCATCATTAGCAAGTTGCATATGACTGTTTTTGTTCGACCACAATGAAATGTTTAAGTATTGAAATTTTAGATTCACTCAATAAAATCGCTGCTGCTCTTCGCAAGCAGCTGTTCTCGTAGTTCTTGGCTTCTGCTGCAGATGGCAGCTCTTGGCGTCCGTTCAAATCGATGCCATTTTTTGGTCGTTTTCTTGAAACCAGATGATTTTGTAACACGAAATGAAACCAGTTTAGTATGATATTAAAATTAACGCGAACAATTGATTTCATGTAAACATCACGAAACATCTGGTCTCAGAGATTAAGGACTTAATTGAAATCTACTCGTCTGAATATCTTTCTCTTTCTTTATTGTAGTTTTACCTCTCCCTTTTAAGTTTTAAGTGACCCAAGCCGCCCGGGCCGTCTGAATATAATGAATGTAAATTTTTGCAAGATTACAATGCAGTTCAATAATAAATTAAAAATAGTTTATACTTCTGAAAAGTCTAGTGGAATGGATCTTGAGACACTTGTGTAGTCTATATATTGTGATTAATTCTAAATTTCTATTGTAGAGTTAATGAATGTAAAATATCATACAGCACGCATTTTACAGTTGAATTGGGTATATAATATTATGAATAAACAAATCACAGAATTTGTTACACTTCCATGCTTACGCTTACTCGAATTATTATAATTTTCTGCATTGTCGGCCTCTATAAAAGAGATCGTTAGGCGATGGATTTTTGTTCCAAAAATCACGGGTTTGATTCCAACCCAGGTCGATGGCATTATGTGCGCGTGTCTATTTACTGGCATGCCAATGAACTCCTGAAGGGCAAAGTTCTACCAGACCGAGAACAACTAACGCGTATGTAATTATAACAAACGAACATTTAAGAAAAATATATATTCCGTAATACATTAAGAGTTGCGTTCTATGTCATTCAATAACATTAAAACATTTTTGATGAAAGAAAATGTTTTATTTTTTTCAAAACGATTCAGTGATTCTTATTTCCACTTCCCAAGCAATTTTACAGCGAAGCCTATTACTCCAAACTTATGCTTGTAAAATCTGAATTCAATCCCGGTACAAGATTATAATTGCCTTATGACTCGACTTTTTGATCATATGTTATTATCAGCTTTAATCTAAGCTAATTCGAGAAGTTATTATAATAAGAAGAATAATACCTATTCAAATTAGCTAACGATATTTATTAGGCAACACTCTCTCATCTGTAACTGCCATTTGGGAAGTTATACACAAAGTCGTTTGAATAGAAATGGGAGTTTGGAAACTAATGCTTCTTCAATGCTGATCATTGATTCCATTTCCTTTGACAATACATGAATCTAAATAAAATATACTCCAACCTAACATCAGTAATCTATAAATTCCCGGTATCGGTTCATGGAATCCATAATATTTGCATATAATTTTATAAGCAAGAATTTTAACATGCATGTTGATATAATATGTTTTCAACAAATGCTCATACCTAAACTTAGTTATTTATGTACAGGTGCGAGAGTATTTTATCCTGTACACACATGGACGCCCTTAAATACGACAGAGACTCTATGAAGATGTATATTTTTGTATATTTTTTATTAATATTTACCTTACAGTATGCATAATTATCTAAATATTCATTAAGAGGGGAAAAGGTAATCTTCGCCACTTCTACCTTTTCCCCCAACCTACACGATGTAAACTGCGCCACCGACACATGTAACTGCGCCACCGACACGTGTAAACTGCGCCACCGACATATGTAAACTGCGCCACCGACATATGTAAACTGTGCCACCGACATTTAAATGGTGTCACCGTCATACTAACGCACTAAAATTTTTTCTTCCACTTTTCCAGACTTAGGACTGGCTATGAAATTGCATAGATGTGATTAAAAATGTTAGGCTTAGTAGCTTTGTCATTTTAAAAAATGTTAAAAACAATACACTAACTTCTTTTGCATGAACGCTTCGTCACTTATAAAATTGTTAAAAACTCTACCCTAATTATTTTACATGAGCACTTTGTTCTCATATGACACCTTCTTAATAAACTCAAAACGGGATATTTCATTGTTTATATATTGTTCTCTCCCCTTGTCATTTATTTTAGCTGTTTTTCTTACAGGTATCCCTTGTTCAGTACTTCTCATTTTTATGTAGGCACTTGTTTGGAACTGGAGAAGTGCATCTAACATAAGGAAGGTGTTGGGAGAAGCGTGGTAGAACATCGAATTATATTTTTCTTGAAATGACCTACATATCTCCGTGGCGCAGTTGACATATCTGCGTGCCGCAGTTTACATATACGCATAATTTTTATTCTATTTCAAATTCGGTGTCAACCGTGGTGCAGATTACATACACCCATTAAGAGAGAAAACATTTGATTAGTTGCTGACCCAAGAATTGAGCCGTAACGTTGGTGTGAGTATGTATACACCACAGTTTTTCCGTCAGTCACGTATATAGAGCTAAGTACGGAATGAAACGAAGGGTTTCTAAACCAGGCACTGGATTGCTTTCGTCTCCAATCGTAACTATCCCTTCCCTTCTCTATTCCTCCTTACAGTTATCCCATAAACTTTTTCCTTGGCCAACTGAGACAAAATCCTTGAAGTCGACTTCGTAGGCGCTATAGCCTACCTTATGTACCCTCATCACAGGCGGGAGTGGTCTTTAATGTTTCAATAGCCTCCGAATTTTCTATACGCAGGCCCGAATAAACCTTACACTTCACTCATACACAATTATTTAACTTCTGTCACAGCCGTGGGCTACTCAAATTCTCAGGTTATACTCATTATTACCAATTAACTTTTGAATGAACCTGTCTTTGTGTCACAAAGCATTGTATGTAATTGTAGTTTGCTACAAGTCTTTCAGGCCTTAATAAGGCTAGATACATACCGAAAACGATATTTTTCTTAACAGAATTATTAAGATGGATGTCTGCTGCGTTCTGATTTTGAACTTCTTATATGTAAAGGTATGAAGCGATGCAGTAAATTACATTTTATTTTGACTGTATTAATAAGATCAATAATAGTTCGATGAAGGTTACAACTTTTAAATAAAACTCTTAGGGTGGCGTGCACCAAACTCATGCCATTTACTCTTTTAGTAAACCTTACTTCTTTAGTTCTAACTACTTTAGTAAGCTACTATTTTAGTAACGTACTCTTTTAGTAAGGGTGGCGTGCACCAACAAGGAGTAAACTAAACTCGGCGGCTTTAAACATAGAGGAATGTACTAAAGAAGTAAAAATTTTATTTACTCCCAGAGTAAATGAACTTACTCCACAAGTGGCGGAGAGCACCAACACGGAGTACGTTACTAATGTAGTAAGTTGTGGAGTAAATAAGGCCAATATTTACTTCTACTCAGGGGGTGGAGTAAAGTTGTGTAGTAAGTGTGTTCTGTGGCATTTGCGTGAGTTATGAGTTACATATCACATTAAATGGATTACATAGTTCAAACTGAGGATAAGTTATTGAGATGAAGAAGGTGGTATACCAAAAATGAGAGTTGTGGCAGGTGATTTAATAAATATTAAGCGAACCACACCTAGTAGGGCATTTAATAACGTAAATAATTAAGCTCATAAATCCTTACATGAAATTTTGGCGTTTGGAAGAAACGATGTCAGATTCTCACTACATCCATGTGATTTCAGCCAGTCAAATGTGGAAATGTCATTGCGGAGAGCGATCCAACTAGGAAGACGTCCACCAAAGGTGAGGGGGAGAGTGAGTGGAAGGGACGTTTGCATTGCATGGTACAAGGAGCGCATGTGCTCTCAAATATCTTCCTAGCTGGATCGGCCTTTAGATGCTGCAGTTCTCCCTAACTTTGGGTTAGAAAACGACGATGTATTTCAAGCTAATCCTATGGATACAAATATCGGCGAGGTATAGTATATTCCAATAAATGAAAGCCTCCGTTCTTGGAGCTACCCAGAAAACACTTCCCCCTGCTACTTAACCATAGAGATTACTGAACAATAGGTGATTCTCATTGTTAAACGATTTAATGTAATTATTGTAAATTAATTTTATTACATTACACTTCTATAGCTTAACTTAAAGCACAACATTGCGAATGCCAGAATTATAATAATAATTATAAGAGCTAAAAGTTCAATAGTTGCACCCGCAGTGTTAATGAATAATATGTCCTTTTTTCTGATCCAGGTGTAAAAATGTCCAAACAGGCCAACATGGAAAAAAATGCCAACATGAGTGCCGAAAGAAAATTTTAAATAGAGGCACTGGAGGTTGAAGCTGCACAGGATCTAGAGAAGTAGTCACTGAAATTATTTTTAAACACACAACCATCTACATAATTATTATTGGAGTTCATAGCTCCCGAAATATTGTACCGCCATTTTTTTTTTTAAATATTACATTTCTCAGTTGTAATATTATTATTTTTATAAGGTAATATTTTTTAAGTAAATGTTCTGTGCATTTGAAAAAGGACAGAAACATAATGCCCCTTATTAGTTTTGTTATCCTTTTTATCCCCCTCTTTTTCATGATTTTGTGTAATACTTCTTATTAATATTGTTAAACAGTCAATAAGTATTAACAATTCATTATAGTGAGATTTATGATAATCAACTGTAGAATAATTGATTTATCGTTTTTGGGGAAGAATATGTAACTTTAGGAAGTATAAATATTTTAATATATTTTAGAACTTTATTATTATTATGAGAGAAATAATTATAATATTGACAGTGAATCAATTATGAAAATCAACTGGAAATTCCAATATTGTTTGCATTATAATACAGAAATAGTTTGCACAAAAATTGTAATCACAGTACCCTAACGTAGGCTACTAAACTGAAAATATTCAATTGAAGGAATTGAAATTAGTAATGAATAAAACATTACTATTAGACCTATTTTAAAACATGAAGATTGTCATTAGTAATATTTGGAACAACCCAAATTCATATTCATTGTTTCAGCGAACCTTTCCTTTTCATTATCTGGCACTTGAATAATACTGGCAATTGAAATGCACGTGTTCTGCTGCGCTGCACTAACGTTTCTGCTCTGTTCTGCGCAGAATTCGACTACTTCTTTAGTAAAAATCGTTTACTACTTTAGTTACAACTAAAGAAGTAACTATCAATTGAGCTCTCCATCACCAACTAAAAGAATAAGTTACTAAAAGAGAAGCACTAAAGTAGTAAATCTAAGACGGGAACCTGACGCAACAAAAAACAGTTTGTCTGTCTCACTCTAGCACATTACTCGTATGACTTAAAGAGTGAGACAGATGTACTGGATCTTGTATACTTCAGGTCTCCGTCTTAAATTTACTACTTTAGTTTGGTTTACTCCTGGATGGTGCACGCCACCCATACTGTCAATGATAGTCGTGAAATTGATAGGTTTGCTTCAGCAACGTTCAGAAACTGTGATCACACGCCGGACGCAAGCGCACATTAACATCTTCGACAACGAACTGATAGTGTGCGCATCCAATGACAGTCACTGAATGTTTCTGGATTGCAGTTCTTTTTCAGCATAGGTTTCGCCATGTTTTCATACATCGCCTCAAGATGGCACTGTCATAAGGTAAGTTGTAAACAAACATGGCGAAAGGCTTTGTAGGCACTAACTCACTGCTGTCAGGCAGAGGTTTTCTTAGGTTAGGAACGTTATGTTATGTTAGGTTTTGTTAGGTTAGGAATGTTATGTTTAGGAGCAAACCTAACCTAACCTAACCTAACATAATGTTCCTAATCTAACAAAACTTCTGCCTGAAGGCCGTTCGCCATGTTTGTTTACAACTGACCTTATGACAGTGCCATCTTGTGGCAATGTTAGAAAACATTGGCAAAACCTATGCTGCAAAAAAAAAACTGCTGCTGGAATAAACCTATTATCTTCATCCGCGATTTCGCCTGGACAAAGCAGGAATACTTCGCGTTTCAGACTCACAGTATCAGTAAACCTTTGAGTAAAAGCCTAAAAGTGTTTTTATAATTTCTCTATTGTCATTTCCTACCAATCCTTACTTGATTTTGAAACCTAGTTCCACTTCACGGACAAAACGACTGTTTCAAATTTTATCTAGTTTTGGTTTTGTTGTACTTGTTGATATGTAGAGCCGTGTACCAGGGATCGGGGCTAGGATGTAAGGCTTACTGCACAACATTTCTCGGAGAAGAGAAAAGGCGCAACCACAAGCAAGTATGATTACTAAAACCCGGATTTCTAAGCAAAATGCATATTTATTTTCAGACTCCTAAACATAAGCAGAAATGTTATATTTCGTAAGACACCCCTTGGCAAGCAATTTCGACTTTATTTGATAGTGCTTATTTTGCTTATTCTCAGAGAACAGAGATTTCGCTTGCTTGTTTTATGATTTTGAATTAAAATAGCTTATTTTACTAAAAACTGTCACATTAAAAGAGCTAACTTCACTCCTAGACGTCTTTTTGACCAGTTACCTTTATTTTGTCGACTAATAGAATTACCGAAAACTACGAGTTGTAAAGTACTTTAGGATTTCAAAAAGCTTTCCGGCGAAGGAAATTGTAGAGGAATTCATCAGCGAAGAACTGTGTTGCTTTTCACATGTGCCTTTGACGTCATGCGACGTTAAAAGAACATTTTCACTTTACAAATCGTTCTTCACTGACAAGCGCAGGAGCTTCACACAAGAAAATTTTTTGAAGACATTTCGTACATACGATAACTGCCATGAATAAGATAATATTTCAACGAAACTAGCAATTTCTTTGATTTGCATGTAATTTGTTTTTGTTTATTTTGCTGCTTATTTCTTAGATTTTTCACGCTAATTTGCTTGCTTGTTTTACTGTTTTTTTTTTGCTTATAAATTCGGGCTCTAGTAACTATCCATAATGCGTGTAGAACCTCAAAATGTGGTGTGGTTCTCAGTAAATTCGCTGAGTTCATTTACTGAAGCAACTATATTCATATGAAAAAATATGATATAATCATCAGGATTACTAGTAGCCTACGCAATAAAAAATTGTTAGGAGTTTAAATCCAGTCATTTAATTATTTAATTTGATACGAAATGTTTATGAATCGAGTATCTTAAGTATCTACCATTATAGACAAGTTGGGTACGACCATAATTAAATGTATAAGTATTGAGATTTTATAATACACTACCTGGTAATATTGATGAAACGTCTCTATCTCGGCGATCAGCCGTTAGTGAATTGTCTTTTGCGATAGATGACAGGTGATAAAATATGCAGACCGCAGGATCGGGACGGGAGCATAGTTTGTCTTTGAACCTCAGAACAACAAACGTTAAAACACACTAAATGAGCTCACTTTATAATACTATTAAAAATAGCATGAACATAATTGTTTGTTTTATTTTAAACACAGGTTGTTTATTGTGCAGTTGGAATTGCTGCTTTCAATGTCACAGCAGTTTTATAATGAAATTCAGTATCATAATGGATGCCATTAGGATGCTGTTACGTCACAAGTAATAAGCGTATTATAGTATGGTAGAACAAAATATTTTTCCACAGGCTGTTTATTAAAGATAGTTTTAAGAAATCAGCCAAGATAGTGGAATATGGACATAGGACATCCCACCTCGTTATACTGTTAAAACCGACCTAGACATCTAAGATGCAGTACTGACGTCATAAACAGTCGAGTGCACGGAATCTTTCCGATATAATGCGCAGAGTTTTATGTTGGTAAGGAAATACAGAACCGGCTCCGCCAGGCCCACTCCCCAGTCCTGCGCATATCCCATTTTTACGTTGGCGGGCTCATCCAGAGGCTGACCTAGACATGCATTTTAGCCACTCCATACTCCACCCCTTTCACCGCTCACCTAGGCCGAGCGTTATTCATAGGCTAATGCATGTATTCGGACTTGAACTCAAACGAATAAGAGATTTACTCACCCAGAATTGGTGTGGAACACAGACGATACGGAGATTCAATGCTAACTTTTAATGAAAAACACTAGAAGACACGAGAAGCATCGAAAAGTTTCCGTTCACTCCGTTCAATTCGCTTAAAATAAGTCACAATATAAACTACCTTCATTCAGGTATAAAGTTATCAGCCGACACACACTCCTAATAGCACCAACGTGTTACTCAACATCTGAGTTCTGTGAACTGCTGAACTACATGGCAAGTTTTCCAAGAAATCCCTAGTGACCGGCAGAGATGAGGTAATCAGGTAATTGTTTCTGATGCCTCTCGTGAAATGTGACAGAGTCCCGGAGGCTTACAAATCGGGCCTGGGGAAGGAGGAGAGGAAGCTAGAACGCCCTCCAACACAGTGCATTGTCCACGTTAATTAACAGTAGTACTGCAGACAATGCGCCAAATTACTCTAGGTTACGCTAACATTGTAATTAATGTCTAACTAGAGATCTCTTGGATCTGTAAAGAGTGCATTGTAAACATCTGTGAATTGTGTTTACGTATTTTATTTGACTAATAACGTCCCATAATTCCCAACTATCATTACTTTTGCAAATCTCATAATTTTAAAAGCTATGTTTTGCTGTTGATAAATTTCATATTGTTTTTCTCCAACGAGGGATTTGTATGTAGTGTATAAAATAATTCCACCTATTCCTACGTATAAAATGTTCTTTTTAAAATATCAGCTCATAGCATTGTCATATCTAAAATTTATACTTGTCAATATTATAAAACACAACTAAAAACTATAGCTGTAAATTTTAAAATACGAAAGTTGTCTTATAAAATTAACAGCTATAATTTTTAATTATGTTTTATAATATTGACTAGTATAAATTTTAGATATGACAAAGCTATGAGCTGATATTTTAACAAGAACAATTTGTACGAGGGAAGGGGTTCCATCCCCTGTACCTCCTCGGATTTTTCTGAGGTAGGGAGGTCTGGTAGGAGTGCACTCTGCCTCGTGATTCAAATTGAGGAGCTACTTGATAGAGAAGTAGCGGCTCCGGTCATGGAAACC
This sequence comes from Ectobius pallidus, assembly GCA_964059195.1. Classification (NCBI taxonomy): domain Eukaryota; kingdom Metazoa; phylum Arthropoda; class Insecta; order Blattodea; family Ectobiidae; genus Ectobius; species Ectobius pallidus. Next base: position 20,852,487 of record CAXKWD010000013.1, read on the forward strand.
ACCATTAACGGCCGTGGGTGTCGGCATGTTGACTACATGCCCCCAATCCTACCGTCTGCAGATGACGCAGCAGCGGTCGGGTGGTAGGCCTTGTTATGTTTCTGGATTTATGTGTCAAAAAATTCTGCGCGTCTAAAGTGTTATTCTATAAATTTTTATGTCGTTTGGGAGCATGGAAAGGTGTTCCTGACACCATATTTAATATGAAATCTCTTAAAATTGCAAGTACATGCAAACTTTAATCCTTCATTTTCTTAGTTCCAATCTTGATGTATGTCAAATTCAAAATCTATATTTTCCCGTAAAAACACAGATACTGCTGTGATTTTTTTCACAATGTAATTTACAATGATAATAAGATTTTTTGTGTAGACCTATGCCTTCCGTTTTAGGGAAATATTGAGTGTCATGTGCAAGTGAACGGTAACGGCTAAAAACGATCACTCACATTTTGTTAAATTTTGAGAATTTGAACATTTTATCCTTCAGATCGCTAATCTAATGTAATATTGTGAGAAAAATAGTAATTAACCAATAGTCTGTAATCTCTCTGGGTCGAAAAGAATCAAACTTGCATTCTGTCTGTATTAAGCTACAAAAGGCACCCAAACTCACTGCATTTCAAACATGGAATACGATCGTTCTTCAATTTTTCAAACTTCTTACCCTTCCTACGTACGATGTTTTTAGAGCAAAAAATATAAATGAGAAAAAAAGAATCTGTTAGTAATTTTGTAAAGGAAGCATTAAAAAAATGTTACTCCAAAAATTCATGTTCATATTTTAATTTTTGTTCAAGTTTTGTTCAAGTGCCTATAATTTTTGTTCAATTTCAGTTCAGTGTGTCAAATTTCAGATATATATATATATATATATATATATATAAAATAGAATATCAGTCTCAACGCTTCGGTTACCCTTAACAGTTCCTCCTGACATAGGAGTCACCATTAAATGCACCATTCTTTGAATCAAGCTTTCTATCACGAAAAACAGTTCTCTACGGGCTTTCTTCTTCCGTTGCATTGTATCGACTGTTTAAACTAGCATTATTCAATTTTAATTTTCACTTACCTGAACTTGATGTAGGCCTAGTGATATACTGCATAAGTCACGAAGCATCTTTTTTGCATTAATTGCCTGTAAAAACGATACCTGAATATAGTTTGCTCTTTCCATTGCAATAATATTATGGTGTCCTAACGCTTGAATATTTCCTGGTTTCTCTGCTATGAAGCCACTCGATGGAGGAATTTAATGTATCTTTCTTCCATGGCCATTATTCTCCCCTGTCCCTCTGCCTAATCAGTCATAGGGCAATATCAAACTTTCCTGATATATATATTTTGCTTGTTACAGGTAAGCGAAGGCATTTGAATTCATCTCACTGATTACGCGGTATCCATCTTTTGATTCAGGGTACATTGTTTTCACTTAGCGCTTGCTAATAGATACCTGACTTTAAAAATAAAATTGAATTTCAGCACATATTCTTTAAAAATTCATAGAATTTCGGCACTGGAATACTGTACATATTTTTAAAAATAATCATTATTTTTAATAATTTTTTTGCATGCTACCGAAACGAATTATTAATATAGTGAGAAAAAGTTTTCACATCCAAGCGATTCAATGCGTGCATATCAATATAGGCAAATTATTTACATGTTACATGACCTATTAGGCTTAGTAAGGTCAGAAGGGTTTGTGTCAAGTTTTGGGGGAAAGTGAGGTAAGTATTCCCTTTAGTAGGAAGTGACACAGATTTTGTTTGTACGGAAGACTATACGTTTATTTTCAATATTTCCATCTGTATCTCAATGTGCAATGCGAGTTGAAATAGAAAAATAACAATTAGTTTGGGAAGATGAATATTTCGTGACATGTAGGCCTACCTGATATTTCTTTCACACTGGCCGCGTGAAGGCTTCCGACGTGGACTGTCCTGCACAAATAAAGAATCTTATACTGTAGTTTTGACTTATGTATTTGGAATTGTATTGGAAGTAATGTTCTATTGAATATATTATCTGTCAAGATGGTAATACTGTTTTCGTTTCTGCATGATTTAATAAGTTCTACAATTTTGAGGTAATATTATGTCGTTATTATTATTATTATTATTATTATTATTATTATTATTATTATTACTATTTTATCATTGTTTAAAAGTTTGGGAAATGCATTATTTGTCACAGAATGTTGAAAAGGGGGAAAAAAACTCAAATTTGTTACTCTACGTGGTTACGTGATTGTCTTAATAGAATAACAAGGAAAATATTAATAAAACTGCTCTTCATCGCATTATAAACTATCATGTGTAAAAATGAAGTAAGGTTTTAGCACATGTTGCTTTAAATGAATATTAATTTTGACTGTTTTGGAAATATCCCTTAGATATAAACATTACCAGTCTTTGTACGTTATCCTGTGAAGTCCTGAATTCATATAAAAAAGAAATGAGTTAGTACACTAAGTTAGGCTACCAAGATTTATCGCTGAATAGCAAGAAGGATTTTGTTTTTTGTATTTATTCTCTGTGGAATACTCAGCTAGAGATGCAGAAAAGTAATAGTAGAGAATTTTATGTGTTCATGTCTCTTATGCAGTTTATGTATTTGTGAATGATGAGTAAATATATGATATATATATATATATATATATAAAATAAAAAGTAATATTAAAATTGAAATAGTTCACAAACGTACAGGCTGTGATTGATGGAAAAACAAGTATATTATTGAAGAAAAATAAAGCATATTCCCCGAAATGCTGTGGAATTAATAATACTGTATTATGTGAGAAAATACATGAAGATTGTGTAAAGGGAACTAAATATCACAATATCACATTTAATTTTTAGTAGTTCTATGAACATTTGCCAACTCAATATGAATGGGTGGTAGTCCTCTACAAGTTGTTGTATTACTTGAATGTTGTATGTGTTTTATAATTCTTTTTTCTCTCAACTCAAAATATTACTTTTGGCAATTTAATCCCTTGAAGCTTACGCTCTTCAAAATGACCAATCAAAGTGTACTAGATACAGAGGGGAACACACTGAAAGATAAGACACTTCTATACATTTTTCAGGGTGGATTGTAAATCTACATTTTCCCCGTAATACGAAAACGTACTTTTACCTTGCTGCCCTAACGAGCGATTTAAGCCTTACGCGAAGAAACCAGATTGCCGATATGAATAACTGCTTATCGATTTTGACCGTTGAATTTTCCTGTAATGAATCCAGTTTGCTAGAGATCATTGTTTCCACTTTTAATCCTCCAAATCACTGTTTGCCGTCTGACTGTAATATTTTTCATGTTCCATTTGCGAGGAAAGAGTAGGCCTATTGAGATGCATAGAATACCAGTAGAGTAGTATCATTAGTAAAACAATCATGAAACATACATAACATTATGTACGGGATAATTTTGAAGATAAAAGTACACACATTATGACACGTCCGACAAGCAAGACTCACAGTAGGCCTGTTCGTTTTATAAAGAAAAACATATTTTCATACTGTGTGCTCTTAATAGTGTAGTAATTTTCCTAGATTCTGTTTCATAAAACATTAATATCTGTGTAGTTTTTCGTAGGGAATTTTCTGACGTAGGGAGGTCTGGAACGGGATGCACTCAACCTCTTGATTCAAACTGAGGAGTTACTTGATTAAGTAGTAAGGCTCCGATCACCAAAACCATCATTAACGGCCTGGATGCTGATCATATGCCCCCAGTCCTATCATTTTGTCTTTGGTAGATGACGCAGTGATCGGATGGTAGGCATAGTCCGTTTAGTTTAGTAGGCTATACCCATCAATATTACTTGAACTACTTCATTACTTAACCGTTATCAGATATGAATATTATATAGTCATTCATTATCTTCATCAGGACACTAGTGCTCAATGAAAACAATGGTTCTTTTAGAACTTCTTAAAATTCACAATGTAATTAAAAAAAGAGTTAATATGTTAGTCCTAAAGAATTAACCACCAATTTAATACTATCCAATGCGTAAGAGGTAAATCAAATATATATGAAGTAAATTAATGTATTACTTTTTGCCTTTTATCAGCCCCGGAGAGAAAATATAAAATAATTTAGACAAATTACCAAGTCACCTCCACAAAGTGTGTCCGGCATCAAACGCATTTAGTCCCCGTTCAAAAAGACTTTTGTCAAAAGAAAACTAAACAACGAGGCATGCACTTTTATGACAATGAATTGTTCCTTCATGTCTAAAAAGAGTGTAATGCTTTAGTTTCTATTTCATCGTGACTGTCTTACTGGGTTTGTGTGGGGCAAAGCGGGCATAATAGCTGGGTTTACACTGGAACTGATAGAAGTGAGGCAAGTCAGTCTCAGCACATTACTGGCTTGAATGCCTTGAAATGTCTTTCTTTATTAAACAGATACAAGTGTCCAGTCTCTTACACTCACTAGGAACAATAGGCCTATAAGAATTATAATTGGGATCTTATGAAAAATCCTATTTTTCCCCTAGGAAACATTTTAGACGATCGTTGGTTTTAGTTTCACTGTCTATATTAAGAAAATAATAGATATGTAGCTGTGAGTGATAAAATGGAATAATTGAAATAATTTTTTTAATTTATTTTCACACCGATACTTGATATTGAGCTTCCATAGAAGTTCATGAACTCAGTATTAGGCTAAATGTACTAATGGAATGTTGATATTATTACGATATATTTTAAAGTATTCAGGGTTTGGTGTTTCAGCATTTCTAAAAAAAGTCTCTATATGCATACAGTCTTAATATAAATATGTGTGTGTATATATATATATAGATTTTTAATTTAATGTAGGCCTACATGTAAAAAGTATCTGCTAGAACTGTTGCTTTGAGTATCTTAATATATCCCTGTAAATTTAGTGGAATCATATTCAATGGTCTCTTCAGTTATTTTACCACGGTGACTGGAAAGTGTAACATTTTCCTTTCCGTGTAATGCCAAAATAATTTCAAACATCAGTTATTTATCGAGATGTACGGCTATTTAAAATTTCCGTCAATCGGTTGTTCTTCTTGCATCAGAATGCGGATTTAGCAATTATATCTATATTTTTAAAATGCGTTTTTGAGATAAAAGGCAATTAAATTCTAGTCAACTATTTACTATTCACGTTGGTACCCCCTTTAATGCATTACATTAACTGAATGGTTTTTCAACCAGTGAAAGCGTTTAACAACTCTTTATCCTAAACAAGTTTTAACCTGAATTCATCCCTTAAGTCTGGTGTTAATGTGAATAAAATTTTTTATTCTACTGCACTGTATTGATGCCGCTGTGTACCATAATATGTGATCGCAATGCGATCGTACCTTTCAGTATAGAAGTTATTACGTCTGAGAAGTGTTTTAATTCCTTTATTTTCCAATTTACTCAAAGGTATTATAACCAGATTGTACCACGATACAATATATTTCTTATGAAGTACGTACGCCTGCCTTGATGCATATTTTTGTGGTATGAAGTAGGTTTTAAGCACTCATCAACTTAACCTCATATAATTTTCAAGAATTTATTAACGTTTTCAATGCTACTGACATAAAAGTTATATGCGTCATCTCGAACTGTATATTAGTGGACATAAGTTCAATAGAGTAAAGCGTTATATAAACTGTGATGATTTTTTGTCTCTGTGTTACAATCAGCATTCATGGAAACCAGCTATTCCAATTTAGTTTTCGTGATTATTCCGAACCTATAGCCTGCTGATTGCTTGCACTAACATGCAAATTCCGCACAGGAAAGGTTAATATCACTGTTCGTTTAGTAGTGATGTAAAACTGTAAGACGAGAAAAATAATTACTCGTTAATAGATTTTCCTTCTTTAAGATTCTGCTTAGTATGCCACATGATCAAATTTATTAGTAAAAATATTGTTTGTGTACTTCTGTATCACTGCAATGAATATGTACTAAAGCCCGTTAAAATTTCATGTTATGAGATGTTATAGAAGAAAGACTTCAAGAGAACACTGAGGTAAAATGTAGGGCTAATATTTTCCGCGAAAAGTTATGTTGAGTAAGTTGTTTAATATAAAGACTTTCCATCGCATTCCATACAACGGCTTTTTTACTTTATCGTTTTCAGAATAGACCAATCATAATTTTGCTTAGATCGATTCAGCTATGGTCAATATTTATGAAGAGATCGCAAAGTTGTTATTTAAAAACAAGTGATCAGACAGATGTTATTTCTAATTTTCGAAGAAATTGTTTTCATGTCCCAGAGTTTCCTACTATACGTTCCGTTTCTTCTAGAACCTTTACCATCATATAGGAATGCATTCGAGATGGATATAAAACAACAATTAAACATGAAGAAAACTTTTAGGAAACGTACCTCCATGAGGTGTGTATGAGCCTAGCTGCTTCGAAGATTATTAGGGTTTATTGCGAATAACTAGTCGCGTGCTCACAACAATTTCTTTGAATCTCTAAGCGTCAGGAATAGGGTTATAATTATGCTAGCTTTATTGACTACAAATTGCTTCATCTCTATTTTCACTCTTAGCTGAATAACATAGTCAAGTTTCCTTGCTGTCATTGAGAAAATATAAATTAAACATTAGTTTGAATAAGCGAATATTGTTTTACTATAGGCTATCATAGCATGTTCATATTACCTATCTCATATAGGGTTCCGGTATGGTAGAGAATTCTAAGGGGCTAAATGGGAGCACATACGTACCAGATGACATGTGTAATATGCTGAATTAATTTAATTCACGTAATAATTTCCTGGGGATCACCCTGGTGCAATTAGTTGAGGAACTACAGACTTAAAGGTCGCGAGTTTGATCTCCAATAAGGTTGTTAGGAGTTTTCAATTGGTCTAATCCAGGGGCCGCGAGCTCACGGTGAGGGAGATTCGTCGGATCATCTCACTCCACATTCCGTTCATGTACACAACACGAAATCAGTTCCGTACAGTACTAGCTGCATCAGTGGCGTAGCAATATAATTTGAAGATTTAAAGTATTAATTTAGTAAAGAAAATGCAATTGGTAACATTTAGTGACATCAGTATAATGATCCTTCTCCATACTAAAACATACCTTAAGATTGAAAGGAATTTTCACTGGGTCTTGGCACGATTAATAGATCTTTGGCACCTCTTGTTTTCCCGTAGTCTGGTTCGAAAATAGTGTTCACCAAACGTAAAGATAAAACTAAATGGTAATCACTTATGTTGCATCATATGTTTCTTTTAATTTGATTCGTCTTGGAAAATAACTGTTTAATGGAATTGACCGTCTTTACAATGTACATATCAAATTTCATGTTTGCAGACGCAGCACATAAGATTCGCTCGATCATACAATTTTTTACTTTTAAGTCCTTTATATCCATGCCTGTTTCGTTTACAAAAATCGTTCAATCCTTCAGCAAAATCGTTCACATTTCCTATCATAGGAGGTGCTCCATCAGTGACTACTAAAATTTATTTACCACATGGGAGTTCAATTTTTTTTGTAGCATGCAAAACTGCCTTAAATATACCAATGCCACGTGTGTGATCTTTAAATGGTACCATGTCTAGAAACTCTTTTGTCACATTCATGTGTTCATCAGGGCCTCCGAAAAACATAGCTAATTGAACAGTATCTTCATTATTTGCACTGTCATCCAGTGCTAAGAATACCACTTCATAGTTTGTACTTTATTCATTAATTGTGACTCTACATCAAAACTCAGTTCCACTATTCTTTTAGCAACTGTGTGAGGTGACAGACTGATACATTTAAATTGTTCGACTATGTTATTCAGCAGTTAAAACTAAACAGTCTTTAACATTCTTCCCATTGTGGTTTCATTTGTTCGCAATATATTTAGAAATGTAGTAGCTGACACGCACCAATTGTTTTGCTGTGGCATTTTTATTATTTTGTTCGATTCTGTGTTTTGCCGTTTTAGGCTTTCCAACAACTGCTTCCTTTCGTCACCATAATAGATAAATTCTGATGTTAATGCAAAGCGACTTATATTACGCTGATCGTTACATTTCTTAGTAAAACTCATTTCTCGCAGCTAAACATTAATTCGTGAGTTCATTTCGTAATTTATTACATACAGCTTATAAGAAAACAATACCTGAAACTATACTCTTTCAATGATTCGTATTGAAGTGTCATGTGAGGTTGAAATGTAAAATAAAGCGAATTGTTGCACAACATATCAAACAAAACGCATTTTCATCTTGTTGAATAAAAAAATGTTATTCCCAATTTTTATGGAAATAATACTTAACAGTTAGCTAAAGGCAAATACTCTCAATAAGAATACTGCCCACTCTACTCTATTCCCTTTGTTCAAACTGTCCACTAGCACAGAGGTGCCATCTGTTGAGTGGGAATGGGCAGCAGTCTCAGAAGCTACTTAATGAACCTATATAGCTGCAGAAATAAATTTGTTTTTCAAAGTCCTGATGACACAGTAACTTATTTTTGTGCTTGATAATGCAGGAATTAGGTCGGGAAATAACACAATTTACACTACCGCTAAACTAACTTAATTAAATGACGATAACGCTAATTTTTTAAGTAAAACTTCTTTAGCCGCGGTAGGGGTAAATCGAGAGCTTGTGTAACGCTCAAAATCGTCACGAAATTAGTGAGGTGTGACGGAACGGACTGCACAAAAAACAATCAACTCAATGATTAGGCTTATCCAAAACTGAAAAAGCCCAAAAATTAAAAATTAAAAAATCCAAAATTTAAAAAGTTAAAAAATCCAAAATTAAAATATACAAAAAATAAAAAATCAAAGATCCAACATTTAAATAATCTAAAATTTCAAAATCAAAAAATTCAAAAAACCAAAATTAATAAGTCCAAAATTTAAAAAATAAAAAATAAAAAAATCTTAATATCCAAAATTTAAAACATAAATATCCAAAATTATAAAATTCTAAAATATAAAAATAAAAAAATCCAAAATTAAAAATTAAAAAATACAAAACTAAAAAAATTCAATGATCTGAAATGTAAAAAAAATGTAAAAAAAATGTAAAAATCCAAAATTAAAGAATAAAAAGGTCAGAAATTTAAAAAATCCAAAATCTAAAAAGTCCAAAAACCCAATATTAAAAAGTCGATCAATCCAAAATTTGAAAAATCCAATAATCCAAAATTGAAAAAATAAAAAAAAAGTTTCACTTCTGCCGCATGGCGTTCCACACACACTTTGTTTTAATAAGTATCAAAACTAATTGTTTCACTTTAATACATTTTCGTGAAAATCAGCTTTAAATTTTAATTCATACGATTTGCAAGATACTTTCTACAATATATACTTTTTTTTTTTTTAATTTGAAATTTTTACATGTAAAACAATTCGGATGGTAAGCCAATGAACATCTGAATGAATCAGTCTTGTACACACTCTAATTAACGATTTTACTTATTTCACTCTCAAAATAATTATTACAACCATAGACGGCACATATCATGCCACCTACATAACCGGTCATTTTCTTTAGGCCTATGTTGTATTTATTATTTTACTCAGGGGTGCCCACCCCCAAAACGTCATTGCTCACCCCACAAACTTCATTGCTCACCCCAACCCAATTGCCTGTCGATAAGGGCGCCCATATGATATTTTCTAGGGGGGGGCAATTTTTTTAATTAATTTATTTTTTGTCGCTTTAACTTCTTGGGCCACATTGTATTTTATATTAATAATATAATAAGTAGCCAGAGAATAATTGCGGGGAGGGTCGGAAGTGCCGGGGGGGTTTGGAATACCCCCCAAAAAAGTGGTCGGGGGTCCATCCCAGAAAATTTTTAAATGTTGAATGAATGAAAACCACATTTTACGCTATTTTAGCACTCAAAAACTAGTTAAGAAATTTGTTTACCATACTCTAAGACATGCCAATGTAAACAAGAAAATGTTACCTAAGTCGGATGTCCACCCCGGGAAATTTTTAAATATTGAACTAATGAAAATCACATTTTACGCTATTTTAGCACTGAAAACTAGTTATGAAATTTGTTTACCATACTCTAAGACATTTCAATGTACATAAGAAATCATTACCTAGGTGGGGGGTCCAGCCCCGGAAATTGTTAAAATATTGAATTAATGAAAATCACATTTTACGCTATTTTAGCACTAAAAAACTAGTTAGGAAATTTGTTTACCATACTCTAAGACATGCCAATGTAAACAAGAAAATGTTACCTAAGTCGGGTGTCCACCCCCGGGAAATTTTTAAATATTGTACTAATGACAATCACATTTTACGCTATTTTAGCACTGAAAACTAGTTATGAAATTTGTTTACCATACTCTAAGACATTTCAATGTACATAAGAAATCATTACCTAGGTGGGGGGTTCAGCCCCGGAAATTTTTAAAATACTGAATTAATGAAAATCACATTTTACGCTATTTTAGCACTAAAAAACTAGTTAGGAAATTTGTTTACCATACTCTAAGACATGCCAATGTAAACAAGAAAATGTTACCTAAGTCGGGTGTCCACCCCCGGGAAATTTTTAAATGTTGAACTAATGAAAATCATATTTTGCGCTATTTTAGCACTGAAAAACTAGTTAGCAAATTTGTTTACTATACTCTAAGACATGGCAACTTAAACATGAAATTATTACCTAAATTATAATACTTATTACTATTTATAAGAAAAGTTAAATAGCACATGGAACAGTGGACATAATAGGCCTACTCATTATGTTATGAAAAGCTAATAACTGCTATATCATATTTGACACACCAACAAATCTTGTTTAATTAAATAAATATATTTTTTAAATACAAATATAGAATTTTAGGTTTTGACTCTTGGGGGTCTGAACCCCCCTTTCCTAATCCACTGTGGATTCTGCTTCCATGTTGTCGATTTGGTAAAACTTCTGCAATTAAAATAATTGTCTTAAAAGAAAAACACCTGACGATAATAATTAATAATATACATTTTTTTCCTTGCGCCCCCCCCCCGGGTACGCCCATGGCTGTCGAAATTCTTCATCTTTATCTTTATAAAGAATTAAAAGAGACCTTTTGAAGTTATAGAACTTGGCCGTTTTTATTTTTAACATATAAAACTCTAATTTTGCAACAATTTTCAACCCCCGGCCAGAAAATTCATAACACGATAATATTTCCCCCCCCCAGAAATTTCAATGACGCAGTCTGCTTCTTAACCCCCCCCCCACGTGGGCACCCTGTTTTACTAGAATTTATATTATATTTTCGTACACAAAACACAACAGACAAACGTTAACTATATCAGCTGACGAGTAACTGCCCATTCCTGCTCACTGGCGGCGCTAGTAGTAGCGTGTCCCGGAAAAAGACAGGGAGTGGACGGTATTACTTATTGAGAGTATTTGCTAAAGGTACATACACAACTGACTGCTTCCACGCTCCGTAGAAGTGTGCTAAGCGCGTTGAGTTAGAGACGGCGGTAGAAAGGGCAATGGAGGGGAATGCTTCAGGCACTCAATGAGTGACAGTTCGCAAACCTTGGTCTAATCCATCTGGTGACCCGATGGCCCAGGGATCGGCTCAGCCTATAACATAAACGGGTACCAGGAGCAATCCTCGGGGTAAAGGCGGCCGAGGCATAAGGCTGCAAACCTTAACATATTCACAAGCCGATATATAAAAATCTGGCAGCCTTAACCTAATGGGACCCTAAGGGTGTATAGAAATAATGTATAGGTAACACTTTACTTAATACGAGTAGGTAATTTCTTAGATTGAATTTTTAAAAATAATAGGTGCACATTTGTTGTACCCAAATGGCAATGTTATGAACAATGTCGTAACAGTGGAATGATGTATGACAGGAGAAACGGGGAAAACCCAGAGAAAACCTGTTCCGACTCCATTTTGTCCACCGGAATTTCCACAGAGATCCACCGAGATTCGATCACAGGTCACAGCCTTGAAGATAAGCGGTCTAACCACATAACTATGAAAAAATAAAAATGAAGTATGTATATTACTGTTAAGTGTATTTCATTAGCTACGAACTTTTCTTGTTAATAAGCAGGCCTTCATAAAAGACCGCAGATCACTTTATTTCAGATTCGCACTTACTACTGTTACTTCATTTAAGAGTGAACTGAGAAACAAGACAAGAGAAAATTAATTTGGTTTATATAATCTCCAACGTCTTTGTTACAACCCCTCGGAGATATACTTTACAACTTATGGAAATGGAAGCATGAAGTAGGGTTGGGGCAGATACCGTCTAGTTCTAAGAACGTGGTAAGTGGGAAATAATTTCGCAAGTGCATACCTCATTAATCTACCACGCCTTCTAACTTTTAAGTGTGTTAAGAAATTTCTAGGGCAGCGGGATAAAAGTGGTTATAAAAGAGCGCTGAGAGTAGAGTAGGGAACGTCATCTCTTTATTAAAGGATGAGAATGAGGGAAGTAGTATCAGGACTTAACTATTCCCATGAATAAACTTAAAATCATCTGTATTTTCTCTTCTGGGATAATCATGGGCGTTTCAAAGATTCGGCCGGTTGAACTCAACACAAATAGAATGACAATTCTTTCACACTGGCCGTGTGTAGGCTAAGATGGAAAGGTGAACTCAGACTGAAAAATTCAATGCCATAGCCGGAATTTGATCCAGGATCTTCGGCTCTCCGTGGAGAATTTTTTGTTGTACCGGCATGTGTCCATGGTAGCTCAGTTGGTTAGAGCATCAGCACGGAGAGCCGAAGATCCTGGTTCAAATCCCGGTTATGGCATTGAATTTTTCATTCTGACTTCACCTTTCAACACAAATAGTAGGCTATATTGCCATACGAGTGTCATGAATGCTGCATCATTGGAAAATCATTCTCCAGCGGCATATCGCAAAAATAATGTCTCTGTAGGCCTATATGTAGCGACACTCGTATGGGAACAACAACATTTTAACATTCCATTTTAACAAAATGGAAACAAATTAAGAAAAAAAACGAGATGGAGTCGAGTTCTTCTATTCCCAATTTTTTTTTATTAACTCCACATACAAATATTGCTTAGGGCTACTATCAGGCTTTCAAGCAGGAATCTGAGTAAGCATGTATTATGGTAAATGGACAGGGTTCTTCTTATTCCTGTAGGTCAAGCTTTTAAGTAATTAATAACATTTTATTTTCTTTTGAGCATTATTTTATTTCTCCATTTGGGTATTTGGTTTTATTGCACTTTATTAATGTCTGTGTTTCGGAGTTTAGATCTTTGACTTTAATTTCCTTAAGTGCAATGTTTAGAACAGGAAATTATACTGTGCATTAATTACAAATATTTTGAATATTCTAGAGTTCTAGTAAGAAAATAAACAAACACGAAGATGTGGGGTTAGGTGTGAGATATGTAGACAGTGAAGGGGGAGATGGAGATGGATGGTTTCAGTGTTGAGAAGTGAGTTGGATATCTGCATATGAGGTGTGTTACTCTTTAACATGGCATGACCTAGATCGATGCGTATGAGTTGAAACGACTGCTCCTTAATGACGAAATATGTAAAACATGCAGCTTCTGCAGTCCTCCAGTTTATCATGTCCTTTGCTTTCCGAATTTTAAGTTAAGCTATTCTGAGAAGTACTATGTTTAAACACACAGCGTATTATGTGAAAACTATTTTTTACTCCTAGAGTAAACACTGACTTGCACAAACATTCATCAATAAACAGAACTTTGAATAGGTACAATCAAATCCACCCACTTAATATAGATATATTTGGAATGAATCTTAAACAATCTGTGGTTCATGAAAGCTTATATATCTATCTTGAATGTCAACTGTACAATAACAGTGGGAGCCCGGTCACAAAAATCACTAATTAGTGTGCCTCACAGTACTGCATATGACATAACTTGTCTGTCTGTGAGGTAGACCATTAGGGCAATTAGTCATAGGAGAGAGGTTCCATCCGGCGCTGTGAATTGAACTCCGGCTTAGCTCAGTTGGTAGAGCATTGGCGCGAATAGCCAAAGGTCCTGGGTTCGAGTCCCAGTGTCGGAGGAATTTTTCTCCTATAATGTTCTCATGTAATGTCCAACAGAGACTATAATCTGTGGTTCATGAAAGCTTATATATCTATCTTGAATGTCAACTGTACAATAACAGTGGGAGCCCGATCACAAAAATCACTAATTAGTGTGCCTCACAGTACTGCATATGACATAACTTGTCTGTCTGTGAGGTAGACCATTAGGGCAATTAGTCATAGGAGAGAGGTTCCATCCGGCGCTGTGAATTGAACTCCGGCTTAGCTCAGTTGGTAGAGCATTGGCGCGAATAGCCAAAGGTCCTGGGTTCGAGTCCCAGTGTCGGAGGAATTTCTTATTATTCTAACTTTCCTACTTTTATTATTCACCTATTTCATATTTGTGTATTGTAAGTACATGATGTATTGCTAGCAGTAATGAGCATTGTAATTGGGTGTATACCTGTAATGTTTATTCTTGATTACATAAATAAATAATACATTAGGTTTGTTTCTGAGATTGTTATGGCATTCTGAGGTTTGGGTGCCAGTGTCACACAGTATCATATTAAATTAATTATGAATTAATTTCATTCCAGTCAGTGCCATACTAAATTTTACTGGATTTCTTCCATCTTATATCCACAATAAGATTATTTTATGTGTTTTATACGCACGGAATTCTTATAATAGTGTCATTCATCTAGCTTGTAATTACATAAAGGATGTTAAGCCATTTCAGAGAAAGTAAATCATCGTTCTCAATATTGTAATGTCAGTAATAGTAATATGTTAAGGCTAAGAGAGATTCTCAGTCCTTATCAGGTATAGACGAAACGGCACTTAACGATGAAATACTAATAGGATAATCTTATATCTGAGATCATTTAGTTTGCATCGTAGGCTATATCTTAATATTCAAAACAAAAAAACAACGTTTTGACAAATGGATTACAATTTGTAATTTGACTACAGCCTACAATAAAAATCGAATATTAAAACTAATATGTCTCTTATTAAGTTTCATAATACACTCATGCAATTATGTTTTCCAGGAAAAAAAGTTATTCCATGAAATAACTTTATGGAAAATAATTTTATAAAGATTTGATAGAACTTACATAATACCGTACTTCATGAAAAATTATCACAGGTAATATAACAAGAGGTTCATATTTATCTTGGGGGAATCCGGACCCCGAGTTTTTTTTTATTCTGACTATTTAGCGAATACTTTCTTAACTAAGCACGTAATGAATAGCATGAAACCACGAAAACGAGTGAAAATGAGCAATAGAATGGCCATTCTTTCACATCGGCCATGTGCAGGCTTTCCAAAACTGCACTAGTTTTACCATCGTGGACAATCGCGCGATATGCGACTTTTCAATGTTTTTATCTTCATCGGCTGGCTAGTTTAACCTCATTGTAAAATAGTGTCGTGCTATTAATATTGTGTTTATTATAATACTAGATTTAAGTGCTTCGCCATACGTATGTTATATATTTTCACATCTTCTTAGTTCTCTTGCAGCTTATATATACCCAATCGCGGTGTTTGAATATTACTTTTTTTTATCAAAGAAGGTACAGATATGAAGATATTTCAGTGTTTGTGAATTTAGATGAAAAACAATTGCACGTAGGCGCAATGAAAGCTCTAAAAAGGGTAAAATTATGACGATAGACACTTGTGATTGGTTGAAAATTCATATATTCTTACTCTGAAATAGTCAACGACTCAACGAGCTTTACACAATAGACCTCCAATTATTCGGATTAATTGGGACCGGACTCGATCCAGAAAATCAAATGTATGGATGATAGGATAAATGATCGAAAAAAGGTTATTCCTTTAAAAAATAAATTGTACAGTACCATATTTATACAGAGTGTTTCAAAAATATTTTTACAAACTTCGGGCATGGATTCCTTACACCATAAGAAGGAAAAAAGTTAATATGAACATATGTCCCATAATCCTTTTCATCGACGTGTCATGGGAGCCTGCGAAACCATTCGACACCATCCCGAAGTATTTGAAAGGGTGCGACAGTCCATGATTCAGCGAGTGCATGCATTTCTAGAAGCAAGAGGAGGACATTTCGAACATTTGTTATGAGTTTTATGTGTTGACGTGTTATGAGTGTACCAATGTATTGAACAGTTCCTAACGAGAAAACAAGGATTATGGGACATATGTTCATATGAATTTTTTCCTTCTTTTGGCATAAGGAACCCATGCCCGAAGTTTGTAAAAGTATTTTTGAAACATCCTGTATCATGTCGCATTTTGAACATAGCAGCCAGAGTCAGTTGTTTTGCTGACAAACTTTCAATTTAGTCTGTTAAAAGTTTTACTTTTTCGCAAATAATCGGTCATAAAAGAGGGTTTCCCAAGCACGCTGATGCGAAAACGGCCTCAAAATGATCCGTATAATTGGACTGCGGATAATTGGAGTTCTACTGTAGTAACTATCTTAAAATGATATGTTAAAATCCAATGCTTTAGTCTTCACGTTAACCTACAGCATAAGAAATTAATGGTAGTAAAAATAATAGTATTAAAATGGAAGCACTTGAAACATAAGCAGGTTATAATCTTGACCTCCCTAACTAGAAATAATTCCAGGAGAAACCTATAATCAAACCAAGACCTGCGGATCCGCAGTCAGCAAAGCAAACCTCTATACTACAGAGGCAGTTCATAACAAACATATAAACTAACTCTGTGGCGCTAACATCCCAGAAGGGACAAGGAAGGGACAAGGCCTACCACTCGCTCCGCTGCGTCATCTATCATAGGCAGATGGCGCGATTGGGGGGCATGTGGTTAGCATGCCGACACCCACGGCCGTTAATGGTGGTTTCCATGACCATAGCGGCTACTTCTCTATCAAGTAGCTCCGCAATTTGAATCACGAGGCTGGAGTGCACCCCTATAAGACCTCCCTACCTCAGAGAAATCCGAGGAGGTATCGGGGATCGAACCCGGGGCGACGGATCTGTAGTCAGCTACGCTAACCACAAGACCACGCTGGAGGTTTTTAAGAAATATATAGTCCACAAATATTTAAGGAAAATTTCTCTTAGGAAATGTGGAAGTTAGGAATGTTCCATAAGGATTCTTTTTATGCCTTAGGAAAAATGACTGTCAGGAGAATCCTGCCAGAAAGAAATCTTTAAAAACAATATAAATAACAAATGGCGCATCTTAGAATCCCGTTAAAAGACATGCCTGGGAGACATTTCCACGTCACAACTGACTACTCAGTTCATAGAAACATAAAGTTTTACATCATTATTGAATGCTAAAAGAAGGGCCCAACAAAATAAAACTTTTGAAGTGAAAACCGGTTATGAAATTCAAAGAAGTTCGTTCATAGGTAACTTGAATAGGCCTACGGTATGATACACAACAATACATTAACAACAATGTAATAATAGGTTTGTTCCCAAAGCATTCAGATACCATGAACACGCCGTTCGCGTATGCGCTCTTTCTCCACAGGCGTTCCCAAACCTAGAATTCAAGATACTGGTTTTCAATCTTCTGTTCCTTGTATTCTCGTGGGCAGTTTACGTACTATAGAAAAGTTTGCTGGCTGTACCATGAATTTCCTATCAGAGACATGCGCAGTAACCACAATTCCTAATTTCACACACCTGTCTCCTCCCTCTACAAATTTTGTGCCTAAACTTTATAAGCATATCCTACATATGTGTGAATAATAATAGAGTTTCCCAAAATATAGTTTATAATGACGAGCATAATGCATGTGTAGTCTAACATATTCTATGCTAAGCTGATGATCACGATTTCGTTTATGGTGAAGGGATTGCTTTGTTGCTAAATGTATTTATTTTCTTTAGGACACTAAAAGTGGAGAAATTTGAGGTTGTGATATTTTTATAAGTTATAGAATTCGTACGGTATATCAACTCAGTTTGTTTCTAGAAAGATGATAAATATGAGTACAAGTAAAATTGTAAAAAAGTGGACAGTTATTATACTCACACTTTATCTTGAGCCGAAAAAATGCGGGGGTGAGGGGAGCTTATATTGCATGCAGTATAAGAGACTGACTATTGCAGAAGGCGGTGAGTTGAAATTGACGTTGTTTCTGAAGGGTTGCCAATTACCAGAAAATATAACGTGTGTAGTTTTATGCTGGTACACAATGGAACTAAATGTAATTTATAGCACTTTCAACTCTCGCTGCCAAACTAAAGATTTTATATTGATTCAGATATTATAGTAGAATATATCGCTGGAGAAATGAATAAAGTAATATATTTAGGCCTATTTAGACAGTTTCTCTCCCAGTCTTCAGAATATAGAAAATCGGTTTAAAAGTCGTAGCATTGTACATGTAGGCCTACTTGAATACGCACTTTCACATGCCTGAATTGATGTAATTTAACTAAATACCTCTCGCGAAAGTTTGTAGGTAATTAATACAGCACAATCAAAACAACGAAATAAAACTTGACTTGTTCTTTTCTCCAACGACAGAATCAGCTTAAAACACATTAAATTGCTTTTCCTTCCATTTCATTTATTTGGTTTATTATTTCGCTGATTTCCGATACTTCTTGGTTTAAAGAATCTTTATTTTTAACTTCGTTGTCACTTATATCGACCATTTCCACAACACCAGTACTGTTCTTTTAATATCCCTGGATTTATTGTCATTTTCAGAATAATATGATGTAAACAAATAAAAAAATTGACGGTAGCTCAAGAATGCCGCAACGGGAAGTTTTTGGGTATGGCAATACTGGGGACGGGTCGCGATCTTCATTTTTTCGAGCGAGGCCTTCTTTATATGCACGGTTTTCAGCATTATGGAGTGTTTAGCTCAAGATAAAGTGTGCGATCTATATCTAACCTAAAATGCGTATCATACACTAGGAAGTTATTGGTAAACAGGTATAATGACACACTATACCCGAAAGTAACTCCAAATAATATAAAAATGTATCCATTTAAAATTAGTTTGAGGGTTACGTAACCTACGAAATAAGACCATTGGAATTTATGCGAGATTATGTCATTGATCAGCTAAAATTGTACCAAAAAAATCTTCAACAGCTTTGCAATAGAAAAGTATAACTTTTTTCGTGAGTTTTGTAAGATGTCAGAAGAATAAAATAATATTATTCTTTTCTAAAATTGAATAAATATCAGTAAAGAAATCAACCTTAAACCTCAGGCAATTAAATATATTATATTATAACATGTTTTCACAAACTTAATCTTTATTTGTAAGTGAAACCAAGTATATAATCTCAATCTATACAGACCTTTCTTTCACTTTACGACATAGTCTGCATTTTTTTCCACACATGTTTCCCATCGTTCTGCAAGTTTGAAAATGCCCATGCGATAGAATTCCGTTCCAGGTGCCCGTAGACACTGATGCACTGCTTGCCGAATATCCTCCAGTGTCTCGTTTTGTTTCAGGTTCATAATGATGGAACCAGCTTTCATCTCCAGTCACAATACTCGTAAAAAATTCATCACCTTCATTTCGAAATCTCTGAAGAAGGTTTTGTGCAATGGTTCGTCTTTGACGTTTGTGGTCCTCGGTCAATAAACATGGGACCCAACGGGCACAAACCTTCCGAAAACCTAAGCTGTGAATCATTTCTTGCAGCTATTTCATTCACAGTGATACGCCTTTCTCCTGGAACGGAATTTTATCGCAAGGGTATTTTCAAACTTTCAGAACGATGGGAAACATTTGTGCAGAAAAAGGAGAGTACGTGGAAAAGTGAAAGAAAGATCTGTAGATTGAGATGATATACTTGAGAATATTATACTTGGTTTCACTTACAAATAAAGATTAAGTTTGTGAAAACATGTTGCTTTCTACTTTCAGTAATGTCCCTCGTAATAGCCTAGGCATCCCTTCTGAGGCAAACTTAAGAAGAAAGAATGTTAGGAAAAAAGTAAACATTATATATAAACGAATCTAAAAGTATAACCTAATTGGCATGCCAGAGAATTTGGTATTTAAGGATTTAAAGAAATACCTGCCTTTTTTGTAATAACGTTAAAACGAATTATTTCAATCAGTACCATGAAACTCGTCATCTCACATCAGATTCTGATGAAATTTTACGGCAAAGTTCACATTAATGCTACAATTTCATGATAAAATTGAAAGATTAAATAATTAATGGCATAAGAATATAAATTACATGAATTTCGTTAAGAGTGCTCTTTATTTGTAAATTATTAACCTATAAATTTATTTATTCTTGTTTAAAGTATTTGTAAATATCGAACGATATATCATATCGATTAAACGTAGGAACTATCGATTCCAAATTCTTCTAACCGTTCCCAAAGTGCATAATCACGGATAAGTTATGGATCGGACATGCGCAGTACAACAAATTCTCAGACAATCATGGGTTTGCTTTGGGAACAAACCTAATGACAGTAATACTAATCACATTCATGTCTATAATATATATGATGTGACAACACAGAATGACGGTAATTTTGATGTTGCAGATGATGATAACAATAACAGCAATAAATAATTACGAGTATTAGACTTTACTAACTTGACGACCAAAAAAAAATACATACATACAACAGTGTAGTTACAATTACACATAAACAGACTTGCGGTTCTATCTCGTAAAATGACACTTTGTTTCAGGATCGTCTTGAATACTTAGAAGATGAAACTCATGTCAAGTATGAAGTTTGTAACGGGAAAATGTATCGTCAAACTCACTATAAACCAACAAACTTTGTGTGGAAAAACAGCAAGGACCTTTATACAGAATAATCACGTGTGCTATTTTAATAATAAATGGTTGAGTACAAAATGGTGGAAAACTGCAGAAACATAATTGTTATTGGTGTTCAGTAAATTACAGAGCAAACCTTACCCTCTTAACTGAAAAATACAGACTGAAAATTCGCTGATTATCTATGTACACGAGTTAAAGAGCAATCGGATAACGAAAATTGAGGCTAATTTTGTGAATGCGGAAAGCAGTAAACCATGCATGAGGATTTGCCAAAGTGGAACAAAAATCCTTCTTTTACAGTCGATGCATATGAAAGTGAATTAATGGCTAACGACTGAAGTCTCCAATAACAAAATCCACCTTACCCCTTCTGCTTTATTGGAACTCGCTTCCAAAAGAGCCGGTTGGCTTGTTTTTTATTCAAAGCGCCACTGAAGTAAACCGGACTCTGCTGTGTGTAAGAACTGCATGCAACGTTCTGACATTTAAGTGGAAAATTGCTTTGTTATTTCTTTGTGAGGATTCAATAAGGGAATGGGTTTCACCGCCTATACACTGGGATTGGACTCTTTGTATAACCTGTGTACAACAGCTTTTCAAATCAGAGATTATTTTCACCGCGACTAATTAGTAGAATAAGATTTTATGTTTTGTCTCCCTCAGGCAATAGTAGTAGCCTAAGTGCAACAAATCAATGCATGCTCAATACGTGACAGTTCAAACAATGCGGGAAAACAATATGAATAACAGAATACGCACACGCAAGAAATCCTTGCAAACTACTACTTAGGAAATTATGTAGCTATGATTCATTTCTAGGGCCTCCATTTTCTAAGAATAATGATATTTATAATATTAAAATTCGACAGGGAAAGGATCTCCACTCCATGTACAGTTGAGTGCACGGAATATTTCCGATTTGGTGCGCAGTGGTTTCTAAGGGAATTTTAAACTGACTTCGCCATGCCCACTTCCCACCCTTGATTATTCCCTTCTTTGCGATAGCTTATACGGCTAACTGCCTCTAGATTCGTTGAGAGAACGTAGTGATTTCAGAATTAATCTTAACCTTGTTTGATAAGGGAAATAACTTTCTGTTTGTTGTCCAAGTCCTTTCTTCACTTCAATGGACTGTAACATTGAAGACACTATTTACGTGACAATTTCATCAACCCCCTTGTCCTTTTGCTTCTCGGTTTTTATAAATGTGAACCAGACTGTTATATACCATAGACGACCTGGATATTACCGTTTACAGTGTATTCACATAAAAATAAAAGGAGTTCTAATTGGACACTCCACACATTTAGCTCTTCTTAAACCTGAATAGCTATTCTAAACTCTAAAGAGTTTACACATTGTATAGCGCTGCATTAAGTTTGGTATGCCTCTATGGCCCAATTATTTTATTGTAAATTTTTTTATTGCAATTTTATCTTTTAACTATTGACAATGTAGGCCTACATAGTGATTTACGTCATCTTAATGTTTTTAGTTTGTACATATATTGATTTTCATTATGTGAACTGGCCTCCCATTGAGCCACACAACTATCTCTATATGAAGGCCTAGTGCTTTATTTTAATGGCATTGAATTAAAAAAGCTATCACAATAAATTAGGGTTCGATCCCCGATGAGGTCATTGGAGTTTTTCAATTGTCCTAATCTTTCGGGTTCCATTTCCGCCCGGGTTGGAGATTTTCATAGTGTAAACATTTTCTTCCTAGGTTCAGGAACGAAAAAGGACATTTGAACCAAAATACTGCAACCTGTTCAAGGAACAGATTTTGGGAAACAGTGAGGCTTAAGCAAGTAGGAGGAAGGAGTAATCCATGTTACCCTGTTACAAGATACAGGTAGCGTAGGGCTATAACCCAGTCACCACTAACCTGATGTAATGTTTTTGTGACTAAACCCCCGGGCCCTAATCTTAAGCAATGTTTTAGTCAGTGTATTGCAAACATAGGTACATAAATTACTGTGACAGTACATTGGACGTACAGGTATACGTCCCAAGGAATAATAGGAATGTTCCAAATAAATATTCTAAAGTATAAACAACTTGCCAAACTACTACATTAATCTTCCTTGGTGAAAAAATAATCATCAAAACAAAGCCAGAGAACTGCAGACATATAGCATGAAAGTCTATTGCAGAAATAACTGCTGTTGTATATTCCAAAACAAACATTTATAGTCATTTTGCTAAAAGAAACTTATGAGAAATAATAAAGCAAATGCAGTTCATGTTAACAAGACATTTAAACCCGTCATTTCTGGATCCTAAAAGAATCTATGAGGTCTATAAAAGGCACAAATTTGTCCCATGTACGTGAAAAGGTTAAAGTTGATTTTTCTCAGCATTTTGTTCGCATATTTCACTTTTCAAATTGGTCCTTGCATAGAAATTTTTAATTAATTACTTTGAAATTTTCAGAAGTCTCATAAACATATCTTCAAATAAAACTTTGTAAATTAATTTTAAATTAAAAATGGTTAGCTTTTTATGCCATTATAACATATTGATTAAGAATTAAATTTAACAATAATAAACTGATAATAAAATCTTCTTGGTTTCCGGGTATCTGCCGCGTCATTTTAAATATGACGCGGCAGATACCCGGAAGCCAAGAAGATTTTATTGTCAACTCGGGCCGCGGAAGCCTACGATCTTATATTACAATAAACTGATGTTTACACAGTTTTTGTTTTAAAATAGTCATTGCTGTTACGTAAGTAATGTTTATTGCTTTTGGACTGAGGTGTGTAGACACGAAAAATTTGAAAACTACACCAAAATGGACATTTTGTACATAAACCCCATTTAAAAATCACAACATAATTTTTTGTAAGTTTATAAAAAAATTACAAAGTTTATGAAAAAATTACAGGGGTTGATTGAGGCAAGTGCTTCCTGAGTCAGTCTAAAATACGAGGCAAATGTTTTCAGAGTGAGGCAAAAATACTCGTATGAAAAATATAAAATTTTCCAGTTTTCATAGGTCGTTCCCATGAAGAAACAATAAAATTATTACAGTTTTTAGAAGTTATGGGATACCTTTACTGAACTGAATTTTCCACATTATTATTATTATTATTATTATTATTATTATTATTATTATTATTATTATTATTATTATTATCATCATCATCATTATTATTATTAATATTAGGACATTAATATTGCCCCTTGTTATTAGAGAAATAAATAGTCGTAAGCCAGAAAATCATCGCATAATTGAAAACGTAAGAAATATATAACAAAATATTACCTACTCATGATTATAGCATTAGACAAGCATCAATACATTCTTGCAAAAACCTGAATGCAAGAAACATTTTTCAGACGGAAAAGTGTTAAATATTTAAGAGTAAATGCAGAGCGCCTCTAGCCTCTAACTCTAACATGTAGTACCGGTACTGTAGAACTTCCGTTTAAAAATTCTTCGCTGTTTCCTTTAGAAATGTTGGAACATACAACGTTATATTTTTTATACAAAGGGGAGGAACCGAAATTTTCTCATCGTGAAAAAGTTCAGATAAATGTTTCCTACGGACTTTAATGTTCAGTCCTAACTACGGAATTATTACATCCTTTATTAAAGGTAAGAAAGAAAGAACAGGTAACAACGCAAAACATGTAACTGGAGAAGAATATATTCTTTTTTTTTATTCCAGTTACTAGACGATCATAACTGTTGTGACTCATTATTGACTAGGCGCTGTATGTCTACGTTTTTCTAAGGCTACTGATATATATTTTTTTATTCTTAAAAAAATTACTATTGATATGTGGAGTTGGTTTTTGTAAGACAATTACAATCTGGAAAGATTATGCAATTTTTCTTCTGCTAGTGGTTTTGTCGACTCTTCTATTACTGTATAGGCCTAATGAGTATTTAGCTCATTAATCAATGGCCAATTCAGTATAAGAATATGTGGAACTTCAACCAACCGCAAGTATCTACCTCGTAATTTTGACATTTTGTTTTATCACTTACATTTTATCACTTCAACGTGCAATTTTTTAAAATGTAAATTCACAAGGACAGTACAATGAAATACTTTCATACCTTTAGGTTCTTTGATAAAAACGATTAGTCACTTAACGCAGCGATTGGGTACATATGCATGTATATAGCTGCACATGTATGATAACGTGTATGGTGAAGAAGTATTTTAAGTCTCGTATAGTAAGTAATAAATACAAGATTTTAAAAGACGATATTATTAGCTATATCACGGAGGTAAATCTAAAAAATTAAAAAGCTGATAAACAGTTGCACCACGCGCGACTATCGCGCTAAACATTCAATATGTTAAAGTATTCGATCGTCCCTCCATAAGCTATCTCGCTTACAATGACACAAATAGCGATGTGTTGCATTAATTGTCGTGGTTTTATACTATTCATTACATGCTCGATTCTGTGAGTATTCACTTAATAGTCATAATGTATGTAACTCAAGGTCCGGACTCTCTCAAGATCAATTCACGATTCGTAGCGCAAAGTGCAAATAGAATTTAACATTTTGTTTACTTTTCAGGCATAAAATATCTATAGATATACAAGCATTCATGAACCACAGATTATTGTCTTTGTTGGACATTACATGAGAATATTATAAGAGAAAAATTCCTCCGACACTGGGACTTGAACCCAGGACCTTTGGCTATTCGCGCCAATGCTCTACCAACTGAGCTAAGCCGGAGTTCAATTCACAGCGCCAGATGGAACCTCTCTCCTAGGACTGAGAGAGGTAGAGCATTGGCGCGAATAGCCAAAGGTCCTGGGTTCAAATCTCTCAGTCATAGGAGAGAGGTTCCATCTGGCGCTGTGAATTTAACTCCGGCTTAGCTCAGTTGGTAGAGCATTGGCGCGAATAGCCAAGGGTCCTGGGTTCAAGTCCCAGTGTCGGAGGAATTTTTCTCCTATAATATTCTCATAAAATATCTATCTACTTTTTAATCCTGAAATAAATATTACAGTTTTTTCATTAAAGACAGGTGTACAGCTTGATGTTGCTTTTGCAAATAATAAAATTGAACCTCTGTTGTTTGCAAAGTAGGTAACAATTTTCAAGCAGGGATTGAGGATTAAGAACACTGCTGATAATCAGCTGCATCCAGTGACGGCTTCGGGCGGAAATTTTTTAATTTGTAACAGGAGAGGCTTATAGGGATTTGAAGGTAATGAGTTCAATCTTCTTATATCCATTTATTTCCAGAGCAAGGGATGGGTGAAAAATCATTCTTTTAATCCACCTGTTCACAAGCAATATTCTTGGTACGAGGCCTTGGGAATGGGAATGGCGTTTCTCGTTACTCTATTTGTAAACAGATTATTCCATTGTTAAATAGGTGTTATTGTGAAACATTGATTTTCATTCTATAGGCTACAAATTAGGAAAATAGCCAATGAATAACGCACGGTAAATTCCAAGTGGCTCATCCTTCGACTAATAGCAAGAGGGCAATATAAATATCATAGCATCAGCCTGGAGTGCGCAGTTAATATGGTACTGGTTTTCGTGCCCTAGATCACTGGTTTGATTCCTGTCTAGGTCTTTGGTATTTACGTGTGCTTAAATTTGGCAATTCCTTGTTTGAAGCTTTATAGGCATATAAAAATATCCTGCAGGACAAAATTCTGGCACAGCTGCAACGGTCTTATGTAAACATAACAGTACATCCCCATTAATATACATACACCAACCGTTATCGTAGAATAAAAAAGAAAAGTAAAATGCAAAGCTGTCACCTTCTATAGTTAAGCGGTTAGCGTTACTGACTACGGGTATGCAGGCCCGGATTCGATTCCGAGTTCCTTCTTGTATTTTCCGATGTATGGAAATTTAGAACGAGGAGCAGTCAGCCTCACGAAAACAATTGAGAAGTTACATAAAAATGAAATAGCTGCTCCGATTAACAAAACCAATAATAGCTACATTCCTTTCTTATATATTTAACCACAGGATGAATTGCATTTTAGGCCTGTGACCGTCACTGGTATGCACATAAATGGGCCTGCCACACAACGGCAATGGGAATGGCATGTTGACTATATGTCAAACTTTTATTCACCAAATGAACGACTTTGAAAAAGGCAAAATTTCATGTTCCGTCATTGAGTCACGTTTCCTAGGCAATGGAGAATTATACGGTCTACAAGCTAGAAAAGAACTTAACGCGAAATCACACTGTGTTTGCTGCAGCCAACACAGCATATTTCTGCGCAGGTTCTTTTCTGGCTCGGAAACCTCTAGTACAGTGGATTCGGCGTATATTGTCACGACACAGGATATTCTTGCCAATGACTTTCATAAGTGATTTCTTCTGCTCTACCAACGTTCAAATACGTGCATAATGGCCAAGAACGACTATTATGATGGAAATCATGCATCCATGTTAGTTTCTCACGAGATACTGCAATATGCTATAAAAACATACTCCACGCTCCTACTACATTTATATAAATTTCCAACTCTTGCTTCCTCTTTTCGTCAAAATACAATGAGAGGAGTAATAGAGTTACATCTGGGGAGGATTGTTTTGTGCCTAAGATGCAAATTTTTAGAATTTGGTAGATGAAAATAACATTTTAAAATAATAACAGTAGACTAATAGTACATTTTATCAAATTGTGGTAGTAACATTATGCGGATTTGTATACAATTTATAGACTAGTTAAAAATTATTATTTTTTTAGTGAATGTGACCTACATATATCTTTATAAAGTATCTTACTATTGACATTGGAACCAACAGTAGGTATTAAAAACAATATAATAAATATACATAGGCTATATTATATATTGACTAGCAAGAACTTAATAGTGTTTACTTCATATTATTTTATGCTCTGTGTTAATATGAAATAATACCTCAAAATATAGATAGGCTATATATGAGAGAAAATCAGAAGAAAGTATCTGAAAGGATACAGTTTTCTTTTTGTATTAGAGTTTTAAAGTCAAAGAATTACCCTTTCTTGAAGTTTTAAATTTGTCATATAAAAATGTGTTAGGTTTCTGAATTTCTGCGACGCATTGGCTATTCTTGTTTACAATAGTATATAAGGCGAATTAACCATTCTTAATTCGTTACATTCTCAACAATAGGAGTCAACATCAACAACCATGTGCCTTTAAAAACGTGTGCGAGAGCGAAGCTGTTAACTAAGCTTGAATGACAATAAGAGTTGGAGTGAAGGAAATTGCATGGATCAGATTGGATTAAGAGTTCACCGATCTTGAGGGCAGGAATGTACAGGAGACACTACCTTTAAGGACGCTGGAAAAGCTTTTGTGACCGAGGCAGATAAGACTCTTTCCTCCTATAAGGCGTTCGAAACACATTTCGGACAATGTAATCGGCCATTCCAAGCTATTCGATTACCAGATTGATGGAAATGTACACTGCTCTTACAGACATGCTTGCTGAAAGAAATTTAAAGGAGACATGTAGGATTTTCTAAGTTTCTTTCTTTCTTCCACATTCAAAATCATTCGCCCTGAATATCTTTTACAGCTGTTTAGACATTTTAATTTATTCATGCTCTTAAAGATTTTTGAGATCGGGATTTGCACACGAACTTCCCTTAATAGGTATATTTACCTCAGAAGGCATTTCGATGGACAATTTCTACCATCATCAGCTGACTGTCACTCTAGCTAGAGTGACAGTTGGATCAGCCGACTATTAGGCTAAGGTATCAAGTTATTGTTACGATTAGCAGAACATAACCATGTCTGACAAAAGCGTAAATGTACAGGTAGGGAAAAAAAGCGGACCGACTAAAATATCTAAGTTGCCGATATTAGTCACTGCGCATGCCTAGCGGCATTCACAGAATATCAGAGAATGTATTGAAACTGGTTCTAGACAATATAGACAATCAGTTGAGAAATAATTTCACGTAATTTGCATTCCTTGTGAAAACAAACGTTTCCGTTACATCTCTTACATTTATCACAAGGCTCTGAAATCAGCTACAAGAGTCGGTCCGCTTTTTTTCCCTACGTGTACACATAACGTCGACGTGGGTGCCACAGTCTGTATAACAAAGGTTTTCTGTACATGAGGTAACTGGTTCTCGGCCCAGGTCGATGGCATTTGTATAGACACAATTCTGACACGGTCCACGTCTGTAGATTTACAGCCATGTAAAAGATATATTGTAGGAGAAAATTCCGGCACACTGGCAACGTTTACAAGCCTACGTTCCAGTAAATCCACGTCGGTTAATGCCCATGAAACAACGTCTAGGCACAAGGGAAATTAAACTTTGCGGAAAAGGGGTCGCGCACAGCGAGTAGAGGCTACCAGTATCGGTGCACTGAAATCAAGTATGAATATTTCTTGAGTGAATTTGACGAAATCCTAATTATGAATGCAGTCATTAGGCCTATCTAAAATGCACAGTAAAACGATGAAGAGCTTTAAACTTTATACCTTTGCATGCAACGTGCATCGCTTTGTATGGGTATAAAGATGTCTTCTGGAATCTGCTTCCGCAATTGGATTCGGGAATGGGTAATAGAGCAAGATGGTGGTAATAATTATGAAGAGTTTATGTGAATCGGAGCGAGTAACTTTAAAGTTAATATGTTGTATGGAGGCTCTATAATAGTAGGTGAGGCTAATGATGATCGAAATATTCCTATTCTTCTGTGATATAATGTTTTAATGCCTCCGTAATCCCTCATCTTCCATCCACTCCTTTATTAAGTCTAATTAAATTCCTACGAAAATGTTGTGTCAATAGTAGATAGTGATGTTAAAGAATCTATTTGTGTAAACAGGTGATGAATGGTGAACCAATTGCGATATGAATATTTATGTCAGCGATTCAGTTTTAGTATTGAATTAACTTTTAAATCCACTTCATTGGACAGTTGACACGTTCTGTGTTGTCAAATTCAAATGGAGGTCGTAAAAAGGTTGTAAAATTTTACAGGCTCGCCATTAATGTGTATAGTCTGCATGCATAAATATTATTTTCAATTTTATTCTTATTTTCATGTTATCTTTTAATATTGGAGATTCTAAACGAAAATGTTCATTAAGTTAATGTCGTTTTCTTGTGAAAATTGGTTGTAAATGTTTCTTTGTTTATGTCAATTTCACGACGATTTTCTGTTGCTGCTTAGGTCTTTGAATGTCGCTAGTGCGCAAGGATATTTCCCGAAGGAATTATCTTACATACCTATAAATCTACAGACATGGGATTGTCGCATATTTACGCACACGAAAGTGTTACCGACTTGGGCCCCGATCGAGCCCGAGAAAACTGGAACAGAATGGCCGTACCTTACAGACTGTTCTACACACTCGACAGGTTGCAAATGGAAGTTATATACGCAGTTCTCGTATCTTCATAAGGACATTTGATGCTGCACTTTACAGACAGAAGCTGTCGGCGTTTCTTATGTGTCTCTTGAAAAGCATAAGTTATTTCCAATCCACGTTACAATATTTTTTCTTGTGGAATTTTCATGGAACAAACAGATCCTTCTGAGCGATAGACCAATGACTATAATAATAAGTATTGCTGTACATAACTGGGTACCAATCCTTAAATTACATTTTAACAGGAATTGTTCGTTTATTCCCCGTTTCTTCTGTCTTTCCTACGACTCAATAACCATCCATAAACATTCACTCCTTCTAAATGGTTATAATGTTATTTTACTTGTCTTACGGGTGCACAGAAGTGTTGAAAGTGGTTTTGTAGACTTCTTGTCCAAGAAACCTGAAAATTTTCAGACTTACTTGAAATATATATATATATATATATATATATATATATATATATATATGATATTTATATTTTCCTCCAAAACTATTATATTATTATTTATATTATTATTTGTTTTTTCATATTATGTTCCCTTGTGTAATTGTCATATTGTTTGTGTTTCTGTTTTTCTTTTCTGTGTTTTTTTTAATTCTTATAGCAATGGCTTAATTATTTTGAATATCACTTTAAATATTTAATTTTAGAATCTGGTGTATTAATATAAGCGAGAATATTGTAATTGGGCATTAGCCTGTAACATTCTTAGTACAATAAATAAATAAATATATAAAAAAAGTTTATAACTTCATCTGAATATCTCAATTTGCTTTTGAGACAATAATTAATTTAATTGATTTTTTAAAATCAAAATTGAACCCTATCTTTTCCGACAGGTACCAAAATATAAATCTGAATTTTTTATGTGAGATACTTGGATACTTGCTTTACAATTTTATTGAAGGATTTTTAAATGTTGTTTATACTTTTACTTTAAAAATTAATCAGAAGTATGAGAAGTATAAGAAAATGACCTATGATACTATTTTTTAAAATAAATAAGGCCTATACAGAAAGTCAGATTAAACATTTTATTACACACATTTTAAAGTACATGGTGAAAAACTTTCACATATGTATATTTGTGTGGGAGAAGAAATTTTGAATGTGGCAAAATAACATGAAAAGTGAAACCGAGAAAACAAGAGACTAAAATTTGCATGCACTGGTAGTTGGTATGGCACTGAGGTTTAAAAAGGTGTCAGCAGCACCTGTTCCATGCGTCCAAACGACATGATGTTTTGCACAGCTATACCTTAGAATAACTTATGCATGGTTTTAGACACCATACCTTCTGTCATCTCTTAACAAGTTTAATAAGGTTGATGTTTAAATGACGGAGGATGGAATGGGCTGGACATGCTGCACGCATGGGAGAGGAAAGACATATCTAAAAAATATTGACTGGGAGACCCGAAGTGAAAAGACCACTTGAAAGACCTAGACGTAGGTGGGAAGACAATATTAGGATACATTTAAGGGAAGTAGGATTTGCGAGGGGTGGTTGGATGGACTTAGCACAGAATAGGGTTTAATGGCGGGCTCAGGTAAGCGCGGCAATGAACCTCCGGGTTCCATAAAATAGGTAATATACCTTTAGCTTGCTTAGGAATTGTCAATTACCATTGAGTAATAAAGTAAGTAGGCTAGGTTGATGAGATCAATATTGTATTAATATTCTATTTTTAGCATTTTGTATTATTATGTATATCTATTGTATTTGTTTTTTGTAGATTTCCTTTAATGCATTTTGTATTTATCCTGGTTGAGTGGAAGATAAGGCCCTATGGCCTTAACTCTGCCAGGCAAAATGAAACATTATTATTATTATTATTATTATTATTATTATTATTATTATTATTATTATTATTATTATTATTATTATTATTATTATTATTATTATTCACACTTTCGCGTAGTGATTCACTGGTCACAGAATTGTCTGACTGTACAGATCAGTTCTAAACGAGTAGCCGTTTCTGAGGGGTATGCCGTGTGTCGCGGAAAAGAGGGAGGTACGGTAAACAGGTTCTGCCGCAAGCAGACTCACTGCTGCAACCAGAAGAAAAACGTAGTTTCCGCGATATTTAGAGGTTGTGATGAACGGAATAATTATAAATGTCAACGACAGCAGTGATTCTCCTTCTGATGGAGAGTCGGAATAAATAGCAGGCAAGAAATGTTTTTGGCACGGCCAGTAGTATTTCACCGTCTGAGTTGTCCCATCCTCCAGCAAAGCTTACGGTTCACGGGAAAAGACACAGTTATCAGAACTGGACTGTACCTGCATTATACCTCGCTTCCCATTTAACAGGAATAATTTCAATATATAACATAATAAAATGATGGCCTGGTTCCAGACATACAGCGTACTGCTATTTCGTTAAATATTGATATTCTATTGGTGCTATGTAATGATGTTTTAATTCTGTTTTAATAACTTAATTTTAATGAATAATTGGTATATGTTCGTTCGGGAGAGTAGTAATTCGTTGGAATCAAGCAAATAATTAATTTTTCGCTCCATTATGAAATATATTTTGTTAATGAAAATATTAGAGAGACGTGCTTTTATACGTAACATAAATGAACTAATTACAATATATAATGAACTACACGCTCGGGAATCAGATAATTAAATTAGACTATAGCGTATGGAATTTCCATGTTCTTGAAACGAGATCTGTTTCCTGAGAGTTGTGACTTGCTAAAACTATTGGGTTCTTTATACGGAAAGTAAACACTCCCTTTGTAAGAATAAAATATGACAAATTACTGAAAAGTGTGGGGAAAATAATTTACAATCTTTCTCTGTACTATCTCAAGTAGTTTTATAGATATCAGGCCAACATTAGACTAGCCGTAACGTAAGAAAGAATTACGGAAAATTACTTAGAAACTCTTTCTAGTTTTAGATATTTTACTGCTGGCGGAATACAACTTTAGTACTTTCCTTAGGGACGACAGATGTGTTGGCTACGAAATTTTGGTTTAAGGAATCTATTTTTGGATTTCAATGTCAAAATATCCAGCAAAACCCTAGAATGTAACTGTGTAAAATTTTTATGCCGTTTGGGCGAATGGAAAGGTGTTCATGACAATATTTAAAGTACGTGGATTTTTAAACTGCTGGTGCATGCAAACTTTAAGCCCTCGTTTCCCAGTTTCAATTTTGATTTTATTAAATGAAATTCAAAATCGATCTATTCCAACAAAAATAGAGAAACTGCTCTGAAAATTTTCACACTATGAGGGAAAAATTACTAATAAGATTCTTCTGTAGACACCTTAGTTATGTTGTTAGAAAATATTGCAGTAATTTGGAAAGCATATTAAATAAAAAAATCGTCTTCATATTTTGATTAGTGACGGAGAAGAGATTCAATCTGTATTTAAAAATCAAATAAAGTAATTAATATCCAAGAAACAAATTGAGATATTAAACTGAAATCTGAAACTGTAATTTCTGTTCAGGCCTTAGTTTATAGCAAACTATAAGTTATTCGTAACTATTTCGGTCATCCCTTAGAAGGACGATAAAATATAGCCATCGCGAGACGTAGAATGGTGACAGAACGTACAGCATCTTGGTGGTTTGGGCAGCGAGCGTCTGGCTTCTGCAGTAGCGCAGTTACTTAGCACGATTATGTATTGATTCCTAACAATTCCCACCTCAAGTGATAACATGTGTTGTGCTGTGACTAGCTACCACTCGCATCCGAGTCTTGAATTAATGATCATTAGTCTCGCCTCTAAGTAGATAACCTCACCGCTCACACAGCTAAAGCACTTTAATATGTATGTAGCTTTACTCAGAATATATGTATGTAGCTATATATGTGTATATACAGGGTGTTAATAAGTAACACCGAAATATTTTACCTGTATATAGAGGAGACTTAGACAAGCAACTTTTATTAAGAGATTTTTGCTCTATGACGTAAAATGCGTATGCTACAGGGCAATAAAGTCATAATTTGGTGCTCATAAATCAATAATTACGCGAAATAGGGTTAAAATGTTCATTAAATTGACTTCGTGCCTTCCTTGTGATCGATAAAAACTTGACTCTTAATCAATCGTCAACAGCTATATCATAATTTAGTGTTTCCATAATCTGCAAAATTTACCGACTAATCACATGACTGGTCGCCACTGCATTAGTCTTTTTATTTTATTCATAACTACTGACTAGAGTATTAACAGCGATGTTCCTTTGTTTTGCATTCTTTTTCTAATGTTAGAAGTCAGTGGCGGCCATGCCCTGGGAGATTTTATGCTGTAACAGGAAAAATTGAATCCATAGAGCAAAAATCTCATAATAAAAGTTGCTTGACTATGTCGCCTCTATACACAGGTAAAATATTTCGGTGTTATTTATTAACACCCATTATATATATATATATATTGCTCTACTCTACTCTACTGTATCTCTTGTCATGTATAATATATTATATAGTTCTACTCTAAGCTATACAATCTTTCTCCTCATACACTCTAAGATTACTTATAAAATAAGTTATCTACATTCCTAAACCCATGTATATTTTAGTAAAAGATCTGTTTCATAGGAGAAATAATTTTGATTTACTCCTGGGAAATTCCACTCAAAATTTAAAGAATATTACCGTTGGGTCTCAGATTATTTTTTTTTTTTTTATAATTTGTTTTTTTTTTTGCACATTCTAGTTTGTGAATTTTAAAGTTGAGGAAAGTGAGATGGTCATGTCTGAAAGTAATACGATTGGTGATTAAGCTGTACTGTTGGATGAAATATTAGGGATGTTAAGATGGAATTATTAATGTGAATTATTAAACGTGCTGTATAATAGAATAGTTCATACTAGACTCATAGAAATATTATTAATTAACATAATCTGTGTACTATGTAGATAATGAATATACCGTTTCACTTTTCCTTGTTGGTACTTCTCTGATGACCCAGTATCAAATTTTCAGCAATATTGCACGTCCTTTTACTACATCTACCAACCTAAGCATCTTAAACAAATGATTATTGGACAGTATTAAAAGGATTAGGTAACTCAGACACATACACTAAAGAAGTTCATTACTTGGGTCTGAAACTCGTATAATTACAAGAAACAGAAGTTCCGGAAGTACGCTAATCAATCTCTGAAACCAGCTTTCAGACCTTGTGATCGAAACATCATTTATACCAGTAGAATCAAGATATCGAATGCTGTTTTCTTGTCATAAGCGGTCATTACTCATACGTGAATAATTCGAAATCTAATTAGGATGAACTGTAAAGCGTTAAACGTCACTTAAGTGTGTTAATATGTCCAGTAGACAGTAGTATTAAAAATGATTACATTGTTTGATATTGTACAATGCCTGGCCTGATGCATGACAGAGACGTAAAGAAGCAGGATATGTCGCATAAATCCCTACCCATGGAAGACTAAGTGCCCAGGATTTATATATTTAAAAATACCTAGGTACAATACAGAAAAGAAAATCAGTAGAACTCTATTTATCCGGACTAATTGGGGATCGTCATTTACAAATAGACGGATAATTGGATTTTGCTCAAGGAGTAACACTTCATACTTGAGAAAAAACGATATGTGACAATGTAAAACCCCGACTAGCTATTATTGACAAAACGAAGCAAACATTTGTCCATAATATTGTATATTGTATGTAGTATATTGTATATTGTTTTATTACCTGTCATGAAACAATGTTTGTGACAAGGTCAAAGAGTACATAAAATTAAATTAAATAAATTAAACTATAAAATTTGACACAGTACAATTAAAATATTCATTAATGTTGTAAAAAGCCAAATCAATCAGCCAATCAGAGATAAGTGTAATGAAATGCGGCCTGCTTAAGTAATATAAATAAATGATGTGGTAATTTGTTACCAATCTTGATAGACATGACCTGAAAGTTGGACATGGTTACTGAAAGTCTACATAGTGGCATATGGAACATATGCCGTTGTCTGGTGGAATGAGAATGCTGATCTCTTCTTAACTCAAATGTATGAATATGGTCTTTTATATATAACAGAATTTCAATAATGTACAACGAAGTAAGTGTCAGTATTATGTTCTTGATAAACAGAGGTTTATCTATGATCTCTCACAACCGAATTTGTGATATGAATGTAGTGTGATGTACTACTAAAACCTAATCTGGACAAGTGACGGTCGTCTGCTTGGGCTCTCGCCGTTGTTCTCACGATTTTCTATAAGGTATTAATTTTTGTATTTTCCCTCTAATCGTTCCGGATAATTGGGTCAGTTCTGTATTGAGTCACTTTAGTGAAAATTAACATTAAATTTGGATAATTCTATTAAACAACAACTTGGACAATGGAAATATCATGATAGTTGTAGGGGAAAATGTGATCCATTTGTCTACTTACTTTCATAATGCCTGAAAATTGCAATTTCGCAAACTTTAAAATGGCTGTGCGTAAATTGACTTCCACTAAATTCAATCCTAACTCCGTGGCGCTAAAATCCCAGAAGGGACAAGGTCTACCACCCGACCACTGCTTCATCTACCATAGGCAGGCGGCAGGATTGTGGGGCATGTGGTCAGCATGCCGACACCCATGGCCGTTATTGGTGGTTTCCATGACCCGAGCCGCTACTTCTCTATCAAGTAGCTCCTCAATTTGAATCAAGAGGTTGAGTGCACCCCTACCAGACCTCCCTACCTCAGAAAAATCCGAAGAGGTATCGGGGATCGAACCCGGACCGACGGACCTGTACTCAGCTACGCTAACCACAAGACCACGCCGGCGGTCAAATCCAGTCCTATTATTCTCAAAAAATAATTTTTGTACGTGTGTGTTTCATTGTTTAAAATACTCCACCTATTTCAGCAATTTCCTTTCAATTTTCTGGCAGTCTGGAACTGTAATAATTGCAGTGGGTATGTGTTGGAGTAAGTTCATACTGTTGTTGCAGGAAGACAGAGAATATGAGAACAAAATGAACGAGAAGGGAGAGTAAGGTGACGTGAAGTTCATTCTCAGAGATAAACAAAGGCTTGCCAACTGCTAAAGCAGTGATTAAACTAAGGGAATAAATCCATTCTCTTATGTAATTGTATGCACGTCTAAACATCGTTTACTCGAGGTTCCAAAGGACTACGGATACAGATTGCATTCCTTCGTGATCCTCGTCTGGACGTAACTGATATCACTGTACTAGCACATATACATAGATAAATCCCTTCTCTTGTTAAATGGAGTCAAATGATACCAGGTATAGTGCCGAATCCACAAACGAAGTCAGTGCTACACAGAACACCAAAATTAACTATAAAATCGTAAGCTATCTACTTTTTGTTCCAAGACGGTCGATTCTGGATAACACACAAAAGTATCGAACTCTTTAGTGTACTTTTTTAGCCTATTGTATGTGTAAATATTAGTGGGATTACTCCATTCATAAGAGCCTATTTGATATTGACCAATAACGTTTAGCAATGTCTCGGATATCGACAAATCACGATCGTTTATGTTGTAATATGCTTGCTACGGGTCGCAAGAATGCAATTTTAGCTGATAAAATGTCAGCTCATTGCTGGATACCTAAGGCATCAATTCGCAGTGATTAATACATCACATGCTGACAGTGAAGAGAATAAAAACACATTATTTTATGCAACATAATTTGTTTGGAAACTGTAATAATATAAATATGCATTGTTTAAAAATACAATTTGGTTTCAGGGCAAGCCAGTTCGTGTGCTTTTATTGTGTTCTGATGTTACAACGTCGACGTCGGAGATTTGTGGTTCAAACCTCGACTATGGAATTGATTTTTCCAGTCTGATTCTATCATATCAGCTTAGCCTACACACGGCCAGTGTGAAAGAATTATCATTCCACAAGTAAAAGTAATTTCTGTTCTGACCATTGTCTGTACTTTCCAAGAATGTGATGTTGTCTTTACAGTTATTCGGAGTTATCTATGGCAATACCGTATTCGTAATTTTTATATTTTGACCTGTATTACAAAGTTCAAATTTCCATTGTGAATATGTAGGCCTACTTTCATCAATTAAATACAGTAGGGCAATGTTTATGTAGCCTATGAGTTTTATGAACGTGTTCATTATCCATGTATCCATTTTCGTTAACATCCGTTACACTATATAATAAATATAATAATAATAATAATAATAATAATAATAATGATGAAAAGGAGCGATTGAGTAATGGGTCATTAAAAAAAATTACCTATTGGCTGTCCCTGATCTAAAGTAGTAGTTGTACTAGTACTAGTAAAGGTAAAGGTAAAGTGATCCCTATACAGGCCACGGAGGCCCAGAGGGTTCCAGGAGGTTGAGGCTCCCAGATTTTGGACATTCGGCACATGAAGGTGGTAAGGTTGTCAGCCTTACGCACCGGCCGCCTTTACCCCCAGGATTGCTCCTGGTATTCATTTCTGTTAGAGGCTGAGTCGACCCCAGGGCCACAGACTAGTACTAGTACTTCACTTTAAGAAAGTATGTTTCTTGTTGGATTCTATTACTGCGTTAATTTTTACAGAAGTTTCTTTTGAGAACTCAGAAATGACATACCTCTTTTAGCATTTTCATTTCGTGTTCAATTATTTATAAAGAAAAGTGTAAACATTTTATGTTTTTTGTCTCTGTGATACATTTTTAAATATTTATTGTTTTTATTATACAGAAACTATTTATTCAGTATTGGAATTACTGATTTTTTATATGTTTTAAGATTGTCCCCATGTCTCTCTCAACTCCGTTACTAGTCAAATAGTTACTCAATCAAGTGTTAAATTATGCAAGTGTCAGTGGAGGGATAACTGACTGTTACTACACGTGCAAGACTGCTGCAAGCTCTGTGTTGTAGAAGATGTGCTTTTTAACGGCCTTTAAATCTGAAATTGGGGTGATTTATTTTATTTCAGTCTCCACTCTGTTACCAATATTACTTACTTATAAACAACTAACATTGCATAAATTGTTACACAGTTTTTTTAGAATGGAGTTACCTTTGTATTCAAACTATTTTAAATTGATGCGAAACTTCATCTATATGCAGTAGGCTACATAATTTTATATAACATATTGCTCAAATCTGTTTCTCAATATAAACTCTGTCATTAAGCGCAATATTGGCTTGTTCTATAAATTGTACCAATTAGTTAACAATTATACAATTGGATTAATTTAAAACAGTAAAGAACGATTTCAATTGAAATGTAAAACATATTATCTCGCCTATATCAAAATATTCTTCAATTTTCGTGGTGAAGTGACAGAGTTGAGATTCAATAGTTAAAGCAATAAAAAACAAATATATGTACAATAAATTTGACTTATGGATAAGACACGTTTATTCAGATTGAATGGGTATATGATATAGTATACGTGCCTACACCAGTTAGGTGATTTAGAAACACTGTATGAACTAAATAAGGTAACAGAGTTGAAGAAAACATTCCTTACAAATTGAGACTTTGTGAAATCTGGCTACTCTAACCAGCATAAGTAAATTTAAGTATTGTTGTATAAAAATGAATATTAAAAAATATGATTTTGAAAAAAAAACTTATTTTCTAATGGTAAAATATGTAAGAATTTTGAAAATGGCCCTAATAAATCGTACGTACTACTTCAATATGTAGTAATTTTTCCCGACTTTGTTCTAAACCAATCAGATAATTGGTAGGCCTACTTGGAATAAAAATTAGAATTTCTCATTCTAATATCAGTGTTTTTTACACTTTGTTTTGGATACCCATCTCCTAATCTAATGTAAATCCAGTTTAGTAATAAGTTTTATAAAGTGTAAGTAACTAAATGTTTCCCTTCTTCCTTCCCAGGTAAGTGGAACATTCTTCACCGCATACTGCAGTGCAAAGCTGGAGCTGGCTGCCATTTCTGCAGTAAGTAAGATACAATAATTTTATTGAACATATCTCGTGTCACCCTGTTGGATTGGCCCAAGGTTGCGGGTTCGATCCCGGCCCAGGTCGATGGCATTTATGTGTGCATAAATGTGACAGGCCCAAGTCAGTAGATTTATTGACATGCAAAAGAACTCCTGCGGGACAAAATTCCGGCACACCGGCGACTGTTACAGGCCTAAGTTGCAGTACACCCCGTCGTTGAATAACCATATACCTACCAACCAACTATTGGATTTGTGACTTCTGCAATCGTCTAAGCACATACACTATGCTATTAATTAGCCATAGTTATTTTTAAATATTTCATTTTTCGGGTCCAATATATATATTTTTTTTAATTTGGAGGAAGGCATTCAAACGAAACTGTTAATTAGACCTATGTAATGAATGTGATAGTAAAATTATAGTAATCTATCTAATATAAAGTAATTTCAGAATATGATATAAAAATTGGCTAACAATTTGGTGAAGTTTTCCTCGTTTTTCTGTCCTGAATTATTTTAATCCCTAATCAATATATCGATATACTTAAGCCAAAACACACTCTAGACATTCTTCTCTAAATTGTGTTGATTAGGCAGCAGTTAAAATGCAGTAACAAATGCCCACAGGCAACTTTCCTACCTTATTGAATGTGCCATTACGATTCTCAAGACTTAGCTTTTTCCCATCGAGTTTCAACTTTCTTTGAAATAACCCCTAGCAATAAGAATAGAATCCTGCAGTTAATATTCTTCTCTTTTACTTGACAGTTACGATCCGAATTTTTTGCTACTGACAGCTGTCATTTTTCCTATAATGGTGCATTGTCCATCCTTTGAATAAACGTCATGGGTTTTATTTTAACTTCATTCCACATGTTCGAAATGTTCTTTCGTTGTCCTGAATTGAGCATCGCTTAGACACGGACTATCCACTCCTAAGATCGTAGGTTCAATCCCAGTTGAGAAATAGTATTTATGTGCATAAGTTCTACGGTCTCATATGTGTAGATTTGCAGACATATATAGGCCTGTTATTACATAAAATTGCGTCATTAAGTAGCAATACATAACTATAGTTAAATAACCAACACAGGGAAGAGCATTACAATTTTCTGTTTACATTTATGATGTGGGAAACTCCTTACGCATGTGGTTAGGACGTTTCAATTTGAGCTGTGGTAATTTCAATAGGGATGAAAAGTGTCCAAATCAATTTCTTCATGAAGATAGGTTTTGTTACATTCCTCGTGGTCTAGTAGACAGAGCTTTTGGCTGCTAATCATGGAGTTCTGGATTCGATTTCCGGTTACGCCAAGGGAATTTTCGATTTAGTAGAACATGGCGAATATGGCCTAGTAAGTAAGAAAAACACGTGCATACATTATTTCTAAAAATTGTTAATTTACGTATCTACCACATTTATAAATCGCTACCTTATCTCACCTCATCCCAACTATAGCCGCGCCTTATATGTCTCCCACCTGTAAAAATCGTGCTACACCTAGGCCTACGCTAAAGATTGGTAAAAAAATGTAAATGATGTTTTGCTCGTAATGAAAACAGCTTTTCGGTCTAGTGTTGCTCAAATCTAAGACGATGAAGTCTCTGCATTAGACAGGAGTTCAGACCTTAGAATATATCTGAGTGTCAAAACCGGGTCTTCATTACATTTAACATTAGGACGACAGGCATCATCTTCCTACCTAGTGGGACGACTACCTGTCATTTTGACCGGGTGCTTTTTTCATGTTCTACTATACAATCAAATGACATTTATTCTTTGTGTAAAATAACTATGCTTTCGAAGTTAATTACGCTGTGTCATGGTAATAAGGAAATCAAAAAAATTACGGAAAATAATACATCAGCAAACCTTCTATAGTACTCCGACCCTCAATAAAATAATATAACAAAATTTGAGAAAAATAAATTCGAAATGCGATTTCAAGATTGAGCTGATAGCCACAAG
The DNA here is from genome assembly GCA_964059195.1 of Ectobius pallidus. NCBI lineage: Eukaryota > Metazoa > Arthropoda > Insecta > Blattodea > Ectobiidae > Ectobius > Ectobius pallidus. Next base: position 20,894,513 of record CAXKWD010000013.1, read on the forward strand.
TCATTTAACATTGTTGTTAATCGTGGCAAATACTGTTCGAAATATCGTGCCGGTCAAAATTATCAGATAGGTACTTTCTTCCTTTCTTTCTTTCTTTCTTTCTTTCTTTCTTTCTTTCCTTCTCTATTCTTCCATTCTTTCCCTTAGCTTTACCTTTTCTACTGTAGGGACATTCATGCAGTCCATGCTGCCTTTCGGGAGAGGGATTATCTTCTTATTTTTTAATACTTCTGCTTTCGGTGGAGATTAGCGTGCGTACCGGCTGCTGATACCGGGTGGTTGTTCGGTCATCTTTACCGGTCAAAATGACTGGTAAAGACTTCCTAAAGTCAATTTACATATATATGAGGAACTCCTATGAAAAGTCATCTTTAATTTCAGGGAAAACTGGTTATTCCTTTCATGGTATTATTTTGTAGGCGAGAAGCCAAGCTGTCTATAATTAGTTCGGAAATAAGCCTAATACGAGGCGTGTTGGAAATGGAATTGATTGAATGTACAGTCTGCTGCAGAAAAGATGAGCCGCTTCCTGTTCGTTAAAATATCAACTTCTTTGATGCGGTTCACAAATGTAAACGAACTTAGTTCATGGCTGTGATGTTTTCTGATGGGAAATCATCTGGCGCAGAGGTACGCTTTCTTTACGCGAAAGTTGTCCTTCGCTTCCCGGTTGAATACTTATTTCGTTTTTTAAATGTTTAACACCATTATTAATAAACAAGGGTATGACAGTCTTATAAAAACATCGCGGTTTCTTAATATACCAGTAAAAAAATCTGAACTAGACCTAAATAAACAAATTATTATGTCCGTTAACCTTCCTAATACCAACTAGGGTGCACATTCACCCAAAATAACAAAACCTTGCCTTATAATTGTTGTAATGTATTGTTGTTGGCGTTCCATGCGAGTAAACTAAATATTTTGACACTTTTTTTTAGCTATTTTTATGCTGCTATGTTTATTTTCTATGTTCATATGAGAGGACTATTGGTATGCCTAAATACCTAGATATACGTCAGACATCCATCTTGAAAAATGACAGTGGAGCCGCATTCCCGGTGGTAATGCCTAATAATATTAGTATTTGGCCTATCATAGTTAGACCTAGTCATGACCTACTTAAAGTTTATTTTCTATCTACGTTTGAGTTCACATGTTTCATTCTATACTATGCATTTAAACTGGTTTATGTCAGTTAAGAACATCATAAACGCGTTTATGATTATGCAGTAATTAGGCTGACAGAAAACATAAATTCAAGATTTAAATTGTTTAAATTCTTTCACTTAGCAACTTACTATGAAAACTAATATGTAATTATGTGTAGTAAACAGATTATTTTTAATGCAGTGCAATAGAAACGTTATAATGTCGCAGCGCACCACAGCTCGTATATCACCTATAATTTTGATTTAAAAAAATCCATAAGCAATAAGAGAACAAAATGCCCGAGGTTGGGACTAGTTTACTGCCCACTAACATTCTCAATCGGTGAGTGCCCTCATTCATGACATTCGCCTCCCACACGTTTAGAACTCTGTCCGATAACTGACGCAGTTTTATTTTGATGAGGAATTCTTGAGGTAACATCTTGTATCCAGTATCGACTTTTCGTTCAAGATAATAATAAATAAATATCAGATTCTTGACAGATTTCAGTGGCTTAATTTTGCGTTATGTTGTGTAGACAGGCGATGACGAAACGAGCAGGCACATTATTCTGTATCTGGAACCTACAAAGTTTAGGGGGGCACATCCTTTTTGCATCCGGGTGTATAGTGAATTTTTCCTACCTGACCCTGCTCAGAGAAATTAGAAATAGCATGGACGTGTATATATAGAAATAGTGTCATTTGAACGGTGATGTTTCATTCGTACGCCCGTTTTCAAGGCAGTCACATCGCGCTGACCAAGGTATACGGCCACGGCTGATACGACTGGAGGGAGGAGAAGATGACATGTCTCTCTGATTTCAACTCCCACCTCTGAATGCCCTTCTCCTCACACGCGTTTCGCCAGGCAGAAAAAAGTCTGTACGTACCTTCGGAAATGTAATAAGTTGCAGTATGAAGCAGTTCTGGTTAGGCTAACTTCTGTTAAAGCGCGTGGTTTTCCTTTAACCCGAGTAAGCCACTTTCATGCAATGATCAACTACGATTACGAGTCTAGCGCGTCGCACAGTTACCTTTAGGGGAAGCGTTCGAATTGGAAGTAAACTATTCTCCCGAATAGTTCGTAGAACACGTGAGATAAGGTATTTCCACATCCATGTCTAATGATATCCATCCCTTCTCTTCAGCTTTACCTAGACTAAACTAATTGGTCTGGGGTTCCACGAACTGGAGCATTGTTTCATTTGCTTAGCGATCCCTTCATCTGTAACTGTAATCCCTAACATCCCGAAGTCTTAACTTTAAACCTCCAAGTAGTGTAACGGAATACATTAACAACTCCTGGAGAGAAGCAGAGGTCATGGGTTCGAATCCCAATATCAGAGGGATTCTTGTCTTACATATTACCATGTAATGTTGAACAGAGACAGTATTCTGTGATTCATGAATACATAGTTATCTTCATCTTAAATAATTATTACAGTACAAAAACAGTGGTCACAAAATTGCTAATTAGTGTGCATCAAAATACTGTATATGACAAATGTCTTTCAGTAATGTAGGTCATTAAGGGTAATCAATTATAGCAGAGAGATTCCATCTGGCGCTTTGAATCGAAATCTGGCTACCTCAGTCGGTACAGCAACGGCACGGAAAACCGAAGATCATGGGATCGAATCATAGTGTCAGAGGAATTTTTCTGTTATAATACTCTGATAGTTTGTTTCAGTTTAGAACATCATAACACCTTTTATGATTTTGCAATAATTACGCAGAGATAAACACTAGAATTAAATGTTAATATTTTTAAATTAATTCAATTAGCAGCTTTATACGGAAATTAATATTTAATTATATTATTAAAACATGTTTGATTGAATTAAGTACAACAGCATCACTGTAATTACATTTATAGCCTACCTTTTTTGGAGCGCTATGTCTGGACAATGAAACGCTTTTTAAATATACCTGGACTTGGAATCATGGTATTAGGTTTGTTCGCAAAGCAGTCAGAAACCAGGAACACATCGTTCGCGCACGCGCTCTTTCTCCACACGCGTTCGCAAAGCGAGAATCCGTGATTCTGATTCCAATCTTCTGTTCGCTGTTCTGTTCACGGACAGTTTCTGTACTATAAGAAAAGTTTGCAGGCTCTACCATGAATTGTTATCAGAGACATGCGCAGTAACCTATTTTCACGCGCCTGACTCCTCCCTCCAATAACATTGCGCCAGATTTATAAGCATAGGCTACTTATATGTATGAATAATGGAAGATAATTAAAAGTTTCGTAAAATATAGTTTATATTGCCGATATATATTGCATATATTGTTATATATTGTATAACATGTTAAAAGGAGATATATATTTTGTACAACAAATTGTCAAGCAGTCACGGATCTGCTTTGCGAACAAACCTATTACGTTTAATTCGAAAATTCTAACAGACTATAATATTAGTTGAGAAAGTCATCGCAGTTGTTGACTGCACCTTTATACTAAAGACCGCAACACAAACAGTACAAGGTTACTGCTGAACTGGCTAACAATCGGATCTTTTTGAGGTAATCTATTTTAAATAGCACGCCTGCCAAGTTTTCTACATTTACATCCTGTCCATGGCTGCTCTATTAAAACCTGACCCACTGCGGCCTTGAAAAGAAAATATTACAATGAAAATTCTCTTCAACACATTTCAGATAATACCGGTATCTAAATCTGTAAAACCCAGTAACCCACCCAAGAAACGGGACTGTCCCTGAGAAAACGGGACGTGTGGTCACCCTGCATTGCAGGGTGTTCATCGTCCCTAAAAGAGAACGCACGCTACATTGCAAACTCTGCCATCCTGAAAAGGAGGTCTTCAGTGAAGGTGGAAAATGCGATATAATTTGGAAGATACAAAATTTCTGCCCGCCACCTACATAAGGGGGGGGGAGAAAGAGAGAGATAGAGAGAGGAGAGAGAGACAGAGAGAGACAGAGAGAGACAGAGAGCCAGAGAGAGAGAATAGCACGGTACAACATTCTTGGGCAGATACATTTCGCACTAGGGACCTAAGACTAAGACTAAGATAGAAGATTAAGGTAAGACATTCAATCAATCTGCGACTCAATAAGAAATAACTTGATATGGGTCAAGAGAGGCGGCGTACTGCATATCACAGGCGCCCCTCCCAAAATGAAACTGTAGTGGATAACACTCGATCACTACATTATCCAGTTTCTTACAGGACTCGTTAATTTCGCCACTATATTAGGCGATTAAAACTAGCAGACGACTGTCTGTGTAATTCACGGGACACACTGTCTTGAAAGATTTAGATTTAAACCCAATTCTAGTGACGATTTAACAGGAGTTTCCCCCCACTCCTATGTGAATCACAGATTGGAATGTTCCTCCTTACTGTGTTCAAGGTGGGAAATAAATCAAGATAGAGGAATAATTCGATGACATCGGACAAACGTTGGTGCAAAGTACAAAGAAATCTCTGAGGAAGTTCGCACAGGAAACCTCGACTTGGAATGCCACTAATTGTATAAATTAAAAACCTTTGCGATAACTTAGTTCAGGAATTACAACCATACGATAATGTAAGTAGAGTTAATTAAGGTATGTGGTTATTGCGTAGATATAATTTTTATAGTTATAATTTGCATCAGGAATCTATGCGCTTGAATTAAGGGGATATGAGTATCCGACTGCGCCGACAAACAGCGTGCTTCCCTCCGCCAACCACTTCTCTGTTAAACCGGCCAAGCGTCCAAATAAAGCTCCGCACGTTATTTTAAATTCTGTTGCACATATAGGTCTCTTCTAACATACATATCTGTCTCTTCTCTATCGAATTATCAAGAGTACAGGATGCGAAATGCCAAAGGAAGTGAATTTTTGTGTTTCTATAAGTTTTTTATTTGCTAATACTAACGATCCTTCGTTACGTTAATACAGGACAAGAAAACAGTACTTTGTTTACTTCTTTATGTAACGGCTTATCTTATTAATATGAAACGTGGGATGAACAAGCACCGATGAGCACCATTGTGTGCCGCTTCAATGAGACATGCCAGCAGTGTGTAAGCTGTACTCTTTTCACCTTTGAAGTTTGTATCATGCCTTTGATCAAAGCCAGTGCATTAACTCAAAGAGATCTTACATAAAACTGAAAACTAATTGATGAAATTATCACATCCCCTTCATTAACAGGATAGTATTTAGTCCATTAAGTTAATGAGTTAAATTTATTCGTTGAGATGGATCAAGAGGAGCACAGAAAAAAATCAACGAGATAGATCACACGGTGTCTCTACTGGTCATGTAAGTCATAAAAGTAATGAAAATTAACAGATGATCATGAAAGTAATGGAATTGAGTGAGTGGTAATGAATATCTTTTTGGGGAAATCGCCTGAATGAAGACAAGTTAAACTCTGGTGAGTCGATATTTATTTATTGATAGTTTTACCATATTTTTATGCCATACCGCAATTGTCTCCAATGATGAAAAACTTCACCCGAACAGAATCATCTTATTAACTAATTGATGTATTTCATATAACGTATTGCGTACAAAATAATAATAATAATAATAATAATATTTTTTTTATTAAGGAATATTCCACAATACAATGCTTTTCTTTCATCCCACAACAATCTTTTGCCTCCATAAGTCCCTGTCCATGGCATCTTCTTCACTTAATCCTTTTCTCGCCATACTCCTTTTCACCCCATCCATCCAGCACTCTTTGGGCTTCCCTCTTCTTCTTTTTCCTTCTACTTTCCAATCCAAAATTTTCTTGGGTATTCTATCCTCTGTCATTCTGAGTACATGTCCATACCATTTCAAGCGTCTTTCTTCTACAATTTCCAAAATATTCTTTTCAACTTGCATTATTTCCTTTATTCCATTATACCGAATTATTTCTTTCCGGGATTTTCTTGCTGAACGCCTCCAAAAATCCATTTCTAATACCATTAATTTGTTTGCTTGTTGTCTACTTATGGTCCAAATTTCAGCGCCATATAATGTTGTACATTGGAATAATGCCTGATATATAAAGTTTTTAGTTCTATGTAAAATATTTTTACTCCATAAGATTGAATTTAGCATTCAATTTTAGTATTCATTGGAATAATAATAATAATAATAATAATAGGCCTAATAATAATAATAATAATAATAACAACAACAAAAGAATTAATGATTGTAACTGAAGGTCATGGCAATATTAGATTATAACAATAAACAGTGGAGTATCTAATTTATGAATGTAGAATACAATAAAATAAAAGGCTGTTGAAAATCAGTGTGGAAAAAAAAAGAAGGTAACTGGCTCGATAGCAAAAGGAAACATATCGAATGTTATTCAAATGAATTTACATCGTAAGTAAATTCGAAAGACTGTAGTAAGATTAAGGAATATCACAACTAAAACAAAAAAGGAATATTGTTCCACTTATAATATGTGTAAGTCTGGAACCAAACAAAAAAATGTTATGCAAGGTTGATTTAGCACGTAATATTAATTTTTGTATTGGAGTATGCTCTCAAATGAAACTTTTAATGGAGCATGCTCTCACGTTAGAAGGAAATGAAATGTTATGTTTGGACCCAGGGAAAATGGGCCTTCGGCTGAACATCTGAGCTCCAGTTCTCAGTGTCCCAAGCTTACTATCAAAGCACTAGTAAACATTTGCATATAATTCGTCCCTACAGTAATTACACACTCGCTCAGAATGCAGTGTGGATATACGTATTCAAGAATGACGCTAAATGCATAGCGGTGAAGCAGAAGTTAAGGCTTCATTAGATATATCGGCTGATAACCGTCCGTGTATCAATTTGTAATCGTTACAACCTAAATGGGCTGCAGATTTACCGGACTGAATAAGTTAATTATGATAGGAGCTTGAACATGCAGCATACTGCGTTTTCATTTGCTCCTCTGGGCTGTTGTACTGTATATACTTCACTCTTAACTTATGGCTTTACTATAAAATAACAATAGTACGCAAAATGGCATAAGAGAGATTAATAACTTATTTATTTATTATCCATTTACGTAACTCGCGCATTTCTTTTTCAGTTGCCTGGTTTTGGATTTCTGGCAAGCCCTGATTACAGTCATTAAATCAGGGCTTGAATTTTTAGGAAAAATGGAAGGTGCTACAATAAGGCAAAATAGTTCACAAAAAGGCACTCCTCAACTTTGCTACTAACTAATTCCAGTAAAATTTAAAAGAAATGTGGAATATTTAGACATTATTTTTTATTGTTGCTGGTGTGCATTCAATCCCGCGTTTGCTGAAAGCAGACAGATTCACTATTGCCACGTTCACTGCAGGCTGATGAAAAGTTAATTTAAGGTTACTTAAGGTCTTAAATACTAGAACGAAAGTAAGGGGAAAACCGTTGAGAGTTTGGAGATGAAATCATAGAGACAAGCTATCATTCCCCTCCCGCCGGTCTGTCTGGTAGGCACCATATCAGAGATGTGACTTCCTGGAAGACTGACGTTCGAATAGCAATCACCCCTTCAAAAGACAATATTTTGATAATAGACTCGTGCAGGCTACTGAGCAACTATATGAGCAGTGTCTGGTAGAGAAAAATTGCTATACGCCGTGTTCCCTATGATCCCCAACATACAGGTGGCTAAACTGAAAGATTTAACTTTACGAGCCTCTTCGGTCTTGTCCGCAACATATTCAGAAAATATTTATGAGGCACATTTATTGTAAATAATATCTTAGTTCACCCTTATCTAACAACATAGCACATGACTGAAGTAGGGAAATAAAAGAAAATATATTAAAAAGCTCCCTAATTCCAGTAAATCAAATTTTACAGGAGAGAGAAGAAGCTTGTCATCTCTCTCATTGATTTTAAATATTATATGTTTGCCTCTTCATATTCTGCAAAAGTAGGATACTTTCTACATCAATTAAATATTTCAAAATCAATATATTTATATTATCTATTGCTACTGTTTGAATTAAACATTAATGGAATTCGGTAAAATAAATGTTAGCCTACTTCTGTTCTCTACTATTTGCTCATGTTATTTAATAAATAATAAAGTACAAATAACATATGTAGCTTTGAAAGGTGAATATTGTAAAACAGGATCTAATAGTAATTCACCATCCTCAAACTATAACAAACCAAGAGAATTAAGGGTTGAGAAAATTACTTTTTAGCACACGCTCTCTGAAACAGCTCCTTGCCGGACCAGAGATCTATAGATCGATAGGGTTCAAAACATCCTCCACCCAGCATGGGAAATCCGTAGAACACAAGGCCAATTTGAAATCTTCAAACAATTATTTCCACACGATCACAAATGGATGGGAAAAATCATACAATACAGTTTTCTCTCTCACAAGCTCAATCAGTTTTTCGTCATCCATTTGTATTTATAAGTGATAACTACTACAGAAAAAATGCATTTAGGTTAAAAAAAATGCTATCTCGTATCGATAGAACGCTGACGAGTACTGAGCGAAAACCTCAGCCGAATCGTTGGCGACGGAAACTGACTGAGGATCTTCCGGGAATCGCACGCGTCTCGTAATTGTTTAAATCACTTCTTGAACATGAAAGTGAAATTATTAAATAATAATAATAATAATAATAATAAATAATTCTGCACACATGTTCAGTAACTCGTTTCAATATAGCCGTATTCGGGTGACAGCACTGAACCGTGATTTGCAAATTTCATTTCTACAGGTTTTAGAATCGTTTTCTACCTTGTTTTGAATTCTGGTTTCACTCCAGAGTTTTTAGATCATACAATATAATTTTAATGCATTAAAATTGCCGTGGTACTGAGGTGACGTGCATGAGAGAAAGGGTCTGTTTGGAAATCAGTGTTCCCAAACAGCGGAGTTAAATGTTGATGAACTGGTAGTGATCTAGTTAATATTTATTGTTAATAACTTCAGGTGTACTGTACGTGTGGGCCCGAATACGTGACTATTTGTGTGCAATATTGGAGGGAAGGAAATCAAGTTACGGCATACGCATAGGCAATAACCGGCATAAAACTGTCATCAAAAGGATCGAATAAAAATACAATATTTGTAGCCAACCAATTAGCCGAGATGAGTCTCCACCAAAAATAATGCTTTTACAGATACTACGTTTACATAGTAGATTAATTTGACTGGAAACAAGTTCATAGAGTAACTGGGTGATTTTAAATAGATTGGTGCAAACATTTCGGGTGTGGGAAGAGAAACTGCTGAAATATTTGTGAGATCCCAATTCTCATCATGCAGTTGTTAGGAATTTACTTCCTAGCTATAACCAATCTCTCATCCTAGGTAATATAATGAGAGATCAAAACTAACGATAAATTCACAAGCAACAAAGTTGTGGATGAAGTTTTCTTGCAGCATCCGAATCTGGAGTTACATTTATTGGGATTATTTGGTAAATACTTCCATAAAAATAGAGCCTTGTAATGAATAACTAAAAAAAAAAAAAGAATGAACAAAATACATCGGCTTTCATAGCTTTTTTTGTCATTGTATCGAATCCTCTATATATTATAATATTGTGACAAAGCCCAGAAAAGACTCTCTGCTAGAAACTGCTAGAAGGAGGAGTCACCCAGAAAGAACTAGAACGACGGAGTCTAGAAAGATCGCGCTCCCCTAGTGGACGGGCGGCAGACGAGCGCCAGTGGGCGTGACAGCAGCACGGCTATTGGACCACGCTTCGTGGGGGAGAGGCCGGAGGAGGAGCTCGCGCTAATGGGTGTGCCCGCGCAGCGCAGCGCACATCCCAGATTCCGCGCGGGCGGAGAGCTTTCCAGACCTCGACTCTGGAACATTCGTCGAGACTATATAAGGAGCGGGAGCAACCGACGGAGTCAGTGAAAGTTCAGTTCAGTACAGTGAAGAGTCCGTGAAGAGTCAGAGTCAGCGAGAGGCAGTCCGTGAGTAGCGGCGAGCGCCAGCGTCAGAGAGTGAGCTGGACGGAGAGGACTGATCAGCGCGGCCTCAAGTGAGTGTGACTTGGGGAGCTGAAGAGCCGGTGACCGTAGAGACTAGTGTGACCGGAGGGACCCGCGAGCGGAAGACCTAGTCAACGGGGAACTAGTGACCGGAGAGAAGGGTGAACGGAGGAACTAGTGAACGGAAGAGCTGGTGAGCTGATCTGGGCTGAGACAGTGCCGTCCCGGGGAACTCTGCGCGACGGGTGGATCGTACAGCGGCAGCGAGGACTGTGGAGCCGACCGGCGCGACGTGGGATTATCTCGACTGGGAGTCCGCACAGTGTGTGCGAACGGAACAGTGCTGTAATTAGGACTGAGCACAGTGAGAGTGAGCACTGAACAGGACAGTGAACTGGCGAACAGTCTGGAGTTTTCTGACTGTATTGACCATTGTTTATAGGAAATAAAGAATCCTCCATCCTTCAATTAGAAACTCGGTGTTCTGATTTTGAACCCCGACGAGCCCTTGTTGAAAACTGATGGCGAGACAATAGATATATGTTGTCGATGGCACTCTGCGAGCTAGTTCTCATTATGGAAATCAGCTGTGTTGGTTTTATATTAAACTCTTTGCTTATACAAATAACAGGTAACTAACTTTTCCTTTTTCAAAGAAGACTTGTGGAAATTGCCAAGAGTATGAAAACCGACGTGGCTGCTTGTGGAATTTCAAAAAGTTTCTAAAGAATAAAATTATCCGTGTGAGTAAGGAAGAATACTGCATGAAAAAAACAATAACTATAAAGCAAGTGATGAGCGAGGAAGGAGCGCCAAAGTGGCTCTTTGTGGAATATCAAGCCACGAGTTGTGCAGGTGTCTTCATCTACGAAAAAGTATGTTTTTCTAGATACGAAAGAACGCTAAGTGGAAGAGTGCCCATAAGGTATGTGACGGATTCTGATGGGATTGCCAGACACAAGTGATTATTTCCTCTACTTTATGACCGCATTGCGCTCTGCCATGCGCCTTCAATACGCACGCTGTAGGCCTATAGCCTACTATGTCGTAACATCGCAGTTCGTGGTGAGACAAGAGATATATTCATATAGCTTAGAAAACACTCATCTACTCAGTGGCGTAATGGAGAAAGACTTGCAAAGTTTAATTTGGGCCTCGTAACAAATTTACGATCAAGCAGATGGGTTCAGTAGCATGACTTCGATCGTGCGAAATATCAAATTTGATTGACTGACAAGACCTCAGATGTATTAAAATGTGCCTGTATTAGGCCCATTACTACCGGTAGGCGGTATTATTATTATTGTTATTATTATATTACTACTACTATTACTATTAGTTGTAGTTGTAGTGTAGGAAATTAGGAAATAAAGCATAATTATTTCCTAGACCGCTTACCTCCAAAATCTGGCAGACACACACTGCAATCTGTAGAATCCTTAAGGGCCATTGGAAACGTATATATAATCTATCTCTAGACCTGTTAACTGACTTTAGTAGTGTGTTTATTGTACTATTTTGTCTAGTATTACACAAAGGTATCGAACTTGATATCTACAAAATCTAACTACTTTTCAAACAATACAAGCTTTCTGTCCATTTTTTAAATACACTTGATGAAACTTATTGCTTGTCTTTTGTCTGGCCTTAATTTTATTATCCATAGAAGAATACATATTTCACATAAGCGAACATCCTTTACTGCTTTGCATGTTCTCCCATTATGACAGCTTATTTACATTCGCCCCCCCCCTGCATCGCTGGGTTACGCCACTGCATCTGCTTCATACTATTTCCATATATTTAGCCGAAATTGATGATAATTCACCGTGTTCATACACCTAGTGTATAGTGAGTGTCTATCGGACTCTGATACTTATTTTAAGCATCCTGTTTCTTAAAATAGAGAATAATACGAACTATCCAAATTGAACAGCGTGAAAGGTACAGTCTAAATGGTATAACGGCATATTAGCTTTCACATGAAATGTCAGGCTTATCCTAATATGGCACAGTCCAAACAGATAAATTTTTTCTAATCTTGACACTAGTAAAGTAGAATAGCAATTAATCATTCTCTTCCATTAAATCGGGATAATTACAATAATAAATTATACAATTACAAACCTAATACGAGCTATTACAAATAAAGTCTTAGAAATAAGAACAAATTTAACTAAACAATACGAAGACTATTTATTATAGGTTTGTTCGCAAAGCAGTTAGAAACCAGGAACACATCGTTCGCGCATGCGCTCTTTCTCCACACGCGTTCGCAAAGCGAGAATCCGTGATTCTGATTCCAATCTTCTGTTCGCTGTGTTCTCACGAATAGTTTCTGTACTATAAGAAAAGTTTGCAGGCTCTACCATGAATTGTTATCAGACAGATGCGCAGTAACCTATTTTCACGCGCCTGACTCCTCCCTCCAATAACCTTGCGCCAGATTTATAAGCATAGGCTATTTATATGTATGGATAATGGAAGATAATTAAAAGTTTCCCAAAATATAGTTTACAGTGGCGATGTATATTGCATGTATAACATGTTAAAGGGAAATACATATTTTATTTGCATATCATATCGATTGAACGCAGAAACTATCGATTCCAAATTCTTGTAACCGTTCGCAAAGTGCAAATCACGGGTAAGTTACAGACTGGACATGCGCAGTACAACAAATTCTCAAGCAGTCACGGATATGCTTTGCGAACAAACCTATATATCTAGTAGTTTATCAAACACTCATTTTATCAAATACTTACACAGTGTTACTAAGAACTTTACAATCGTTGTGTAATACTTACGAAGGCGATAGATTATGAAAGCAAACATAGAAAATAATTTGGAATAATATTACTGAATATTAATAATATTAAAGAGAAAGTAAGTCCCTTGTTATGGAGTCGTAAGAATTGAGATTTTGTTCGGTAATGCCTGTTGTTCTCAGTAAAGCATTCCAAGAACGAGACATGAACAAGAACCGTATACAGAAATAATTTTTGTTTTACGTATTGAAAGTATACATGCTTTTTCCTTCAATTTGTCACAAGTCAGCCACATTAGCGAAACTTTCGCAGTGAGAAGCTAGATAATTTTACCGACGACAGTGACTTCTCTCGGCAATTGCTCCAAATAGGCGTGAGTTATGTGAACGATTTGTTGACGATGGCGCCCCTGCCTTGACACATGATGTAGGACTGCAATCACTTTACGCGATGCACATTAATTGCAACGATCCTTGTCTAAACATTAGACTAACATCAGTAGTACTTCATAGCATCAACTAATAGAACTACAGTTTGAATTTATATGTCGCTTCCACTTGAGTACAGGGGAAAACCCTGATATGTCCAGATTTGTCGAATTTATGTTTCTATTGCCACCGGATAGTTGAGCGATTGTAACTTTTTATGGTACAGTTGAGGACCATTTTTGTAAAACTTGCTGACTGAAAAAAAAAATCAGTTCACACAAACAACTAATTAAAGACAAGTAGCTTACAGGTTCATATTGCACTTTAGATCTTATCAATTGTCAAAGGGCTAATATCAAGTTATTCTGTAATTGATTTAATTTAGTGGTACCTTTTGTACAAACAATTATTTGACAATTTTCAAAAAATTGACCAGAAACCTTAATATTACTATAAACTTGAGAACAGTACCGCTAACGAATACCATAATACATTATTGCTTTGGACAAATTCTGTTAATCAGAACTAAGTCTATATGGAGAAAATAAACAACATTTTAAAAATTAACCTAAAAAAGTTCTCACAGGAAAATATACAGGGTAATTAATAGTGCAAACCGAAACGGTTGAAAGTATACGATAACGGGAAAAAAAAAAAAAACGTTCCAGCAAACATGGGTCCGCAAACAAGTCATGTACGAGATATACTTTTGCAAAACTCTCGGGATTTAGTTACTTTGCTTTCATTCTTGTTCCTTACATTATTATCGAAAATATTGGAGGTTGTCGGAGTGCACTCCCTAACGAGCGTGGTGCGTGATTCGGCTCCAGGAAGCTAAAGGTACCAATACTGATTTCTGCCATAGGTTCTCATGACAATATGTAGAAAGGAAATATTACGTCAGAAAGTATTAATTGCAATTCTTTTATCTCTTGTTTCCCACCTGAAGTAAAGACATTTGTATACTACATTAAGCACTAGATCTAAGTGTTTATGAGTAATATTTTTACACGCATGCATCAGCAGATTAATTAATTTTTAAATGAAACCAAATAAGTGAAGAGATAAATTCTATGCGTCCTCCCATGCGAGTGTGTAGTGTGAACTTAAAATGCATTGGAGTTTAATGGATTTTATTAAGCGGTGAGATTTGTATCCGGATTTTATATCCAATAAAGTAAATCAGGAAGGTATACATTCATGTTGTCATTACCGGCCGTGTTGACTGTTAATCAATATCCTTTTTATTCGTATTTTTATATTCGGCCTTTTATATATAGGCCTAATCTCATCAGTCACTCTTCCCCTCCCCTCCAACCCTGCCCCCTGACTGTAAGTGTCATGAAGCTGTCCACCCGTGTAAAGTACCACGTCAGAACCATACATATCCATTTAATTTAATCCTCTGTATTTATAGGAATAAAATGGAGTTAAATACTAATTCATATTGATTCGGTTTGAAAATTCAAAAATACATCGTAAAATAGAAGGGAACACTAGCCATTTCTGTACGTGTTTCTGCTGAGTTACATTCCTGGATAAATCCAAGCTTTCGGACGCTTAATCTCTCATTGTGATTCCATCGTCGAAATCCTAGATTCCAAACCGAGACCAAGATAATTGAATACCAGAGTGAAAAACGTTGTAAGCCACTTTTTTCCCCTATTGCAATATTTGAAAACTTTATAGGGCAGAACTCCGGGCCTGTAAAAGTTATAACACTCTATGGGTCCTATGCATGATACTTACATGTAAATTAGCTTGTTTTTACCATTTTAATGATTAGGGATCTCACTCTATGGTGGCTGCATGTGACTGTACGTTTGCCACTGAGCGTTCCCTGCACACTAACTAAATATAAAACTGGTTTGGTTATGGCTACTTCCTTTTACTTTCATTCCATTTATATGTAGGATCGTATGTAGGCCTAATCTATATTTAGAAAAATATGTATTATTGTAGTTAATAGACTAGGCCTATGTGTTTTTGTTACTTGTTACCCCAGACACGCAGGTAATGTGGCAAAATGCTTGAAACGCTACCCAGTTTTAGTTTATTCTAAGTTCACAGTCAGGCCTGTAATCATTTTCCGAAAAGTGTCAACTAGACACCATAGATGTATTTGACTTGTAAATTTCAAAATTGGTGCGTGAAATGGCTTTAAGCCATTTTGATTGTAATTCCTTGTCCACTGGGAATTCATGATAACTGACTCCAGTAATTTTTCCTTTCCCATTTTTTCCAGATTGATAGGCAACAATAGACCATTTGAAAAGAATGAATTTAAACTTATGCTCAAGGTGCTCGAAAAAGACATAGGTCAGAATTGTCATTCGTGTTTTAATCCACGTTAGACTCGGAGCATAATATTAGAACTAATGCCAAAGGAAGGAAAATTTACCTTAACTACTTCACAACGTTTAAGTCACAAACATTATTAATTACTAGTATTGAAATAGGAATACAACCAGTCACAATGTTAAACAACATTGTCTTAAATTCTGGGAGCCTTAAAATCTTGGAACCCCAAGGGCCTCATGGCCTTTTACTTTACTATACTTTACTTTACTTTACTTGTTTTTACTTTACTGTACTTTATTTCACTTTACTTTACTTTACTTTATTGTACTTTATTTCACTTTACTTTACTTTACTTTACTTTACTTTACATCAGCATGTTTTGCGCATTTTCTATGCGTATTGGGAAGTCTTGGTTAACATTAGTGTGAAAGCGAGTTCAATTGACTTTTCGACACAACTTCTTATGAAACGACCTGTCCCTGGTCTTACCACTTGATATTTAAAAATATTTGTTTTATTGCTGTTACAAGATTTTTATTATTTTTCTTCAGTGCACAACCTACAGAATTCACCGAGACTCCCGAGTTAAACAACATGGGAAGGATTTTTCTGATTTTATTTTAGCAAACTAAATTTTAGGGGTTCTCGGACATAGAACTCTTCACCTTGCCTCCTTCGTATGACGACCGTCTAAACGACTAGAGTCTCAACATTGAGGAACCCTAAATTACCTACCAAGGCATCTATGTTTGGATGTTTTACAATTCATAAGAAAGATAATGCACAGCTTCTCATAGTCTGTTATTTCAGAGGTAAATACCGAACAGAGAGTTTCTACTTTGAGGTAAATAATAAATCTAGAAACGAATTTGACAAGTTTTGGTGAATAGGTTGAAAATGTTGGAAAAGCGAATAATATTTCCACTTTAAATTATACACACATGTATTTGTTTTCGTTTCCTTTTTGCCTTTTATTATCACGGAAATAAAAAAAAGAGTGGTTGCTCGCTGAAAAAACAACGCATCTGTCTTGAACGTCAATAAAATTAATTCATTTTAAAACAATTTTTTCTCGATATTCCCCGCGCAGAGCAAAGAGAACACAAATCTGCTTTAAACAATATCCGTTGTTTCCAGGTTCACATTTTTCACAATCACTGTCTAATAAAACCGTAGAATTCCGCAGATATTTTGCCTCAGCCTAAACCTAAAGGATTCCATAATTATAGGATTATAAAATACACCCCTTTGTACAGTCTTTTCTCCGTTTTTTTAAATATAAAAAAAGAAGTAAAATGATAGAAACTGCTGACTCAGCTCTAAACCTACCTGTTCGCAACAATCATTTATACGTAGAATAGGGAAGTTTAATAATGTTCGATTAATTACTTTATTCTTTTCGTATATTCTACAGTTGAATCGGTTATTTATGAAAGGGATCTTGTAACGAAAAGTAAAATGTTGGGGAATTTAAAAAAAAAACTGTTTATTTTCCAACTATTAATAAATACGAGAGATTTTTTATTCTTGTTATTTTGATTCTACTAACCGCTAATAATAACGATGATTAAAAACAATTATGTTGTTTATGTTGCATAATAGGGCATATCAAAGTTGTCTGACAAGAGACCTTTCATAAACAAAGGGCTGACAAGCGCCCATTCATAGAGACAAAAGTAAAAACAAACAATGCAATGAATGAGACTTTATGAAGGCTATTTATTTTACATTAAACATTGTATACACAAATGAGATTGGCTATAACAGATAGGCCTACATGAGAATGGGTTTTTAACAAACACACAATTTACAGTAAAGTCTCATATCATTACATTTCACAGTTCTTTTTCAACTGTAGGCCACTGAATCACCTCGTCATAAAAGAAACCATGTTCATCAGGGACGAACTGAACAAGCTTCTTTATATCATCCATTTTCGTTTTAGGAATAGGTATTTTTTCTGCGTATGCTTTGTGTATGAGTAGAGAAATGCATGATTTTGTCGGGATAACTAGTTTGAATGTGTTGTAGAGGAGTCCACTAATAAAAGCTGATACTGTTACTTTTTCTTTACTTGATTGCTGGAACGAGAATTCATGGTAGTTAGAAATAGTAAAATATTATCTTTTTCCCTTCTTTTCAGATTTGGTTTCTTCGGAAACAGTACATTTTTTATAGAACTGAGCCACCATTTTTGAAAATCCAAAATATTTCCTGTTTCTATTAAATCAACAGTGAACTTTCCCTGTACTGAAGACATTAATATCATTTCACATACGTCTTTTACTGTGTAATATCGGTCACATTTCCTTAATTTTCTTTTGACAAGGCCAAAGACTCTGTCACAGGGCAGATAACAGTGGCCCCTTATGGGCAGTCTGTACACAATCTTTTTGAATCGTCCACTGTCTGTAAGAGAAAGTAGGAACCTAATCATTGTGTGATTTTTGTTTTGACCTGTACAGTTATCACTGTACCACTGCTGAAAACCATGCTTTATTTAAGAAAGGGCTCTTGTCATTAACTTGAGCCGTTTCATAACTAAACACAGATTTGCAATGGCTGTATCTTGCAAAGTATTGGTGCGACAAGAGATCTTTCATAAGTAAACGATGCGTGGATGTTGGCACAATCCATTTTCATGATAAACTCGTTTTTAAAAAACAACATGACATGAGCCCTTTCATAAATAACCGATTCAGTTATACGAAAATGGACATTTACAAAACAAACACTGGCACAATATTGTTCAGGATTTTATAGGATTTGGGTTAATAGCATATTATTATACCTATTTTTTTATGCAATTCTTAAAATCGTTAAAATTATGTGTAATGTAATAAAACTACCTTTTTTTATAACGCTGTTCCATGTACATGATGACTTAGTGTATTGCAATTTTTAGATGTTACAAAGCACTGTGCTACAAACCGGAAGGTCGCGGTTCGATCCATTATGAGGTCGTTGGAATTTTTTCATTGGCCTAAACCTTCTGGTGGCACCGTGGCCCTGGGGTCGACTCAGCCTCCAATAGAAATGAATACCAGGAGCAATCCTGGAGGTGGTGGCGGCCGATGCGTAAGGATGACAACCTTACCACCTTCACGGGCCGAATGTCTAAAAGTCTAGAAGCATGAAGCCCCCCTGGAACCCTTAGTGTCTTCACAATCTGTATTGGGAACCCTACAGACATATGTACAGAATGGTTGGAAACCATTCAACACTTGTTGTGTTCAACAAAATAATTTAGCCCCAAAATTAATATATTCCTCTGTAGGTGTACTTCTTGCACATAAGAGAATGCTTTTCTTACTATCGTCATCATCATCATCATCTTCTTCTTCTTCTTTTCGCTGTGTGTTCACGGCTGTATATCTGGTGAGTACAATACTGATGAGTATTACGCTGATACTTAGCAGATACACTACGGTATCTACGGTGAACACCATAGTAGAAGAAGAAGAAGAAGAAGAAGAAGAAGCAGAAAGCTGTGGATGTCTCAGTGTTAGGGTTTTATTGAAACCATTTAGCTTTTAATTGTTTTATCACAATTACAGAACTAAAATATAATTCCGTTTTCATTTTTAAATATTAATACATCTACATCTGCATAGCAAGTTGCCCTGAAGATGGTTCAAAAGTATGAAAAGGCCCAGGCACAAACTGAAGGTTGCTAAGTTGATGGTTACAAGTATCCAATTTATTGTGCGTTCTGGTATCAGTGAGAGCCTTCCTTATATCTTTAGAGTGCTTAGTGCATAACTTGTAGATAAATGTACATAATATATTCTTGTTTATTATACTGAATAAAGATCAGTACTGTACTTAGATTTCTTATATAATGTGTAACTCCATACAGAAGTGATCAAGTTAGTAATGCGGAGGTTTAAGATCAGGTCGTAAAGTGATGATGTAGGAGCCGTTTTTCTCTATCAACTAAAACTAAACTAAGCCATTGGATTTCTGTAGACTTGTCAGCCCCATGCTCAAAGTTTCTGCAACATCGTTTACAATTTACCGAGAACTCTGCTTTTAAGAACATATTTTTTCTACCTTGAACTTAAGGAAAGGCATTTTACTAGTGTACGAAATGAAAACAAGGAAAATAGAAAGTTTCTCAACTTTGCAGACTGCAAAATTTTAGCGAGCTTTGTATATACAGAGTGGCACGATAATCTGTTTCTTCGTGTGGCGTGTAGAATATTGAAGTAATTGAAAAACGTTAGTACTTAAATAACACAATTCAACAAAGAACAACTTTTTGTTTGGTATTCATAAATTTCATTTTTAGTCTATGGGAGTGCTTATATGTATTTCAATATTAATTTCCTTACACCCCCATATAGATAAACAATCAACCACACTGACAGCTTCAGAGTAGCACATACTGATATATTGGAATTAATTTAATAACACTTGTAATTTATTTAAAATTTTAAAAACTAAACAAACCCTTAACATATATGTCTATAGAAGTTATAAGTCTAATCTCATTAAATGTCAGACTAGGCATATTTATTTACATACTTTAAGGGTCTTTTATGATTTTTTTAAACTTTTAAATAAATTACACTTATTTCACCTATTTCTCGTCCAGTAAATCTATACTTAGTACTAGTAACCTAACTTACCGCACCACTTACCGCACATGTGGGTCATTATGTCATATACACATATATACATATATATGTATATACATATATGTGCGTTTTTTTTATTTTTTTTTATTTATTAATAAAATGTATGACTATCTTGCTATAGCAGTTTCAAGATAAAACGTAACTAGTAGTAGTGTGTATTTATTTTCACAAAAAAATTCTCACATATAAATCACATTATTTACATTAACCGGCGCACGGGTCGGTGTCGACCATACGTGCTCACTGCATACACTTAAATTATTACCCCATAAAAAACCCAATTGAAAAAAAAACTATATTCTATTATTTACATAACCCCAGACGTAACCCCCCACCCCCAAACAAGTAAAAATTTCATAGACACATAGACATTATTAAGACAAAAAACAAAAGATAATAATAATAAAAAAAAAATAATACTTAGATTTCCTTAATTCTCTAAATCCAGGCTTTCTCTCATACATCTCACTTTCTGCAGAAATTTACATAACCCGTGCCAATTGTGCTCATCCAGTAATAGATTTTGACATGCCTCCCTACTTACATATATATATGTATATACATATATATATATATATGTATATATATATATATATATATATATATATATATATATATATATATATATATATATATATATACCTCTTACTCTCTCTACCTCACTATAGTCCTACAAGTTAGAAAGAAATCTGCGTGAAAAGAAGCTGTAGTCTAATTGCTTTGCTTCAGCAATATATAAATATATATATAGACAGACAGACACACACACACCCACACACTGGAAGCTTCTGAGGACAGCCTTATATATTGCTGCAGAAAAGCAATTAGACTACAGCTTCTTTTCACGCAGATTTCTTTCTAACTTGTAGGACTATAGTGAAGTAGAGAGAGTAAGAGGTTGAGGAGGGGTAAAACGTGCAAGTGTGGGGTGGTGTGCGTAGATGTAATACGATAACAGTTTCAAACTTTCTATAGCCAAGTGGAGGATAGTATAGATGAAGTTAAACGCAGAGAATATGCACAAGAACTATAAGAGGTGTTCTACATGAATGCAAGTATCTCCAGCAGTTCATAGCCTACCCACTCAGAGCTTAAAGACTGCTTCGATAGCTTAGCGAATAATTCAGGAGCTCATGTTCTACATATGAACTTTTAGAGCATGTTTTAATGGAATATACACTTACTGCTGATACTTGTTCTTACAGTGACCTTACGCTTAAATAAATATTTATTTATTACAAATCAATCGCTACATAAAGGTATGGCATTAGTCCATAGTCGATATTTTATAAAAGAACGGCTATAATTCAGGCTGATGCCCTTCCTTGCAGAAACTCTGAAATTCAAAACACAATATCGCTACGCAGGAAGCGTTGAACTGAGGCTCTTTCTTTATAATAGTCTATGGCATGAATATTGTTTTATGTATGAATTCCAATTAAATTAAACGTCATTTCAATTTCACAAAAAAATAAGAATTTGACTGATGCCCTTTCTTTATGAAGCGATTAAAATTTATGAATGTTATACAGGACGTATGCTGTACGATTTGCAAATACAGTGAGTCCCACTCAAGAGTTGGCCAATGACGCGGGTTTCTGTGTCGCGGCGGGCACAGCTCCAACTCCCGAGCGATCGGGTGAAATATCTACGCCAGTGGTCTCCATCTCGCTGTATTTTGAGCGCGAGCAAGCTGGCTTGCTCCGTGCGACTTCTGAGCACCACGTTACGTCAGTCTGAGACAGGGTTCCGTCGGCAGAGGTGGATCGTCTCTTTCGCAGCTTCCAAGCAGTATGTCGGGTTTAGAACGTAATCCAATACGTAGGCCATCGACCCCTACATTTATGTCTGCTTGGGAAGAGAGTTTCTTATTTATAGAAAGTGGGGGAATGGCGAAATGTTTAGTTTGTGCCAAAGTTCTGCATGCAAAAAGAAAGTTTAACTTCCAGATATTTGCCGAGCCTTATTCTACAGATGTTGATAGTGTTCCATCTGAACTGCAGCTTGAGCCTATCGACCTGCAATGCAATCGTGAGCTTAGAAATAAATACCAATATAGAAGAAGTTTGAATGACTTTTATTCGGATTTTCCCCGAACTAAATTCCCGCGCCTGCATCGACATGCTGCTAGGATTTTGTCTATGTTCGGATCTACATACATATGTGAACAGTTTTTTTCACTGATGAAAGTAAACAAAACCCGCAGCAGAAGTCAATTGTCAGATGAAAACTTGAAATGTGAACTTAGACTGGCCGCTCACAAACATTGGTTCCAGATGTTGAAAAACTAGTGCGTCAAAAGAGACAACAAAAATCAAGAAGACTAGATTCCACTACTGAGTGATTTTGTAGTGTGAAATGCTTTATTTGAGTTTTTCTTAAATACTGCTGAATTTTGTTTCAAATAAAACTTTAGTATTAATATTTATGTTCAATAATGTAGATGTGGAAGAGTGTCATTTAAAGGAATGAGTCTAGATTTTGTTTTCATTTCACAGAACTTGTGGCATTAAAATTTAATTATTATAGAATTGAATAAAGTCAGGAACGTTTCAACTATGTTCGTAGGCTAACTACTGAATTAATTTGTCTGTATTATTTTCCTAAGAATATATTTTACATTATTTGCATTGTTACAAACATCAAGACTTCACGAATGTTCTGTGTAGAAAACATAAGTAAATGACAATGAAATAATAATGTAAAAAAAATTTCTCAACAACAATCATCTTTTGATATTCCAATATGATTTCTGAAATCCGCGTTTCAAAAGCCTACGAGCATGCCGCCACTGCACCCAAGAGAGGGAGTATACCAAGCGGTGCGTGCACAGTATATGATTCTAGCGAGCAATGAGTAAGCTAGCACTGACTGCTGTACTCAATGTGCAACGAGTTGGTGGCCGCTGATCTACGCTAATAAAGCCGCGATCGGTGTAATGATTCGGGTTTTCACATTTACAGTTAAAATTACAATGAAAATAACCACGTACCTCTTCACAAGATATGTTAGAAATGTTCTCCTCTTGCATATGCACAACACTGGCGCCTTTTTAAGAAAATTTTATTTCACGCGCGTAAGTTCAGCTTCCGAGATAAAGTTAATTGACCTATGCAATTTATTTTCAAGTTCCCCATAAATAATAGTCACATAGGCTATTGTTAGAAGAACTTAGACAGTATCACAAGAGAAATGAACTCTTCCTCGGAAGCTGAACTTACGCGCGTGAAAGAAAATTCTCTAAAAAGGTGCCAGTGTTGTGCGTATTCAAGAGGAGAACATTTCTAACATCTCTTGTGATGAGGTACGTGGTTATTTTCATTGTAATTTTAACTGTAAATGTGAAAACCCGAATCATTACACCGATCGCGGCTTCATTAGCGTAGATATTTCACCCGATCACCCGGGAGTTGGAGCTGTGTCCGCAGCGACGCAGAAACCCGCGTCATAGGCCAACTCTTGCGTGGGACTCACTATAGAAGGAGTAATGCTGTGTGAGCAACTAATCTGAGCAGATTTATTTCAATAGTGCACTGGAATAGAATGGCAGTATTGAAATTATATTGCAACTGAATCAATACTTATCTTTTGCCTTGACATAAGCACGTTCTGACATGCAATACACCAAATACTCTGGAGAATTGATGAATCTACGCAGAATGACGAAAAACAAGACAGATGCGCTTCCTTCAGGGAGCAAGACCAAGAGCGAGATGTGCACTTCTCTCGATTACATAACTGAGCGAGGAGATTCGATCATCTATCTCGAAAGCTCGGTATGCGAGATATCTATACAAAATATCCGACTACCTAAATTTCGAAGAGTAATAAACAACTTCGTGGCGCTACATCCCTGAAGGGACAAGGCCTACCACCCGACCGCTGCGTCATCTGCCATAGGCAGACGGCAGGATTGGAGGCATGTGGTCAGCATGCCGACACCCACGGCCGTTAATAGTGGTTTCCATGACCGGAGCCGCTACTTCTCTATCAAGTAGCTCCTCAGTTTGAATCACGAGGCTGAGTGCACCCTTCGAAGAGTAATCCGAAAGAGAAAAAAAGAATAAGTCATAATTTGTTTGTTTTTCGTTTACAACATTATTTTTCGAACTGTACACTACATAGTTTATTTTTATAGTTTTGGGAACCCCGAAGCGGAATATACGTAGTTCTAGGAGGCTCCAAGAACACAGAAATGCGCCCTTCGTCCCAAAAAATACATCAAACCAGTTGACCCGAAAAAGCTTAGATCCTTAATTTTGTACAAAACTTTCTTTCTTTCTTTATCTTAGTTTTACCTCTCCCTTTTAGGATTTAAGCGACCCAAGCCGCCCGGGCCTTACAGGGCCGTGACCTGTCGGGAGAGGGATTATCTTTGGATCATATACATACTTTTTTGACCAGACAAGGACATAGAGGGCCTCCCCGGATGAGTGATCAGCCCAATTCCGGGGCCACCTCCGAGACAACACGAACACATAGGACAAGACACAACATTTGCACACACAATCCAAACAAGGCGAGGATGGGATGAATATGACAATGACGGCCAGATGATATCTGGGGACCACAAGTGTCTAAAGTTACCCGACATTTGTCTCACAGGTGAGGATAAACCCCACCTAGGTAACTTGTCCCGACCCGGAATGGAACCCGGGCCCGCTTCGTGAGAGGAGCGAACCTATCCCCTACGCAACAGCTGTGGACTATGTACAGAGCTTAAATAGAAATCCTAGTTTTAAAAAAGCTAAAAGAAAATGCAAGAAATTACATTGCGGTGAATTTACGCGTACTTCAAAAATAATCACTGTATGCTGAATCATTTGCTGTCTCTGTGGTTCGCTGCTGGATTTTTTATTATTATTGGAACTAGGAGCCGCCGCTCAGGAGCTTGAGTGCATTAACGTCAATGGTAATCAAGCTGTTACTGCATAATGCCATTAAAGTGAAAATTCGTGTACCAGGTTTCTAAATTATTTTTAATTATATCTCAACGTACACTTGGAACATTATATTATTTTTTCTATTATTCTTACTATTGATCTTTATTTTTACATTTTTATATAATGCATTTTATATTTACCATTTATCAAGTTAGGCTGGGGCAACAGCAAGTACCGATGAGGTCTAAATTAATTCATATATCTGCTAGTATCAAGCATTGGTGAAAGCAGGAAACTCCTCAATCGTGGCCAAATAATTTACCCTTGAGAATTGATTCGCTTTAACTATGTGCATTATGCTTTGAAAAAATTGAACGAAAGCTAAAAGCTTAAAATCGTATATTTTAACCTTAAAACAAAAAAGAAAACAAGAGGATATCACGATGTTTGCATTGTGGGAATTAAGGGCGTGTAATGCCAAATATGAACTCTTGGGATTGTGAGTCAGTTGGAGAATTTAATGTTTTACCGGCACGTTGCCATGATAGCTCAGTTGGTTAGAGCATCGGCATGGAGAGCCGAAGATCCTGGTTCAAATCCCGGCTATGGCATTGAATTTTTCATTCTGACTTCACGTGTCCATCTTTAAGAACACGTTTGGAATTTAGTAGCCTACACTATTCAGCCCAGTTCCTTCTCTGACTTTCATACTCAAATATTTTGCAAAAAAAAATGACTTGATGAAACGAACTGAGTTCAGATTACATCAAATTATTTCTGTCTGTAATAATCGTTATTGTTGTCCTTACAGAGTATTGTTATTTTCGTAATAAATGTGGTCATGGTATGATAGGAAAGAAGAGCGTGGTTTAAAAGCACTGGAGTCACAAACATGAGACCGGTATGAAGTTAAATAAATTGTGCAAAAATAGGATTAGTTAGTACATAGCTGTTGGTAGTTTGCATGAGAGAACAGGAACATTAGCAGTACCGCATCACAGAACAAAAACATATACATAGTCTTCTGGTAACAAACGATGTACTAAAAATCATAGGCCCGCAACGACCGTGTACCTCACATGTAAATTCGCAATTTGGAAAACCACGCTTCATTTTTGTGACAGAGTAATCGCAAAATTATAATATAAGGTGTATAAAATTTTAAAACATTAATCAATGACACACTTATATGGGTGATTTTTCAAATACGGGAAAATTTGGAGTGTGTAAAATCCAAATTTTTTACTTTGTTTAAAAAATCTCAAAAAAATTACTAAAATACTTCAGGGGTTACTTGATTATAATATGACACCAGCAGAGCTTAAATGTTTATATTTTAATTTATTTTAATTTCTTTATTTTTTTAAAGCCATGTGAATGACATCGGTGTACATGTGGATGGCAGAAGGCCACATTAATGACTAACTTTGGCAACAATCTGCTTTTCTTTATGTGATTTCATATTTTTCTCAGCATACTTCAGTTGATTTTGCACAAAATTTTCAAATTTGTGTGCATACTCCGGAATTAATGTAATTTTAAAGAGACTGTGTTTTTATGGTTTTGGGGGAAGGGGAATCAAGCAGAAATTCATTTAATCAGTTTTAAGATCTTAAGTACAGGTCACAGACACTGCAAACACAATAGTATCCTACATTTATCATCTACATGACTTGTGAGTCATCCACATACCTCTTCATGAGACATGTGGATGACACAAAAATCAGGCATGTGGATGACAAAAAAGGAGTTTAAGTGGTCTCAGCAAGCCATTCCTAAACCTCTGTAAGCTCAACTTCAGTCAAGTACTTTGAATTGGAAGGTTTATCATAGTGCATAATCAAAATTAATTAATATTCACTTTCTGCCTACTTTCTAGAAGCCATGTTAATGACGGGGAATAAAAACGCTTTCCTTGAAAATGATGCAAAGTCCTTTGTTAATCCCAAACTGTTTGTAAGCAAGCAAAATTCAACCACAAGCTGCCCTGTTGGCTTTCTAACACTGTTGCCAGTTATACAATTTTCTCATTTCTGCAGAAAAAATTCCATTCTTTTCAGCCATGTGGATGACCAAAAACCCTTGGGACATTCTTTATGTTCATTAGGTGGGGTAACAATTTTATTTATTTTTATTTTTAGGGGTTAATATTCTTCACACATTCAAACTCATTGACAGGAAAAAAGTTGAAAAGGAAATAACATTTTGTTTTGTGGAAAAATGCATTAGAATATACAAAACCGAGGTTTGGGACAGGGCATGTGGATGACATTTCATTGAATTAAATCTGATTTTGGAATATCAGAATTTAAAGTTAGTGACATTTCAAAGTGATAGTTGTAGTATGTAAGTAGTAGAAACAAACTTTTATTTTAATTTTTTTTTTAAGTTGAATTTGAAGGGAAATATCACTCCGGAACACAAATTTTCCCGTATTTGAAGAATCACCCATATAATAAATATTGTTGTAATTCATAAAGTGATATGACATGGTAGGGAGCGTAGGAGGAAAGATAATTCTTTCACAGCCATGTGTAGGCTAAGAGTGAAAAATGCAATGCCATAGCCGGGTTATGAACCGGTATTCATTGGTAGAGCAGCGGCACGAGAGAGCTGAAGATCCTGCTTTAAATCCCGGCTATGGCATTGCATTTTTCAGTCTCACTCTACCTTTCGAGAGAGTTGGGTTTATTTCAACCCGTTTATATCTAACTGTGTTGTAAATATTCACCCTTCAGCAATTCATCATTCACCTCATTATCCTGTAAGTATGTACAGACGGCTTCCGATTTTTGTCATTTTAGTGTGTTGTAATATTCACCCTTCGCTAATTCATCACTCACATCATCATCATCTACATCTATACCGAAGTCTTGAAACCAAGATAGCAAACTGTATAATAATATTAGTCTATGTATTATCTGTATTCTCCCCAGTAGTGTAGCCTCCGGCTGTGGGACTCTGGGTCATCTATGGTCAAATAAATAAAAAAAAATAAAAAAATAGCCCTAAGAGCGTTCTTGTTATCGCGCGAAAATACTCCTTACCTGCTCCTATAAATAGCACATGCTTTGAGAACTTAACGGTTTGTTGTGCAAACATTGCAAGCCTGCTAATGACAATGAGCATGTTGGCAGTTAAGCTTTTTTCATTTCCTTAAGGCGGCCGGAAAGATTGCCTGAACCGATGAAATTCTGACGAGAAAGAGACCTGTGAACTGTAACTGGCCCCCTAAAAGCTGTCTTGAGGATAACGGATTCAATCTCCACCAAGTCAGTGTTTTATCGTCCGGCCCACTATTAAATTAACAAGGAGGGAAATAGTTTATCACATGATACAACCTCTGAACAAGTATTGTTAACATAAAAAGTACAGCAGTACAGCAGTGTACTATAGTCGGTTATCTGCATGTCAAATTATGAATTTATATATTTTTTTAAATACTACAGCCAGGGAAAAAATGAGTAGATCTTCAGTTTTTTTAGGTTTTATTTAAGCTTATCAGAGTAAAAAGTAAAAACAGCGATTATATGAATGAAATTTAAAATTAGACCGCGTATAATGCCCACGTTAATTTATGTTAATCGAAAGATCTAGAATTTAATGTTGAATTTCTTAAGTACAAAATAAATAACTTAAAAAATGCTTTTCGAAAGGAGTCACAGAAAGTTTTCCGAAGTAACAGATTCGGTGGATGACTTTTTCCAGCGCTAGCAGTGAAACAGCAGTTAAAAATTTAAAATTGTGAAGACAGTAGCTAAGAGCGTAACAAATATTTAGGAGAAACATATACTATCTTTGTGTTCTGCTTTGTAACTACCGGGCTTTTCTTTCTTCCTTTACCGTAGTTTTACCTCTCCCTTTCAGGATTTAAGCGACCCCGGCATCCGGGCCTTACAGGTCGCGGCCCTGTAAGGCCCGGGCCGCCACCTGTCGGGAGAGGGATTATCCTTGGATCACATACATACTTTTTTGACCAGACAAGAACATGGAGGGCTTCCCCGGATGAGTGATCAGCCCAATGCCGGGGCCACACTATCGGGCTTACGAGTTATAATAGGTGGTCAAAAGTTCCATCATCTTTTCACAAGTAATTCTTAAAATCCTTATGGGCAACTTTGCGTGACAAAATCGTTGTCTTCTTAAGAACAATTTTTTTCGACACAAACCTCTTTTTAGCTTTTCAAAGAAGCTGCTTCTTCTTACAGTAATAATAGTCCATGACCAATTTATCTTGTTTTGATAAATACATTTTAAACCCAAATACAATAATTAAGTCCACCGCTGTGGCGTAGGGGATGCGTTCGCTCCTCTCACGCAGAAGATCCGGGTTCAAATCCTGGTCAAGTTACTTAGGTGGGGTTTTTTCTCACCTTTGAGACGAATGTCGGGTAATTTTAGGTCCTTGTGGTCCCAGGATATCATCTGGCCGTCATTATTATCTTCATCCCATCCTCGCCTTCTACAGAGTGAATGTGTGTGTGAATGGTGTGTCTCGTCCTATGTTTCCGTGTTGTCTCGGAGGTGGCCACGGCATCCGGGGAGATCCTCAATGTCCTTGTCTGGTCAAATAAGTATGTATGTGATCCTGTAAGGACCGGGCGGCATGGGTCGCGTAAATGTCCCTAAAAGGGAGAGGTGAAACTAAGGTAAAGAAAGAAAGAATACAATAATTAATACACTTATCACTACATTAATTACTTTGCACACAGACGACAGAAGTACGACTCAAATGGCGAGAAGATTAAGATATTCTTCCGTCCGCTTTGAGGCGACGGCCCTACGTGTGTATGCAGATTTTTGGTCGGATCAGGCCGCCTTGACGCCACCTTAAGGAAATTAAATGACAAGTGTATGTATAATCTGACCATCCTAAGAAAGAAATCTGAAGTAAAGTTAAAAAAAAAGTATGTCTGTCCTACTGTTAGGTCAAACGAGTAATGTGCTAGAGTGAGGTAGGCATACTCGTTTTTGTTTACTTTAGGTTTATTTCTTAGAATGGTCAAACTAAAGCTTAATGTGCCATTCAGATAGAAAATTAACCGTAAACTTAAGAACGTAAAACTTATCGCAGACTTTAGCACGGCATTGAGCATTCGCAACGAAAACTAAAACGTTGATAACAACCAATCATAAATGAGAACGTGAACAGCTGATAAAATGACTGCCACTTACGAAACTATTTTCATGTTTCTATTAAACACGTGTAGGCCTTTAAAAATTAAAATCATACAAGTGTATGCAGACATATACAAATTAACAGAATATTATATGGGCTGTATTTACTACTGTAGTTCATTTATTGGGAAACTAATGTTCGTATACAGGTATTTTCCTTCAATGCAGCATTTTGGTATAATAAATGGCTTTTATTATACAGACAGGGATAGGATGCAACGTTACGAGTTTCTCATTCATAGACCTTGGCTACTTCCACTTCCGTCTCCTGTTCTGTGGACTTGACAGCTCTGATTGGTTGTATCATTATACAGTGAGTCCATTTTATGAGGAAACCTCGCATCACTGCCGCATTGCCGCGCTAGCATTGTACAAAGCATAGACCCTACAAGCGGTTAGTTGCTTCGGTGTCTTGTAGTGTCTTGTAGTGAGACGCTTGTCTATTGTTGTGTGTTACGTAAGACAATAATCGAAAATGTATACGGTTGAACAGCGAATTTATTTGGTGGAATGTTACTTATTGAGAAATAACCATAGAAGGCGTTTTCGGAGATTTTCTCGTAAATATCCTGACTGTACCATCCGTACAAAATGGTGAGTAATAAGCCTCTATATGTAGGCCTATTTTGATAATAAATTGGTTGAGTTATTCTATTTTGTATTGTTTCTAAGGTCTTGATTTGCCGATTTGCCGGTAGTAACGGAACACGGTCCCGGCCGGTGCAAGCGCAACAGCGGGGAAAGTGTGAGCAAGAGCAACGCTGTTAAAAAGTTTCCGCATAAAATGGATTCCCTGTATTTTGCATAAACTTAACGCGAAAACTGGGTGTTTGCAAGGTTTTCAGTAAAGTTTAATTTTACGTTGCGTTTCAAGTTTACGTGATGCATT
Source organism: Ectobius pallidus (assembly GCA_964059195.1). Lineage (NCBI taxonomy): Eukaryota > Metazoa > Arthropoda > Insecta > Blattodea > Ectobiidae > Ectobius > Ectobius pallidus. The sequence goes on from CAXKWD010000013.1 coordinate 20,925,678, forward strand.
GTGAATGGTCCCATTGAAAAAGCATTGCCCCAAACTTTTAAGTGCACGTTACGTTTACGGTTAGTTTTCTATCTGAATGGTCCATTAGAGTCCTTGAAAACTCCAGTCGATAAACTGGGAGTAGAGGGACGGGAACAAGGATAAAATAATAATTGGCGAGTTTATCTACAGTCCATACGGCGTCTCTCGCATCCACGTTTCCAACTTCTTCTCTATCACTCCAGTCCTCATCTGTCATTTGCCTACCTTCCATAGACTGTCTCACACAATCTTTCCACAATAGTCGCGGTCTTCCCCTTTTCTTTCGCCGAGGAGGCTGCCAGTTATATAGTTTTAATGGCCACCTCTCAGGTGTCGTTCTTCTAAGGTGACCATACCAACCTAGACGTCTTCCTTCAATTCCGTCTTCCTTCCTTCTTCTTGTCGATTATATTTACTGCTGTCACTTGCATCTGCTCTCGTATAGTTTCGTTTCTAATTTTCTGAAGTTTGGAGACACAGCAACTTCTTCTCCAATTGCGGAACAAGGATAACCAGGGTGAAATTATCCTTCACTCTTCGTGCATAGATGTTTAGTATGGTCAGGTTAGTTGCGAGATTGTCAGGAAAGTTAAATGGGTATGGGAGAAAAATGTTTTAGCTTCGCCTTAGGACGAATTTCACGAACATTATAGTAAAGCATCTTTAGCTAATGATGGTTTAGATTAAAGAGCGATATTAAGGTCTTTTTAATTTATGCATTTCACCACCGTAATCTGACTTGATTTCACTCTACTGGATGTTGCGATATGCGAGTATTGGAGACACTGACAATAGTCCGTTATTATAAACTTATGTTTGGTTTGCTTGTTCTCGACTGACGAAGGTTAAAATGCAACATACGTGAGTGCTTTTTATTCTTGAATTACAAGCAATACAAGATATTTTATTACACATATTAATTTTTCCTGTGGTCAGTGAACATGTACAAGGTTCATGCATATCAGCATTATTTAGCTATGCTAACAACTTAAGCCTTTTGGTGTGCAGTTCAGTGTACAAAGGATTATTTTAAAAAATAGTAATTGTTTTCAATATATCGTATTTGTGTTAAATGTAAGTTGCTTCAGATGCGTAAATTATATTAACAGTTATTGTATATATTGTACATTGTGTAAATCATATTCATTTATGAGAAAACTGTGAGTTTCTGTAGTAGATACATAACCTATAATGTATTATTTTAGATGCCAATACACGATTCTTGCCGAGTTGTACCAGGATTTACAAATACCAAAGAATTTTCCAAGTGGGTTAAAATCTATCTAGAAATGGACAGCATCATCAAGTGTAGTAGGCTTAGAGGCTAGTATAAAATACTTCTTGCGTGAAGATGTTGAAACTGTTGTTCACCATAACAATGAAAGGAAATAAAGAAGAAGACATTACTGAAAATGCAGTGTTAAGAATTCTTGCCATATCACATCAAATTTGAGTATATTGAAATCAGTTGCTGGTACAGGAAGAGCATTCGACAAAAGAAGCAAGCGGGAGAGAGAAAGTGAAAACTCGAAGGAATGTTTGGTGAAAGGTATAATTCGTGCTTTTGAGGATTTAGGAAATTCGAAGAATGTTTAAACGAGTGGCATATATTAGTGGATGACTGTTTGGGTTTTTGCGAGTGTGAAAAAAGGCTGTAGTGCCACATTTGCAGCTTCGTGTTTAGAACCATGTGCTGATGCAGCAAATATTCCGAAAAGTATTTGCAGAGTGTGTATTAAAGCTCTCAGCTGATTGATACCATTGCAAATGGATGATGCTTAATTTTTTGAATATATGTTTTATTCGATCTTTTGTGGTATAAGGTGGCAAAACTTTCCAGTGCAATTATATTATGCTTGCTGTTGGGTGTAATAATTAGATATTGTAACAGGTTTTTTCGGAACCTCAATGAAGTAGATTTTAAAAGATAGTATAGGCCTATGCACTACTCCTTATTAGCAGCAAATCACAGGTTGTAGGTTAATAAATTCTATATAATTAATTATGATTTTACTTTAATTATAAACCGAAGCATGATTCTGTACGCAATAATACCATTCATATCCCTATCATAAGTAGAAATACAGTATAGCAAATATATCCTACATACTATTAAAATATAGGCTTGAAAAATAAGATTACTTGAATTACAAATACATCTGAAACGACACGAGAAACTTAACACACAGGCCTACATTCACAACTAATCTTGTTATGGCCAACCGACAGGCCTATGTGTTTTGAGTGTTATAGCCAGATTTGGAGTATAGGGTTTTGATTTCCTTCTACTGATATTGATGCACTTTACTATTGTACACTTTCACTAAGAAGTAGAACGTTTAAGGCCTATGTCTGATGGAAACTCCAAATCCTCTTCAATGCTTTCCAAAACATTTAATGTAGATGCTTTGCTTACCCGAAATCTTATTTCAAATTCTTTATCATCCATTAAATGAAATATATTAGTCCTTTAAACAAGTTTTTTTGGACATTTTAGGATGAAAGCATTTTCAAATACCGTGTTCATCATTCTTTGCGCCATATTGTGATTTTACCCTAAAGTACACTTAAGAAATTAAATGGTCAATATTTGATTGGATAAGGGCAGGTTAAAGAGGAAATGATGATAAAATGCAAGTGTTCTTTACTTCCGTTTAGAAAAGCTTTAAAGTATAATTTAATTTAAATGTGCCTGGTGAAATTGGCCCTTCTTGTGTCTCTTTTTCCTCTCTGCCATGTGCAAATGTCTCTTATGTATGTTAGGCTCATAGCTATGTAGCAGTGAGGACAACAATATGGATATGTGTAACCAGTCACGTAATACTAATACCATTAGGATTGTGGAGGTGAGTGACAGGTAGACATGATGTTAATAGGGTCAGAGCAAAGGTTGGGAGGAAGCAAATAATCAGAGAACCATTACAGCTAATGAAGGCATAATGTTGACGTAGTCATTCATGCCTGTCATTGTATTGCCCGCTTGTGTCCACTCACCAAGAGGCCAGTCATAAACAAACGTTGTTATCAAAATCGAGTAGGCCTACGTCGGTTCGAAAATCAGAAAAAAAAACGATATAGGTATAAAATATTTCTAAGATTCATACTAATAACCACAACCCGTTTAAAGTGCACCTAGCCTATACGTTTAAAATGACAGTTTGGGCCAATCTTTCAATTTCTTGCTTTATGCATAGTATGAAACTACTGCCTTTCTTTCTTTCTTTTTCTGAGTTTTACCTCTCCCTTTTAGGATTTAAGCGACCCAAGCCGCCCGGGCCTTACAGGGCCGCGACCTGTCGGGAGAGGGATTATCTTTGGATCACATACATACTTTTTTGACCAGACAAGGACATGGAGGGCCTCCCCGGATGAGTGATCAGCCCAATGCCGGGGCCACCTCCGAGACAACACGAACACATAGGACGAGACACACCATTCACATACACACTCACTCCGAACAAGGCGAGGACGGGATGAAGATGATAATGACGGCCAGATGATATCCGGGGACCACAAGGGCCTAAAGTTACCCGACATTTGTCTCATAGGTGAGAAAAAAACCCGGAAAAAACCTCACCCAGGCAGTGGCGGCTCGTGAGGTTCCACAGGGGTGGGTCACATACAAATATCAACCAAAAATGTTATGAGGAAAACAGAACTTACACTTAAGCTAAAACTTATCTTTCTGTTTCATTTTTTTGTATAACATTACTATTCTTCAGGATATTGCCAAGTGTCAAGGTTTAGTTCATGAGACCTTCGAAAACACGTGGGTTATCAGAACTCGCTGTCTCATTATGCCCACGCAAGGCCAATTCAAATTCCCCGCAAAATTTAATGGCATCAAGAATGCGTGACGAAATATATGTTTTTATCAACAAGATCATTATGCTTACGGACACAGTCATGTTCTACACCCATCATCAAGTTGCACCCTGATATCAGCCTTCCCTAAGACAGCGAGACTCATTTCGTTGCCTAAATGGCGTTTTGACAAACTGTGCTTCTTACATCTATCGGGCAAATGTTCACCAGTTTTTAGTCCATGCATCTTCTCCACCGAATAGAATATGCAAAATACAGAATATTGCATTAGTTTTCGGACACCCGCACATCCACTTCCACTTTTTATATATGGTACATTTTTATTGAAATTCCTCTTGTACACTCTGTTTTTGTCTTCATATGTTAGATTTATCTTAAGCTCTGTTCTAGGCCGTCCTAATTCTTTGGCTAATAACCACTCCTCGAAATTTAGAATTTTATTTTGTAAGCATCTTATCTCATTCATTTCACTATCACTATATAAAAAATACTTTACGAACTAAGGAAAAATTCAGAAGCACGCACTATAACACTCAACATGAGAAAACTTCCGGCTTTAGCCTACTTGAGATGCGGAAGGGGTAGGAAAACCACAGAACAGAAACTTAAACAGCTTTTTTGCACTCGCCCTTCCAAACTGGACAGGTTTTTCTGGTAAGATGTTATTGTATTGTGATACCCTGAGGGGGATACCCTGGCTATATTCTGCCCTCTCAATACGTAAATATGTTCTCAACTATAGAGTAATAATAGTGCATACCACTCCATCTAGCGGATATGAATCCAATTATGCATTCAAGATTGCATACAGCGCCAATTCGTGTGAAGTTGCAAAAATACTGTGACCCTGTACAAACTAAACTAGCCACAACCCCTCCCTGCATTCCGTCAGCTTAGAAAAGGAAAATGTTAAGGGGATGAGAGTCGGCCGGTCACGAACGAAATTCGACCCATGCTATGTTGCCAAACTTGACAAGCAAAGCAAAAGCGCGAAGTTTGAAATAGATGTTACGTTATTTTATTAGTTACTATAAATGCAGTACAGTTTATATTCAAAATGGATGGGGGTGGGGGGGGGGCACGTGACCCTGTGACCTATAGCTAGAACCGCGCCTGCACCCAGGTAACTTGTCCCGACCAGGAATCTAACCCGGGCCTGCTGCGTGAGAGGATCGAACGCATCCCCTGAGCCACAGCGGTGGACACTACTGCCTTCTAGTTTCCAAAAATATATTATTTATGCTCCTAGGACGCTGGGAACCATTTTTGAAGGCACTTAAATGGACCAGCGCGCATGTGCTTAAGCTCTAAAGGGTCGTGTCCACATGAGAGCTGAGAGTGCGAGAAACTCTCGAGAGTACTCTCAGATGGTGTGTCCACTTGAGAGCGATAGTCGAATCCTGAGAGTAGCTGAGAACAAAATTCGCGACATTACTCTCAGAACCGTGTCCACTTGAAACAAAATCGCGCGAGTTTTCGTCTCGCATTTACAAACAAGATGGACGCACAACAATGTATTATTCGTTGTTAATATTAATGTAAGCATTTTATGAGGGCTTGCTGAATGCTTTTAAGTGAGTACATTCATTTGATTACTAAGCGTTTAGAAGAATTTGACAATCTAATATTGTCAGAATATCATCAGAACATCATGAAGTATTGGTGAATTCGATAGGCCCACAAATTAACTAAAAAGACATTGAAATGTGATATGAGATTCTTGTTAAATATAAACTAATTGTGACTTTGTGCTTTTCCGGAATCAAGCATGTGATTTTTAATTTATAGCTTGTCAATTATTGGAGTGGAGTGATCCTATCAAACTGTGAATCTAAACTCCGTGCATCTACATGAACGGATAGGTCTACTATTTATCCTCTGTGTCCACGAAGACCAAGTGCCAAAAAAGTGTTCCTTGTTGATTGGTCCTTTAGCACTAGAGCAAAAGCATTTTGTGCGTCGTTGTTACATGTCTACTTTTATACGCAATAGACTTGTGTACGTCATCTTGGTCCCCTCAAAAGAATACAAAGACAACCACCAAGACTGATTACGCTATAGGCGCCGTGTTTCTAAACTCCGATTTGCATAATATTTGGAATCGTATGTAGTCTACACTAATATTGTGATCGTTTATTTTATTACTTAACGATTGCAACTTAGGCCTATGACGGTCACCGCTGTTCCGGAATTTTGTCCCGCAGGAGATCCCTACATGCCTCTAATCTACAGACATGAGGGTTACTGCACCCGTTACAGCCTTCTTCGCCTCATAATATTCTGTAGAGGAATCGATGATCGCCGTAGTGAACCATGGAGATTATCAGTGTTTCATAATGTTTCATAAATGAATGTAATGTAAAATTTTTATTATTGTTCAGTAATTCCCTTATGAACTTACTACATTATTTCATGATGAACAAAGGAACATTAAACGATACCGTATTATAATCTATTATCATTGAGTATTATTGGATTTAGATTTCGTTTTTAGAAAATATAAATAAATATTGAAGGCAAATTAAATAATTTTATCATATGGCTTATTGGGCATAATATAGGCCTACACATTATCCACTCTCAGAGAACTCTCAGCTATACGAAACAGATTGGTATAGTGCGAGCTGCTCTCGGAGATTGATTGCAAAGGCATGTCCACCTGCGAGTTGACTCTTTGAATGCCACTCTCAGCTACCTCTCAGACAGTGCTCTCAGACGCGTGTTCACATACCGAAATGGAACTCTCGAGAGTTTCTCGCACTCTCAGCTCTCATGTGGACACGAGCCTTAAGGGAAAGCGAAAGTTGAGAGGCAGTTCTATCACGACTGCGTGTGTATGAGGTAGTGAGCAATGTGCACAATGACTGCCATGTACATAGAATCTTTACAAAGTTCGGAATCATAGTCAGATGAACTCTAAGGACAAATAATTTCAACATAGATTCCGAAAAGCGTTGTTTAAAGAAAAGATATGAGTCCTTTTTTCTTTAATTCTTCTTTATAGTTGTAGAATATATAATCCTTCAGCTTAATGACAGTAGCATTTCCCAGTGCGCTCCAAAGTTCAAGCGGCGTGGTGTTTGACTGTTGTGCGCATGCCCACATAGGAAGGGGAATGCCGCGGCTGGCGCGCAGGCTGCGAGAGAGAGAGAGAGAGATAGAAAGAGAGCACTGTCACTTCCACAGTGCCCTTGTGTTGGGCTTAAAAACCATGTACCATATTCTTGAATGTGATAAAGTGTAGAATTAGATAATTATCTTGTTACCAGCTATTCTATTTGATTCATTTATTTCGGCAGAAATAAACAGAAAACTTGAAACATGGCAGATCAAGGAGAAAATTATTGATCTTTTCGCGGAAATTAAAACAAGAATAATCGATTTAATTTTTAAACGAATAGATCAAGCTTGAGCTGTAACAGTTTAAATTACAGTAAGTAAAATAGTTTGATTTTGTTGTTTTAGGGTCTTTTCAAGTTTCTGAATAAATTTTCTTTTTAAATATGTTTGTTTCCTTTTGCACAATATTTAAAACGAAGGCTAAACATTTTCTGGAGCAGCACCCACACTAATTTTAGCTACGAGTCGACACTGGGAGGAATGTATTAATTTCCTACAAATTTAAATTTTTTAATGTTATGTTGCGAATACTTACAATCAGCGATCATATATACATATAATTAATAATTATGATATGAAAATTCATCTTTAAGACATAATTAATATATAATTTTTAATAAATATAATACGTTTTAGTTTCTTATTTTTAATGTCACTATAACACTCAATCATTCAATGCAATTTAAATTAAGGTTACTTTTCAAATTCCGGTGAGATACTAAGTTTAACTCTGAACGGGAAAACATTATAAAGCGAAACGTAACTAATTGGTAAAATCATTTTGAGAAAATGTTTCATTTCAGAAACGTTTGTTACGGAGCATGGAGCAATTTTACTGTACATAATTATAAAACATTTATGAAAGTAAATTGAAAATAAATTTCAAGATGACTCCTTCATTTTATTTTTAATTACAAATCTGAAACTTCCCAACTAATTAATTCTTGTCATATATTCTTATAGTTTATACTAGTTATGATATACATCTGTATAGAAAATATACACATTTATACCTGCTTATGCAACTTTTTCTTTTCGTCGAAAATCTACTGCATATAAAATGTTATCTAAAACAAATGAAGGGTACAGCGGAAAACGAAAAAGGAATTTATAGGAGAACAAATTGAACACATTGTATAGAAATTAATTCAAGAAACGCTTTTGATTGAAAAGAGCATAGCAACAAACTGATAAACAATAAATATGAAGAGTTGAAGAGAAGAGGTTTGTTTACTTTCAGAGCGGACATTAATCTTTCACCAGTACAAACTGCATGGAATACGATCCTTTTTCCCCTTTATATAATTTATTTTACCTATAATATTACCGCTTTCTCCCTAAACGAATTCCAAAATTCCAAATTCACTACTAGAAGGCATTATTATCTCAAAGTCTATAAAAACGGAGAGTACTATCGCTTTACCCTTGTTCCCTTCAAATAAATTAATCTTATTTAAGTAAAAGAAATTATAAACAACTTATCACATTTCTTTCCAATGCCCTTCGAAATTTCTACCCAAATCTAAAATTTTAATGTGACGTGTCTTACAATTTTTTTCTCCTTCGACCTGCTTCAATTAATTTCTCCTCCATGGTGGACAAACAACTTCTCACGCGCAGTGAAAAGTCACTAGTGAGAAACAGCACGGACGCGATGAAACTGCTTCACTTCACCCTGCGTGCGAACCTTCGCTGTTGTATTTAATTCTGTGTTTCACAGAAACTCACGGTGAGACACCTCACCTCACCTCACCAAACTGCGTCTCAACTTGCGCACTCGCAGTCACTAGTGAGAAATTTAGCATGGTCACAAACCTTCGCAGCTCACGGACGCGCTGATACTGCGTCACCTCACCCTGCGTGCGAACATTCGCTGTTGCATTTATCTGTGTGTTTCACAAAACTCACGGTGAGTCACCTCACCTCACGTCACCAAACTGCGTCTCAACTTGCGCCCGGCCTAAGTGGCGTGGCAGAGTGCCTGACACAAAGTATTTCAAAATCTCTATACTTTTCAGTTTGAATTTGGCGGTTTCTTGTTATTTCCAGCTTTGACGGGATAGCAGAGTGTGTATATCAAGCAGAAGAAAGTTTGGCTCTGTATAAACTATACACAGTCACATCATCATCATCTACATTTATAACGAAGTCCTGAAACCAAGATAGCAAACTGTATAATAATATTAGTCTATGTATTATCTGTATTCTCCCCAGTAGTGTAGCCTCCGGCTGTGGGACTCTGGGTCAACTATGGTCAAATAAAAAAAAGTAATGGCTTCCTCTATTCAATAAGCAAATGCTTTCCTACTGGTTCTCATTGTTTTCGTAAAGAAGTGATAATGGGCTCAAAATCTCGAATTGAAAGAAACAGGAAGTAGTTTTATCATGGGAACCAGTACACAAAAACGAAATGTAACAATCTTGTGGAAGTAGAGAACTAGATAAATGATATATAACATCTCGATTTAGGTCATCTGTAAAGCAAAGTTTATTATTATTCTTTCTTTCTTTATCGTAGTTTTACCTCTCCCTTTTAGGATTTAAGCGACCCAAGCCGCCCGGGACTCTCAGGGCCGCGACCTGTCGGGACAGGGATTGTCTTTGGATCACATACATACTTTTTTGACCAGACAAGAACATGGAGGGCCTCCCCGGATGAGTGAAGTTTATTATTATTATTATTATTATTATTATTATTATTATTAATGTTGCGACTTAGGAGATTATCAGCACTTGAGTAGAGCCCTTAAAGATCACATTACGGACATGTGAATGCACCGAAGATAAAAAATGTTGCATTCTTTGATATGTAAAGAATTGGCCTTAACGCGAAAAAATTAGTTTTGTGCCATTTATTTTTGCAAATTTCACAGGTCGATACCCAGTTAATTCGTCCGTCTTAATAATAGGCCTACATCAAGCTATGTTTACTGGAAATAAGCTTTGATATCTATTAGACTTATAGAGGTATTCCCGTCTTTCCAATGGTCTGTACCACCAAAAATGACAGAATCTTATAGTCATTCATTATATTTTATGACTGGGTTGTCTGGCTTGCCAGTGACATTTTTCGTGGCTGAAATGTCGTGAGATATAAAGGTCCCCTTCACAGTGCACAGTTACGGGAAAGGAGAGCGGCAGTATAGCCACAGGGGGTTTCCAACAGAGCACACACGCTGATTTCAAGTCCCTTCTAATCAGGATTACTCAAATATAGCCTACGTGCTACGAAAATAGGTAAATGCTGACAGTCAGGATAGCATATATTAGCCCGGGACTGGTTTATTACTGCTTTATGCCGCTTGTCGACCATATGTAGTTGTGCCAACAGAACTAGATATGAAATCCGGCACAACAATATATGAAATCCCTCACTCCATGTGAGCTAAGCTAAGCTAAGTTAGCTAAGCTAAGTTAGCTTAGCTCTTGGTCGACAACCGGCATTAGTACTGGGTTGGTAGGGCTTGAAGTGTTTTACCTATTATAACGGTATATTGGATAATGAATCATACATCGTTCCAAATAAGTCGGGCTTTCTATTAAGCGTAGATTAGGATAATGTGCCTGTTGAAATAGGTAAACAGTACCTTATACTTTGTTATTTGTTTCTTATATATTCGCAGCAGTGTTGAAATAAGTGACAGCGAAGACTAAGTCGTCGGAGCAAACAGCGAAGTCTTCATTGCAAATCACGATGTGGAACAAATGAACCATGAAGCTATTTCCAATACTAATATAGTTATTTACAATAAAATATTTCAAACATTATAGGCTTTCTGTATCTGACCTGCGTGTGCTCGATTCCTATCTTTGAGGAAAAGAATACTGTTGTAGCAGAACCATTTACTTTTGTAGACATTATCAGTTCCAGCATCAGTCTTTGTAGTTTCTCTTTCTTTTTTAAAACATTCGTGCATTAAACAGCACATGAAGTTCTTGATTTTTCTTTCAATTTCCTGTTCTTCTACTCCAAAATAACGGCGATTTGTAATAGCGCATACATTATTTTAATCCTTTCTTTACATTCTTTCAAACGACAGTCCCACAAAACAGGACGATCTCGATGTACATAAATAGAACTGAATTTATAACTTTATCGTTTGTCCACTTCATCATCAAAATGAACAAACAGGTCATAACCATTCTAAATCACAGCTGAAAGCGCGTGAGGCCACTTAGCACATGCCTACTCTTAATTTTTTATTTAGATTTCGAAGAAAAATCTACCTATTGGGATCGCTACCATGTCATGACTTAAAAAAAATTATTTCGTATCTTACGTTTCGTGCCTCCCTATGTACGAAACCACCGCCCGCTCAAAAGTTTATGTATATATATTTACACGCTAGCGGCCGTAATTTTGAAGATATTTGAACCAAATTTTATTATGTTATTTCTAGGCCCAATAGTTCGGACAAGTTTGTTATTGAGCAAAATTGGCCCAAGGGGGTCGGGGGTTGCAATTTTGAAAAATTTATATCTCGGCCCCTATGAAGTATAGAGGGAAACTTTGTTTGAATAAATTAGAGTACTCCCTGTGGAGTTCACAGTGACACAAACGATTCGGGGGTTTTGGGGGCACGAGTGGGTGTGGGGGTGGGGGATGGAAATTCGAAATTTTTGAAACCACGTCTTGTGAAGTATCGTTGAAAAACTCTTGATGAGTACTCAACAAATTAATTACTAGTTTCTCAATAGCTCTCATATAAGGCGAGATTTGAATGTTTGAAAAACAATAACACTTCGAAATATACCTCAGCATGAAGGCCTGCCGAAAGGAATGTGTGAGGACGGACTAAAGATAAAATTACCGATGCAATAGAGTTTGAAATATTAAAAATAATAGTTACACACCTTTAGAAAAATAATGCATGGCAAAATCAAAAATAAATAATAAAATATAATATCACTTTAAAACATAATAAACAACTGCTGCGCAGCGACAATAAATTAAACCAAAATCACTTCGAAATGTACCTCAGCCTGTAGGCCTGCCTAAGGGGATTTTTTCATTTATTTATTTATTTTGTTACGCTGCAAGTGGGCCAACAACCCGGTGGCAGTATTGCAAATAAATACCAGCTATACATGTATTCATACAGTGACACACATTATATAACACAACAAGCTATTTATACACCAATACCTTATCTATATATGTAATAATATATTTTCTTTAAATCTATGTCCATTCAAAACTATAACATTTAAATATATTTAAAAACATAACTACATAATATTATACATTCTTATCACATACCCTATTAAATATATAGGCCTATTTTTAAATTTTGGGATTAGCAAGAAACGTTTGGAAGGTTTATGCTGCTGGTAAGTCATTCCAATCCTGAATCTCTGTATTAAAAGGAAATGTAAATATTTGTTATCTGAGGTTTATCCCTTATTTTATGTTTGTGATCCTTCCTACTTTTGTAATCTGGTTCTTTAATTCTGCTGTGAAGCTCTTCTCATGCCGGTTGTTTCATGTACACATAATACACACCTTTTAATATATTTATTTTCTTTCTATATTCTAAAGATCCCTGTCCTAGTGTTTTAACATAGCCCTAACGCAGTCTTTATCGGCTTTAAAGAGTCCGACACATGCGATTCCAGTTCTACTTGGAACGGTTTTGCTAGCTGGCCCTCTGGTTATATTTTCCATGATGTCTAAAAATATGTAGGCATTTTTCGCTTTCTTTATTGTATAGAAAGTGGTACATGTGAGCTCTGTTCTGTTATACACGATAGGTTTGTTCGCAAAGCAGTCAGAAACCAGGAACATATCGTTCGCGCATGCGCTCTTTCTGCACACGCGTTCGCAAAGCGAGAATCCGTGATTCTGATTTCAATTTTCTGTTCGCAAAGCTCTCACGGACAGTTTCTGTACTATAAGAAAAGTTTGCAGGCTCTAGCATGAATTGTTATCAGAGACATGCGCAGTAACCTATTTTCACGCGCCTGACTCCTCCCTCCTATAACATTGCGCCAGATTTATAAACATAGGCTACTTATAGTATGAATAATGGGAGATAATTAAAAGTTTCCCAAAATATAGATTATATTGTCGATGTATATTGCATTTATAACATGTCAAAGGGAAATATATATTTTATTTGCATATCATATCGATTAAACGCAGAAACTATCGATTCCAAATTCTTGTAACCGTTCGCAAAGTGCAAATCACGGGTAAGTTACAGACTGGACATGCGCAGTACAACAAATTCTCAAGCGGTCACGGATTTGCTTTGCGAACAAACCTGATGTCTCGTTGTGAGGGAAGTGTTTAATGCATTAAGAAGCTACTCAGAAATGTGCTATCGTAATCTCCATCCATCCTTGACATATCATGAATAGAGTTGCAGAGTATACCGTGTCTAATCACTCTATCTCATTCCTACTACACTGGAAGACACCGGGTGTTCGTTACGACAAGACCGAAGTTTTGAGAGTGGATTTGTAAGCTACTTGTCCTAGGGACTTGAACGTTTGCACACAGTTAATTAAAATGTAAACTAAACTAAATTTTAAAATCTCATCCAACATCACAATTTATTTTTGAGATATTGATGATTATTTTAACCCTTTCAGCTACATAACCAAATCGCATACCTGCTTGCATAAATTTGTGGATGTATGTAGTCATTTAAAGGTGTATAAGCATTACATGCAAGTAGTTTTTCAATGTTTTATTTTGAACTAGTACTACTATTGTACCTTAATGGTTCTTAAAAACTGAAAACTTGATTTTAGGTCAACGTTCTTTGCATTTAGGGTACCACAAACTCCAATACTCATACTTAATGGCAATATTTATGCTATTTAATTTAGAAAAATGATTGTAGTTGAATTTGTTTCTGAGTTTTGGTATTGATCTCAATTCAGGCGTTTGGAGAAAACTACGGTACTTGACATGAAAACAAGTTTGATGAACATCTATTTCTATGTTGATCTCTATATTTCTACTGAAATTCACTGAAACAGTTTCTGTTTGTTGTCAGCAGAGATGAACACCACACTTCTCACAAATACTGTCGGTACGACTCTCAGTACGCTTCGGAGCACAATGAACGCATTTCTTTTGACAGTCTGACTGCAACCTTCGCTGGTTTTTACGGTTGTGGAAAGAGACCTTTGGTGGCTTGAACAGCTGCTGATTAGACATCGTGCAAAATTCTGTCTAAATTCCAAAGAAGATATAATAGAATTCATTCCCACTTGAGCTGATGATTTCTAAAATATTTTTTATTTTTATTTTCTGCCATTTCTTCTGATCCATGGGATCATCTCCTCCCATACAATTATTATATTTCTTTACTATCAATGGACACTGAAAACTGGTTTTCTCACAAGATCCGGATTCTCTTCACTATTGTGGAATATGATTACTTAAGAGGTACACTGGCTTCAGGGTAGTTAGACCATTCCTACTTAGACCATGTATATCAACCTTTTTCATGTTCTTATCTGGAGGAAATGATTTAGGTATAATTATGTTTCACATGATGTGACATTTCTTACTTATATTTCGAATGAGGCCCATAATTTCATAATATCAAAATCCCGTTTTACAGAGATTTGTTGCTACCAAAGGAATAACACAATTATTTTATCATTGTTGAGCGTAATAAGAGGAGAAGGATATTGTAGACCTGGGATTTTAAGGCAAATGCCTATTTTGTTCCTTATGAAATAAAATGAAAACTTTAAAATATGTTGACGTTTCATGATGAATCACTTACATTTATAGAGTTCTATAGTGCACTAAAATGTCTATTTGGACCTTTGGAGCCTATTTTTACTCTTTTAGTGCCTAAAATGCTTATTCTGTACTTTTAAAATAAAATTCTACTTCTGTAGCTTTTACAATAGTTTAATGGACATCCCTGAATGAAGAGCAGAACAGCAGAGGGTGTTTTTTTTTCACAGAAACTTGATTTTCCCAAACAACTGTCGCCATGGAATGCTGACTGGCGGGGGAGGATTAACTCAAAAGAACGAGTAGCAGGTATAGGTCTGTAGTAAGAAGGGACATACTGTGTCAAGTCGCCAGTGAAAGACCATCTGTTTAAGTGAATATAGTTCGTGATGCCTAAAACGAAATCACCTAAGAGTTCGCTTATACAATAATGGCTTATACAATTTCCAGAGATGACTTTTTATGGCAAGATTATTTTCTACCAGTACATCAATAAACAGTTGTGTGCATTTTTTCATATTAGGCCTAATCTAAAACTTCTTTGATATTGGCTCCTCTAATTAATTTTAGAGACCTCATCCAGGCGGCATGGGCTGGATTTTCAGTACCGGCAGTAATTTAGAAAGCTATGAGGTCTGCAACGGCGTTGACCCAGCGTTGTGAGGACAATTCTGTAGCTACAGTGAGCTGCGGTCACGGAGGCAGAGCAATACGGCTGAGGGGTGTGTCGGTTTGACTACACGACCACCCAATAGCTGCAGGTCATGAACTGGGCAGCAGCAGTTATTGAAAGCCTATAGTATTCTAATTTTTCATAAGTTATAATCCAAAACTGTTTTTGATAAACTTTTTTTTATTCTGTCTTAATTTTGCAGTTATTTATGTTAAGAATAAGTATACCATGCTTCTTACAGCCAAAAAAAAATCACGTTACAGTTTAAGAGCAAATCGTAGTATTTGAAAGTCTATTTTCTGTCTATTTAAACACGTTTAAAGCACATTTTAGGTGCCTATTTTCTCTTTTAAAAGCCTATTTACTTGTTTTAAAAGCCTATTTACTTGTTTTAAAAGCCTATTTTAGGTGATTAAAACTAATTTTTTTAGAGCTTAAAATCCCAGGTCTATTTATAATAAACAGGGGTGACATTATACCTGTTACGTGTCACGCCTGGCGAAATGAAATGGTTGGTTCCCGATAAGAATCTGACATCAACTACTAGAAGGAATTATGCTACCAGGACCACCTAGACCATCGCGATACACCGACATCTGCCTTTGCAGAACACAGTTTGGGAAACATTGTCCCAAGGATTTCCCGGCTTCTATACTGCTTAAATTGCCATTTCCATGATATCTTATTGTAATTGTTTCCCATCGTTTACTATTATCAGGCTGCTGAACGAAGAAGAACGATATATATATATATATATATATATATATATATATATATATATATATATAATTAAGATACACTTTCAAAACAAAACTTAACATTCAAAACAACATGGCTCTGCTACTTTTCTAAATGACAATATAGTACAAACTGAAACACGTGGTAACATTTGCACATTCTTTGGATTAACTACCCTTCACCCATTAAATATTTGGGACTGACTGCTACAAGTTGTCAAATGAAAGCAGACGTAGCAGGGGTTTGAATACGATAGGAGGAGGAAAATCGCATGTCACTGAGTGGGGTAGAACCCCTATCGTCTAGCGTCTAGTAAATTAATAGTGTCGGCTATAATTAGTGTGTTTTGTCTTTGAGTGGAAGCTCTTACAGTTAACCTCGGACAGGATATTTTGGTCGATAGGTAGTTCTATAGTAAAAAGAGAGTGATTACTGATTACACACTTTAAAATCCTTGTCCTATTAACACTTGGTAAATGGATAAAGAAACAGTTATCTTCAAATAAGTAATTTGCTCTGAATTCTTTCAGAGGGTGAAAAGAGGGTGTACTCTTTCCACATTTGAATCCATTACAAAATCACAGACTCTTTCGAAATGAGTTTCAAATTAGGTGGGACTGGGAGGGAGTGGATTATATGATAGAAATGTAGTCGCTGCCATTAATTCACTTTTATATGCATCGACTGTAAAATAACATTGTTTGTTCCAGTCTGATGATCCTCATTCATGGTTTACTGCATTTCGCATTAAAAAAATTACTGTGTGCTTTAGTTTTCCGACGGAACTTTCAACTTACCTACTTCTGACTGAAGTAAATAATTAGTGTAACGTCAGTTTTGTTTACAATTATACTGTAAGATTCCTTGTGATTTGCGGAAGACCTCTGTTCTGTTTATGTTTAGGGTTACTCCATCGTCGTGAGCTGTTTTTCGTAATGGTGTAAATGCTGTTTTAATGAAAGAATTCTACATTTTCAGCCGAAAAAGAGACGTATATTTCATTATTGAAGACTTCAATAGTGGACCCATAGGAAGTCACTTAATGAAATTATAAATTTCTCTAACATATTTTCTTCAATGACGTTATTTTATAGGAACATTGAAATATACTGTTAGAAATGGCCAGTTCTGCTTTGACCTAGTAATTTACATGAACATGTTTAACAAGGTAAATTTGTGACGGGCTTTTCTTACTTTATGCTATAAAGTTCCTTAACTTCTTGGATTAAATCCTCGCCAAAATTCTTCGCCAAAATCTGTGACGACTAATATGTGATTATTCTCAATCGTAGTATATAAGTTTACTGAACTCCTACAAAACAAGGTCACTCATACACCTGTCGTGTCATCACAACACTGCCTGCATAGTCCACATTCCAACGTTCAGTACAACTACCTTTGACACCGGGTGATTGCAAACTTCCTACTCTCAGTCTACTTTCTCTCTCTTTTAACAATTTACCCAGTCTTGATAATATTGATGAAAATTTATATTAACGGGCGCC
Organism: Ectobius pallidus; assembly: GCA_964059195.1. Classification (NCBI taxonomy): domain Eukaryota; kingdom Metazoa; phylum Arthropoda; class Insecta; order Blattodea; family Ectobiidae; genus Ectobius; species Ectobius pallidus. The sequence goes on from CAXKWD010000013.1 coordinate 20,943,262, forward strand.
ATCATCAATACGCTTCCTCTTTTCTTTTTGTTATGTATCAGCCCAGACACAAATTAAATTATAGATACACAGGCTATGTACCTACATGCCCCTCGACTAGCTTTTACATTAACAGTGGAGACGGGAGTTGGGTTCGGATTTACCTTTCTTTTTTTTTATTCTGCTTCTTCTTTTTCTCCTTTTTCAATACTCACTACCAAAGTATGTAACTTAGCACAAAAACCAGCTACTCTCAAACCATTACAAGGATAAGGGTCAAAAATCTGAACTTCACGTTAATTTACTTTGCATAACAATAACCATAATTTATTTAATATATTATTTTTTTTTCTTTTTTCAACAATAACAATCTTATATACAATAAATTACATTTACACTACATTAACCATTCAACACTTTTATTGGTAGGATAATATTTGATTATTCAAGGTTAGTATACCCAATTTTAACTATATAAGTACGTTCTCTGTTCAACAATAACAAATCCTTAATTAATTACTTTAATTTTCTTTCTTTGTTTTTCAGGTATCTACTAGAACGTTTTGTATTATTCTTCTAATTTACTACTGACTTGTGTAGTCATTTACATTTGCAACTTCAGGATAGTTCAATATATATATTATACTGGGTTTTTTTTTTTCTTGAATAAATAAAGGTTTTCAATTCATAATCCAGTCCTTACTCTACAGATTACACTCAATAATCCCACCTATGTCTCCTATATTAGTCTATTTGTCAGCTTAGTCCATGAAGAATTGTATTTAAAGATAGATAGAAAAGACAGTCTCATGAAGAAAGAAATAGAAGTTTAGGCCTATACCCACAGAGTGACTGTGGCGATAGACCACCGATCCAGGAGCGACGTCTAGATCTTGAGTTACAAACAATCTGACTCCTCTCCTGCAACCGGGAAAATATTAATGGGCCGCAAACAAAAATAAAATTTTGTAAATCGATGTCAGAGGTCCCTGACACTCTCTCCTAGAGGCACGTGGGGCCGTTGTTCGCCTCCAACATCGATGGCTTTCACAATCTCTCATAAATTTCTTTTCTTTATATGTTACTGGTATAGGCCTTGTCTACTACCAGATTTTATTTGTTTGATTCGGGATACTTCCGGCGTTCCCTCACCTCACCCTTACAATCTCTAGTACTTGCTAATAAACTACTTATCATCAGTACACTACTCGCAATTACCTATTCTCCTCTTTCTAACCTAACCAATCATGTGTTGTTATCTTTCAACTCACTCTCCTCTTTCTAACCTGACCAGTCATCAGCTATTATCTTTTAACCCCTTTCTTTCTTTAAGTAGAGTTCCCTTCAGCTTATACCATTGATTTAATTCACTCGGTGGTTATTCTAGTTTTCCTACTTCTTACGTTACTACTCTTTAGCATGGGCACCCAATCTTCTTTTGTCTCTAAATTCCCTAGAATTCTAACTGAAACTAATTCACGCCCAGATTAGTAAGCTTCTCTATAACCCCTTTAGTGACTTCTACTTCTACCCTAACATGTAAATTTTCCAATGGTACACACCTAATGCACTACCACTCGTAGGCCTTCTTTTGCCCTTCAATCTTTCCACTTCTTATCCCCCTTTACCATATTCCATACACCTTCGCTTGTAGATAAATCTCTATAAAAAACATAACTTAACATTACAGGCCAGCATGAAATCTATTTATAGATAGTCACCCGTCACCTGAAAGAAACCCAAGAGGGAGGGGCCCTCGTAAGAAGTACTAAGCATGCCCCTTAATTACTTTTCGTCCTTACTCCCCTCGCGTCCTGTCTCAAAAATAACAAAGTTTCTATGAGCATCACCAATTGCCCCTAGCTATGTATTCATTCGTGGAACAATCACCCAAAAAAAACCTAAAGTGAAGAGATCTATCTGTAGCCTTCAGCGGTTAGGCTCTTGACTGCTCTTTTATAATTAATTTAGACCAGAAATAGAAAATAGTTGGATTACTGGATTTCATCACTTTACTTCTAGAATTCTCACTTCTATGTTTCTATTCTATTCTATTCTATTATTCCATACGGTGTCTAATCGCCATACATGACTTAGAAACCATCCTTCCAAAAAAAAAGGATATCTCAATTTTCTCACTCCCCAAACAATAAGAAAAAGTCTAGACGAGTATACTCAACCAGTGATGTCCAACTTATCCTCCGATCCTGAGTTGTCTTCCATTACTTCCTGATGTCCATATCTGCTCTTATTCAGAGCGAGCAGTCACGACTCACTCTCACAGCTGATGTTCGCTGCAGCGGTGTCTCGTACTGGCCGACTTGGTGTATTCTTCTGATTAATGACTATCTCCATATAGCCGTGTCAAGGAAGTTCACAACCAGAATTTCCTTTAGATGAAAGTCTGACACACCATTATGCCAGAACGCCTCTACCGCTGTCACACATCCCACTCTCGTCTTCTCCCTTCTGCCTTTTCAACTTCTCTCTCTCGTGGTCAGGCACGTACTCCTAACCGTCTTTCAGGTTCCGCACGTCTCCCTCGTCGATTCACCGTCGACGCATGCGCACCTCTCCTTTCCTGTAATTCAAATAAAATTCAGGGCAGAATCGATAATCATGAAAATGTTCAATATCGATTAGTTGCGGTCCCCCAACCCTTCCTTTGTTTAGGAATGGTCTCTTATCGTTGATTATGCACGTCGCTATTTGCGTCGTTACATTCTTCCCGCACTCACCATAAAAAAAAATAATGTTGACACAGGTCACATTCTTTTTTTTTTTTTTTTTTTTTTTTTTTTTTTTTTTTTTTTTTTGTGCGTGTCTCTTTTACCAGCCTTAAAGAATGTTTATCCAGGAACAAAGGGTTTCAAGTCTTTGACGTGCCACTTCCCCAACTTTTTACCAAAACGGTTTGTCAGTTCGTAGCTATTTTCACTGAACTTTTTCTTTATAATATAGGGCCCGACAAACTTTGCACTTAAACCTGCTGTATAAGCTTGTGAGGCATCACTTAATTTAAAGTTTCTTCTTAACACTAGATCTCCTGGACGAAATCTCACCTCTCTCCTCCGAAGATTATAATAATGACTCGAATTCTTATAGGCGGTTTCTAAGTTATGTCTAACCATTAAACGTACCGTTTTCAATTTATTGAGTCTCTCCACCCAAAGTTTTGGAATTTCTTTATAAATCGGTTGGTTTTCCACCTTTTCAATCCTACTGATAATTTCAGGCTCCTTCCCATAATTTAGCATATAAGGAGTGCATCCAGTGGAACTATGCTTAGCCGTATTTATAGCAAAATTAAATTCTCTCAAATACACATCCCAAACTGTCTGATCCTTTTGAATATAACTAGAAATCATTGTTTTCAATACTCTATTGACTCTTTCTACTGGATTTCCTTGTGGCGAATATACAGGTAAATAACAAGGAGTTATATTAAAAGCTTTAGCTATCTCTCGCATTAATTTACTAGTGTATTGCGGTCCATTATCCATCAGCAAATATCCCGGAATTCCCCATTTAAGGATAATCAATTCATAAAATGCTTCCGTAACTGCTCTACTGGTTGCTTTCCTTAACGCTTTACACTCTACATATTTGGTAAAGGTGTCCTGAAATACTACAATGTATCGGTTCCCTTTTTTGGAACGTGGGTAAGGTCCCAACAAATCAGTAGCTACAGTCATCCAAGGTTTCTCTTTCTGGTAAAAATGCATTGGTCCTGCTTGAGCCGTCTGTAACACTTTCTGTCTCTGACATATTTCACAAGCAGTAACATACTTAGCAACATCTCTAAACATTCCCGGCCAATAATACTTGTTGGCTATTCTAAAGAAAGTTTTAGCTATCCCCATATGTCCTGCAGTAGGTGCATCATGACATTCCTGCAATACTTTAATCCTAAAATCTTGCGGAATAACTAATTTCCACCTATTCACTGTTCCCTCTAAAGTTTGTTCTAACTGATCTAATCTTAAATGGTACAACTTCTCATCTACGACCTTCCAATCTGGCCAAAATTTAGGTTTACTTTGTACTTGCTCCTTCCGCTTAATATACCAAGCATCTTGTATATTTTCCCATTCCACTACTTCAGAGTTATCAGTCAACAAGAGGCAAAATTCTTCCTCTACCGTTTTCTCTTGAACTTTCCCTTCGTGTATTCTAGATAAAGCATCCGGAACTTTTTGTAATCTACCAGGCCTATGTATTACTTCAAAATCATACTCCTGGAGCAATAAACTCCACCTAGCTAATCGTCCGGTCGGATTCTGTAATGTATTTAACCATTTCAGAGCAAAATGATCAGTATATACTTTAAAATGATAACCTTCCAAATAAGGACGAAACTTTTGAACTGCCCACAATATAGCTAACAATTCCTTCTCAACTATTGCCCACTTTTGCTCACCTACCGTTAAAGTTCTACTAGCATAAGCTATTACTTTTTCCTCTCCTTCCTCTCCTGTCTGAATTAATGCTGCTCCTAGTCCTGAAAAACTAGCGTCGGTCTGTAACACTAGGGGTTTAGTATAATCTGGACAAGTTAGTATAGGACTACTAGATAATTTCGATTTTAATTCATCAAAAGATTCCTGACATTCCTTAGTCCAACGCCATCTCTGATTCTTTTTCAGAAGTGCAGTGAGGGGCTTTACAACTTCAGAAAAAAATGGAATGAATCGTCGGTACCAAGAAGCCAATCCTAAAAATGCTCGTACTTCCTTGACTTTTGTAGGGGCTGGATACTCAAGGATACACGAGATTTTATCTGAATCTACAGCAATTCCTAATGGAGTGATGATATGACCCAAATATTTTAATTCACTTCTACAAAATTTTGATTTTTCCCTATTAATTTTCAGGTTAGCTTTTCTTAATTTCTCTAAGACTTTTTCTAACAAGGACAAATGTTCTTCAAATGTCTCGCTAATAAGTACTATATCATCCAAATAACAAAAGCATTTCTCTCCTATCTCTTCTCTTAATATAGTATCAACTAATCTTTGAAACGAGGCTGGTGCGTTATGGATTCCAAAAGGCATAACTCGAAACTGATACAATCCTCTACCAGGTACGGTAAATGCTGTTTTTTCTTTACTTGCTTCATCTAATGGAACTTGCCAATACCCATTTTTCAAATCTATTGTACTGATATACCTAGCATGTCGTAATTTACTCAACACATGTTCAATGTATGGCAAAGGATAACTATCTCTTTTAGTACAATTGTTTACTTTTCTGAAATCTACGCAGAACCTCCATGTTCTATCTGGTTTCTTTACCATAACTACCGGAGACGACCAAGGTGAATTTGAAGGCTCTATAACTTTTTCCAATAACATTTTATCTATTTCCGCGTGTATAACTTTTTCCAAAATGGGTGATACTGGATAATATCTTTGTTTTATAGGTTTTGCATCGCCTGTATCAATAACATGAGAAATCAGATCGGTAAGTCCAGTACACTGATCAAATTTCTGTAACTGATTTTCCAAAAACATATTCAATCTGTCCCTTTCCTGAGGTGTAGGTAAAGTAAGAATATTATGTAGTTGATCTTCTTCTTTTAAATCTATAGCCTTAACAAATTGAAAAATTTTTGCTGGTTCATCCTTAAAATACCAAGTCCCATCTTGCAAATCTACTACTAACCCAATCTGTTTCAAAACATCCATGCCCAGAATCATATCTACTGCTAAATTTGGCATAATTTTACATTTTATCTGAAAGATCCTGTCCTGCAATTTCATCTCAAAAGTTCTTTCTCCTGTTATAGAACTATAAGTTTTATCTGCTAGTTGCACCACCCTAACTTCAGATTCTTCTACTGCTAAATCTAACATTTTACATAAAAAGTCACCCTTCTCTCCCACATAAGTTTTATCTGAACCTGAATCTATTAAAGCAATAAATGTAATATCCTCCAGCAAAATTTCAACAAAACATCTATCTCCATTAACTAAATCTGTAGGATTTATATTTAACATCACACAAGCCTGATTTTTAGTTAATTGTCTTAAAGAATTTGTAGGCCTAACTTTTCTTTCTTGGGGCATCCTACAATCAATAGACCTATGTCCAAGCTTATTACAATTATAACATTTAATCGTAGCGCGTGGAGTAACTCTACGAGGTGCTTTACACTCGAACTGCCTATGTCCTGTTTTATCACAATTCCAACATCGCTGATTATTTGAAAAACGCAAAGTGGTGTTTTTACCATTATCCCTCGACTCATCCTGTCTCTCTTTATTTTCTATTACTTTAACCATTCTAGAATCATTTACAGGACTTGAATTCCGTTCCTTATCCCACGTCTTTGCAGAAAAACTAACATTGGGTTTCTTTTGTAACTCGGACGATGGAAGTTCCTGTTTTCCCTGAATTCCTAGCGCTGTATGAACTGAAGGTATAACAACTTGTCTCTGAGGTTTATAAGCCGTTTCTTTAATTGTAGCTCTAACCTGCGTTGGAGGAGGAATATATCTCTCAGAATCTAACAATATTTGTTCATACTGTCTACCTACACGTATTAAATCTGTTATAGTTTGAATCTCTGCAGGTCTAATGTACAATTTTACATCAGGACGCAAATTTTTGATAACAGTCTTCATCATTTGTTGAGGACTCATTGGAGTACTCAGCCTCCTCATTAACGTTTGAATAGCATTAACATAATCAAAAATCGATTCTTTGGGACCTTGCGTTCTCTGTCTAATCTCATCCAAAAGCGAGTCTTCCTCATCAATAGGCAAATAATATTCTCTAAATTCTTTCAAAAAAGCTTCCCATGTAGGCCAATCTGTTAATCTGTTCCTGTACCAAAGTAAAGCTGAATCTTGTAAAATTTCGGGTAATACTGACAATAACTCTACACCCTGTAACTTAGAACTTTGTTTTAAATCTTCCAATCTCTCCAAAAATAAGTAAATACTATCCCCAGGTTTGAATTTAATGTTCCATTTACGAACCAGATCCAAAGTATTTGGTTTATGCGGCTCTAACTGAATTGTAAACGATGGTACTACTGGTACAACTTCTTCTGAATCAGCTACCGCCATGGCCTTCCTACGCATTAACTTAACCCATGTATACACTACATCTCCATATGAATCTTGTGGTACCGTTATATTATGTTCAACTAAATCTTCTTCCAAAACTTCCTGACTCAGAGCAAAAGCCGTAATTAACACTTGAAATGACTGAGGGTTCTTACGGGCATAATCTAACAAGCGTTGTCTCAACTCATCCCTTGTACCTGTGGTCGGTAACTTTACTCTATCACATTCTGCCTCTAAATCCGCCTTCCTCAACTTCCTAATAGCTTGGGTTAGCTCAGCTGCTCTTATTTGTGCATACGGATCAACATAAGTAGCCATATTTATATATTAACAATACCACTGGAAAAAAAGATTAGAACACACAATAGTTCAGTCGTCTGTCTTAGTCATCTATAGAAGTCCTTACTTGTCAATAGTCATTATTCTTTTCCCAAAAATATGTTATTATTATTATTATTATTATTTGTTTTTGAGAATAAATTTCAGTTATATTAACCTAACTCCCAAAATTCTTTTAACCCTATCTCGCCTCACGTTAGGATATCAAACTATCACTGCCTCACGCTATGGGCTATCATAATATGGAACTTCAACTGAATAAAGGTTTCTTTTTTTTTTTTTAACAATTTTGACTAAATTAAGTTGCAACAATTAGCAATACTGTTTTGTTTTATCACTACTCAGCCCCACGATATGGGCGCCAAACTTTTGTGACGGGCTTTTCTTACTTTATGCTATAAAGTTCCTTAACTTCTTGGATTAAATCCTCGCCAAAATTCTTCGCCAAAATCTGTGACGACTAATATGTGATTATTCTCAATCGTAGTATATAAGTTTACTGAACTCCTACAAAACAAGGTCACTCATACACCTGTCGTGTCATCACAACACTGCCTGCATAGTCCACATTCCAACGTTCAGTACAACTACCTTTGACACCGGGTGATTGCAAACTTCCTACTCTCAGTCTACTTTCTCTCTCTTTTAACAATTTACCCAGTCTTGATAATATTGATGAAAATTTATATTAACGGGCGCCATCATCAATACGCTTCCTCTTTTCTTTTTGTTATGTATCAGCCCAGACACAAATTAAATTATAGATACACAGGCTATGTACCTACATGCCCCTCGACTAGCTTTTACATTAACAGTGGAGACGGGAGTTGGGTTCGGATTTACCTTTCTTTTTTTTTATTCTGCTTCTTCTTTTTCTCCTTTTTCAATACTCACTACCAAAGTATGTAACTTAGCACAAAAACCAGCTACTCTCAAACCATTACAAGGATAAGGGTCAAAAATCTGAACTTCACGTTAATTTACTTTGCATAACAATAACCATAATTTATTTAATATATTATTTTTTTTTCTTTTTTCAACAATAACAATCTTATATACAATAAATTACATTTACACTACATTAACCATTCAACACTTTTATTGGTAGGATAATATTTGATTATTCAAGGTTAGTATACCCAATTTTAACTATATAAGTACGTTCTCTGTTCAACAATAACAAATCCTTAATTAATTACTTTAATTTTCTTTCTTTGTTTTTCAGGTATCTACTAGAACGTTTTGTATTATTCTTCTAATTTACTACTGACTTGTGTAGTCATTTACATTTGCAACTTCAGGATAGTTCAATATATATATTATACTGGGTTTTTTTTTTCTTGAATAAATAAAGGTTTTCAATTCATAATCCAGTCCTTACTCTACAGATTACACTCAATAATCCCACCTATGTCTCCTATATTAGTCTATTTGTCAGCTTAGTCCATGAAGAATTGTATTTAAAGATAGATAGAAAAGACAGTCTCATGAAGAAAGAAATAGAAGTTTAGGCCTATACCCACAGAGTGACTGTGGCGATAGACCACCGATCCAGGAGCGACGTCTAGATCTTGAGTTACAAACAATCTGACTCCTCTCCTGCAACCGGGAAAATATTAATGGGCCGCAAACAAAAATAAAATTTTGTAAATCGATGTCAGAGGTCCCTGACACTCTCTCCTAGAGGCACGTGGGGCCGTTGTTCGCCTCCAACATCGATGGCTTTCACAATCTCTCATAAATTTCTTTTCTTTATATGTTACTGGTATAGGCCTTGTCTACTACCAGATTTTATTTGTTTGATTCGGGATACTTCCGGCGTTCCCTCACCTCACCCTTACAATCTCTAGTACTTGCTAATAAACTACTTATCATCAGTACACTACTCGCAATTACCTATTCTCCTCTTTCTAACCTAACCAATCATGTGTTGTTATCTTTCAACTCACTCTCCTCTTTCTAACCTGACCAGTCATCAGCTATTATCTTTTAACCCCTTTCTTTCTTTAAGTAGAGTTCCCTTCAGCTTATACCATTGATTTAATTCACTCGGTGGTTATTCTAGTTTTCCTACTTCTTACGTTACTACTCTTTAGCATGGGCACCCAATCTTCTTTTGTCTCTAAATTCCCTAGAATTCTAACTGAAACTAATTCACGCCCAGATTAGTAAGCTTCTCTATAACCCCTTTAGTGACTTCTACTTCTACCCTAACATGTAAATTTTCCAATGGTACACACCTAATGCACTACCACTCGTAGGCCTTCTTTTGCCCTTCAATCTTTCCACTTCTTATCCCCCTTTACCATATTCCATACACCTTCGCTTGTAGATAAATCTCTATAAAAAACATAACTTAACATTACAGGCCAGCATGAAATCTATTTATAGATAGTCACCCGTCACCTGAAAGAAACCCAAGAGGGAGGGGCCCTCGTAAGAAGTACTAAGCATGCCCCTTAATTACTTTTCGTCCTTACTCCCCTCGCGTCCTGTCTCAAAAATAACAAAGTTTCTATGAGCATCACCAATTGCCCCTAGCTATGTATTCATTCGTGGAACAATCACCCAAAAAAAAACCTAAAGTGAAGAGATCTATCTGTAGCCTTCAGCGGTTAGGCTCTTGACTGCTCTTTTATAATTAATTTAGACCAGAAATAGAAAATAGTTGGATTACTGGATTTCATCACTTTACTTCTAGAATTCTCACTTCTATGTTTCTATTCTATTCTATTCTATTATTCCATACGGTGTCTAATCGCCATACATGACTTAGAAACCATCCTTCCAAAAAAAAAGGATATCTCAATTTTCTCACTCCCCAAACAATAAGAAAAAGTCTAGACGAGTATACTCAACCAGTGATGTCCAACTTATCCTCCGATCCTGAGTTGTCTTCCATTACTTCCTGATGTCCATATCTGCTCTTATTCAGAGCGAGCAGTCACGACTCACTCTCACAGCTGATGTTCGCTGCAGCGGTGTCTCGTACTGGCCGACTTGGTGTATTCTTCTGATTAATGACTATCTCCATATAGCCGTGTCAAGGAAGTTCACAACCAGAATTTCCTTTAGATGAAAGTCTGACACACCATTATGCCAGAACGCCTCTACCGCTGTCACACATCCCACTCTCGTCTTCTCCCTTCTGCCTTTTCAACTTCTCTCTCTCGTGGTCAGGCACGTACTCCTAACCGTCTTTCAGGTTCCGCACGTCTCCCTCGTCGATTCACCGTCGACGCATGCGCACCTCTCCTTTCCTGTAATTCAAATAAAATTCAGGGCAGAATCGATAATCATGAAAATGTTCAATATCGATTAGTTGCGGTCCCCCAACCCTTCCTTTGTTTAGGAATGGTCTCTTATCGTTGATTATGCACGTCGCTATTTGCGTCGTTACAAATTACCTCACGAATCAAGGATGATAATTATTTTTTGTCTATTCCAAAATTATTTCTATACGTTCTCAATAAGTTACATTTTTTTATGATTGACGAATTTATATCATTATTATACTATCCTACATTAAAAATACTGTATTTTACACAACTACTTAAATACTTAGCACTATTACTTTGGTAAATACGTACTCGTTTTCTAATATTCTAATAATTACACTTAAATTGTGGCAATATTGCGAACAATTATCTTATTACAAATTCTTATTAGTAATCATTTACATATTAGATAACCGTTTATTCTAACCTTCCATAAAATTCGCTAATGTAGAGGATCAGAGTCAGTTTAATCATTTGTATCAGACTGTTCCCACCGGGTCATTCCATATGAATTCATCCAAAATTTAAAAAAAAATTGTTGCATGACCATTTTAGAAAAAAAAATTGTATATGACTTCATACATTCTTCAAGATATCAAAACAAGTTTAAAAAAAAAAATCTTGTGTTTTTGATTTCCCAGGGGTGTCCATTTTTCAATCCTGGTGTAGGCCTAACACATTATTTGCGAATGTAGCTGACTACAAATATTTTCATAACTCAACAACCATAAGAGTTAGAAATTTGAACGATGAACCATTTTTTTACTATTGAAGCGTACTTTCAGAAATATTTTATTGTTTTCTTCAACACAAAATTTTTAATATGAAATTATGTTTTAAATTCGGGTGAATTTTTCAAAAATATCACTTTTTGGGACAAGTTTTATATGAGAAGGAAGCGATTGTAAACATTCAATTTGTTTTATGTTCAAATCTGCACGTGATTTATCTGTGAGGAAAAAATCAGGGTCTAAAAGTACATCCCTTATTTCTAAACTGGCCTCAAATATTACAGATTTTCAGATTTTGACTATTTTTGGACTTAAATATCTCTGATGGGTACCCTTCACAAAAATATGAAGATTTGCATAAAAGAAGCCTTTCATGTGCCTAACCCACAGTTAAACTTTCTGTTTCTCGAAACAACTCCTTCTATTAATTTGGTAGAACTGAATTATCACACTTTTTAGGATAGCGTATTTGGAAGAAACTACATATAACTGAACAACCATAAGAGTTAGAAATTTGAATTATGAATCATTTTACAACTATTGAAGCTTGCATTCAGAAATATTTTATTGTTTTCTTCAACACAAAATATTTCGTATGAAAATATGAGTTTGAAATTCGGGTAAATTTTTCCAAAAAATACCTTTTTGGGCCAAATTTTATATGAGAAGGAAGTGATTGTAAACATTCAAATTTTTGTTATGTTCAAACCTGCATGTGATTTCACTGTGAGGAAAATATCAGGGTCTAAAAATACATCCCTTATTTCTAATCTGGCCTCAAATATTATCGGTTTTCAGATTTTCAATATTTTTGGGCTTAAATATCTCTTCAAAAAATCTGAAAAATGCATAAAACAAGGTTTTCATGTGCCTAACACACAGTTGAAATATCTATTTCTAGAAACAACTCCTTCTACTAATTTGATAGAACTGAAATATCACACTTTTTATGGTAGCGTATTTGGGAGAAACTATATATATGTGAAAGTGTGATATTTCAGTTCTATCGAATTAATAGGAGTTGTTTCTAGAAGTAGAAATTTTAACTGTGAGTTAGTCACATAAAAGGCTTCCTTTATGCAATTTTTCAGATTTTTTAATGGTAACTATCACAGATATAAGCCCAAAAATAGTCAAAATCTGAAAAACGGTAATATTTGAGGCCAGTTTAGAAATAAGGGATATATTTTTAGACCCTGATTTATTGCTCACAGACAAATCACATGCAGTTTTGAACATAAAAAATTGAATGTTTACAATTAATTCCTTCTCATATAAAAATTGGCCTAAAAAGTGATTTTTTTGTGAAAAATTTACCCCAATTTCAAACTCATATTTTTGTACGAAAAATTTTGTGTTGAAGAAAACAATAACATATTTCTGAAAGTACGCTTCAATAGTTACAAAATGGTTCATAATTCAAATTTCGTACTCTTATTGTTGTGTAGTTATGAAAATATTTGTAATCAGCTTCATTCGCAAAAAATGTGTTACACCAGGATTGAAAAATGGACACCCCTGGGCAACCAAGAACAAAATATTTTTTTGAAAACTTGTTTTGATATCTTGAAGCATGTATGAACTCGTATACATTTTTTTTTTTTTTCTAAAATGGTCAAGCAACCACGGTTGGATGATTTGGCATGGAATAACCCCACCAAGTCCGTCAGTTTAGTTAAGTCCCATCCGCTTTAGCCCGCTGTCCACTTCCGAAGCTCTGCAGCGAGACTCATTAATACGTGCAGAACAAAGATTTATCTTGCTAGAAAATGAAATGAACAGGATTCTTGCTCCGGTAGTTCTGTGTACAAAATTACAAGAAATAAGAATAAGTTATATTTTGGAAACTGTTTTATAAACGAAATTCAGTTAGCATTTTCCTATGTGAAATGTCTGTGTATATATATATGAGAAAGGAGAAAATTAACTATTTTAGAACGAAAGTAGCAAGGAGAAGACTAAAAATTGTGATTAAATGCTTAAACAATCCTACGTTGCTTTTATTTTGCGTGTGGTAAGAATGATAGTAAGAATTAATTTTGAAAATGTGCCTATGACGAAAATCAAAATGGGCTTCTTCAATAGTGAAGGTTGTGAGTTTTAAGTACGAGTTTGCAGGAGTCAGTGGGGTTGTACAGTTGGTTATGACGCAAAATAGAAGGGCCATGCAAAATATCATGGCATTAACTTTTATTTTGTGGATGTCGTTTAAATTTTAAACCGTTAATAAAATTCAGTTTTGAGAAAATGAGCAATAAACTTATTGTTTTCTGAAGTTTATGTTGCAGCTTTAAAATACATTTTTAGACAGCTTGAATTAAAGGTAGAATTTCTAACACAACAGACATGAAGTAAAAGTTGCATTTATCGTACTAGTACTATTGTTACCAACTATGATTTCAGCCACGTGGGAAATACCCTTCTAGTTAAGAATAATTGCATATGATTATTAAATAGACTCAGTCAGATAATAATTGAATGGCATATGTTAAAATTCTTTACACCATTTTAATTGTTAAATTTCTTACGGTGGTAACAAAATAGTCATACCTGACAGCTGACAAGCGTTGTTCACTCCATCCAGTAGGCTAGCAGTTACGTACCAGAAAATCAATAACGTACGTACTCACAAAATAAAATATCGCTTTTAGCACTTGTAACATAAATATGAATATCATTGATAAACTTCATTCTGAAACTTTTTTTAAATTTTCAACTAGTACACGTTGTATAATATATTTGTAAAATGAATTTCCGCCAATGTACTAGTAACTTGTACTTGTTACTAGTACATTGGCGGAAACTCATTTTACAAATATATTATAAGTATATATTTCTAGTAGCGTTTTTCATCCATTTGCCGTTCATGATATCATGGTGGAAACTGGAGTGTTGTAAACTCAGCAACGGCAACCTAACTTACCGCACGAGAACATCATAACATCAAAGCCTATAGCTTTTGATATAATTCATTTGTGTATAATGTATATAACATGGAATGTAATATTTGCTAGTAGAAGTTCACAACTTCATTCTTGCCGGTCTTCACTTTCTTTTTATTTATTAATTTATTGACTTACTGTAAATCAACAGGCAGGTAGGTTATGAGAGGTTGGTATCGGTACATGCGCTCAAGTAATCTTTTATCGATCGCCACCTAGATTTATTTTTATAAGGTTAGTAACCAATTAGAGAATAGCCGATTGAAATCAATTGCCATTCTTTGTACATTTTCCCCTATCGTAGAAAAAGATGTATGCGATATGTGCGTGCCTATAACAGAATTTCGGAAATACAAACAACTCGACTTTGTCTCCTATTCTCGAACTCTTCCTTTATTCTGCTAAAGCAGACTTCCCACTCGAATATCGCAATATACTATTTCTTGCATAACTTGGTCGGATTTGTACATAGTAAGAGTTCATATAAAACTACATAAAGTACTTAAAGAATACATTTAATTTCACCCTTGATGGTGTATGCTACCCCTTAAACGTTCTTCTTATAGTTTAGTATTCTGAAATTAAATTATGCAAAATGGAAGAATCACTTTATATGGACTTCCACTCTTAAAGGAGAACGCCTGTGAGAATGAAGTTGTAACTATGCATGTGCGAATAGACCACTTGCGCGATTCAGATTGCTGAGCACAGAGGTTAAAAGATCATGGATCTTAGGGAGGACTGGAGTGGAGAGAGGAATTCCACCTTTGAGGACGCTAGAAAAGCATTGAGACCGAGGAAGATAACAGTTCTTTCATGCTATAGGTCGTTCCAAAACACATGTTGGACAATGCAAGCAACCATTCCCAGCTGTTTCATTTCCAGACCGATAAAAATGTTTTCTATTGAGAACACATGCTTCCTGAAAACGTTTAAAAGCAGGCCCGTATTATTCCACTTCACTTCGTTGTAGGTTGGAAGTCATATTTAGGAGATGTGCTCGTTTAGCTTCTGATTCAAGCAGTCCCGGGTTCAAATAGTCTACTGGTGGGAACTGCTTCTCGTTACTCATCACTAGGGCAAGGCATTTGATGATTTTGCATATTTTTTATATGAAAGTTAAAAGATAGCTCGAATATATATAAATGAGTATCATGAAATAATTTATTAAATAAGGACAATTTGCTTTGCATTTTTTTGTTTTATTTTGCAGTTTTCGTCATTTTCAAGAGATAGGTCATTATTTGGCAATTTTTTGGTCGTTTTCTGCATTTTTAAGTCATTTTAGGTCATGTTTCAGTGGAGGTAGAGAGGAGCTTTTCCATCTCCGCCAAGTGTTCATAGTTAATTTTAATTCACGTTTATTGTAATCACCAAAGCAGTTTGTCTTTTAGCAATAAAGAATTATTTTTTCTTTCTTTTTAAATGGCACATATTTGAAAGGGACAATTTGATGGACATGCCAGATCAGAAAGAATTTTTTTTCGCTAAGGGTGTCCAAGTAGTATAGATTTACTTACTTTTTGGTAATAAAATAAGTGTTCTTTATATTGTAAATTCATATATAACGCACTGACATCCGTTAAATTCCTTTTAGCAATTTATTACTATATAAAAAGGTAAGTATAGGTAAAAATAGACAATTTATTGGTTATTTTTTAAAATTTTGTGTCATTTTTCCACGATTTTTAGGTCATAAATGCATTTTTTATTTTGCATTTTTTCACCATTATATGGTAATTAAATGCCTTTCCCTACTCATCACCAAAATTGATTTGTGGCTCCCAACGTCTCAAAAAGTACCCCTTGGAAACATTAATAAATAAAGAATGAATAAACAATAAATTATTGACCCTCTCAGTGAACCATATGTGTGTATGAAGATAACACTAGAAAGTAAAGATGCTCTTCCACTCTTGGACTTTCGGTTTCGTAGTATTGACATTGAATGGATAGTGACATTCAGGATGAGACGTGTAGGCCTATACTATATATAAACTAAGTTAGTTATAAAAAGGGCAGTCGCTTATTCTTGGGATGGCACACAACCTGTATCTCACAGTATTGCAACTTGACCGTTTTATCATAGGTAACGAGTTTATCGATATATTTGCAACAGCGAGGAAATTTATCTGATGAAATTCGTAATCTTGAGAAGGATTTATTAAGACTATTCCACGAATAAACTGTAACGGTTTTATTGTTTTCTTACTTTATTGTCAATATTCTGTCAGCCGAAAGATCACGGCATACTAGACGAATGGACAGTCCACGAATTGATTCGATGAATAGATCCGAGTTCCCAATGCTACCAATAGTGCGCATCACAAGATGCAGGACGTCCTGGTAGTTGGTTACATCAAAACGCTGTAAAAGCACAGGAACTGGCTTACACCGAATCGAAATTGTATTTTTAATCAATGGACATTGATATTATTTCAATTTCCAAACAAGTTACGTTGTATAAAATATTGTGTTTTCTTGCTGGTTAATGCAGCATGAGACGTATTAATCATCGTACGTTGATGCCGTACGTGTCCAGTAACGAGCTGACGTTTAATCAGATAACATCGCATTCTCATATTAATAGCAAGCATTATATAAGATAAATGATCGTGATTGGTCTATATCCGAGGAAATGCTAAACGTTATTGGTCAATATTAGACACGCGGCGTATGAACGGAATAGCCAAATAAAAACGTAGTTTAGTTAAAATTAGCTGGAGTTTTAATACTCACACGAATCCTTTTATTAATAAACTTTAAGTCTTGGATGAGCTCGAGGGCTGGCCCACGATAGAAGGGTTTTTATCGTATAAAAATAAGTTAAACATTATTTTCACATATCACTGTCTGTTCCGATTTGCCTAACAATACAATTTTGGGGGGGGGGGGGAGGAAATAAAAGTATTTGGCGGGGAAATAGTTTATGTTATCAATTTCCCAAATGTTGAGATTTTCAACAGACAGACAAGCCTTCAAACAACATGATGCACCAGGAGGACACACGGAAAGGGAAATCCCTCCAACCATAACAGAAGCAGAAGTCTGGTCGGTAATACAGAGAAGCAAGCCG
Source organism: Ectobius pallidus (assembly GCA_964059195.1). NCBI lineage: Eukaryota > Metazoa > Arthropoda > Insecta > Blattodea > Ectobiidae > Ectobius > Ectobius pallidus. The sequence goes on from CAXKWD010000013.1 coordinate 20,960,680, forward strand.
AGAAAAGCAGCAGGACCAGATGGCATCTCAAATGAACTCATCAAGGCCTCACTTCCATACACAATTGGCATATGGACAGCACTTTACAATAAATGCTTAGAACTCCATAATATACCGGATACTTGGAGGAATTCAACAATCAAGATGTTGTACAAAGGCAGGGGACCTCAGAACGCACCCGATTCATAAAGGGGGATTGCGCTAGAGTGTGCAGCCTTCAAGATGTTATCCAAGGTAATACAGGAAAGAATTTTTGAAAGAATAATGGAAGTCACGCCAGAAGAACAACATGGATTCATACCTGGAAGATCGACGACTCAAGCAATACAGAAAGTTCTAGAATATATAGGAGAAGCTTTAAGACAACCCAGAGGCAGCGCATACGCGATCTTCGTGGACTACCAAAAAGCATTTGATGGAGTGAATAGGAATATTCTCGTCCGAAAACTCAGGACAGTGCTAGACTCAGAAGACCACCTCCTTAAACTCGTAACAAGCATCCTGGAACACAACGTAATAAACATAAGTGACGGTCAGTTAGAATCAGCGAACACAGTACAAACAAACGGGGTCTTACAAGGCGACCCCCTAAGCCCGATATTATTTAATATGCTCACAAATGACATCGTACAAAAGATCACAACGGAGGAGGTAAAAATACTTCTATACGCAGATGATATGGTGATCCTAAGTAAAGACAGGGCTAAGATGCAACAAGCGATCAACAAGTTAGAGGAATGGTCGAGAGAAAATGAACTGAAAATTAATCAAAACAAGACAAAGGTAATGAAATTCCGAAAAGGAGGACGAATCTCATCCAATGATGTTTTCACATGTGGAAATCACACACTAGATATAGCAAAATCATACAAATACCTAGGGTTAACCCTACAGGTAACCGGATTTACCTTCACAAGACACGTCGAGGACAGAACAATAGCCGCAATAAAAGCCACAATGGAAATTAAAAGACTTAGAAGCCTCTCACTAGAAACAGCAACTTCACTGTTCAAACTGAAAATTGCCCCAATAGCATCCTACGCCATCGAATTAATTTGGTCACACCTAAATTACAAAAACATCAAAGCCCTGGACAGAGTCAAGGCCAGATACCTAAAGAAGACCCTTGGTGTATCGAAGTACGCCCCAACCCGTTTAGTATATCAGCTGGCGGGAACAACAACATTTATAGAAGACCTGATATCAACACACAATCTGATATCAACCCAAGCATGCGAAAAGTTCTTGGAAGAACGAACACAGAAAGCAGCAGAAATTGACCCCGCTTTCTACTGCACCCCAGCCATGAAAGAGGAGGAATGGAAAAGAGCCGACTTCAAACTTCGCCACCTCTACACCCGAGGGGCAATACACGGTTTCCACCACCGCATCTGCTGCAGGAAAGGATTCCACAACGCTGACAGTGTGTCTGCGAACTCTGCAACCGAGTCTGCACGCAATATCACCTGTTCGAGTGTACCCAAAGAACATTACCACTCTCACATTATGCAAAGGACGAATGTCAGTAACTGCCCATGTACAACCCTTTGTACACATTGTGTTTAGTTCCATTTAATAATAATAAAAATTTGAGATTTGTGGAATGTGTACATTTTTCATTTCACCAATTCAATTGTAATTCAATATTGCTAAACGAAAATATTTAAGTAAGTAAGCTAAATTGCTAGCTAACTGTTAAAGGAGCAGAATAATATTTCCTTTGCAAGAAATGGCTAGGTATTTTCTGTAATGTTTAGGCTTATATGGCCTTCGTTATTTAACCGTGTAATTTAATAAAATAAGTTCCTGGATGTTCTCAATTGTAAATAATGATTCGGTATGTTTATTCAGTCCGCCGGCGTGGTCTTGTGGTTAGCGTCGCTGACTATAGATCCGTCGGCCCGGGTTCGATTCCCGGTACCTCCTCGGATTTTTCTGAGGTAGGGAGGTCTGGTAGGGGTGCACTCAGCCTCGTGATTCCAAATTGAGGAGCTACTTGATAGAGAAGTAGCGGCTCCGGTCATGAAAACCACCAATAACGGCCGTGGGTGTCGGCATGCTGACCACATGCCCCCCAATCCTGCCATCTGCCTACGGGAGATGACGCAGCGGTCGGGTGGTAGGCCAAGTCCCTCCAGGGATGTAGCGCCACGGAGTTTAATTTAGTTTTTATGTTTATTCAGCTTATGGTACACTCGGTAGTTCTTAATCACTAGTGTTAATTTTATCTTAAGATTATATTTACCAGAAAAGACATATACGATAAATGTTCAAATGGATTTAATAAAAATAAAATGTCTTAAAAGTGGCCGAAAAGAGCTTTCAATTATTGCGACAGATATGAAACAATTCTGGTGACGTCTGTTAGACTCAATAAAACCTGAAGCAAGTTTGTATGAAATCAAGATACAACAAAGGCTCTGCTATACAATAGAGTTCAGAGTTATTGTAGAACATAATATTCATGCCTCTTCACATTTGTTTACTTAACTGAAGATATTTTGTCCCATTTTCCTCGTCCTTAATATGAACTGTCGAATGATTTTCTATGGAAAAGTCTATTAATGGTAAATGCTTCTCTAAAAGTTGAATAATTGTATAAACAAATCTTACCGGATGAGGAACTTGTATTGCTGGTATTCACACCTCAGTTATATATGTTTTATATTGAATTGACACCTAATTCCTCTTTATTTGACAGTTAACGCGTCCACGACAAGCGTTCAGAAAAGTTTCAATTGAAACTGACAGCAGGAGGAGTCTCCATTAATGAGACAGTCTACTTAATTATTCTGTTCAATACAATGAAATTTCTTTTTTCTCCGTGCAGCTTTATCCTTAAAGAAATGGTAAGTGTATTTAAGAAGTTTTTTTATATAATTATAATTCTATGATATCTCCGGTGCTGGTTAGCTCACATTGTCACCAAGGGGCCGTCATTCCCTTAATTCTATACATGTTCTATTGCATCTGAATAATAACTTCAATTATATTTTTTGAAAAGTCTGTTCAATTTCTGTAACTAAATTTTATAGGAAATATTGTGAAAACATTTTTTTAAACAATAAATTACCCAGCAATCTTTACAGGTTCGCTATTTTCCGAACATTGTTCTTCACATGAGCAACTAGAGAAATTAAATACAATTGTAGGAACATATGATCTACATTCTTGACCGATTTTTACCAAACTGCACACACAGAGCTTTAGAACCAGGAGAAAAATGAAGGCAATAATCATACTGGAACAAACAGTCCCTTACTTATTTTCAGCCCTTATTAGGCCTATATAATCTCTAAACATGTGAATTTTTGACAGATTTTACACACATACCCCGTAAAAATTGAAAAGTTCTAAGAAACGATATACAAATCTATATTCTTTGACCGAGTTTTACCGTATTTGAGAACCCTTAAGAAGAAAATTCTAGGGAACTTTAATATTAAAACAAACCACCCTATCTAACCATATTATGTTATCTCTTTACGAATCTAAATTATTGTATTAATTGTTAACAGGTTTTACACATAGATTCTGTAGAACGAACAAAAATTCCCAGGCAACCTTAATATAAGAACTATCCTACTCTTACCTGTATTCAGCGCCTATTATATGATCTGTATACAAACCTAAATTCATAGATTTTTTTACCGAAAAGTACACACATACGCAGCTGTAGGATAGTGCACAATTTTAGGCAAAATTATTACTGGTACAGACTACCCCTTATGTGTTTTACCACCCTATTATATATGTATAAAAATCTACATTTTCTGCCGATTTTTATTTAAATTTTGCACACAGAAAATTGCAGAGCCAGTAAGAAATTCGAGGAAACATTAATATTCAAACAAATCACTCTGTACATATTTCTACCATTATTCTCTATGCAAATATACATTCTGTAACAGATGTTTACGAAGTTTACACACATATCATGTGTAACCAGTAAAAATTATATGCAACATTAAAATTCTAACTTCAAAACTGTTCGTATTCAACCTCATTATAATAACATAACATCTATACAAAATCTACTTTTATTGACCGAATTTTACAACATTTTACACACCGATAATCGAGAACTAGGAAAATTAATAATGTTAACATTCGAACAAACTAACCCTTCTCACTTCAAACCCTATTATCAATTCTTTATACATGTCTGTATGCTTTCCCTTTCAGCCCCTATTTGTATTTTCTCGATACCAATCAAAATCCTTTCAACGATATTTACAAAAGCTTAAACATAGACATCTACAGCCATCAAAAAAAATCTAGGCGAGATTATAACGCTATAAAACACTAAGTTGTTTTCATCCCTTATAAGATTGTTTAAAGTTTTCAGAACAGGTGCTCTAAGTACAGGTGAATCTACTCTTTGTGTTATACACGCCTGGTTCAAGTGAGCTTAAAGTAAGCAAAAGGAGATTGAAAAAGTCTGCTCTGCAGTGCTCAGTCAGGCAGTTCACTAGGTCCCGTCAAACCCACCAGGTTATAGAAGGCTTGTGACTCATAGTGATGACATTTTAGACAGCCACTGCGATCCAAGCCTGTTATCTCGTCAAGCAAGTTAAATGCTCTGGCTGGTTGCAGACTTACAAAGGGGCAAGCAAGCTAAAATCAGACTATGTACACCTCTGCGGCACATCCGCCGTACAGTCCCGATTTAGCGCCTTCAGAATTCCATCTCTTTGGGCCTCTGAAAGATGGACTACGTGGCGAACATTTTCAAGACTCGGATGCTGTTGTCAAAGCTGTAAGGAAGTGGTTAGATTCAGCTGGTTCCGATTTTTACAAGCGCGGCATGCAGGCTCTGGTTCATCGTTGGCAAAAGTGCATAACGAATGGTGGTGACTACGTTGAAAAATGATAGTCTGTAGCTGAAATATTGCTCTATTTAGCTGTCCTGTTGTGATTTATGTATCTCCTCTAGTTTTCACGTAAAAAAAATAGGACGAATTACTTTCGGAACGACCCTCGTATTTAAGACAAATGGTTCAGAAGCAAAATTGCAATTGTTAATGGTTCTATTTTTCCCTATCATTTTCTAATATCCTTCTTTCTTTTATTATATTATTACTCTTTCCCATTTATAAATGTTTCAGATATCTTATTTTAACTGTATACCTCAGAGTGCAAGTAGAGGCACTGATAGATATCAAGGAAAATGGCCAAAAATTGTGAAAAGTTTGAATTAAATAAATAAAATGCAAACTAAAATTTAAATGAGCTCTAAAGCTAAATTAAGAAATTAATAAAATTAATCTCAGAATAAACAATACTATTAAAGATAAATGTATAAACAAAATAGAATAGTGTTAAAATTGTACGTGTAGGCAATGCAGGAAAATCATGATAAGATAACGCGGAAACAGCAACACAGAGATTGAGGATTCAAAATACAAAGAACCGTAACTGGAGTACATCATTATGAAGATGAAAGCGCCGCTGCCAGTAGATTTTTGTTTGAGTTCATACACGAGAATCTACATATCTATGTGGGTGCATACAGTATTCAAGAAACTACATTCATTGCGCACTCCTGACGGTTCGCTTGAGAATTAAATATAATGTACTGTAGGAATATACCGATCATGCACCACAGATCAAAGACACCGAAACCTTCCCATTTGGCATTGACTAGAAATGCAGTAGTAAATAAAATAATATGGGACGAATACGTTTCCTCTTTTAAAATGAAAAGAACGTAGTAATTTTTAGTGCCATCCAGATTCAAAAAGTTCTAAAGCCAACCATTATATGAAAAAATATATGTTCGTACAAAAGATTCTTCTGCTTTTTCAAATTGTTACATATTGGTAAAATAACACTTTAATAAAGCTACTTTTCTTATAAGGAAGTACTGTCAAGAGTATGACTTCTGATCGAGCAGTATCAACAGACACACGCATTCTACCGGATGCACCACCACCAAATGTTTACAGCTATTTTTAATATCATATATATAAACTTTTTTCATAAGTCTAGCCGGCCTTAGGCCACTTTCCTTAACTTTTTATCTTGTTTGTCGTTTTGTTTTCCTTTCTTTCCTTTCTTTCCTTTCTTTCCTTATTATACACAAGGCGGGACTCAAACCCGCAGCCTCCTTCATCATGGCTGCAAGGCCTTAGGCCTTAGGAGTCCGTCTGCTCTATCCTGTCACAAACATTTAAGAAAGAGATGAAAGTACTCACCATCTCTCTCGCACCAGTGCTGCCACAACGTTCATCAAAACTTGTTTATGGTGTTCAAGGAAGGGGGCGGACAGCACGAATTTTTGCAACAGGGTGGGTGTACCGTTAACCTTGACGAGGATTTCGCATTGTGTTACAGTAGGGGGTAGTTCTTGACTATCTCCATCTCTTTCATCTTGTTTGTGACAAGATAGAGCAGACGGACTTCTAGATACCGCGGCTAAGGAGACTGGAAGCTAGTTAGACCTTTTCCCTTGTACAGGTAGGGGAAAAGAAAACGGACCAACTCTGGTAGGGGGAAAAAACGGACCGAATCTTGTAGCTGATTTCAGAGACTTGTTCACACCAGTGTCCATTTTCTAATGGGTTTCTAAATGGGCTAAGTCAACAGTCTACACTAGAAAGAATTTCAATGCATTCCCTGCCAACCTCCGAATGCCGCTAGGCATGCGCAGTGGCTCATATCGGCAACTTAGATATTTTAGTCGGTCCGCTTTTTTTCCCCTACCTGTACATTGATCTTCTATGTAGAGTTTAATATGAAATCAGAGATTATTAATGGCTATCAGTTAAGATGAACTTTGCATTTTCAGTTGCATAAAAGCTATTCCCAGTTCATTTAATCTCAAATCTAAGTTCAAAATATATGACTAGAAATTTTTCTTCAGTTAATCTACATGCACCTAAGGTACAAGGTTTCATATTTAAATATTTAATTGGTTTATAGCTAATTATCTATGTATCAAATACACAAAGAAAGACTTTAGAAGACGAATCTAGTGTTTCGGTCGAGACGAAGCAGAGACCGAAATTCAATGTGACTCAGCTAAGTTCTTGCGTACGTGGTGCATACATTAGTTTGTAGTAAAAGTTCTCTAAGGGCCAGTTGTATAAACATGTAAACTGTAGTTAGCATGCAAAATTAACTTTCAGTTAATCAACTGTCTTTTTTTGTTGTATAAACATTAATCCAAGTTTAGCTCATCCTAACCAACAGTTTAATAAAACTGGTGAATTTTTGCAAGTTAAAACTTTGACTGATGATTTAGAAATTTTAAATACATTTCAAACAGCGAAAAGACACTAGAAATACATTTTATAAGTACAATGTGAATTATTAATTATTATTTTCATATCATTTCGATTCGGTTTGCTTTCATTTTGTCTATTTACATTAAAAATACAGATACCGGTACCTTAGCTTTGTTGTTGGTTATGGTAGCCCTACATTACAAAATAGCAACATTTATTACTAGATTTCTGATTATTCGGTTACCCCATCTGGTGATGCAATGAAAACCCATCATGCATATCTTGAATGTCATAACAGAAGTAATCTTTTATTAGTACTGAATGACATGTTAACGAAATTTTGGCAGAAGAACTAGACGGAGGTTATGTCTCCCATTGCAATCAAGAACAAAGGGAATTCATGATATGTTTATGATATTCAGAGTCAGCCCTGAGGTCCTATGTGAATTATTGTGATTGGAAGCTTCCAAATAGTTACTGGGGACAAAGGAACCGCCAGTAGAACCGTTCACAATTTGACAAGAGAAAATTATACTTTAAGGCCTTGGTTTATTAGAATTCCAACTAAGGACAGTGTCATAAGAAAACAATACTATATTTCTACAATATTCGTAACCTTCCAGGCATTATAGGTGCTGTAGGTTGCACTTACACACACCTAATCACTTCTATGGACAGATTAAATCAGTTCGAAGCAAAAGTATACATGGCCTCAATGACATGATTTTGAAAGAAAAAAAAAATTCATCTTTATTAAACAGTTGAAATAATACCAAAGACATGTGTGTATAATGCTGCTTTGTCTTTAATTAAACAATTGAAAATCAAATATCAAAGATATAAACATAATATTCCTTGCAAATTTCCCTCAACTTTTGCACTGTTGCCAAATGCTTTATTATTACCTCCAGTTTTTAAAACTGTGAGTTACACAGTCTATGGTTATTTTTATACAACAGTAGCTAGTTATTTTCCAACTTTCAGTTAAAAACATCCATAAGTTTGCGAGTTTTATACAACTGGCCCTAAGTTTACTTCTAACGAGCTATATTTTTCACTATTTTTCAATTATCTTCATAATGAGAGCTAATAGATATGGCGCTTGGACGTATAGTGCATGTTTCTAAACTCGACTTGTTATGGATTTGTTTCTTTTTCTTGAAAGTACTTTAAAAAGTAATCATTTTGAGTAATTAATCTGAATTTATGAATTTAAATTGAAATGACTTGTTACACGTGGCGTATGAGTGGAATAGTCCAGTTAAATCTTCTCAGTATATGCAAAAACACTTAATGACAAATCAATCAATCATGATTATAGCGAAAAATGATTGGGTTGCTCACAACTCCAGTTAGCATCGGGGGCTATAAATTTAAATACAACTCCTAGGATTAGTATGATAATGGATTTACAAGTTATAACTAACGCTGGCGTACAATGTATGTAATTGGCTAAGTAGTGTATTATTTTCTCTTTTGTATATTTTTAAGATTTATTGTGAATTACATAAAATTTATGTTATTTAATAGGAGTGTGTATTTATACATTTTCACATTAAGCTTGCTACTTTTTGTCATCGGTTTTTTGAAAGCTATCTAATCTTGAATAAAACTTACGCAGTCGTTATGTTTTACGCGATTTCCCATAGCCTTTTGACTATGTACTCAGTGGGGCATGAAATACCATCACAGTTTAAGTCTGCGTTTTATTCTAATGAATACTTCTCTGAATTACGAGTATTATCAAAATTCTCATTAAAAAGTAGAAAGTAGGATAAAATTCAGCACACGAATTATGCGTGAAAATTTTTGGAATATCTGTAGAATACAGCAATCGTAAATCGCTCATATTTTCCCACTCACAGAAGTGTTATGCTTAAACTAATTATACAACCCCGCGGGAGTTCGTGGGTTTCCTCATTCGAAATTTAGGTCGAAGCAGTCGACAACTTTGTGCTATTGTACTTTTTTTCCATCTACGGATTCATTAAGCGTAAAGCAGTGAAATAAAGGGAACAAATTCACACCCCTGCATGCGTGACCAGATTATCCCAGTGGAAACTCATCTCTGTGAGGAAGGATTGACGCCCGCACTCAGGTAATTCTGTTTGTGTTCTCAAGTTATGAGTTTATGAAATAAGTTGCTTCTGCACAATTCTTTGTTTCACATTTTGGAAATAAATCTTGCCAAAGGATTAACCATAGCTATTATTTATGATACAAATGGTAAAAGAGAGATCTTTACTTTCTTAGTAGCTATATTTGCGATATATATAAGGTCGAGAGCAACTATCCTATGAGCAAAATAAAAAAGTTTTACCATGCGTATCATACACTATTTTTTAGACAGCCGTTGGTATTTGTGAAATAATAACTATTACATTTATTCTAATGAATTACGTACCGTAGTGCCATATTGGAAACTGCCATCTGCTGCCATATATATACTTGCACATGATCAGTAAGAGGTTATTAAATTTCTGGAGCACGCGCGCGGTTGCCAACATAAGTAATGGAAGATCATTAAATGTAAATGTTACGTTTAATGTCATGTTTTCCCAAGCTATGTTTTTTAGAAAGCAACTTCTCTCCACGAAAACAAGATGAACTTGGTTATAAGGAATGGAGTCGAAAACGATTTTCAACCAAATATTACTTTTTCTTATACAATGAATCAAATAATGTTCAAAGAAATCCTTACTTCGTTCAGTGTCCTTCAGTTGCGCAACCAGGACACTTTTTATATGATGTTCTGCATACATGCATTTCTTCAGGTGTTACAGCGTGTTCTGCTCAGAGGGTCCCAATATCTGATAAAAATTCCTCATCTGATTGAAGCTTTTTTCCTTAGGTATCCTGCTTTACTACTCGTAGTATGCTATGATTTCCAGCTATGTTACAGGACAAAGTTTATGTTATCTCGAGCCTCGAAACATAGCCTCATCAAATTAATAGCTAATTTCTTTAAGAATGAGGTCTGCTCAATTCAGATTTCTCAGTATTTGATATAAATGATTCCAACAGTATTCAGCAAACTCCAAAGTGAAGGGTTAACTATTAATGTAGATGGCTGGCTAGAGTGGCGAGACACAGCATGGCATATGTTACCGCTTGACGTAGGAATCGCTAGAAACCGATACATAATGGTGCTAATTGAATGTGTAAATGCCAGAGCTAGACGTCTACTACCCAAACCACTTACATCTCCATTCATGGCTCCCTGGAACTAGCAAAATCAATTTGTAATATAAATAGCTGAACTTAATTCAAGTTATTCCCCAAACTAAGGTTCAACATGTTATCTCGTAACATGTCAGTATCTCAATTCAACTGCTACAAAATACTTACCATGTTTCATTATTGTTGTTATTAATAGCAATTAGATCATTATCATAGGTGATGCCACGATTCTGCCTTGGAATTCGGCGAGTCGCTCAGAAATTAATCTAGAGGAGTTCCACCAAGTCATGACTTCTATACATAATGACTATTTTACGAATAATATGTAATAAATTACTAATAAAATGTATTTAAATTTAATTATTTTAATATCGTTTTAGATTGACAGTTATATTAAAAGGCATTCAGGACATATAATCAATGTGGCAGTATTCTGTAAACAAAACAAAATCAGTTAATAATAATCATCCATTTATTCAAGTATTGATTGATGAACTTTAAGGTATCTGTACACCTTTAAACTAAACTCCATGGCGCTACATCCCTGAAGGGATTACCTTTAGGTATGAAAATTTTATTGTTAGGCATCAGGGCTTTCAGTTATTATATATATATATATATATATATATATATATATATATATTATACAACTGTATATTAAGACATTTCACAAGATAAATTTTTCGTAATTATTTATAATTTGTTTATAAAAATGTCTTGAAAATTTAGACTATAAATTTGAAACACGATTACTTCAAAACTATGAAAGATAGAAACACAAAATTTTCACTATTTTGTAGGTAGAATAATTCTCTAGTTCCTGACATTTAGTTTTTTGTTCAGATTTTAAATTGTTACAGATTTATATAAACTGAAAATATTTTTTTCTTCACATCATTATAAACAAAAATCTAGAACACAGTAGAATATTCATATATAAAAATTTCTCAATGTCAAGCACTAGAGAACATTTAAAACTTTAAAATGCTACCTAAACCATCTTGATACATTAATTTATAGAAAAATTATGATGTTTGAAACCATTGAATACCGAGCGATTTCCTACATACGGGAAATTGGGAAGAAAGCAAGAAAACTTGTATTGAAACACATGGAAAACACATGTTGGGATAAACGTGAAAATACAATGTTCTAACACTTCATTCTTATCCCAGCATGGCTCCACTTACTTACAAGTGTATTGGTGACAACTAACAGTCAATATGAGAACTTCTAGCAGAGAGGGAAGAGTAAAAATACTGAAATTTAATAGATTGCTAAGGGGCATGGCAAAATGAAGCTTCTTAGCTAAAGGGCTCTATCTAAGGAACTAGCAGCCAGAGCTTAAAAATTTATATTCGGAATTAAAGAGAAAAGAACTGTCTCTCTAAATATGTCGTTTTGAAAGAAATGCAATTTTTCAGATTTTTTCTTTTTTGTTTCTTGGATGTACATATACCTTAATACTGAAGATTTTTCGGTAAAGCGTAACAATATTGATGTTATACCAGTAATTCCTAGCGATGCATACGGGTAAGTATTGTTTCCTGAAAGATGTTAGGCACGTGTAGGAACAGATATAAGATTATCAGCTGCCTAGACGAGTCTATTATCGAAAGGGAGGGAAATTATAGATCTTAATTCATCTCCCACTTCTCAACGGCCTTTCCTTCGCTCGCAAGTTCTATGAAAGGAGTTTTAATCCACTTTTTACTGTTATTTCACATTATTTCAGTTCATCCGGACTTTCGTTAAACGGGTCAATTGTCCCCAAGATTAGAAATAAACGTGGTCTTCCGGGCTGTTGAGCCATTGGGGGATATGCAAAAAAAGTAAGCATAAAGTAAGAGCATCTTCTTGCTGAGAAGTGTAGTCACTCACAAGTCATATGCATAAAAAATCGTTGCGACAGAATACTACCTACTCAGAGCAGAAAGAACATACTTCGGCAACCCACGCGGAACTTGCACCTGCATAAACAATCCTAAGAAAACAAATAAGGGTGTTCATAGAGCAGGGCATTTAAATCACAGCTGCATCAGCATAAAGAGGAGGATAAATAATTCTATCTCGCTGAAGTTTTAAAACATAATACTTTCTTTGTTTTTTGTTTCAAAATCCCAATTATTGCTAGTAAGGAAAGCAGCAATGAAAGTAGTTCTTACATATATAAATTCGAAATTAGGCTTCAGTTTCAGGGAAGTCTAAGTACAAAAAGTACAAATCGTGAAAACCAGGATAAAAAAATAAAACACACATGGAGAAAACTGGGAACAAACCCAAGTTTTGAATAAGTGGAAGAAATAATTCCAGGAAATAATAGAACATGAAACAAACCCATCAATCAGCAAATTTCAACAGTACAATATAAACGAGATAATTATTTTCGTAATATGCAAGAATTAGTTTTTAGAAGTTTACAATAATAATCACTACCTTATAATACAAGTATTCACGTGAAACTTTAAGTGAAGTAATATAATAAATGAAAATATTTATTTCCATAATACTTTAGGATTTAATTAGTTTAACGAAAATTCACTATAACATAATTACAACATTAAATATAAATAGTATTTTTAAAATGTGATATGAAACATTTATATAACTCCCTCTAACTTTAACATAGCTTATTCCAGTGTAGAGTACACGGCTGAATTGCAGTAGTGCACATTCACTTGTATCAGCCTCGTTTCCAAGTCGTATTATTCGCCAGGCAAGACCAAAAAATCCAAGTCTATGTATAAAATGAATGGCTTATAACTAGCCTTCAGAGAATTTATTTTGGAGAAGTTTTTCAAATAAAAGTTTTAGCACTTAGTATAATATATTATAGTAGGCCTACAAATAAGCCTATAAAATCGTTAAACCTATTTCGAGAAAATTAATAAAAATGAAATTTTCTTCAAATAAAGTACTTGTAAAATTGAAAAGAAAGTCGTTGCCGTAGGCCTACCTCGTGTCGCATCCCTGAAGGATACACAATCCATACTTTTATGTAACCTAAGGGTGGCAATACACCTTTCTTCAAATTCTGATATAGAATGAGGGGCCGTGTTGCAGAGAATATGTATTCAGTTGTATTAGATTGATGCAAAGCTTTATCGTTCACCAGGCAAAATTGAGTTTCTATGAACGATGCCTGCCTTGTAACTACCCGTCAGAGAATTTTTGAAAAAAAAAAAAAAATCATATAAAAGTTTAGCTCTTAGCATAAGCACCTCAAATACAAAATTTAAACAAAATCGTTCCACCTGTTTTCGAGAACGTTGCGAAAACTGAACTTTTCTCTATGTAAAGTGGCCAATCCTCGTATCACATCCCCAAAAGATACCTAAGCTCAATTAAAATTGTTGTTTTTATACGATTTTTCGTTCTCGAGCTATGCAGACAAACATCTTTCTGAAAATAATATTTTTGTATTCAGGGGGCCTCAAAACATGACATCAAATTTTGGAGTCTACACAGAGGAATTCAAAATAAAAATTCACATATTTTATTTTCGCAAATTTTCATAAGGAAAAGCGGCAGGGATTGTTTCCGGCTAATCTACAATGCCAGGGGGCTGTCCCTACATTATTTGTAGTTTTCCTTCTTTATGGAATGTCCATATATTTCGTGCGAATCACCCGAGTAGAAAGTAGTGAGTGTCGAATTTGGTAGCTCACAAATTTCCTAGCATATGCTGAACCCGCTCGATCTTTATGCATGCAGAATTGAAACAGGTGCTTTGCGACAGACTACAAAGAGCGTCTTGTCACGTGGGCGCACTGGGAGGGGGAGTCCGCTGGATTTTTATGCATACGACTGCAAGTAGATACTTGAAATCTGCGAGTATAAACTTTATACTATCTTTTATGCATATCCCCCATGGTCTCAGGTTTCCTGAACCTCACGTTTCGCTCGCTTCTGTGGCGAACATCTTCAGAGGTCAACTGGGGTCTTGAAGAGAGCTGTCTGCTCGCCACAGAAACGAAACGTCAGATTCATGAAACCTGAGACCGCTGACCATCAGCCCGGAAGCCCATATCAACCTGCCTAACTCCGGAAGTGTGAACCTACATAAACATATCCCCCAATTATTTTGTATTCACAAAGTTATATTGCACAATTTTATGCTTTCTACATTCCGACCCAACAGTTAATAATATGTTCTTCATTTTATCAAGGTGACAAACTAATGAGAAACTTGGATTGCATATTAAATTTTAGAATACCTTAGTATTGTTAGGCACTACTAGTTGCTTATTGCTGAATGGCTCACTTGTCAAGAATGGCTTGGTATTGCGGCAAGCACAGCGGTGCATATAGGTAAGACACATGCACAAAAATATATTAGTAAGACTAATGTAGAACCTTATTATTTAAAATTAAACTCATAGATTTAAGCATTACTATAATAGAAATTTGATAAATATCTTAAGTTGAAAATTAATACACTAAATAATAAAATTGAAAATTTCTTAACATTTTACTTTTGTTTGACGACACCATTTGTTACGTTCAAATTTTATAGTTAAACTTTCTGTAAACTTAACTCTATCTCTGGATTTATTAAAGTCCATGACATTAACTTTTTAAAGTATTTCTAGTTTAATTCAATTAGGCTGGTTTATTTACTTTAAAATCAAGAAATGAATGTTTCTACTTTCTGAACTATAACACAAGAAAATAGTTAATATTTGTGCGTACAAAGTACGTAGGATGGATAATTGAACGTTATCTCGACGCATTGATTAAACAAAACTACTTGATGAATTGTTGAATAAGAAAGGCTCTTAACCCACGTTCACATTATTTATTTGGTTCCGGACTGACACCAAGCCGAAATAATCTGGGGGGTGAGACTGTGTATTGCTGAACCACGGCAAATGACATTCATTTACGGAGAGAATGGTGAATAAGTTATGCAGAAACGAGATAAGGCTGACTTCCAGAGAGCTTATGATTCTATTAACAGGAACAAGTTGTACATTATATTGATTCTATTCAGAATCCCTAAAGTGACTTATTAGAGCAGGTAACTGAAGTTTGTATCGACAGGGAAAATGGGTAAGCAGCATTCTCCACAACAAGGAGAGCTGGGTTATTTCAATGAATTCAATTGCGAGTGAATCCTGTTAATCATACTAGTCAGTATCAGAGGAATACGATGTATTTACCACGTTATTACACAACATGTTGTACTTCCTACAATTAAATTTATATACCCATGTGCTGGAAATACCATTTCCTACATCGTACACTGATTTCCTACAACTGTTCCGATTTGTTTACTAAAACCATTGTTACTGATGATTTCCTCAACAATGTAGGCCTATGAATCTGGTCAAAATTTGCCCTAATTTAACTTTTGCAACACAGAATAAAGTTAATTACATGGCGATATTATACTGCTAATAGACCAGAAATTACATGGCATGGTAGATGAATGGACAGAAATTTTACAGAGGAAGGGGATGATAAAATATACGAAAAAAGTAAAGTGATGCAAATGGGAAGAACAGAAGAAGCCACAGTGACAATGATAACTTGAGAACAATTATCCATCAAAACTGAAAAGTAAAACAAGACATTTTGAATAATACATGAAGAGCAATAGTACATAAGTTATTATGAACTTAGCAGGGGAAAATAAATAAACTCCAAAGTAATTAGAGATATACAAAACGACAATAGTACCTATTTTTCTAAATGGGATTAGTTGGCCAATGACGAACAGGAAAATAAAGAATACAACAGCAACTGAAATGAATTAGACTGTTACATTGTTAACTTCTGAATGTTCTTGTAGAGCAAGACGGTTTAAAATCCGAATGCGTTAAAAGGTGAGAGAATGACATGAGAATGAATATTTCCAGTGGAGTGGAAACAATCAGAGGACAGGAAGTCTTGCTGTAAGATTTATTGCACAGCTTCTAGCTTGAAAACGCACATTAGGCCAGTGCCGTCCAGGCCAATCATGTTTATGGAAATATATGAATCCTCAGGGTCAGCAAGGGATGTGTTTAAACACGCGCTACACAGATAATGCCTTGTCCACTTTGGGGATTAATTCTCGCCATTCTAAATGAACGTGTCTCCCCAAATCTCCGCTTCCAAAGTCACCCAGGATTAAATACAGAGACAGGCGGTACAAAAAGTGAAATAAAGCGTTTAGGCCTATTTTCCTTAGAAAATAATAATTCATGGGTAGAAACATATTATTTCCTTTATCTGTACATATGGCGTTATGCATATGGTAAAGAATGTAATCTATTCGTTGTTGGAGTTTTCACGACAATTCCATGTTTTGGAGAGTCCCAAATATGAAATAAAAAAAAAATTGTTGCAGAATGAAGTTTCAAACCACAGTTGGACTTATCAAATATTAAGACACGAAGGACACTGAGGGCAATCTCTTGATGTAAGCACCGCTTTACTTCAAGAATACGCCCGAAACAATTATATTTTAACTATGTGTTACAAATTTACAGTTCGTCTCGGTGGTGCAGAGGTATATTGCCTTTCTCTGGATCCGAAAGTCGCTGGCTCAAACCCAGTCGGGTTGGTGAGTTTCTAGGACCTAAAATTGGGCACGAAGCCTTGCTGGAGGGACTAAAAATCGTACATTTACGGCGTATTGAAGAAATAAAAGCATAAATTAGAGCATCCGGACAAAAGTAAAATTCACCCGGCCCTTTCACGTCCTAGTAGGAGAGATTGCCCCGTTGCCGGTCAAGCCTCGTTACCGGTCAACAAGTAGTTTACACATTAAGACGCTAGATAGCAGCAGAAAACGGTTATGGAGTGGTAGGTAGTACAAAGATGAAGAAAGAAAAAGGAAAATATATACAAAAATAGCGATAATAACACAGACCAACAGCCATTTTGGTGCCTTAGAATTTATACCAATTTTTGGGTATATTTAGGTCGCTGATGCCAAATGTGCCATTAGTTTTGCCCTATCAGCTTTAGTTTTGCCCTATCAGCTTTAGTTTTTGAGATGTATTACCATTATGCATTTTATCCCATTTTACGTTTGATATAAATAAAAAACAGTGCCTATTTTTACTTCTAAATCAAGTGAAGAAAAGAGCAACATACTAACATTACATTAACGTTAATATAGTATATCATGGGGTCTTTCAAAAAATTGATATTATCACGCATTTTACTGTCGTTTATGACTTATGAGCAGTCAATTTGAGGGCCAAAAAATAATCCAGCTTTTAGTTTTTCTTTACTTCGCACAGTTTTCGTCCTACGTGTCCAAAGTATGATCAAGAACCTTCACTAGCTATATTATCAAGCAAGATTTTGTTTCGCTAGACTAAGAGTTCACGAATAAAATCTATATAAAAGTAGATGTGGTAGAGTAAAACTTTTACATATTTGGAATAAGCACACTAAGTATAGCCCAATCCGGTAAAACATCTGGGACACCAAACAAAAAGTTATTTTTTGTTGGGCTGTGTAATAGACGAGAGATGACAATAATAATACAATATGGTACAAAACAATACATAGACAAAGATTATTCCTCATGCCCCTCCCTTCCATCCTCTTCGACCCTGAGCTGTCGGACTTAAACAAGAATTTCCGCACCAGCTCTAAGGATTTTGTTTCACTCAACAGTTCGAATATCGCCATGTGACCTCTTCTAGATACAACAGTCCGGCAGATATCGTTTCCTAAGCATCTCAGTGGCTTCACATTCAGAGAGAATATTCTGTGCTGCCTCATCCTCTTCACATAGTGTTGCCTCATCCTATTCACATAGTGTTGACGTGTTTCAGCGATTTCCAGGCTCCTAGGTGAAACCAGGCTAAACCCGTCCTGCCTTCAAGTTTGGATAACAGATAAATGTAACATAAAACTTTTTTCTTGCTTATGATATATGAGTAGAAGTACCTATTAAAAATATACCTATTAGAGTTTGCCATCTGGACCGCCGATCCTGATTTTTTACGATCTGGCCCTTCCCTGAAAAAGTTTGCCGAACCTGGTATTAAGTAACAGTCACCTTTCCATTCTATGTAATGTTTTGTAGATACATATGTAAAAATAAAACGAATAGTATTTCTGTGTGATTAGCCCTATTGCGAACACGTGACAAGAGTTAACAGTGGATACTTTTGTAAATATAAATTATTAAAAGTATTATGAGTTATTTCTGTCAAACTTTTTAACAAGGAGAGGAATGTACCGGTCAACTTCCTCGGCAACTAAGATTAATTGTGCACCATGCACAATGAAACAAAACATTAGCGTTTCAATCACGCTGTTCACTATTTTGCGTATTCTTGTCTAGATAGAATTTTTTTAAATGTAAGGAACTCGGACTAACATATTACAAATTGTGCCCATCATTATACGAGTCGAAGCAACTATATTTAATACAACTAATTCAAACAGCAAATGGGATTCACTTCTCTAATCCTTATGATTATTTCACAACTCCTACCAAGGAGGGTACGGTATTATTCCCTCCTACAGTTTAGGCCTATGTACAGGAAACTGACTTCAAGTGCTGTATAACTCCCTCACTTTATGCCTACTGTGTGGAGCTGTTCACAATTAATCACAATTAATCGGAATTAATTTTCACGCACTTCTATTTAATTTGAGCAGCTAGTTTTTTTGTCCGTGTCTATCTTTAATGATAGACATGATGTAGGCACATCGCTATACTAAATGTAATAGCAGATTTCAACATGACAATCCGTAAAGTTCCCTTATAAGTACTGTTGTCCAAAGCAAATAACTTTTCTGTGAAGGATGCGAGGAATGTGATCGTTACGCGCGCAATTAAGCCTCAAGCAATAAGAAACCCCCTCTAAGCAGCAGTGCATCCTGCAAGAACTATAAATTAGCGACTATCGGTCTTACTAATAATCCAGTTGTAACATTTATACCAGGAATATACACAGCTGAGGAGAAAACATGTACTAATAATCCTTGCATAAGGCTGAATGTGTGCAACGCTGTATAACCCCTTGTACAAGCTTGACGTAAATAATAAAGATGGCCGATATCCGTAACAGCCGGTCGTTTCGTACTTGTCAGAGCTTGAATTTTGAGATTATGCATCCATTCTTAAGATGATTTCATAGGAAACATTCGGAGCTGCTTTTGCGGATTTATAAACATTGTTCCTTGTTCGCGGGACATATTTCCATAATTTTACCCATGATTACAGCTTTCTGAAAACAATATAATGAAATGCTGAAACTAGACCTTCTCTCGGCAGACGACACACCACTGTTTGTTCACTGCTCCGACAGATGGCGACATTGACGTCTGCAGTCCTTCATAGCCTGGGGTAGTAACATCATGACCAGCGTGACGTGTTTGATGACGTTTCACGTTCAAACCCAGTGTAACCCTTGGTAGTTATACTGGGTTTATTAGTAATACGGCTTATGTAGAACTTGCGTGGTGAACAACCAAACAACTGTTCAACCCAAATATAAGCAGCTTTTATAAGTAAGGCTGTATAAGTAGGCCTATAAGTAATAAATAACATGCAAATATAGCTTGATTAATGAAACTATGGGATGGTGACAAAAATTATCCTGGATCAGCACAGTACGTAAACCGTTACCCTTGGTGAAATATCCAGTAAAGAACTAACTCTGTGTTCTCATTTTCGTGGTATCCTAAGTCTATGGCATTTATGATATACACAAAGCAAGGACAACAGCGAAATAGGTGACGTTTGTAAAGAACGAAGAGACCGCTTTCATAAAATATGATTGAGTGAACACTCCCTCAAAGTCCACAAATCATATAATTCTACTTATTCCCAACATATTCCATTGATTTCTCTCTCACTTGGGCCCAATTTCAATCTTACAGCTTCTCACAAATCACAGCAGTTTCCGATCCGATAGGATTTCTCCCTCACCGATCTTCACCTATTCAGAAAAAGCATTTCAAACGGCTAGTCGCCTCCTAAGGGAATGTAACAATGTCCTCCTCTACCTCAAGTGAAGAATATTACCGTGAGATCCTTGATAACAATTGTCTTCGGAATTAATATAGTAATGCTGAGCATCAACCTCGTGTGTCGAAAAATTCAATTTTACAGGAGAGCGAATAACCAGTTTAGTATCTTGAGCATAATAGCGAAAGAGCGGGAGGGTATGAATGCTAATGTAAATAAAAAAATGGAGGGAAACAGCTGACATGGGAGTTAACAGCATAAGAATCTCGGTGGGAATTAACGAAATACATGGTAGAACCAGATATATAAAATTGCGTTGACATACGAGAATATTAAATAGACACATTGTGTCAAGTTTATAACCTAGCCTTGACATAAAATGTTTTTGCAGAAGATTCGGGAGGTTTTCTTTGAAGGGGATGAAATGAAATATCATATTGTCAATTTTTTGACATAAAATGTTGCTATTCAACACAATCGTAAATTCAAATTTTAAAATGTAAAGAATACTGAAAATACACTGTCATATGCACGCAGATGAAACAGGGGCTGTATATCTTGCGTATAATAAATGACGTGACACAACGGTCAAGGGCAGTGGTTGAGGTGAATGTTGGTAAATGGTGTGAGTTAATTAGCATATTCTATCTCAAACTATTTGGCCCTATAGTACAAGTTTTTAATTCTCCCCAGAACATGAATTAAATTCCTGATTCTGGTTGGAAGCTATTCTTTTTTCTGATTTTTTGTTATCGATTTTTCATAAGTAAACTGGTAATAAATATTTAACAAAATCTTAGTGGACTTGGACATAATCAATAATAAAATAATGAACAAAATAAATTGTTTTTCTTCTAGAGAAGAAACAAGGCTTCGTATAACACAAGAGTTCCCTATGATTAAACTATCATTGTTGGTTATTTACATGATTTTAAAATTACAAAATTAGGATCAGGATTAATATTATGTTTAAGCGAAAATTGAATTATTATTTAGGGTTCGATTCCCCGCCCAGGAAATCCCAAGATGATACAAAATAAAAAAAATTACGATTTCATCTATATGGCTACTAGTCCCAAAGCAAAATGATGGGAGCTGTGTTTCAAATCAACCCACTACATACTTAAAAATAAATGATTACTAAGCTGACTAATATCCAGACTGCAGCCTATACTGCTTGTCTGCGGACCACAAGAGCAACAAAATGTTAGGTCTTCCCCTACATAACTGAAAAGAAGGACTACAGATACACGATACATGTAATTAAAGGTAGTCTATACATTACCAACAAGCACGGAACTTCACCTCAAGATGAAATCATAAAGAGTTCAACTCAGAAAAGACCGAAAATAGCGCCAACTTCCTCTCGGAGGAGCGGGCACTCGAGTGATGCCATCATCTTGGTGGTTGGGCAGAGAATGTCCAAAACGCAGCCATAGGCTCCATTTATAGTAAAAAAACTGGACCAAACGAGAGCCGTCCAAATAGCCCTAAGTACAACCAATCACACATTTCCCTGGAGCCAAATTAAACAATGAAACACATATGCGCGATTTGGAGCGAAATATGAATTATATATAGACAGAAAAAGCACAGGTAATTATTCGTAAACATACCAGAATATTCAGTTACCAATGAGGGGAGAGATTGATTAGTGGAATGACTCTCAAAAGTACATAGCAACAGCAGTCCGGGAAAGAGTGATTGTTGCTTAAATTCATATGGTTATTTTTGTAATTATAAGCTATCAACTGAAAATATTTTTTAAAAACTGACACAGGATTTTATAAGGTTGCAAATCACTGTAAACTCTAGGTCTAAATTAGTGGCAGTTATGTTAGCAACAGTCAGATTAGTAGTTTAACAGAGTTAATCCTGTGTTTGAATGGCAACTCTAGGGGTCAATATCTCCGAATACCCATATACTCTCATTTTCATCGATACTATGTTTTCTTGTACATCTTGCCTTTCATGTAGGCCTAGCACAATTAAATGTTCGGGAGCACCTATAGGTTTTCCACAGTAAGTTATTTCCACCTTCTTCCACTTCCTTCTTTTAGAACTATTGAAATCAAACTGAAAGCTGTATATTATGCATGTATTATACATTTTCAGGAAACTCTTGGTAGGCTAGTAGTACCGATTATGTGTACAATAATTTCGATGGTGTTAGCATTATAGAATGATTAGATGTGTTTCTTGTAACTGACTCGTAGCGAAGTAGTTAAATCATTAGCCTTTAATTTCAAAGATACCAGGATCGAATCGCAGGACACCAGGTGTAGCCTAGGCTATAAAACGAAAACTAGTTAATGTTTAATTAAGAGTTAAAGTAAGAAGAGTACATTATGAGTTGAGGAGAGGGGAGAAGGAAAGAGGAAGTAGGGATAAAGGGGGAAAAAATGTTGTTCAAATTTATATATGACTACTCAATCGGTGATGTCATCATTGCCGCCATCTAGAAATGATCATTCTCTTCAATTACCCTATCTTCTTATAGCTGAGAAAAAACTCCAGAATGGACCCTAGCTACAAAAATGTCCCGACCAGGAATCGAACTCGGGACAGAGGAGAGCGAACTCGCCTATGCCACAGCAGTATATTAATGAACGACTGTCGACAATAGGTCTGTTCGCAAAGCTAAATCATGTACTGTCAAGTACCACGACGCATGCGCACATTTTCAATATGCTGGCATATGACATTGTGCGCATACGTTACGCAGCGAGACCGACAATATGCGCATGCGTAATGGTCCGTGACAGTTAGGGATTTACTTTGCGAACAAACCCTATAATAACTCTTCCATCTCAGTGGTAAAGTTCAGTCTTACAGGATTACATGGCAACAGCAGGTGGCAACAAGAAATTCAATTTAGAATTGAGAAAGAAGTAAGGAAATAATGTAAGAGAGATATATGAGTATACTGCAAGTATAATTCTGTCGTACGATTATAAAAATGTAGCAACCACGGTGTAATAATGTGCAGTAAGCATGCAACTAGACGCACGCACAGCTGTGCTAATTCAGTGACTCTAGCAAATTAATGAGCTCCACCTAGTTCCTGTACTTCACTGTTAGGCTACACAAGTTGGTATTTGAGTCCTTGAATGATCTGACTGGGTATTTCACATTCCCTACGAGGTATCTTAGCCTATAAGCAAACACATCGTTTTAAGCTCAATAAGGTTTGTATGGGAGTGTAACTGGGATGAAGTTGTGAGACGAAAGTGGTTTTCGTCTTTAAACGGGAAATTCCTCGAGATATCTCTTTAAGAGATGCACCAATAGTGTGTTCTCTTTCCGCTTTTGTTGAATATTGAGTTGTGTCAGTTCATAATATACTAACATCCGAAGTCTTGAAAAACGTCAAGATAAAATTTCACCCATCCAAAGTTTGATGTCTCTGTACACTATCCCACTTATATGCCGCGTGTTTGATATTGACCAATAACGTTTAGCAATTCATCGGATATAAACCAATCACGATCGTTTATCTTATAAAATGCTTGCTATTAATATGAGGAAGCCATTTTACCTGATAAAATGGTCAGCTCGTTACTGGACACGCAAGCATCAATGTGCCGTGGTTAATACGTCACACGTTGCCAATAAGCAGCACGAAAACAGATTATTTTATACAACATAACTAGTTTGGAAATCGAAATAATATAAATGTACATTGGTTAAAACACAATTTCGATTAGGTGCAAGCCAGTTCGTGTGCTTTTATTCTGTTTTGCTGTTAGCTTACCTGAATTAAATAAACTATGTCTTATATGCACAATTGGTAGCACTGATCACAACATGTTAACTCGAATCGATTCATGGATGATTGATTCATAGTATGCCGTGATCTCGTAGCTGTTAGTTTTGTTTTTATATAATAAAGCACGAAAGTAATTATTATTTGTATAATCCGTTACATTTATATTAATGGAATAGTCTTAATAAATCCAACTCGCGTTGACGAGTTTCATAAAATAAATTCACTCCTGCTGCGCAATCGCGAATCTATCGATAAACTCGTAAACTCTCGTGCGATTACAGTACCTACGATAATACGGTACTAACTCTCTGCCTTTATTCATATTCTGTTTTCTAATGTAGCCTATGGTTAACTTGTACATTGTAATTGCTTCCTGACAATTGTCGGTATTGTTAGAAGCATGATTATTCTTTGAAATTTCTCCCTGTAAACTAACCAATGCTGTCGTTTATTCTGATATTACTCATTTTTCTATCGATGCAAGTTATAAGAACGTATTTTTCCAGTACGTATGTTTACCGGTTTACATATGCACTTTAAATTATCTTGTGTAATGATAAATAAAGATTAATTCTGCGTTTGTCGAGTGTTTTACAAGCCATGTCCATTCCGTAATATTATCCATTATATGTTGCCAAATCTCAACTTTCTTCAAGGGGCCGTGAATTATCTCATCGATAGAGTTGAAGGTATCGAGAAAACCATGTCACCAGTAAACATTTAGAATGAGTAACGCCTTCCCAATAGTAGCGGTGTGGATAATGCACATGTTTTTACGCAGTGGCATGGTACGGGTCGGTATGGCAGTATCTGACCCATCGGCTGGCCTTTTAGAAACGTCTGAATACAATTTCTATTTCCGTGCATTGGAATGGGGATCGTCAAGCTAGCGTGACGCCTACAAATCGATTCTATGTTTGCTTCTACCAGCCCCCAGCCCTTTCTCCTTTTATTCCAACATTTTTAATCACCATACCTTGTATATTTTCTTTCCTTGCAGTTCATATTAGGCCTTCCTACATCTGTAGGTCTATAGGGGAAGGTCGGACAGTAAACTCGTTTCCCAAATTCAGTCCTGAGCAGATACTTCATGAGATCTGTCATAGCGTTACGCTATATTATCCTGTAACCATCATAGGTCGTTCAAAACCTCTCTGTCTAAGTGATACCTCGGAGGCGCTGGAGATCAATTAACCATTAACCATGGACGTGAGGTCTGTGTGACCGTAGTAAAAACATAGCAACTATTTCTGTCTAGATATCGTCTTCACAAGTGTGTGTTTTTTACTACCTTCCATTCACAATACCTTTTATCACCCTACCCATCAGTGTTAAAGAGAGCCGTGCTAGAAGACAGTGTATTTTTGTAGCGGTCTATGAGGCCTCAAGTTCATGGTTACTTTTTTCAGTTTACTATTTTGTGAATAACAACGAGTGAACAGCCGGAACCTTCAAAACTGGTAGGACCTAGAGCATAGGTGAGCAACTGAGGCGAAACGTTTTAGTTCCCATCCCTTGCTGTGACGTAAGAAACCTGTTCTTCATGTTCAGTGTCACGTCGAAACTACTTTATGCTGACGTCAAGGGCGACTGTAGTGGGAGAAATTCCCCTACCGCACAGTGACACGATGTGTCACAGATGCGCACCCATGACCTAGAGTTTTAAGACTATCTGGTGACAAGTAGGTGTACGCTGAAATTATTTCCGTAAAATCGAACTTTGAAAGTTGTGGGAGAATGATTTCTATGGGAAAGATGTTGTAAGCTAAGCTACTGCAGTTTTAAACACTGTCACTCATTACGGTGAACTGGGATTAATATCTAGTTGGTAGTGATGTGAATGACGGTACTTAATAAACTTTTGTGTATATTAGCTGTTCGTTTGAAATATATCAACGTTTCTTCGAATCTGCATTATCTTGCATTTGTGATCCAGTAAGTCAGATGTGTGTCCCATAAAATGGAGTAAAAATAATGCCTCGGCAATTAAACATTAAGGAATCAATTTGCTTGAATTATATTAAAATTCACATTTTTAAGTTTTCATTGTTAAGAGAGCTTTAACCCTAAGCGGTCACTCAGACCTCACATCCATGTTAACGTAACAGAATAATCACGTTCATGGTTAGGGTTAATGGTCTCCAGATGAATGTCAGCTACATTACTGCACCAAGAGTAATATAAAACACGTATAGTCAGGCCTGCAGCATTTATTTTATTTTTTATTGCGCATGTCTTTACAAATATGCAAAACTAGTTGTTCGCAACTAAGTGGTCGCTCTAATCCTTACACTGGTTTGGTGAAACTTTGTCCTCACCCATCATCTTGCACTGAGAAACCAGCTCATAGGTATCAGAGCTGCTTGCTATAGCCAGACTTTTACGTGCTCGGCTCGAGAAACTGGGTTTGAGGTAGAGGGGACACAGCAATCTGAATAGAGTATACTACAGTCCCGCTATTCCGAACCCCACTATCCCAAAAATCCGCCTATCCCGAACAGAGTTCAGAAAAAATGCCGAATTTTTCAACTTAAAAAAGGAGAAATTAAAAAGGCGTTCGTGAAAAAAGGACATTTATGTTATACAGAGATGTCAAATAGAGACATACATAGAGCCTAAACTTGAAAACGCCTGAAACCAAATTGGAATGAAAGCTGGCACTTAATTTACGCCTTAACAAGTCAATACATTGATATTATTCATGAAATTCACTTATTCCGAATTCCCGCCAAACCGGTGTTCGGTCCCAATTAGTTCGGAATAGCGGGACTCTACTGTAATTTGCTTTGGAAACCGGCATGCAAACCGTAAGGTGAAATACCAATGGAAGTTTCTGAAGTGTGGTATATTAATTTTCGGGTCTATACAGGCCTACAGCAATTCCACAATCTTTGTATAAAATATTTTCCACAACATATTTTTTCACACGTTGAAACGACATATTTGATCTTTATGTTCTTACTGGACTCATGTCTACCTGTACAATAGGACACAGGCGCCTTTCAAATTACAAATGGTGCTACAGTACAAGTTCAAATTCAGAGTTCTTCAAGATGAATTTCCACTAGAGTTTTTCCTTTGAAGAAACAGAACACAGTCTTAAAGGTATATCTAGCTTTTGTGTTATTTCTTATAAGCAAATATACCTCTACTTTCTTCTTCGTGTGAAACAGTTTACCATCGGAATATGGAAGTTAACATTTGCTTTTGCCTGAACTAAATTTATATTCAATAGTATCAGTGTCGTACCATCACCTATTTTCATTACTTTAAAAGTGTGAATCCGAACCACTGAATGTATTGCATTTACAAAACAAAGGAAAAAAATTAAATACTCTCGAAAGATTTGAAATATATAAAAGGAAAAACATTATCATAAATGAAGAACCTATTTACACAACCCGCTATTTGAATTGTACAGCAGGGGGAGGGGAGTTACAAAACAGAGCAAAGACCAGTACATATCTATCGACAGAAGGCTGAACATCCAGCCCACAACATAACATTTTCTACAAGTCATGCAGAAAATCGTAAGTAAAGATACAGACATCATACTTGTATACTCCTAGACCTGAAGATGATGTATTAGCATCGAAACGCGTAGTAGAAAGAGGACAGAATCTGCATTTTAATACAAGACTTCTATTTTATGGACATTAAATACATTTTTAAAACCGTTTTAAGCATTTTTAGTAATAAGCTTACTTATGACTAATTTAATGTATTTATCACAAGTTTTTATATCTCTGGACTAGTAGTTTATTCTACTTATATATGTTGAATGTGTTAAAATAAGAGATGTTTTCAAAATAGGTTAAATTTATAAGGTTTTAAATACTGAGCATAGGTGGTAATTGTAATTCAAAAGAAAAATGGGCTTATAAATTTAAACTTACCACAAGAAGCTCTATCAAAGTTTGTTGTATGAAAATGTGTCACTTTATTTCATTTCACCCTCTGTAGAAAACCATAAAGGCCCTGCTTGTTTTCCAATATACATAGGCCTACTATTAACTTTTAAGTCTCTTTTTCTGTAAACTTTTCCACACTCAGGTTCCGTTTTTTTTTCTACTGAGTATATATCATTCGCATTTGTACTATGTGTCTAAAATATAGGTAACTTCACTTAAGTGGGAGGATTTCTTTCTATATGGTCTGGAAGAAAATAAATAACACATTTTTATGAATTTTTGTAGGAAAAATTGTACCCAAGGAAAAATAATTATCAGATGAGTTTAATTACATTTCTGTAAAAGTTCATGTGCATTTGCTTTTTTAAACTATGTATGAAATTGTGCGTGAAATTTCACTCCTTGTTATTAGTAGAACCAGAGAAAAATTAACATAAAATCTTGAAATTCAACATTCGCGGGGTGGGACATTCCGACTCTCCTTAATATCTTGGCAAGTTCTCAAGAAAAGTCACTTCAACATGAGAGGACTTTGAGTTGATATGTCTTCAGGGGACAATCTAAGAATAAACTTTTTACTACTCTCAAACTTTTCATTTGCGTGTTCACGTATCTTTGAAAGTTTTCAACATTTTTTGTTAGGAACACTAATATTTGACACAAATTGACCAACTTCACAAACTGATGTTCATCTTTCTGGAGTTACTACTTGCAATTATTTTAATTGATAAGTAAACATCTAAGATATTTTACTTATCACGCACCAGTATAACTCGATCGGTAAGACATGAGCCAAACACGCGCAGATAGCTTATCGTCCGCCGGTAGCAAGGGAGTAAGATCAGAAGAGAATGCATATACTGTACTATTCATTCCAAACTATGCGGTTCATAATAACCCGTAACTATTGAAAACAAAAATAAAGTGAATCAAGTATTTTTATTTTTAGTTATGAAATATTATTTAAGTAATGGTATGTAACTCACAGAATATCGCTGTTGGGTCTTCACTATTGAATGCTATAAGTAGTGATGGGAACCATTCGAATGAATTCATTCGAAATATTCGATTGTTAAAATCATTCGAAATGTTCGAGATGTTAAAAAAATCATTCGAATGATTTTGCTCTGCTCCAGACTAGGGTTAGAGCGCTTCGCTTACTGAACTGAAGTGTGAAAGCGAATGAATTCATTCGAATGCTTCTTCAACCTCTCGGAATCTGGCTTTTCGGCTCGTTCTCTCGTTCATTCGATTGTTTTCGTGTTCCATCGTGTCCCAGTTAGCAAAGCGTTCGGTAACTTCCATCTCTCCCATTCCAAGTGGGGATGGCATGACGCAGAGCTAGTTTCAACCCCAGGCTACAAAATATATTTTGACAATAAAATAGCCGTTCTCTCGAATATTAAAAAGTTCAATTTTTCACAGATTGTTCCTATTTTACATCCATCATTAGCTTCTACATGAAACATATGCATTTTCAAATGGATTATTTATTTGATTAATCACCGTATGTTATGAATTATGATATTAAATACAGCCATTCAATTTTTATATTTGATGCATTTATAAGATTTTTAAGCAGTACCAACATTAGCTATTTACATAAATGCATATCTTCAACAACCTAAGCTATGAGTATTTACAATCTTACAAAGTTAATTATACCAGTCAAAAGTAATATTCTAAGTTATACTTTAATTATTGACTCGAGATCAGATTACTTAATCAGGAGGCAACATTGCAACATGTTGTTTAGAGTCCATTTAGATATCAATCATAATTCATAATTCTATACCACATTGAACTGTTGAATTAGTTAACTGAGACATGTTCCAATTACCTTCATATTTTATAAATTATCTAAGTAAGAGCATATTTTCCGCGACAAACTATAATATGGGTATACTAATTTAACCTTTTCACTTCTGTTGTTTCTACTATTTTTGTCTAAAGATTTGCAGTGTTCCAACATGTCAGAGAACTGGCAACATCTAATTTATTTTAATGGTAATGCCACCAAAGTGGGAATGCTTGCATTTTTTCCCTTTTAAAATAAAAAAAAAAAATCATCCACCCCTAAAGGGTTGTGTTCAGAAGGTGAATGGACTTGCAGTCTTTTCAATTTCCACATCCTAATAAAGGGGAAAAAATTAGGAAGAAAGGAAGGAAAAAAACCAGACCCCATCGCCAACCTACATGTGCTCAATCACGGCTCAGTTTACTCAGGCGGAAATACTCTTCGGCCAGGCTTTGCAGAGACCTTGAATTGCTTTTGTCGGTTCCTAATTATACAAGAAAATTATATATAAAACAACAAACATACTTCTTTATAAAATTAATAATTATTGAGATACAGATGAAAGACCCACGACCTATAGTACATGAAAATAGCATTGTACTAATCTTTATTCTACTGTTTATTGACTGAAATGTTCGTGTTATTTCTTGTCTTCTTTTGATTCGTTGTCTTTGAACAGTTATGTCTGCATTTATGCAAAAATACTGCAATATGACGTAACACTACCTTCAGTATGCTATTATAACACAGTAATAAAATAAATAGTACTAAATTTGTTTCACATATGCTCTCACATACGTGTTATTGAATTTCTTAGTTAAACGAACGATGTCTACCCTATTAAATAATAATTTGAAATCTTCAGATTTAAATAGATTTGGAGATCTTATCGAATTATAGATATAATTACTTTACAGCATCGCATATAACTGACAATATAGTTATTCGGATTTCCGAACGTAATAAAATAAACTGAAGAATACACTGTACATAATCAATTAAATAACTTATTTACCTTAATTACTATTTATTAAACTTGAAAATTTGAATGGACCTAATACTAAAATTAGATACATTTCATTTCGTTGTATTCAAATTTGGTCGTGAAAATATATTTATCTATTTTAGGCCTACTATTGTATTTTTGTGTATTATATTTATCCTTCCATGCTTTAACTTCATATTAAATATTACATCGCTTAATTAGGAGCTTAGGGTATACCAATAAGCCGTGTAATAATAATAATAATAATAATATAATCTGTTTCTGTTGTCGTTATGTTCTCTATTCATTGGGATTGATAGGCCTATACAGTTATAATGATTATGATAATATTATTAGGTGAATAGTAACGATAAGTCGTGATAAGTAAATATTCAATCCTTTGTGAATGGGATATTAAAATTAACCTACGGCAAATGATTTTTTTATAGTCAAAGATAATGATGCAAACTTATTTTTGTTATTAGGAAAGTCATATGAGCTTTTATTGCAAGAAAAAAGGATTGACTGGTATTTTATTTAAAATTGTAAGTCCAAAGAGAAAACTAATATGAACAGATTTTTTGTTATTTATGATTGATTTAAAGCTTTAAGAACGTGTCTTGAAATTACATAATTTTTACTTTTTCGTAAATTGAAAAGTTATATTATTTTGTACTTGATTGTATTATGCTTGTTATTATTAAACACCACAGATATGAAAATGCAAATAATAACTACGAAGTTGCCTGGTTATTGCTGCATTAAGCAATTTATATTTGTAGGACTTCAAGAAATTTCATGTTAGGCCTAATTTACTGTAGGCCTATTTACTACAGCACTTGTTCGAGACTACATGACTAAAATAATAAACATCTCTGGAGGCCGTGTTTGTTGTAAGCTGGCCGCATTGTTCTCTGCCGGAAATGTGCGCACTAAATTTAAATCTACCCGCTTTCGAATGCCAATGAAGTGAAGTGAGAACGGAAGATTTCATTCGAAAAATATTGAAGCTAGCGAATGAACATCTCGTAGGTTGCATGTAACTATCCCTCTATGAATAAAACACTTCGAATGAATTCATTCGAAATATTCATTCGAAATGTTTAGTTCTGCATTCGAATGATCATTCGATTGTTAAAATCATTCGATTTTTCCCATCACTAGCTATAAGGCTAACTAATTTTTTTTACACGGTCTGTACAGTATGAACTGGCAAAGAACATCACGTGCTATGAAGGTCAGACAGGTCTAGATTACGTCATCGTAGACTACTGCGCAGCCGTTTGTTTGGCTCAGGTCTTACCGATCGAGATATAGGATACTTTTGAAAGGAACTCGTTCAATGTTTCATATTCCTGGCCACATACCGCACACCATATAAGTAACATAAGCCTAGGCCTACATAATAATGTGATCTTACGTAGACAGAACTGTTTAACTATCATCTTTTTAACTTCTCTTTCTAGGTTTGTTTGATGTGGCCATGATTTTAACTTTCTAAATTTTATCACTGAGGATGAGGATGGTCGAAATATAGCCTAATTGATTTTTAATATTTTAAAACTTTTATACTGACAAGGCGGAGTTACCGTTTTTAGTTTCAAACTGCCCTAAGTTTTCCAAATATTTACAACAAACTTAACTGAAATAACTATTTGTATCGGTGTGTCCTCGTGGGCCTGGCATGCTAGCGGTCCCGGGTTCAATCTCCGGGCCTGGCGGGCGTGTCATTCGTGGTGGACGAAGCCGCGACCTTTGGGAGTTTTTCTCGGGGATCCTCCCGTTTCCCCTCTCATTCCACAAACACTCTCCATTTTATCTTCAAACTCCCCCTCATAATCATCCCGTTTCCTTTCCCGGTTTCCGGTATACCCTCGCCCCCAGCACCTGCTGTGGGCCTCTCCCGTCCTCCCCGTGGCTTGTGGTCCTGAAGTTGCTGGCTGGTGTGCTGCCAACCTGGGGGCTCTATAAGAGGTACCGAGGCAGCGGCACACGTGGCAAGGTAGAGGTATCTGTTGGATGTAGGGGAGTTCCGTGGGGGCTCGCGGTGGGGTCTGCTGTCGAGGGACCGTTGGGCTTGCAAATCATTCCACTCCGGAGGTTGGCACAATGAGCCGCAAGGCTGAAGTGCTTAGGGTAGTCCCAACCCGCCTTCCCCCTTCAGGGGCCAAATACATACATACATACATACATACATACGTACATACATACATCGGTGTGTCCTACAATATATGTTTCCGGATATTAGACTAGCACTTAATACAAATTGTACTTTTAGATGCTCCCTATTTTATTTATTTCTGTTCAACTATAATTTATGGGGTCGGCGGAAGGTATGCTAACCCATATAGGCCTATACCTCATTTTAGATATTACAATTTTAAAGTTAGCTCTAGTCTTATTTTTATCTATCTTTAGGTACGTATTATTTTACTAACAAGACTTATTGACAAAATTAGTCTTTGCTCAGAAACATTGCAATAAATAGTGAATAAGAAAAAATATGAATAGTGCAACAATCTCAACTTTTACGAAAAGATTCCTTCAATTATTAAAGAAAAATGACTGAGGTTTGTTTGGAATCCTGTTCTTCGAATGTTTTTGTCTATCCCTCACAATTCGTACGCGTTTATATTTTGCATCAAGTAGGGTATAGATGTATACAACTAACATAATTCAAAATTACTTGGACATGATAATGGTGATATCATTATGTTATGTAAAATGAAATATATTATAACATTAATGAGGACTATGATGTTTATAGGAATTTTCTCTGCATTACACAACGAGAAAAAGATCCCAGATGGAATAACTACGGTGCATACCCTTCAACAAATGAAGTCAGGGTCAATAAGCGTTAAATAAACTGCTCTACAATGACGTAAGCACTGCGTAATGTCCCTGAGGATTCCTCATTCCAGAGAATTTTGTTTGCGTCCATCTCCCTGCATTGTCGACAGAATAACTAAAATTGCCGAGTGCGTTGAAATCCTTCAATACTTGCATTGTACTAGCCTATATGAAGTCTTGCTGTTTAGCTCTGTTTGATCAACTATTTCCATAAACTCTTGCTTGTTATGCTTTTTTGTCACAAACTCGTAATTAAGTTACATATTAAGGTATCTAATATGTAATACGAAGCAAAATACATGTAGGCCTAAAGGGTTCTCCATTTAGTTTGGAGGGAAATGCCCCTCATCAAAATACATACTGAAATGTTATAAGAAATGCTGCGACGCAATGCTTTACCTCTCGTCTCTTAGGCCGGGCGCAAGTTGAGACGCAGTTTGGTGAGGTGAGGGGAGGTGATTCACCGAGAATTTTGTGAAACACAGAAATAAATACAACAGCGAATGTTCGCACGCAGGGTGAGGTGACGCAGTTTCAGCGCGTCCGTGAGCTGCGAAGGTCTGTGACCATGTTAAATTTCTCATTAGTGACTACGACCTGCGCGGGATGAGCGCAGTTTGGTGAGGTGAGGGGAGGTGATTCACCGAGAATTTTGTGAAACACAGAAATAAATACAACAGCGAATGTTCGCACGCAGGGTGAGGTGACGCAATAGGGATGTAGCTCGCCAAACTTCTCCGACAGATAGCGTGGGTGTACTAGCCGGTATGCGCTAGCCGTTCGTCACTTGTTTTTCCAGTTGTCGTCTGCTGGCACCATGCTTTTAAATGGCGTTCCATCTTCCCAGTCCGAAAAATATGTACGTAATCTTATATTTTTATTGAGGACACGAGGCAACTATACGTACTTCCTTGTCTTCTGGGCCCTTCTAGGATGTTGAAGTGTCAAAAATACGAAAGAAAAATCACAGTAGATAGGCTCTAAATAACACTACGAGTAAAAAGGAAGGATTAACGAACAAATATTGTGAGATATTTCCGATACAGACGACATTATTTTGTACTCGACTTGCAGTATTATGTTATCAATGTATGTATATTTATATGCAGTGTGGGGATTAGATATTCTTTAAATTTTAAAATAATATTAAATTTTCCGTGAGCATCGAGAAGATGTTATGGGCCATTTAAAAATAGAGTAAATTACAATTAATGATAATTAAAATTTCCTAGTAACGCAATGATAATTACAGTACATTGTGTTAGTTTTATACCTTTGTTAAACTGTATTTTAGTGCACCTTTATATTTAAAGACCACTTCCCTGTTTAATTTATTTAGTTATTTTAGGCCTATTTATTTTACTTTGCTGTATAAATATGTGTATATTACTGTAGCCTTCTATTGCATCTGATATCAAAATATAAATTCTGTGATTTCTAAATAGCCAAGTTAGATTGGCGGCCTCGAATAAAAATTGTGACAATAGCGTTGCCAATTTAATAGGCTACATAACTTAACGTATGATAATTATTAAATTCTGCCTTTATAATTTCTTATGTCATGCAATGAAATATTCTTAACAATATTCTGTTTCATAACTAGAAATGAAAATCATGTAACGATGGTCTAGCATACCGATAATAAAAGGAATAAGAAAGAATGAGAAATGAGAATAAAAAAAAAGGTCTAATCGATTCTCAAGATATATATATTTTAAAACTATTATGGACAGGAAAAGTTAAGTTTTCGTGTTGTAAACATATTTTAATATTTTGATTTTGAATACGTTTTTAATAAGACGGTATAGGCTAAATATGCATTTGATATAGAAAATAGATAATATTAAAAATGTCTACGAACACACACCATATAAATCAGTGTTTATCACGTATGTCAATTAGTATTTTACTGTCTGAACCCTAGAGGTATATTCTTTTAGTTACTTTGAATCATACCCAATCGCCAAATTAGCAGTACTGTATATAAATATTCATATCTGCATAACATTTTGTACGTCGGGAACATAGTAATGCAGTTAATAGCGGGCATTTCTCACAGCTTATTCTTCTTATATAGCGTCTATCTTTTGCAATTTTTCATTAAGCTTTTTCACGTAAATATATTCGGGAAGTGTCCAGTATACAAAGAAATGCGCCTAGTAGCGTTTTACCCGCTACAAAAATAAAAAAGTTCGAACGTATTTTTCAGTCTGCTAAGATTAAACGCCATTTAAAAGCATGGAACCAGCAGGCAACATCTCGAAAAACAAGTGAGGAACGGCAAGCGCATACCGGCTAGAGCAGTGGAGACATCTGCTGGTTCTAGTTCGCTACATCCCCATTGCATCGCGTCTGTGAGCTGCGAAGGTTTGTGATCGTACCACAGTTTTTCACTAGTGACTACGACCTGCGCGTGAAAAGTTGTGTTTGTCCACCATGGAGGAGAAATTAATCGAAGCAGTGCGAGCAAGAAAGATTTTATATGACACGTCCCATGCTGATTACTTGAAAGCAAAATTAAAATTGCAGATTTGGGACGAAATTTCTAAGGAAATTGGATTGAAATGTGGTAAGTTTTTATAATTTTGTTTACGTAAACAAGATTAATTAATTATGAGGGTACAAGGGAAATCGGTAGTAGTCCGTGTTATTTGACTTTGAGGTAGTAATGCCCTCTAGTAAATTTGTAATGTTGGAATTAGTTTAGGGATAAAGCGGCAATATTATAGGCAAAATAAATTATATAAAGGATCGTATTCCATGCAGTTGTAGAGGTGAAATATTGATGTCCGCTCTTCTCTTCAACTCATCATATTTGTTGTTTATCAGTATGTTTTTATGGTCTTTTCAATTAAAAGCGATTCTTGCACTAATTTCTATACGAACTACCCATTAGGTCTATCACTTTGTCATGATTAACTTTTTCACGATTTTCTGTTCAGAGTTGGGGTTTAAACCTTTCCTTAAAGAAACTTAGTATCTAACCGGAATTTGAAAAGTAACTTTAATTGAAATTTCAATGCTTGAGAAATGAAATGGTGTTACAGTGACGTTACAAAATAAGAAACATTAGACAACGTAAGTTATTACATTTAATAAAAAGTATATATGTATTATGTCTTAAAGATGAATTTTTATATCGTCATTATTATGAGACATAGGATCGGAGGCACCTTATGATTGGAACTAAGTTAGGTTGATGTGGCATGGAGTTGCGATGAGTCATCGTACTGGATACAGTCTCGTTGAAGACACAAAGAAAAACTTATTACCGCTTTAGGTAAAACCGAGGCTTCTTGTATAACGGTAGCTCAATCCCTGATTTCAAAAGTTATTTGAAACTTTAAAGTTTATAAAGGACAATTTTGGGTGTGTAAACAGAAGTTATGCAGTGTTTTGATACAAAATAGTGGGCTAAAAGCGATTCGTTACATAGTAAATCAATTTAAAAACATACAACAAATATCGTACTAGCAGTCGAAATATTTATATGCACCATTAACATCCTTGCGATGTCGAATTCGTCCTTAAGGATGAATTCTCCGTGTGTCTTTCTTTTCTTCAAATAATTACTTTTTGGAAGCTTTTCGTGTAATGTTGAAATTACTTGTTCTTCGAGTTCCTCTGATTCTGAACTTAGTAATGATTCTTTGTACATGGCAGCCATCGCGCACAATAATCAATAATCAATAATCAATAATCTTTTTATTGTCGTCCAACAATATATACATTGTATTGACAAAGTCCATTTATTACATAGGTATAAAAGATCTTAGTTGCTAATTCAAACTTCATTTTCATAAAACGAAGTAAAAACCAAGATAAATACATTTAGTAAAATAAATTTAGTCAAACCATAAGACAAAATAAAATCAAAATGAATAGAGTCAGTAAAATCACAGTAGGCTTATCTACCATATTTAACATGTTTAAAATTCTAAGTCATTTATATTAAGCACTAACATTTCTTCAGTTGAATAAAAGCATTTCTTTTTTAGCCATTTAATCAAAACATTCTTAAATTGTTTTAACGGTATGTATCGAGCTCTGATAGGGAGTTTGTTAAACAATTTGACTCCAATGTATACATAACTTTGCTGTGTTTTCCTCAATCTAGTGAAATTTACATCAATTAAATTTTGGTATCTAGTATTATATGAGTGTTGTGTGCTTCTTAAATTATATGTATTTAAATTTTCCTTGATAAAAATTAAGTTCTGTAGAATGAAGATGCATGGAAGTGTGAGTATACCAAATTCAGTGAAATAGGGTCTACAAGATTCTCTATTACTGATACCTAGCATACTACGTATAGCTTTTTTCTGACATCGGAAAATTGCTTTTGCTCCAGTAGAGTTTCCCCATAGTAGTGTCCCATAGCACAGGTGGGTATGAAAAAGAGCAAAATATGCAGTTATCATTAAGTTGAAGCTAACACTTAATTTTAACCTTTTCAGCAAAAAGATTATTCTTGACAAGCGACTACATAAGGCATCAGTATGAGCAATCCAATTAAGTTTTGAGTCAAGATTTATGCCTAATAACTTAGCAGAGCTATTTTCAACCTTTGAATCTAAACTGAAGTAAATTTCTTCAGTTTTATTGGAGTTAACAATCAATTTATTCGCTGTAAACCAAAGGAAGGATCTTTCTACCATATAGTTCATTATAACTGAATTTATCTCCGAGTTTTGCTTAGAGGATAACAAGGTTGTGTCATCTGCA
Source organism: Ectobius pallidus (assembly GCA_964059195.1). Lineage (NCBI taxonomy): Eukaryota > Metazoa > Arthropoda > Insecta > Blattodea > Ectobiidae > Ectobius > Ectobius pallidus. Next base: position 20,999,058 of record CAXKWD010000013.1, read on the forward strand.
TAAAGAACACTTTTGTATGGCACAAAATGTGAAAAGTCGTTAATAAAGATGTTAAACAAGAAAGGGCCAAGGACAGATCCCTGGGGCACCCCACTTGTTACCTTCTTAAGATCTGATCTTTCCTCTTTTATTTTAACAAATTGAAGTCTATTGGACAAATAGGAAATCATTAAAGAGAGTTCCTTATCATCTAGGCCATAATAATGTAATTTTTCAATGAGCTCTTTATGAGGAACAATATCGAAAGCTTTGCTTAGATCTAATAATACTGCCCTTGTCTCCTCCTTATTCTCAAATCCATCTAGCACAAAAGAAACTATACTTTCAATTGCCTTGATGGTGGATAAATTGCTTCTAAAGCCATATTGAGCAGTTGTTAACATGTGATTATTTTCAAAAAATTGTTCAAGTTGGTTTTTCATAATACATTCAACAATTTTGGAAACTACAGGTATCAGCGCTATAGGTCGGTAATTATTTACATCCGATTTCTCACCCTTTTTATAACATGGTACTATAGTGCTTACTTTTAAACATTGTGGGTAAATACCCTCCCGCAGAACCCTGTTAATAAGAAAAGTTAAAGGGCATATAATAGTTTCAGCTATCATTTTAAGAACATAATTAGATAAACCATAAACATCTTCAGATTTTGAGTTGCTCAATTTGGCTAGAGTTCTATTCACTTCGCTGGCACTTGCCTCATACCATCTGAAAGAATATAAGTCTGGAGGTTTAATACCAGAAGTTTTTAAAATGTCTAAGGGGTTAGCTACGTTCCTATTAGCCAAATCTTTATTTATAGTATTACTGATATTAATAAAGAACTCGTTAAAAGCATTTGGTGAAATAGGTATATCACCTTTCAAGTCTATATTTATAGGTACTCTACCAGTTTCACTATTAATTATCTTCCATGCAGCTTTACACATGTTATTAGCGCTTCTGATATAATTATCATTCGCATTTTTCTTTGCTAGATTAATCTGTTCTCTATAAAATTTCTTAAGCCTGCTGTGAGTTTTCAAAAACTTAGCATCAGTCTTACATTTCTCATAACTAAGATCTAACAATAACCTAATTTTATGTAAGAAAGATGTATACCATTTTCTATTTGTTACCTGTTTCTTACCAAGCATATTATTTATCTTGTTTCTTATTGGACAACATTCATTAAAATTAATAGATAAAATTTGTAAAAATACGCTAAAAGCATCATCAACATTTGTGTTGAATAGGAATACATCATTCCAGTTAATATTCCTTAACCTGTTTTTAAAATGTTCTAGACCTGAATCATTTAATATCCTATAGGTTTGCATATTTGTCCCGGATTTTATAGATTTATTTAAATTATCTTTCGTTAGACAAGAATGTTTAATTTTTAACATTAAAACACAGTGATCAGAGATATGAGGCTGCATGACATCACAAGTAAACATAGATGGTTGCAGATTAGAAATAAAATTATCAATACAAGAAGAGTGACGGGTAGGGCGATTATTTAGACAGAAGCAGTCATACGAACGTAAAATATTCAGAAAAATTCTTGTCTTTAAGTCATTACATCTAGTGTCTAGATTTATATCACCAGCAATAACAACCTTAAATTTGCTATACTTCTTTTTGTTACAAATGACATCCAGTAGTTCAGACATTTTATCTATAAAAATATCTACAGAGGAGTCAGGTGTGCGATAGACTGATACCACCAACAAATTAATTGAGGGAAAAACCACTACACACGCCTCAAATTGCTTGACTTCACACAGACTTTCAATATTAACAGTTTTAAATATAGGTTGAAAGGAAGACTTAACCAATATCGCAGCTCCACCATAGGGAGTAGTCCTACAAAACTTATTAGCTACATTATATCCTTTAGGACAGTAGCCGTCCAGTTCACTGTGGATACACCAGTGTTCATTAATACACAATATGTCATTGGTGACCTCATCAAGAAGATTTTCTAACAAGTTATTTTTATTTTTAATAGACTGGGCATTGATATGCATTATATAAACATCACTTGGCCCACTACCAACTGTATTTTGATAATTATTAACTGAATGAAGTGTAGGCCTATCAACATTTCTTTTTTTGGAGTTCTTACTATTTAGTGATCTAGCAGCACACTGATCTAGATCCAACGCATTTAATGGCCTATAACAATTCTCGGCATTAATCAGTCTCATACCTGTACACTCTACTTGTCTAAAAAAGAATTATGCTGGGCCGTAAGAGCAATAGGCCTAGTTTGTAACTTAAGATGATATTTTCTTGTAGAAAAGATGGACACACATCTTAGAATTGCTTCACTAATATATTGTTTTCCTAATCTGTTCAAGTGAAGACCATTAGTTGTATAAAATCTCTTGCCGATTCTACTTATATCAACAAAGTTACAGTTTTTAAAATATTTACACACATTCTTAGTTTCATCATTAATTCTTCTGACCTCAAGATTGACACTAGACCAGTTTGATAGATCGTGTCTATACGGCACTGAAAAAACCACCACATTGTTCAACCTTAGATCATTTAGTTTTTTTCGAAGAGAAGTACGAAAATCTTTCGTTTCATTCCTTGCGACATCATTGGTACCCCCAAGCAGCACAACGATGTCTTCCGAACCAAAAATCTTATTAACTGAGGGAACTATGTCTCTCATTTTTGCACCTGGTTTCACAATTGTAGAAATTCTATGTGAAATTCCTAGACATTGCTCACTGTCTCGTAAACACGCAGTTGTGATAGAACTGCTTCCCAACTTTGGCTCTCCCTGCGCGCAGTTGATTGAATCCTGCTTCCCGGCGTCACTCTGAGTCACCTCACCTCACCTCACCTCACCAAATTGCGTCTCAACTTGCGCCCGGCCTTATGCCTGTTGCTCACGGTCAAATTGTTTCGTTAAATTTATTGTACAACAAATTTAAGCAAACGTTTAAACAAATCCACCTTTGCTAACGGTAAAATGAGTCATCAAATGCATACTAGCAAATGATTCTCCCTCTGTGTACTAAATTTCGCAACATCGTAGTATTACCCTGCCACCTAGTGGTAGACTCCTGTACTCTAAATTTTCAGCTACTCATACTCTGCTGCAAATGGTAGTTTGTTGTATCGTTTACATTAAAAGACAAATATTATCCAGATTAATTGAGATGGGACAAGATCACATTATTAAGATAACTTACAAAACTTATAATTTATTTCAGTGTTATGATATTTACGAAAGACAAATATAACGTGCGGTTTAAGCTCCGCCCACTCGATATTCACATTTTGTTTCTCCGCGCAGCATGGCGACAAACTATCCTTGTATATTGTCGCCGACACTCCCGACCATACCAAATATTAAAAATGCGGAAGTGCCCCTTGTAAAAAATATTAAAACTGTGAGTGTGTCCCTTGTACCTAATATTAAAAATTTGAGAGTTCCCACAGGTTTGCCTTGTACCCAACAGTTTGTCAGCCTGTGTATCCTCGAAGAATTCGCTAGATCGTGGTATAAAAGGAAGTGCTTCGATGGGGGAGGGCTATTTCTCATGCGACGATGCACCTTGTATTTGGTTTTTGCCATGATTTCATTAAAGTTGTCCTTTAAATCTGCCGAACATTAATACTTTAGCTACTTATAATTATTATTGTAATTTTATAAATTTCACATCCTGTTGTTTCCTTTGCCCTGTGCATTTGAATTTTTCATATAAAAGAAAGCAAACAATGCGTGAAGCTTTGAAATATTAAAATCATATATTGTTTACGATCATTTAAAATAATTATGAAAGAAAAAAAAATTACTATACCAAGAATCGAACCCGAGACCTCTTGCACCACAGTCTAGCATCATACCACGAGGCTATGAAGGAATGATGGAAGCAAGCGTGAATCGTGCATATACAAATACGGCTCCTATGCCATCCCGCTTCGAATTTTCATTTCGTTTTTGTATGGCAACGAGTCGTGTTCTCGTCATGATTTTTATACTAATCCGTTCGGAATAACGATATCTACACAGGTATATACCCATGCTATTTTGATGTAGTTGCTACGCTAGGAAAAGAAGAATATGTGAGGAAGGAAAATGGCTGCATTGCAATCATTTGGCTTGCAGACAGCAAGTTCTCCACAATACCGCCCGGGGCGCGGGCTGTTCACGTTCGTTGCGCTGATTGGCTTTTGACAGCCTTTTGACAGCTTATTTGCTAGAATTAGAACAAGTCCTATATGCCGACGCGAATAACCAAACGCTTGACAAAAGGCGAATTTGATCGTTAGCAATACCAATTTGTTGAAAAGTGATAGTTGTGCAATAAATTTAAAGAAAAATTTGACCGTGAGCAACAGGCATAGGCTGGGCGCAAGTTGAGACGCAGTTTGGTGAGGTGAGGTGACGCAGGGAGAGCGAAACATGGGAGGCAGTTTTATCACAACTGTGTGTCTATGAGGTAGTGAGCAGTGTGCACAATGACTCCCATTTACATACATGCATTACAAAGTTCAAAATCATAGTCAGATGAACTGGAAGAACAAATAATTTCAACATTATTAAACGAAAAGCTTCCGAAAAGCATTATTTAAAGAAAAGTAAGAAGCACGGAGAATTTATCCGTAAGGACGATTATTGTAATGAAAAGTTTAGGAATTATTACCATGTAACCCTGAACAGTTTTCTGAGTTGCATGGATTCATCAACGAGTCAGTAGATGCTGAAGGATGCAATGCGTCAAGATCAATCGGAACTGAAGAAAAACTAGCCGTATTTTTAAGGTGAGGAACAGTGGCGACTCATGTATAGGCACTGTGGAACTGCAGCACCCGCTATTTCCATATGATATTATCGATAACATTAAAAAAAATGAGTCCTTTTTTCTTTAATTCTTCCTTTATAGTTGTAGAATATAATATAATCCTTAAGCTTAATGCCAGTAGCCTTCTCCAGTTCGCTCCAAACTCCAGCGGCGTGGTGTTTGACTGTTGTGCGCATGCCCTTATAGGAGCGACCCAGGTGCAGTTATTTTCTTTCAGCATAGGTTTTGCCATTTTAGATTAAGTTGGGTTAGGTTAGATTAGATGACATCTTGTGGCGATTTTTGAGAATATGGCAAAACCTATGCTGAAAAAAAAACTGCGACCCAGGTTCAATCTTCGCTCGAGGCAGTTTGTGATAACTAAGCAAAGCTCGTGGCTGGGCAGAAGGTATTTTCTGAGAACTTCCGTTTGCTTTGCTCTCATCCCACAATTATCTAACTCCATATTATCATTTCAGTTCATTTATTACCCTTTGTACAATGGCATCCGGCTCATAAAAAGTAAGAACACTGTACAATGCAGAGAGTTTTTTCAATACCCTATTTTCTTATAGATATACTCTAACTTCATGTGACCAAATGCAGTAATTGGAATAACTTCTTGTGCTGTGACAGAGATTTTGCCAGCATAATTTGATACGGTACGGTAAATATAAGAGAGGAAATGGAGATGTTGCTTCAGATCCCCGTATTTGGGGTCTTGACAATGGTTTATTGGCAGATGAGATACTGAATTATCTTAACAGAAGAAAAAAAGCCCGGTGAATCTAAAGCTGGATTTAAACTAGTGAACAGATGAGGAATGCCAACTCTATATCCGATTTAAGAAAGTGGATCTTCAAAGCCTAGCAGATCCATTTCATGATACACTACCAAGAATTGCAAGAGAATAGTGATCTTCTGTCTCCTGTAAGCCATAAAATACAAACGAAGTTTACTTTTATCCTACATTTCGGTTAGCTTTAGTAGTTGAGATTATGTTTTACAGCTAGTACATATTTTGCGAAATTTTGCTGGGAAAGCACATTACGTAATAGCAATGCAAAGCATTGCAACAATGGTATTAATGCCTTACCGTGAAGCTTCACGATAATCTTTCAAAAATAACTTGTCACCTTGTAAGATATAGGGTTATGGGTAAATGACGCATGCTGAAAGAATACCACGTGACGTTGGTGTTGACGGTAACTCAAAGTAAGCTGGGCAAAAACTCTATTATTGACCATCCACATGCGTAATATGTGCACATCAACAATCCCAAACAAATGGAAATATGCTGTTCGAAAAGAAGGCTATTTGTCGATCGAGAGCTCCAAACGAGAGATTACTTTGGTACCTTTTTTCATATGAATGTAGAACGCGAAAATAAGTTCTAGACTGCAATTAATGTTGATATACAGTATTTTCATATAATATATTAAATTATATGATAAAATGTTAATATATTATAATGTTTTCATATACAACAATACAATACGGTAGGTTCTTTATATTAGGGTGCTTATTCTGTAGTCAGCCCACTTCAGAAAAATCTTGAATAAACTTGGCTTCAACAGAAAATAGTTAATAAATTTTTGCATACTAATTCTACATCACAGTAGTTTTATTTTCGTTTGTAACACTTGTAATAACTATCTATATAATTAATATTTTGATTATTTCAAAATAAAAACACACTATCCATAAAAGAATACTGTACATGAAGTAGAATGAGGAAGTTATTGCCAACTACAACAATCATGGGCAAACCCCTATCCATTGACACGCAACCCGCAAACTTGGTCAACTTACACATAGTTCGAAAAGAACGGGTAGATGGAGACACAAGCAGACAATAAGTGCAGTGGCGGTTGCTCATTCTTAGGGAAACACTAATTTCACTTTAAAATGTACACTACAAGAAACAAATAATACAAACAATTTAGCATTTTTAATTATTCTTTTACGTGTGCAATTATTTCACTATACAAAGGCTTAGAATGTGCCATAACGCCTTTCCAATCTGAACTGTGTCGCGACCCGTCACTGCTTGCAAAGAAAGTATGACTCTATCATGGGAATAATCCACCACGTACACCGAATGTCCGCAATGCCATCTTGTGGGTTATGCGGGAAGGTCAAGAACCACAAGTGGTTCGCGAACCAGTAAATGCCCATGTATGTTCTACAACATATACTTAGAAAATTTTTTGTGTATATATCAAATATGTTATAAGATATGGCAATAAAGTAAAATAGGTATTATAAGCTATCTATTAATTCTCCGTCAGCACCCTATCACTTCAATATCAATATAAATACTAGTGCTTTAAGGTGGAAAATATTTAATAATCACAAACTTAGTACTAGCACTAGAGGAAAAATTAAATTCATCTATGATCCAGTTATGTTAAACATAACACCGTACATACAGTAAATATTCTAAATATTAGTTTATGTATGTTCTAAATAGCGTAATGTCACGATATAAGAGTGGTAAGTATACTATTGAAGAATCGGGGAAGAGCCTGGAAGGCGAGATTCTAAATAGACTTAATTAATGTGTATTGCACGATACCGAATGGGACCAATAAATGTATTATTTGAATGAAAATAACTACGGTTATTGCTAACAGCTGTTTGAGGCGGCCTTTCAAGTTGCAAGGTTACCACCCGGCTTATGATATAAACTTTATTTCTGAGTTCCATGACATAGCGCTGTCAGTGGATAAACTGTTAACATTTTGCTGTCGCACGGAATTTAAAACAGCTCAAATTCTGTTGTGGACGTTGCTATTCAGACGACAGACCTTTGAAAGCGACCGAACCCAGTTGGTTTTTTGCCTTATGATTGCCATCGCTTTCAAACTTCATGCACTGTTAGTCAAACCCGCTGAGAAAAATGTAATTGTGCTGTAGCACATCGGCCACCCGTGTTCAAAGTACATTTCGTGAATTTTTTTGATCCTGCAAAAGTGTTACTGATAATATAAATATCTACAGAACAGCTACAAAAAGTAACCATTTCTCTTATTTGTAGTCCTAATTCTCTACACACTTCCAAATGCTGGACATGTTAAATTTAGAGCCTATATGAGGGGTCTATTTGCAAATCCGGCAATCTCCATTTTGATAAAAAATAGAGATGCTAAGTACAAATGAAAGTTTCAAGTATTTCCTCGTACATATATATTGTATGTGAGGTAAATCTGAATCTTCCCTTATGTGGTAAGTCAGATTTGCAACACTACACTCAATATGCAGCAGGAAATACTTGAAACTTTCATTAGCAATTAGCATCTCTTTTTTTTATCAAAATGGAGATTGCTGTGTTAGCTAATAAACCCCTCACATCTAGTATGCGTGCACAGCTAAAGCATCGCATGGAAACTGTAGTCAAGCTTTCTATTATTAATGAATTTCATCTTTTTATTTGAGGGTAAACTTAGAATATATATGTATGTGTATTTTTAGCCTAAACCCTAAAAGAAATTTCAAAACCTAAAAGCGAAGGATCGAGTAGCCTGAAAATATAGAATGTATTGTGGGGATTATATATGGTCAATGAAAATGTTAGGTTAGAAGAGCATAATAGATTAAATATGTTTGTCTAAAATAATTTATCTTTTCCTCAAGTACAGTGTCCTGTTAAAAATAAGAACTATAATAGACCTTTGTTACATGTTTATAGAATGCATATTCAAAATCGTTAATAAGGTCAATATTATTACTTGATTTTTCGAAGAATAAAAGTCAAGAATGAATAGTATTAGTGTTCTTATATTATGCAGTAAATGATGAACAATAATTGTTAAGTATTTATAAAGGCTTAGTGAGCTATACAATAATGTTAAAATTATTACTTATTCAAAATTGTTTACATTATTACAATTCTGAATAAGTTCTAAAGTTATAAAATCTTTTCGTGTTAAACCAAACACTTGTTAATTGTGACGTAAAATGTTAAAATTTTAATATAGCAAAATTAAAATACAATTTATATATACACAGATTAATGTCCAGTAATTAAAAAGTTTCTATAATAAGAAACTGTCAATTAAGCAATTGTCATTGAACACTTATTAGTAGTGGTATATATATGAGAATTGCAAAGTAGTGTATTTCAGCATATAAATTATATAAGCAGTTACATATCTAACAGTTAAAATTGTCTATTTAAGAAAAGTGTGATAAATTCTATGACATGACATACAGTATTTCAACTATTAATCTTATAATATAAATTTTTTCAGGTGGAGAATTTTGTTCTCTTATATTTCATTTATATATACCTGAAGACTAGATTTCTTTTTTATGGTATTATGTCATGCTAGAAATTGTTCATATGAAATTGTTGATGAGCTATAAGTCCATGTACTAATGTTTATTTGAAGGTAGTAACCTAATTTGATTAGGACTTATTGTAGGTTTGGTAGATGTAGTAGCATATAATTGTAGAAGATGCACTATATTGATTTATACCCAATTTAATTTATATGTAGCAACAAATGCAGTGGTAGTGCAAAATTTTGAATTATATTATTGCTTGGGTAATAATTAAAATTTATTAGTGATATTAGTAGCAATATTAATAGTATGCTCTCCGTGGATGATACTAGAAGTTGAAGATTGACAGGCACTAAACCTACATCTATAAGCGAATGTTATCATGCAAAATTAACTTTCAGTTACATTTAACTACCTTTTTTTGTGGTATAAACATTAATCCAAGTTTATCTCATCTTAACCAACATTTTAATATAACTGGTGAATTTTTGCAATTTAAAACATTAACTGATGATGTGGAAATTTTAAATACATTTCAAACAGTGAAAAAGACACTAGTAATCCATTTTATAAGTACAGTGTGAGTTAGTTATTATTTTAATATCATTTAGATTCAGTTTGCTTTCATTTTGTCCATTGACATTAAAAATACAGATACCGGTATCTTGGCTTTGTTGTTGGTTATGGTTGCCCTACATTTCAAAATAGCAACATTTATTTCTAGATTTCTGATTATTCTGATACCCCATCTGGTGATGCAATGAAAACCCATCATGCATCTCTTGAATGTCATAATCTTTTATTAGTACTGCATGACATGCTACCAAAATTTGGGCAGAACAACTAGACAGAGGTTATGTCTCCTTCCCATTACAATCAAGTACAAAGCAAATTCATGATATGTTTATGATATTCAGGGTCAGCCCTGAGGTCCTTTGCGAATTACTGTGATTGGACGCATACAAATAGTTACTGAGGACAAAGGAACAGCCAATAGAACCATTCATAAATTGACAAGAGAAAATTATACTTTAAGGCCTCGGTTTATTTGAATTCAAACTAAGGACAGTGTCTTAAGAAAACAATATTAGATATCTACAATATTCGTAACCTTCCAGGCATTATAGGTACTGTAGGTTGCGTTTACACACCTAAACACCTCTATAGACAGGTTAAAACATTTTGAAGCAAAAATATACATGGCCTCAATGAAATGATTTAAAAAAAAAAACTCATCTTTATTAAGCAATTGAAATAAATACCAAAGACATATGTGTAACATGGTGCTTTGTCTTTAATTAAACAACTGAAAATCAAAGACCAAAGATATAAACATAATACTCCCTGCAAATTTCCCTCAACTTTTGCACTGTTGCCAGATGTTTTATTATTTTCTCCAGTTATTTAAAACTGTGAGTTACACAATCTACGGTTATTTTTATACAACATAAGTAGCTAGTTATTTTCAAACTTTCAGTTAAAAACAACCATCAGTTTGTGAGTTTTATACAACTGGCCCTAAGCCTTTATAAATACTTAACAATTATTGTTCATCATTTACTGCATAATATAAGAACACTAATACTATTCATTCTTGACTTTTATTCTTCGAAAAATCAAGTAATAATATTGACCTTATTAACGATTTTGAATATGCATTCTATAAACATGTAACATAGGTCTATTATAGTTCTTATTTTTAACAGGACACTGTACTTGAGGAAAAGATAAATTATTTTAGACAAACATATTTAATCTATTATGCTCTTCTAACCTAACATTTTCATTGACCATATATAATCCCCACAATACATTCTATATTTTCAGGCTGCTCGATCCTTCGCTTTTAGGTTTTGAAATTTCTTTTAGGGTTTAGGCTAAAAATACACATACATATATATTCCAAGCTTTCTTGTTCATAAGGAGAGAATAAAGTTGGATGCGGTCGGCAAGTCACAAAATATTGCAATCAACAAGCGTTTCGAATTAATAATAGTGCTGTGTTTAAGATTTCTGGCGTTGTGAAAATGACAGATGTAAATGGCACAGAATGTAGTGGTCCTTTTGATTTTATCATAGAACAAATATGAAGAACTGAATGGGGGAGCATTAGATCTTTAAAAAACTGAAATAGAAAGAAAACACCCGAAGTCCCACTAAGGAACTACTAGACTTCATGGCAAAATGTTAAACTAGAAAGCGAGCATAATATACATTTCTTTAGTTGTAATTATTCCAGACACAAAAGGTTAGAACCAAGAAAGAAAGTATTTTTGGACGCTGTTCCCTATTTTATGCCGTAATTATAAGTATACTACCACTGGTCTACAAATAATTTAAAAAAGGAGGATTTCTTGCTAGTTCTTTAAACAATCATGAAAACAGAACAAAAAGTACACATTTTAAGTTGCGGTTTCGCCATTACGCGAACAGACTTGCATCACAAATCTCTGAAAATTTCAGAACACGATAAATTGCGATGCACCTAAAATATTAATCAGAATTTGCCGCTGAATGTGATATTACTGATTAAAAAGTTATGGCCAATGAGCTAGAATGCTAGATGAACAAGAATGAAAGGGTCTTCTCATCACATGACGAATAAATACATGACCTTATAAAAATATGTTTCCCTGCATTAAATTCTAGTCTTTCAATACTGTAGTAAACCCAGCAGTTTCGATCCCGCAGAATTTAGAAAGATATATTGTGGGAAAGAAGCATATGTTTGCTGGTGTATCCACTTTTACTTCCAGCCACAACAAAGCTTAGTTGCGTGCGTCATTACCAAGATATCAACTCCTTATTACAAGAAATTTAGTTTGTAAAAATATTTTGGGGATCTATCCCTTTCAAGTTAAAAATATGTATTTGGAGTTTTCAAAAGGAATAACATTGACGGGAATTTTTATATATATTTTTTATATTTATTTATTGGTTCTGACAAGTGTATGGATGAAAAACAAAAGGCGTTATCCTTAACAATTGTGAGCAGTTATCACAGATACTTTATTTCATGAAGATTATTTTGACTATTTAGCTGATGAATCAATTACTAATCCGGTGTAAAAGTGTGTAACAATTCAACCCATCATCGCCGCCAATCGACTTATTTCCCTCGTATATTTTTAAAGCACATAAGTTCAGTTGTTTCTTTTCCAGCTTACTGAAATTGTGAAATACCTTTAATAGCTCCTTTGATCTGAACAACTAATTGAACATAATACCAATATTAAGATCAACATCTTCAATTATTTTCAACACATCCGTAACATCTAAAGAAGTGGGTCTTAAATCATAATTTAAATTCCATTGTTGTGTTTTCATTCAGGAGATAAAGAGTTTGTTGAAGATGCTAGTCTTTCCTCTTGTACTGCAAAGCCTTAGCACGAATATACAGGTAATGGAAGACTTAAGGATTCCAGGACGATGAGGCTTCCAGATTTTAGACATTCGGAACGTGAAGGTGGGAAGGTTGTCAGCCTTACCCACCGGCAGCCTTTACCCCAGGATTGCTCTTGGTATTCATTTCTGTTAGAGGCTGAGTCGACCCCAGTCATAGTTCCACCAATTGAAAAATCTCGGCGACCTCAACGGGAATCGAACCCGCGGCCTTCCGGTTTCTAGCGCAGTGCCTCAACCACTACACCACGTCTTACCTCACAGGAAACTGTAACACCTGCAATAACGTGTACAGGTAGGGGAAAAAAGCGGACCGACTAAAATATCTATGTTGCCGATATGAGCCACTGCGCATGCCTAGCGGCATTCACAGGATAACAGGGAATGTATTGAAATTTGTTCTAGTGTCGACTGTTGACTTATTTCACGTAATTTGCATTGCTTGTGAAAACAAACGTTTCCGTTACATTTCTTGCATTTATTTACATATGGCAATGCTCTGAAAACAGCTACAAGATTCGTTCCGCTTTTTTCCCCCCTACCTGTATATCTCTGTTGAAGACTAAATAGAATCTTAACCATCTTTAAATCACCACATATTTGCCATGTAAATCTATCAAAATATATACACAACAATATATTTCGGTTTGCACTGCATAACTAACTGAAGCTATGCAAAAATACAGCATTAATATTCAGTATGGATTAGTGTAAAAACAGCCTTAGTTCTTCTGGTGTTTGTTTAATATTTATGCCTTCCATTTTGTCCAGTGAACCATTAGAATAATGATTATTTGATTTAAGTAATTGTTCCAAAGGCACAGCAAACAAGACTATAGAATACACAAAATGCGATATAATATATTAAAAGGAATAAACCAGATATTGTTTCTTTATTGAAAACCATACCACAGTGACAATTTTTATTGTTGTATTTATGATTAGTAGCATTAAGTTAGTAACAAAATAATTGATGCTAATTCAGTCAAAACAATGAAAACAACAAAGGTTCCACGTGATATTACAGTATTATTATGAAGTTCAGCAAGAAAAGATCCATGGCTTGAAAAGAGGTTTTCTATTCATTTTGAGGGTTACATCGCACTCTACCTTTAAAAACATAGCGTGTTTAATAAAATTGTACTTCTCCACATCCCTAGCCCATTAGGAAGATATTTTATATGCATGTCTAATAACTACTCTTCACGCTAATAGAAAGAAATATGACCGTACAACTTGAAGCTTTTACGACGTTCGTTCGTAATTATGGCTTCACGGACTAACAGCCATGTCAGAATTTACTTATGAAACTCACCGTTCTGCCATTCCTAGCTCTGTGGCCTTCATCAGGATATCCTTCATATTGACTCAGCTAACGAAGGAAGCCATAATTGCAAAATATTACCGTACCTTAATATCTTTTGGAATCATCATTCTCATTGTGAGGTTTAGACCAGACTGCTGTTTAAAAATATATTCCCAAGAATTCTACTACAGTCAACGCCGCTTAATGTAATCGCGGATAGTGTTATCAGTCGGGTAAGGTTATCAATTTTATGAAGTCCCGTACGAATTAATACTCATACAATTAAAAAAATGCTGTTTGTTGTGATCAAAGATTCGGTTTATGTTATCACATTTTCCATTTTGCGGCTTTATTTCCAAGTACTGTACGTCATAAAAAATTTCGCTTTTAGGATTTCGTTTGTAACTCAACTGTATCGTGTTGTATTGGAAGTAAGGGTACTGTTCCCAACTCACAGGATGGCCGGTCCAGGGGTGGTATTCCCTTAAATTTCTCTTTTAAGCAGTGAAACATGTTTCATCCCTTAGTTTAACTGTTCCTTTGGATTTGTGAAGATCGCAGTGATGAGTTGCAGTGTTGGTTAGTGTAAAATGAAAAGACTTGGACAGGCGTCAGATGATTTGCTAAGTGGTGTTCACTACAGGTCAGTAAAATCGCCCCAAAACACTATGAGTATGAAATATAGGTTAACGGAATCCAACGGGAAAACAGAAACAATTAAAACTTCATATTGATTGCAAAAATAGTTGCTTCCAGTCTAATACTGTATTATGAGTGGTTGAATCATTCACAGTTACGTATTTTCTTGTAGTATGAATAAATATAATTAAGTTAATTCTTTTGGCTACTGTTATCAATCGTTAATATTATCAGATTAGCTGCCTCCCGAAGTGATCACAATATATAGAAGTTTACAATGATGATTGGAACAACTAAAATCCATAATTCTGATGGCCATCTTTTGTAACACAAGTATTGAATTTATGTTTGAGGAATTACCCCAGAACAACAGACCATAGCATAGCACACTGTGAAAAAGATAATTATATTTGATATCTGATAAGTCAGATATCTGAGTTGGTATAACACTCTCGGCAGTTTTTTGGAGACATGATCAATGTGATCAATCCAAGTCAATGTAGTGTCGAAGATAATTCCCAGTAACTTGACACTATCTTGCTCAGAATAATATTCTCTATTGAGTGAAAAGTTTATACTCTTGCATTTTTAACATTCAAAAATAATTTATTAGTGTTATACCAAGAGGCTGCCTCAGCAATTGCCTTAGGGTACGCGCAAGACGGAACCGGGATGGTCGCATGCCGCAGGCCGCATGAAGAATGATGTCATGTCTTCTTACGAGAGTGAACAAGACGCCGCTTGGATGGTCTCTTGCCAGCTATCTGGTCAGGCCGCAGTTTGCTGGTAGAATGCTAGCCCTCTTTTTTCATGCGACCGGCCGCTAGCGTAAAGTCTAGATTCAGGCGTTCCACTCGTGCATTTTGCAATCGCTCCACAAACAAAGGACTGTTTATAAGATACATCCTCTGTAATCAGCTCAGACTACCAAAATAAATATTGTTACTACTCAATGAAGGGGTTTTAGAGATCAGTCATGGCTACAGTTACTGATTTGTATGGTTTATATTCAGTATTTTTGTATAATTTATAGTAACCTAATAATTTTATATTATGTTAATTTTCCTGTTGCGGGGTTAAGTGTGTTCGTTTCAACGTCTTCTTGTGCTCTGAAGATTGAATACAATGGTCGCACCAACTCAAGAAAACAATAATAATAATGATAATAATAATAATGTTTCTATCCATACATTGGTTCTCCATCTCAAACCGTTGAAAAAATATATATATCTAATCTATTTTTCTTGCCGAAAAAAGTTTTTACGCCACTGTTTTGGCGAACTTTGTATCCTAGCACCTAAAGTATTAGGTTTACAACGAATACTTTTAGACGAAAAACTGTAGAGCATTAAATTTACTATAAAATACACATTCATTTTAGTAGCTCTGGGAAACAGTGAAATACTCTTGTGACATATTTTACATGTAACTAATTTTGATGAAGCTTCCTGTAATGAGTTTGAATTCATAAACTCATTGCCATTGTCTTCTGAGTCTTCAAAACCTTATGAATGAGAAGATAATAACAAAGAAATAAAAACAAAAAAGGAGATAATTCAAACATTTAATCCATAACATGTCACTGGCTACACACTGAATATACAGATGGGCGACCTGCCGGTGAGCGACCAGGCTGCGTCTTGCGCGCACACACTTCATGCTCGGCGCCTGGCTCAACAGCGTAGCGACCAGGAAGGGGACCAACCAGGCTGCGTCTTGTTCGAACCCTTAGGCCGGGCGCAAGTTGAGACGCAGTTTGGTGACGTGAGGTGACGCAGAGTGACT
The DNA here is from genome assembly GCA_964059195.1 of Ectobius pallidus. NCBI lineage: Eukaryota > Metazoa > Arthropoda > Insecta > Blattodea > Ectobiidae > Ectobius > Ectobius pallidus. The sequence continues at coordinate 21,015,270 of CAXKWD010000013.1, forward strand.
TCTAACCTAACTTATTACTTTTCAATACGTCAAATAACAATACTGCAAGAAAAGAAGTCAAATTTTAATTAAGGTGTCATTATTATTATTATACAAAGAATTATCAAATATTACCAACTGACAAACAAAAAGAGATACAATGTTCAATAAATGTTCATGTGTATAATAAATAAAATCAACTTAGTATTTGACAATTGTATAGAGACATGCTTTAATAAAATGAATGTATATAATCCAAAATTTTTATTCACAATCGGATTCGAAACAATATATGGTGTTTATTAAGACTACTAGTATACAGGTTGAATTTCTTACCAAAACTTGAATTATCTTATACTAGTTGAATTCATACACTAAGCTGCATAATGAAGTTTATCAATAATAATGAGAAAATTATTGATCTTTTCGCGGAAATTAAAACAAGAATAATCGATTTAATTTTTAAACGAATAGATCAAGCTTGAGCTGTAACAATTTAAATTACAGTAAGTAAAAAAGTTTGATTTTGTTCTTTTAGGGTCTTTTCAAGTTTCTGAATCAATTTTCTTTTTAAATATGTATATTTCCTTTTGCACAATATTCAAAACGAAGGCTAAACATTTTATGAAGCAGCAATCGCAGTAATTTTAGCTACGAGTCGACACTGGGAAGAATGTATTAATTTCCTACAAATTTAATTTTTTTTTTAATGTAATGTTGCGAATACTTACATTCAGCGATCATATATACATATAATTAATAATTATGATACGAAAATTCATCATTAAGACATAATAAATATATAATTTTTAATAAATATAATACCCTTTAATTTCTTATTTTTAATGTCACTATAACACTCAATCATTCAATTCAATTTAAATTAAGGTTACTTTTCAAATGAGATACTAAGATTAACTCTGAACGGGAAAACATTATAAAGCGAAACGGAACTAATTGGTAAAATCATATTGAGAAAATGTTTCATTTCAGAAACGTTTGTTAAGGAACATGGAGCAATTTTACTGTACATAATTATAAAACATTTATGAAAGTAAGTTGAAAATAAATTTCAAGATGACTCCTTCATTTTATTTTTAATTACAAATCTGAAACTTCCCAACTAATTAATTCTTATGGTTTATACTAGTTATGATATACATCTGTATAGAAAATATACACTTTTATGCCTGCTTATGCACCTTTTTCTTTTCGTCGAAAATCTACTGCATATAAAATGTTATCTAAAACAAATGAAGGGTACAGCGGAAAACGAAAAAGGATAACAAATTGAACACATTGTATAGAAATTAATTCAAGAAACGCTTTTGATTGAAAAGAGCATAGCAACAAACTGATAAACAATAAATATGAAGAGTTGAAGAGGGTTTGTTTACTTTCAGAGCGGACATCAATCTTTCAAACTGCATGGAGTACGATCCTTTTTCCCCTATAATATTACCGCTTTCTGCCTAAACTAATTCCAAAATTCCAAATTCACTATTAGAAGGCATTATTATCTCAAAGTCCATAAAAACGGACACTACTATAGCTTTTCCCTTGTTCCCTTCAAATAAATCCATCTTATTTAAGTATAAAAACATTATAAACAACTTTATCACATTTCTTTCCAATGCCCTTCGCAATTTCTTCCCAAATCTGAAATTTTAATTTGACGTGTCGTACAATTTTTTCTCCCTCGACCTGCCATAATTAATTTCTTCTCAATGTCCATGGTGGACAAACAACTTTTCACGCGCAGTGAGAAGTCACTAGTGAGAAACTGTGGCACGATCACAAACGTCCGCAGCTCGTGACTCGTTGAATCTGATTCACTTCACCCTGCGTGCGAACCTTTGTTGTTGTATTTAATTCTATGTTAAACTTACGGTGAGTCACCTCTACCTCACGTCACCAAACTGCGTCTCAACTTGCGCCCGGCCTTAGGGTACGCGCAAGACGGAACCGGGATGGTCGCATGCCGCTGGCAGCAGGAAGAATGAAGCCATGCCTTCTTACGAGGGTGAACAAGACGCAGCTTGGATGGTCTCTTGCCAGCCATCTGGACAGGCCGCAGTATGTTGGTAGATTGCTAGGTCTCTTTTTTTCATGCGACCAGCCGCTAGCGTGTAGTCTAGATTCAGGCGTTGCACTTGTATACTTACGCAATCGCTACACAAACAATGGACTGTTTATAAGTTATCCTTTGTAGTTGGCTCAGACCACCAAAATATATATTGTTACAACTCAGTGAAGGGATTGTAGAGATCAGTCATCGCTACAGTCACTGACTTGTATGGTTTATATTCAGTATTTTTGTATAATTTATAGCAACCTAATAATTTTATATTATGTTAATTTTCGTGTTGCGGGGTTAAGTGTATTCGTTTTATTGTCTTCTTGTGCTCTGAAGACTGAATACAATGGTCACACCAACTCAAGAAAACAATAATAATAATAATAATAATAATAATAATAATAATAATAAATTTTCTATCCATACATTGGTTCTCCATCTCAAACCGTTTAAAAAATGTATATTCCCTGCCAAAAATATATTTTTCTTGCCGAAAACAGTTTTTACGCCACTTTTTCGGCGAACTTTGTACCTTAACATTTAAGGTATTGTGTTTACAACGAAAACTTTTAGAAGAAAAGCTGTAGAGCATTAAATTTACTATAAAATACACATTCAATTTAGTAACTCTGTGAAACAGTGAAATACTCTTGTGACATATTTTACATGTAACTAATTTTGATGAAGCTTCCTGTAATGAGTTCAAATTCATAAAAGTTTAAATTCATAAAATTCATAAACTCATTCCCATTGTCTTCTATGTCTTCAAAACCTTATGAATGAGAATATAATAACAAAGAAATGAAAATAAAAAGTTCATAATTCAGAAATTTAATCCATAACATGCGACCTGACAGTTAGCGACCACGCTGCGTCTTGCGCACACACACTTCATGCCCGGCGCCTGGCTCAACAGCGTAGCGACCAGGAAGGGGACCAACCAAGCTGCGTCTTGTTCGTACCCTTACTCACTAGAAGTTTTTGATTGTTCAGTGATACAACAGACGCAAGAAAAAGTCACATCGTCAGCAAACATAACCGAATTGATGGAATCATTAACACCCAGATCATTTACAAAAACAAGAAATAAAAAAGGACCCAGTACAGATCCTTGAGAAACACCGTATTTAATGTTAGTTTCATGGGATGGGATGCCATTGTCAAATACCTTCTACTTGCGGTTACTCAGGTAAGACTATAAAAATTTAAATTCAGAGTTTAATATACCACAATATTTGAACTTACCAATAGAATAATAATAATAATAATAATAATAATAATAATATATTTGTCACCATTAGGTAATACAAGATTACAATAGGTTAAGTCAAATGGAAAATTAAAAATCACAATTCAAATATTCTTCAATAGTGTAAAAGTTCTTTGAAAGAAGGATGTTCCTTACTTTATTCTTAAAAAATTCTTATGTTCTTTGTATTTCTAACATCAATGGGGACTTTATTAAAAGTTTGATACCTAAAAAGATATGGCTGTCACAGGGTCTTGTTAGCCTAGATTTAGGAACAATTATGTTAAAATGATTTCGAGTATCATGTGAATGAACTGAGCTGACAGGAACAAATTCATTTTGATGATCAAATACATACATTATGTTTGTCAATACATACAATGAAGCAACAGTCAGCACTTTAAATTCTGTAAAAATAGGTCTGCAATGCGCTTTCTTATCACACCCGTTGACAGTTCCTAAGGCCTTTTTTGTAAAAGGAACACATCCTTCGCATGAACTCTGTGACCCCATAATAAAGTTCCATAGTTTAGTTGCGACTGGAAGAATCCATAATAAGCATTTAACAAGTCTACGTAATAGAAAGATTACTTTTGAAAGTTTAGTACAAACAGCGTCAACATGTTGCTTCCAAGTAAGTTTACTGTCAAGATAAAATCCTAGTAACTTGGTTGAGCTTTCAGTACATAAGTTGTTATAAAGGATAAAAACAAAGGTATGTGTCTTATCTACATTTAGACATAATCCATTTGCATTAAACCACCTTAAAATACATTTTAAAGAATTACTCATGTCTATTTTATGATAGTCAAAACATTTTAAAACAGTGGTGTCATCAGCATACGAAACTATTTTATCATGGGAGACCGCCGGCAAATCATTGACAAAGGCAATAAAAAGAAAAGGACCCAATATGGAACCTTGTGGGACCCCAACGTTGAATGGCTTAGAAGAAGAACATTTGCCATTAATTTCAACGATCTGCGTTCTGCCCGTGAGATAAGACTGCAGCATAGATATTGCATTCCCTTTTACACCATAATACTTAAGCTTACTTATCAAAATGTCATGGGGTAAGCAATGAAAGGCTTTACTAAGATCACACATACAGATAGCAGCACTTTGTTTATCTTCAAAAGCTTCTAGCACCCATCTGACCAACTTCTTGACAGCTAATGTAGTTCATTTTCCAGTCCTGAAGCCAAACTGTTCTTTGGACAAAATATTGTTTTCCTCAAAATATTTAGCCAACTGATTCAACATAACACTCTCAAATGTCTTAGACAGCACAGGTACTAAAGATATGGGTCTGTAATTGGGTGGATTGTCAGTATCACCTTTCTTGTACACCGGAATAACTTTGGAAACTTTTAGTTCATCGGGAAAACACCCTTGTTCTAAACACTGGTTAATAATAAATACTAACGGATCTAAAATTACATTAATAATCGATTTTAAAATAAAATTTGATAAACCATAAAAATCTTGACATCTAGAGTTGCTCAATTTTATGACTGAATCATAAACTTCTTTACGTGTAACAATATGTCAATTGAAATTACATTTTAATATTCTACAATTATTTCAAGTTCCTCGGCAGTAGTCTCAGGACATTGTATCGAGTCTTTATCTTTTGTAACTGAGTTATGAAGTTACTATAATTTTCAGCAGTAATGTTTGTAGGTTCAATTTGGGTTTTATTTTTACGTGCTACCTTATTAATTATTTCTCATGCTTTTTTGCACTTATTACTGGAATTGCTGATTAGGGATTTATTGTGAGTGATCATTGCTTGCTTCAATTTGTGATTATATTCATGCCTTTTCTCTCTGTATAAATTTCCAACGTTAACATTATCTGTCCGTTTCCTCAGATCATTCCACAACAAGATAAAATTACGCAGATTTTGCAACTCTTCACCAAACCAGAGTCTTCCCAAAGCCTTTTTCCTAGTTTGTTTAATGTTGACAAATTTAAAACACTGGTTAAAATATTCAAGAACAGTACTGAACATGGCTTTAAAATTCAATAAAGACTCTTGGTAAATAAAGACATATTGCCAGTCAATATCGTACAAAAGATTGATAAAACGTAAAATCCTTTCATGATAATAAATTATTAGTTTTCTGGGAACAGATAATACATGGTTACTAACAATCTTGTTAACTTCAAACCAGACAGCACAGTGATCAGATAGTCCAGGGTCAATAAGGCTATGGTCAGCGCAAATAGATGCTTTACTAAGATCACACATAATAACAGATGTAACTAAACAAAGTTAGATAAAATAACAGATATTATATCTTCATTAGCACCACAAGGTGATAATTTGGATCTAAAACCACACTGTTTACAAAATAAAAGAGAGCAAGATTCAAAATAATTATAAATCTGGGTTTTAAAACATTTTAAAATTTTTTAGAGAAAACAGGTAACAAAGAAATGGGCCTGTAATTCCCAACATCCTTACCACTATCGTTTTTAAATAAAGGTATTACTTTAGATGCCTAGAGTTTCCTAGGAAAATTACCTTCATGCAACAAGCATTATAGTACACATTGTTAACGACGAAGTAACAGATGCAATTATCTGCTTAAAAGAAAGACCATATATTATATCTTCCGATCTAGAATATTTTAGCGATGAAACGGATTAAATTACATCAGTACAAGTAATGTCGCACCATTTGAATGGTATTACAAATTTCTTGTTATTGTTTACAAAATATGAACTGGTAAGATTCGGAGGAGGTATATTAAGCCCTATGTTATTAACAATAGTGGAAAAGTATACTTTAAAATCATCTGCACTAGGCATATTGACTGAAGCATTGTCTCAAGATTTACATTTCATTACTCGACGAACCGCAGAATTAACATTTTGTTGAATTCCCAATGTAAGATTTATGGCAGCCCTTAATAATGTTAAGATATATATATATATATATATATATATATATATATATATATGTCTATTAATCTAATGTACCAACTTTTTGTTTGTTGCTTTTACTTTTATGGATTGCACTTATCATTTTAAGAGATTAAGAAAATTATTTAACTTTATGGATAAGGTGCTTCGAATGATTTTGTGGAATCATGATGAGGGGATGATTATTTTTAAAAAACACATAGTCGAGCAAGCACTGGACCCGGAATCTAGTGATGGGTGTTATCGAATAAAAAATTGAATTATTCGATTCGTAAAAGTTTTCGAGATAACTAGAATCCCAAGCACTGAACCTTGAAAATTGCCGGAATGAAGCGCAACGGAGAGGAAAGTATTAATTTTCTTGCTGATTCTGTTACCCTAACCACACTAGTATAGAACGTAGGCCTACACCTGTGTTGATTGGTCGTTTGTTCTCATGGTTTCTTCGCTGAGTGGGGTGAGCTAGCGATTTCCACATAGCGACGTGTATGCTCTTGTTAAAGTGGTGATAGGGCTATATGCTGTAAGCGTGTGAAAGATGCGTGTACCTTCACCTGGATGCAATGTCAGAGGAAAATTACATTTCAGGTGAGACGGAAGCTGTTTGAGATACAGTAAGTAGATTGTGTGTATGTAACTCGGAAAATAAAGACAAAGTATAGGTTAGTAGTATCATGAATTGAGTGTTTTGTATCACAATACTTTAAACTCCACTTCAATGGATGACGTAATTTCATAGGAACCGGGTCCTTATTTATTATTTCCAAACCACCGTTATTTATTCTTGTTCATGTATTAGCGTCAATTTCCTACGAATGTAAATCTGGTACCAGAACATCGCAATTACCTGCATCCATTTATCAATAAATCACATACAAAAGGCGCCCTGAGATGTGTGTATGTTTGTATGTATATGTACCCATATGTGTATGTTTATGTGCTCGCTTACTCCTCCCAGAGATATGAAATCTTCACCATGCGTCCCCCATGACCTTTGAAGTGTCTTTCTAAAATTTCATTCTTTTAGCACAATCGGTATGGTCAAAATTTAATTCGTAATTTTTATTAAGGTTATTAAATTTGTGGTCTTCATGCAGTCCTATACTGTCAATTGTAATACAGAAGAATAATAAAAACTTGTTTCTGGAAGCCAAACGATTTTTACAACAAAAAAATGTATTATGGTGAAATTTTATGAAATTCATTCCGGGGTGCGTGGGCAAAGAGAGTTAAGTCCACTTTCTTGTTACTGAGAATTAGAGTGACTTAACACGCTTTTCCAGCCCAACATAGCTTTAGAGATGGATAAACCCATGAGGCACACATCCATAACTACCGTACAATTTTGATTATGACTTACTGGACTTAACACAAATGTAGAGAACATTTTTATCTATAACTCTAGGAACATATCTCAATTTTTTAAGATGGTGGACTTAACTCTCTTTGCCCGCGCACCCCGGAATTAGTTGTGAATTTAATACTAAGAAGCTGTTAAACCGGACAAATATTGACTGTTCGGTTTTTAAAATGCTACTGCTATATTGGCAAAGTTCACTTTATGGTAAAGTTTATTTAATGGTAAACTATTATTTCCCCAGACCGTATAAACGGCTTATAGTCTAGTCCCTTATAAACATAATCTATTTTCTTGTCGTCATACAAAATGATGATAATGATAATAATAAGAATTATTATTATTGTTATTATAATTGTTTGTAATTTACTTATTACATTACAGCGTTAGCCATGTTCATTGACTTCATTTTATTTATTTACTTCATACTGCAGCGAAATAACTAACAACAGTTCATAATTCTATCCCTCATCACTGGAGCGGAAGCGGAGGCGAAAGCAATGCTACATTTAATAACTTCTTCGTTGTGCTAGAGTCAAAGATGTGTTTTTTATCATTCAGTTGCTACCAGTTGCTTTTCCTCGTTTATACCTCATCGAAAACATGTGGAGTGAGGAAGCTTCTCATTCCACTCAGGGATGTCCAATTCGGGTTCAGCACTGTCGAACCATTTGAGATTTCGAGTTCGGTTTTCCAACTATGTAGATGAAATAGCTAATCTTTACTTGTGAAACTGTTATTGTAAATTGAATCTTCTAATGAGAATTTTAAGGTATGTTTCCGTATGAATAATCCGACACTTCCTTGTGAGAGGTGAAGCGGGGGCACGGAGGTCACATCCATGGAAAACTGGAACTGCATAGAGAAAGGGAGAAGAGGCGGCAATTAGATAAGGAAACGAAATTACATTTATTGGCACGTTAATTTATTTATTAAGAAATCTTCAAACCTCAAACGTTTTAGCACAATATCCAATTAGACGAACTTTTAAATCTGTCAGTCAGTGAAAATATTTGTTGATTGCATCTTCAATTTTCTACTCCTACTTTAGAAATTCTGTAACACGATAGTGCAGTTCCTCAGCGTAATAACCTGCGAACCAAAGATGAAGCCACATGAAGCATGCGGATATCACCGGGAATTGGAAGACCGGTCGCTTTGGCAATATTTTAGCTCTCGCCCAACTACCACCTCTCGCCGAAGATTAACATAAGAGAGTACCAAAATGAGAAAAGAATTCCACTCACCATTCTTAAAGAAAGCATTGAAAATATCGCCACTTTTTGTACAACACTTTAACACGTGATTTTGAAGGCACATTCCTTTCAGGATAACGCCATTGAAATTTGCGAATCCATTTTTCATACGATTGTTTTCCAGAAGATCAGTTTGAACTAAGGCTGAAAATCGATTAAAATTTCTAATCGAGCAAACACTTGACATTAATCGATTAATCGACCGATTAATCGACCGATTAATCGACTGATTAATCGACTGATTAATCGACAAACAGGTCGGTATTTTAAACGAAACCAAAGTGTACATTTAATATCGTTTTGCACGTTTAATAACTACTACACTATAGATAATCAGAATAAATCCTGAATTAATTAATACCATTATTAGTTAACTAGTGAAAAAGTATATACAAAACTTACATTTCCGACCAAGAATTGAGACACACGAGTTTGTTGACTAAACTACACTTCAGGTTTCTGAATTACGTGAATTGTTTGGACACAATAGGCTGAATGACATATGATGTGCCAAGGCCGGAGAAGCGAGAGAAAGGAGTTTGATCATTTGACCCATTTCTCGAAAAACTTTTTCAGAATTCGACTAAACCGATTAATCGGAAAATGTAATTGATCGACGATTAAATCTTTAATCGATTAATCGAGCCGATTAATCGAGCCGATTAATCGGTAAAGCCCTAGTTTGAACTATACAAAAGTTTTAAATATTAACAAATTGTGATCTAAGATACTTTTGACTCAAGAAAATGTTAATTATAATCGTGCGGGAATTGACGTGAGTCATAAGAATCCAACCGTTGCTAATCTAAGGAAGTTGGGATTTCTGAAAATGTCAGTGTTCAGGAAAAAGTTTTAACTTTCATCCGGATAGAATTTATATGTTTTTTCTCAGACACGTATAGATCAGAGGAGACATTCCAACCTGTGATTAAGACAGATGAATTGAATATCGAAATAAATTCTTCTTTCACTTGGGTATTCCTTACTTGAATCATCGCCAAGAGATGGAAGTAGTGGAGAGAGTAAGGAACTGTGGCGGCGATCTAACGCCCTATGACCGGCGAAGTCCTTGCGGTATGCACGACAGAATTCAGGTGACTTCATCTTTGGTTCACACTCGAATATTACGCTGAAATAGGTGTTGTGTCTGAAAGAGCTACCGATACTTGTTGATAGGCTCGCTCTGTATAGCATAGGGTCGGCCAGGGTGATGCAGAATTGTGCCTTCTTTTTGTGTAAAGGTTTTGGGTTCGATCCCGGCCAAGGTTGATGGCTGTGTGCTAATAAATATGACATGCCCATGCCATGTTACAGGAATAGAAAAAACTCCAGCGAGAAAAGTTCTGGCGGTTCTGTGCGCATAAATATGAATGGTTCAAATTTGTAGATTTGCAAGCGTGTAAAAGAATTCCTGGGGAACATATTTCCGGCACACCGGCTACGGTCACTGGCGTAAGTACGGTACATACCCGTCGTTAAAAATAACCACGGCTATCGTGGGCCCAGAATGCCTGCTAAATTACAATGATTTCTTCATTTTTAGTTATTGAAGTATATATCTAATTAGTAATGCAGCTCTTATTTTCTTTCTGCGGTCAGAGGCCCCCCATACGAATAACAGGTTACCCTAGGGCATAAATCATTCAAGAATTAAAAGCGATATAAATAATTTCGTAATGAAAAAAGCTTTCGTAATCAAAGAGAAAAACAACATAAAATATTCAATATAGTGAATTCCTGTAGACTATCATGTTATATTTATGCGGTTTCGAGTGGTGGTGCATCCAGTTTAAAAATTCAGCGATTTTTTCCTTTGAAGTACACGATGTGTCTGTAATGTATTCCGAGTAAAGACATAAATAATAATGAATGTAAGATAATCTAATGTAATGAATGTAAATTGCATAGAATTGCGTTCTCGAATCTTTTATTTTTGTGATCACAGGTATTTCTAAGACAAATGGCTTTATCCGAAACGGGTTTACACTGAATTTGTACAGTGGAATTAATATCGTTTGACTGGATATTTGTTTTACTACTAAGGTTATCCATTGCTGCATTACTGTGATTGCGTAAACATGGGATATAATTACCTCTTTTATAGAACTGTCTATAGATTCTATAAAGAATCAAGAATATTTGTTTAAACTGCCTTGTTAGCATAAACTACATTTGTTTTCTTAAATTTCGTAAGGTTCTTCTGGAAACAATAACTATATATATACATATATTATATATATATATATATATATATATATATATATATATATATATGGGCTATGTCTGCAGTTCTCTACCTTTCTTTTGTTGACTACATCACCAAGGAGGATTAAACAATATTGAATTTACCGAATTTTAGACGTGTATTCCTTCGGACGTGTATGTCCCAATGTACCATAACGATAATTTTTGTACCTATGTTTGAAATTTGCAAACAGTATGCACTAAAACATAGTTAAGGGAGATTATTTTGTAACGAACGTAACTAAATAGTTTTGTCAGCCTATTTTTTTTGAAATTATGGACCTTAATATTAATTTATTCGAATTATAAATAAGAAATGTCAGATCATGTGGAACGGCACGTAACAATCACATTTCGATATTTGAAATTTGTTACCAAAATGTAGAATTTCATGATTGAATACATTAGTGAAGATTTAATCTCTATATCTTTATTCCAAGTGTGTTTATTTTAATGTTCTAAAAAGCTATGCGTACAGTAGTGGAATTGAAATCAATGTATATTTTATGTATTTATTGAAAGTTTTATATTGATAGTTATTAATTAATACGATTATTCGTTGCCAAGGTAATTCAGGTAATAGAAAGTTGCAGTTATCAGGCAAAGAGCTTCTAGTTAGGTTAGAAATTCAGTTTACACTATACAAGCAGTTTTATGTTCAGTAAGCACTTCATAAACTTTACAGTGCTTTTACCGCAAATAATATTTTTTTTTACATTTAAACTTTCTGGTAATAAGATATCTTCTAAATGGGTAGACCTACAGTCATGAACCTTTTCATACATACTCACAACAGATGTGTTCATGAATTGACGCATACATTTAAACATACCATTATTTTTAAAGGAGTCGTAATATTTTTATGTGGAGCAATGAGGTAAAAAGAAAAAAATACAAAGTATAAAAAGTTTTTATTTCATTTTTTCCAAGAACCCTTTTGACCAGGAAAAAACTCATGCACTATTGCCTAATGTGAAGTATTAGCTTCATTTTAAACTTTAAAATTATATTATCTTTATGTGTGACAAAGAAAACTGATTACTAAAATTAAACAAAAAAATAAAAAATCATTCTGGGCACATTTTTTAATATAAACATTTCAAAATAATTGCAAACACGTATTTAAAGGATAACTAATTCACATAAAAATTTCATGAGGATACATTAAAAACTCAGTAGCGTATTCCCTTAATTAATATAACTTACAGTGTACCTTTACATTACATAAAAGTATTACATTATATTATACATTGGCTTTCGTGTAGTAAAAACTTATGTATTAATATACAGAGTCAAGAACTCTTAAAAACTAAAATTACCTTATGCCGTTAGAAACCTAAGAGTAGGCTACTATGGTAGTTAAAAGCATAAGAATCGCTGGTCCCTCGTTGTATTCACTTGCAGGGTATGCATTTTGGTACAGGTTTTGCCATCTTCAGCCATTATAATATAGTTTATTTAGTGGGCTTTCCACTGTTGAGAGTGTTCTGACAACATAAGCTAATTTTAGTTTTGAAGATCTTGATATTGTACATAATATTTTTACTATGGACTATTTACGAAAGCCATCCTTCTCAACGCTTTAAGGTTAGGGTATTCTTTAGGATTTAATTTCTGCTATGGGCATCCAAAGAAATTAAATGGCATCCAGTCCATCCGTACCATAATTGCTTTACTAACACAAAATACGAGTGAACTTGCATTTTTTCTATTTACTTTGAACAAAGGCCAGTCTTCGTTGTAGATTTCTGTTACCTATTACCATCGTCATAAAAATGTGATGGCAATTTATGAATCAAGATGTTGTTTTCAAGTCGTAACGTCGTGATATAAGCTTAAGAGCTCTTGTTCCCACCCCACTGAAAGAATACGCAGGATTTCTGGCGGAAATATATAAATATCTATAGCTTGTGGAACATCTCTTATAATTTGAAGGAAACTCGCCAGCTTCCAAGAATATCCTTCTTTTCCTTAAAAACTGAAGAAATAGAACGGGTTTACCGGAATGGGAACAAGGAAAACACAAACTTTCTCTAATACAAATCACATTTACTTTGTCTTTTGCACGCTTTCAGCTCACTATTTCTATTTTGTTCTTTTTTCAATTCCCCTTTTCTTGCCTTTCCCTGACAGAATTATCGAAGTAAATGACAATTTAGGAATCTATATAGGTTGCAGTGATCTCTTTGATTATGTCAATACCTCAGTACTTCTATGCATTTCAAAACTACTAACGAAGGAATTTGAAATATATTCTATCTTTACAAGAAATTACATACCGGAGTAATGTTCATTTAGTAAGTAACAGTTTCCTACACAAAAATACGCGATTTTAAAATTTTTTCCGGTAAAATGAATTAGTCCAGCGTTTCTCAACCTATGGTCCACGGACCACTGGTGGTCCGCGAAGTTGGTGCAGATGGTCCGCAGACATAATTTAAAAAAATATCATGGAGCAAGTGGAAAGTAAAGAAGTAAAACTTTTTCACATATTTCGTTATAATGACCTATAAATAATTAATACCCCAAATATTAAGACTATAGGCCTTCTTTTAAAAATGGGATGTAGAATCAGGGGTCCGTAAATTTTTTTAGACATTTTAGAGGTCCTCGGTTCAAAAAGGTTGAGACACGCTGAATTAGTCCCTTCATTAGGGCCACAGGAAACATTTTTTCTGGCAACCCAAATAGTTTGAAAAATAAAATGGTTTGTTTGATTCTTACCTTGAAATAATATAATTAGCCGATAGAAAACGAATGTAGGATGTACTAACGACATTTATTTACTTACAGCTGATAATCTATCAGTCTGTAAAAGTAAAGTGTTCCCTATTCAGACCATGGAGGGTTCCAGGCGGTTGAGGCTCCCAGATGTTAGACATTCGGCGTGTGAAGGGGGTAAGGTTGTCAGCCTTATGCACCGGCAACCTTTACCCCCAGGATTGCTCCTGGTACTCATTTCTGTTAGAGGCTGAGTCGTCCCAAGGGCCATAGTGCCACCAGAAGGATTAGGTCAATTGAAAAACTCCAACGACCTCATCAGGGATTGAACCCGCGACCTTCCGGTTTGTAGCGCCTCAACCACTACGCTACGGCGTCCCCCTCTATTAATCTGTAGCTACTAGAGGTGTACAAATCTCGATTTTAGCTTGCCCATACCCGCTTGAACGCCAGGCAAGCAAGTTGCGAGCGTCATAGCTAGGAAGCAGGCAGGTTTCTTTAAGCTTAGTGGGTCAGGTCAAACCCAGCCTAGGCAAGCCAGAATAAGCTTGCGACATTCCTATCAGCTAAACAACTGCAGTTGCTAAGTGTAGGTAATACTTTCTTGCTTTTCTACATGCTGGTAGAAGAAATTCACCATGCAGATAAATAAAAGGTGGATAAAGTATAAAAACTCGTTTTAGCGTCTTAACACAATTATTATTTTTATTATTAGGTAGATTTCGAAGAAAAATCTACCTAATGACTTTCAAAAAATTCGTTCATATCTTTACGTTTCATGCCTCCCTAAGTACGAAACCACCGCCTGTTAAAAAAAATTGTGATATTTATATTTAGGCCTATATACAGTATATGTATATGTATATATATATATATATATATATATATATATATATATATATATATATATATATTTATATATAAACCTATATATCTTTACACGCTAGCGGCCGTAATTTTCAAGATATTTGAATCAAATTTTATTATGTTATTTCTAGGCCCAATAGTTCAGACAAGTTGGTTAATGAGCACAATTGGCGCAAGAGGGTGGTCGGGGGAGGGGGTTGAAATTTTAAAACATTTATATCTCGGCCCCTATGAAGTATAGAGGGAAACTTCGATTGAATAAATTAGAGTACTCCTTATGGAGTTCACAGTGACACCAACGATTCGGGGGTTTTGGAAGTACGAGTGGGGGTGGGGGTATGGGGATGGAAATTCGAAATTTTCGAAACTACGTCTTGTGGGGTATCGTTGAAAAGCTCTTGATGAGTACTCTACAAATCAAAAACTAGTTTCTTGATAGTTCTCATTTAAGGCGAGATTTGAATGTTTGAAAAAGTTCTCTTTCCTCTTTTTTGCAGTTACTATTGCGGGTTTGTCATGCCAAGACTAAAGAAGAAGAGTGCTACGCAGCGACAGTAAATTAAAACAAAAGCACTTCGAAATCTACCTCAGCTTGTAGGCTTGGCTAAAGGGATTTTTGTTATTGTTATTAATGATTTTATGATGTTTTCTCGAAAATGTTTGAAAATTTTTCCCATGCCGGACTAGTACCTTTGTTCATTGATAATTCAAACTGTCCACATTTTAGTTTCTCCTCGGCTTCCATCAGGGTAAAATTCTCTAAACACATCTGAAGTTCCTCAACTACGTAACTGCACGACTTACAAGTGCACTGCTATACCCAGTTTCATATTCTTTCCGCCAGGCCTTGCAGTTTCCTTAGGTCCTGTGCAACCCACCAAGTTATGAAGAGCTTGTGACTCATAGCGACAGTATTTCTTATCATCGTTGTAATCTGGCTTGCTTTCAAGTGAAGCAAGTTAAAAGCTGTGACTGGTTGCAGAATTTCAAAGGGGCAGGCAAGCTAAAATCAGAATATGTACACCTCTGGTAGCTACACGTAACTTGGACATAGGAAATGTTGAACACCGAACCGGCGTGTTAAACCTTCCACAGTAATAATAAGAAGTATGTTCGTGCACACGTATCCTTAGTGCGTTGCCTTATAAGTAGACCTGGGATTTTAAGGCAAATGCCTATTTTGTTCCTTATGAAATAACATGAAATTTTTTAAATATGTGGACGTTTCATGATAAATCACTTACATTTATAGGGTTTTATAGTGCCCTAAAATTCCTATTTGGATCTTTAGAGCCTATGTTACTATTTTAGTGCCTAAAATGCATATTTTCTACATTTCAACTTCTGTAGTTTCTATAATGGACATCCCTCAATGAAAAGCAGAACAGCGGAGGTGGGTTTTTCACAGAAACATGATTATTCCAAACAATTATCGCTAAAGGAATGACTGGGGAGGATTAAGGGGCCGGACTACTGTGTCAAGTAACCAGTGAAAGAACATCTGTTAAAGTGAATATAGTTCGTGGTGCCTAATTTTGCAGTTAATTCTGTTAAGAATAGGTATACCACGTTTCTTGCAGTAAAGAAAGAGACCATGTTACAGTTTAAGCATATATTGTAATAGTTTAAAGTTTATTTTCTGTCTGTTTGCACATTTCTAAAGCATATTTTCAGTGCCTGTTTTCTCTTTTGAAAGCCTTTTTACTTGTTTTAGGTGCCTAAAATTAATTTTTTTAGCTTAAAATCCCAGGTCTACTTATGAGCTATAAAAACAAAAAATCTATCCGTTGTAAGCAATAACCTATAATATGCAAAGCAAAGAGAACACAACGGGGGGATAAACACCTAGAGTTTGTCTCCCGTAAGTGTCTGTCGACACCACACTAACCACAATAATTTTCCATTTTCTTCATTCCTCTCAGCAGGGAAATAACTCAAAATAGAAATGATGAGATAAGTCATAAAATCGTTGAAAATTTTGCTCTTCAAATCTATAGCATGAGTGAAGCAAGCAAGTCATGCTCTTGCTACTAAGCTTCCGGATCGATTGCCACAAATCGTCATTAATGACATGCAATAACCACTCAACCACAAGATACAAAACTTAATTTAATAATTTCGGTATACTTCTTCTTTCTCTCAGTTTAACCTCTCCCGTTGTGGCCTGCGCTGCTCGGATCTTACAGGACCGCGACCTGTCGGGATCACATAAATACTTTTTGGACCAGAAAAGAACATGCATGGCTTTCTCGGAAGGGTGATCAGCCCAATGTCGGAACCACCAACGAGACAAGACGAACACGTAGGAAGAAACATACATGTCGTTCACACACTCACCCTGAACAAAGCGGGGATGGGATGATGATGATAATGACGGCCATTTGATATCCTGGGACGAGGGCCTGAAGTTATCCAAAATTCATCTTACATGTGAGGAAAAAACCCGGAAGAAACCCCACCTAGGTAACCTGTCTCGACTAGGATTCTAACCCAGGCCCGCTGCGTGAGGGGAACAAATGCATCCCGTGAGCTCATTGGTGGACATAATTCCGGCATACTCCTGGAATAAAGACATTTTTAATACAAATCGTGATTTTGAATAACAAAGAAACTATTGTAAGGCACTTCATGCATGCAACACAAAATTACTCTCATACGGTATTATTTTGCATTTAATCGCTTCTATGGGTAATCTTCTTGTGTGTTTTTTTTTCGTGTGCAATATCTTTTACTACACCTATTTACACATTAACAATTATACTGATTGTACTCCGGTCACTGAGAACCGAGAGGTTTGAAGCGATACTGGAATAAATTTGAAATATGTGATAGCTTCGTATAAAAACTACAGGTTTTGTACCTGCAATACCAATATCCAAACACCGCACTTAAGTTACTCTACCTCTATGGATCAGAACTAATAGCTGGTAGGCAGGAAGCAATTAAATTACCAATGCCTTAGGGTAATCATGTCCTCACAACATTATCAATACACTAGAGAGCACATTCATAATAGATAACCGGCCATTTACGCCATGTTTGATTTAATGGTTGGACTGATGTACCGATCTGTATATGCAATACAGTTATGATACATATTCTATACCCTATAGCTATGTATTCTATTATACGTGATTCATATAAGCCTAGTTACTACACGCTTGAAAACAAAATGAATTTAGTTTATGTCAGTGTTGTTCTCATTTCTATACTTTCAGTATCACCAGTTTTCATAAAGAACATCCGTCCTATATCAGTAGATTGTACACATCTGTGTACGTACAATGTTAATTTGAAGTCTCATTTCTATTATTTCGGCTTAAACAAGTCAATACATAAAATATTTTGAAATTATGTTGTCGTTTTTAAGTTGCATACTAACTTACTCTTTTCTCGTATGTTTCATTTGTTGACGAGCAGTAGTAAGATTTCTGTTCGCACAAGTTACCTAGAAATTGATTTCAACCGAGGTTTGTTCTAAGGAACTTCTGTTGATGACTTTTGCAATTTCTTTGCACATACCTTCTAGAGTCGTACAAATTCACCGAAAATAACATTGACTTAAATGTGTTGTGCTTCTCTCCCTGAAATAACTAAAATCGTAAATTGTTTCCATTCAGGTCATGAAGGCCCTTAGGTTTCAAGATGTTGCGGTTCCCAGAGTTTTAGACATTCGTCACATGAAGGTGGTTATGTCAGCGGACGACCTTATCGGGGATCGAACCCGCGAACTTCCGGTTTGTAATACACTGCCTCAACCAACTACGCCACGGCTAATTTGGGTCTCATTTATGTCTATGTTATATAAAGGAAGATTTCTACAATTCTGAACAGTTTTAGATATAGCCTAGGCCTGCTGCAGTGTCAGAATATCAGCACATAAATTATATTTCCTTAGAGAAAATTCCTTTCTCGAATAATATGTAATGTATACTGAACTCATTTTTAAACCAACACATACAAACAATGTAAATGATGCAACGCGTATGAGTAATAATTTTTCTTAGTCTGTATCCTATTATAGAGCACATAAAAAAAGAAGATAAAACAATTTCCGTTTTCTAAAAGAAGGAAAAATACTTTTTGTGCATTGAAAAGTCATTTGCGTGTGGTATGTGAACATCTGGCAATGGCGTGACATGCTGCTGACAGCCATTCATCCAGTAGAGCAATTACTCAACATTGTTCTGTTTTCACAAAATTTTTGGACGGAAAACGTATTGAAAATTAGGGTCAGACTGAAAAATCAATGTCATAGCCAGGATTTGAACCAGGACCAGGAAAATCCTGGCTATGGCATTATATTTCTCAGTCTGACTCTACCATTCCATCTTAGCCTACACACGGCCAGTGTGAAAGAATTATCATTCTAGAAAACGTATTCTTGGGTCTCTCCTGGTGCCATTCCATTTCCATCACGTTGGGATCTGAGTCTGGACACTTCAGTTAAGTTCAGAACTGTTCATTCGTCCTGTGGTTTGTTGCTACAATTTTGGATATTGGTGTAGATACAAAATGTAGTGACCAAACTCACTATACTAAAATTAATAACAAATAGCTTCGTGGTTAAATGCTACTTCGCAATAAAATTGTAGATTTGTATAAGCCTATGCCTATAGTGAGACAGTAAACATAGGGGAAATATTCAACCTTTAAAAATACCAAAATTCTCTAGTACGTTTTAAATTATTTTCTTTCGGACTAAAGTATAATTTTAAATTCTGTAATAAATACGCTATTGAGCTTATAAGGATGTGACTCCCTTCAGTTCCACTCTACAGACATATTTTTTAGCATTCCTTGATTAGGTGGTAATGTGATAATAGAAGGCGTGTAGAATGCATTATAACATTGCAAGATTGCAAGGAATGCTTCACAAGGAGGAGTGGAATTGGTACGGTTATACCATTGCCTACACTGGAACCAGTGATTCTCTTGTAAACCTTATTCTCTTTCAAAAGCTTGCTACGCTTCAAAGTGCACTTGTCTTCTTCTTTAAGTCATTTTCCTCCTCTCCTCATAAACAAAAGCCTGCAGGTATATCGCGGTTCGTTCTTTTCTTTCTTCGCCTAAAACGATTTCGCTTTCAACGTAAATGCTAACAGCATTGAAGTTCTACACCTTACGAAATCTATGGTATGCAGACATTAAGAGAAATACCCTGATCCTGTTACGGAGAAATATTCTTCTGAATATGTGTGAAAAAGAGTAAAATTGAAAGTTGATTTGTTAAACACTTTAACCTCTTAAGACTTTAATTATTTGGCAAAAGATGTTCAAAAAACATGTTTTCTATTAACGATTTTTAAAGTTCATTTTGAATATAAGTTTCTGGCAATAATAATTTTAATCGTTTTACACTTAATGGGGTAAATAAAGGGCATTAGAAAAGGGTACATAATTATCCCGACTATACTAGTTTTGTAACAAAATTACTTCCACCATCTGAATATTTTGTACTGTCAATATCAGTAAAGTAATTTTCCAATCAACCGAATTCTAAATCAAATTCTTTATCATAAAATTACATAACATGATAATGCATCATATTTTTACTCTCTACTAACCATGAGATCACCGTCACGGTGGCTCATGCTTAGCGCGTGGGCCTGGCATGCAAGCGGTCCCGGGTTCAAATCCCGAGGCAGGCGGGCGTGCCATTCGTGGTGGACGAAGCTGTGACTTTGGGGTCCTCCCGTTTCCCCCCTCATTACACCAACACTCGCCACTTCACCTTCAAACTCCCCCTCATTATCATCCCGTTTCCTTTCCCGGCTTTCGGACCATCTCCCGTTGCAGCATCCGCTCCTGGCTCGTGGCTTTTGGTAATTTGGTTGTTGGTGGTGTGCTGACACCTGAGGGGCTCTCTGGTGTGCCAAGGGGTTGGCACAATGGGCCCGCAGATGTGGCCTACGTGCTTAGGGTCGTTTCCAAGCAGCCTCTGCCCCTACATGGGGAGAAAATAAAATAGAATAAAATAGAATAGAACCTTGAGATCAGCTGGGACTGGAGGAGCAAAACAAGAAGTCGGTAGTAACAAACATGATGGAAAAATTTAAGTCTAACACGTGTCAGGAATGAACGAGACTACGTTAAACAGAGAAACTAGAAAAATTGGAAAGGATATCTACATTCAGAAGTAAGAACTAGATTAAGAGTAAGAAATCGGTTACCATAAGGATATGCTTGAAGAAAACACGTTTATATTCTTCCTGAGTATATTATATTCTTTTAGATCTATAAACCTCTGCTGTTGCAAATATTTCCACCACGGTTATTTAAATAAAGATTCCCCCCCCAAAATGATAGTGTAACGCAGCATGAGCCAAAAGGCAGCCATACGCCCTATTTATTGTAAAAAAGACTGGACCAATCAGATCCGGCCAAGTAAGATTAAGTACAACTTATCGCTCGTTTCCCAGGCCCTCAATAACCAATGAAAGATAACTGCGCAATTATGAGCTAGTAACAGAGTAAAACAAAACACATATAATTATTCATAAACAGACGAGAACATTTAATTACCAACTAGGAGGAGAGATTAATTACGGGAATGGCTTGCAAAAGTAGCCTACATAGCAACAGCAATCCGGGAGAGAGTGATTGTTGCCTAAATTCATACGATTATTTTTCCCAACTTCAAGCTTTCAACTGAAAATATATTTAAAAAATAAAAATAAAAATAAAACAGGATTTTATACTGTTCTTTTTTTTGATTGCTCTCTTTAAAATCAGTGTATAATTTATGTTATAATATCCCTTACATTTTACATAGATTCGAATTCCAATTGGATTTTACGAACAATTTAACTCTCAGGAAATGATTTTTACTCGTATGATGGTTTGACCAAAGCAACAGCTGGATTGTGAGTTCCGGGACCTACAACGAACTTAATCGGAGGTATAAAAAAATTTAAATTTTGACCAACCACCTATTTAAAGGGTTCGCTGCAGGACAACTTCGCAGATACCATGTAGAAATACTTAAAGCAATATATTGAAGAAAATACTGCCTCAATTTTAAGAGAGAATGTAGGAACAAGGCATACCGCTCGACCATTACCTTCATCTTCCACATTGGCAGATGGCAAAATGGGGCATGTGCTCAGCATGCCGACTCTCACGGGCGTTATTGGTGGTCTTTGTGACTGCAGCTCATCAGTTGTCTCACGAGACGGGTGCACCCCGTTCCAGCACTCGTTACCTCAGAAAAATAACCGAGGAAAAACCAGAGATCGAACCCGAACCTGGGGATCGGTAGCCAGCAACGCTATACATTGAGCACGAAGGCGTTCGGATGCATCACCTAATACCAAAGTTTATTTTATTATATGGGATACAAACCCGTCCATAAGTATGCCTACCGCAGCTTGAATATTGTTTACCCATGCCATGACACGTTCGCAAACAACGTTTTAAAGTCTTTCTGTATACTCATCAAAATTTGAGTGGAGTAAATAACTTAGCGAATTAAAAAAGTAATAAAGAGAGAAATAAAATAAAGGTAGCCTAATTAGTAAGTTTCCCTTGTAAATTCTAGACACGGAATGACTGCAACAACCAGTTAGAAAAAAAACTTGTGTTAAAATGTCGTAAATTTGATGTTAGTGCTTCATGATATAGCCCATGTAGCTAATGACAGTATGCGCGTCCGTAGGGAAGATAGCATGAAGAGGTGTGTGAATGTTCGAGTGTTTACAAAATATATAGCTCGATAACAGTTTCAGACTTTTTACAGTCAAAGTAGATGTTCGCACTGGTGAAGTTAAATGCAGAAAATATGCTCAACATAATGCAATTATGTTTTTTCCATCCAGTGCAAATAATTTAAACAGAATACCTTTATATAAGTTCTTTAGAAGAAGTTGCTTCTTCAATTCAAATTCATAACATAAATACTTGCATTGTGAGTGAGTGGGTATTGAAAGAGATTTACGTTTCATATATTATATTCCCGACGAATTTAATTTATTTTGTAGTTATAGTGCCCCGGATCACACAGTAATCTGGACGAAGTACTCTACAAAAGTAGTGGTTTCCATCTGCCTCTTACAGTGCAGAAAAATGTACTTTCGAATAAATGAATTAGATGTAACTGAATACTTTTGAAAGAAAAGATGATAGACGGATATTTAAAATCATTTAATTGAAATGTTTCTGATAATCATTGGA
Organism: Ectobius pallidus; assembly: GCA_964059195.1. Taxonomy (NCBI): domain Eukaryota; kingdom Metazoa; phylum Arthropoda; class Insecta; order Blattodea; family Ectobiidae; genus Ectobius; species Ectobius pallidus. The sequence continues at coordinate 21,038,123 of CAXKWD010000013.1, forward strand.
ATGCAGTCATTAGTAGGCCAATTTGCCACGTATGTTTAAGAGAATTATTGGTCTGGAATGGTTGACGATAAACACTACTTACAAATTAGTTAGAAATACTTGTTTCCAAATACTTGTGTTTGTCAGTTTGCGGCAATGATAAGTTTGTCTGAAAGACATAAATGTAAATTAACAAGGGCCTGGAGTTACCCGACATTTGTCTCACAGGTGAGGAAAACCTCGGAAAAACCGCCACCTAGGTAACTTTTCCCGACGAGGATTTGAACCCGGACCCGCTGCGTGAGAGGAGAGGCGCCACCCCGACGAAACAGCGAAATGTAATCACAAGAGGGAAAATTGCTTTTCTATTTATTTTAGTGTTGTGTACTCTCCCTGGATCAGCACAAACATACTCCTTCTACTTTGTATAATTGAAGAATTTATTCCAATCCGAGTGTATTTACAATAATTAAGGCTACATTAATGTGCAAGACCACTATACACAGCCGATTTATCTTGAATTCTTTAGCTTTTGTAAAGTCTGACCATTCTAAGAAGGAAACTTGAAGTAAACAAAAACCATTATGCCTGTCTCACTTCAGCACATTACTCGTATAACCATAGAGTTTCTTTCTTAGTGTGGTCAGACTGCAGTTCAGATGGCAACTTTTTTTTAATGAATCCTATTTCAGGAGTTGGAGAATTTTTACTTGAAAGTGCTAAATGCTTTGAATATATTTGGAAGATTAAACATTTGTCTTTAAACTCTAATTATAAAACGCTAGTGATCATACATCATCATAGGATGCAGTTTATTGTGTTGTAGGCCTAAGTGTATTAATTCTCGCTACCGCCTGGAAAAGGAGACAATAAATCAGTATTATAAAGCCTTAATTATAATTATATTATTAAAAATTTTAATAAATCCAAGGTCCTGGAGTATTCGACATTTGTTAATCTAGGAAACAAACCGAACATTAAGAAATGAGTATTCCATATTAAAATATCCCATGGCTATTCGTCATTGTGTTACGTTTGCTTACAATTCGCCTTATCTTACGTTGAAAGAACACTTCTGTAATTAACCATCATGCTACGTTGTCTGGCCTCCAATGACCTTTTTCTACTGGTTGAAATGTCGTGTAGTGTAAAGGTTCCCTTCACAGTCCCACAGTTACGGCGAGAGAGGTCGACAATATCCGGGCAAGGGGATTCCAATATGTCAAACATTTCTTTGCTGGCATCTAGCGGAAATGTGAACGGGAAGTTATTCTGTGACACGAATTATCATGTACAATACCACACATGTCTTAAATTAAAAATAGTATTGAATTAAAATTCATTAATCACGCCTAACTTAAATCATCACATCATAGAGAAAGCCTAGTAGCAGATTAGGCCTACCTCTTTAACCTTCGTCATACCGCGATGCACAGTAATACATTGAATACAGCTGGGGAGCAAGTACATCCCGAAACAAGAACATGACTTATAGTGTTTGTGTTCTACTACGTTAAAACAGTTCTATTATAATATGTGCAACATCAAGTGGGGTGCAGTTGCTGCCAATCAGCTATTTTAATTCTATCGCGGTGGTCCTACCGGGTCGCGAACGACCCCTGGAGATCCCTAAGTTGATATTCACGGCGGATTTGTGTCCGGGGTGCGCTGTTCCCCATCTAACACTTAAACCTAGAGACAACACAAACACCTAGTCCTGAACTAGGGAGCCACCAGAGTGGAAGGCAGGCGTGCTACCGACTCATCCAGGACCTTTTATTTCTCTACTCATGCTAAATATTTAAATTTTAAGAACAGGTGCGCCATAGTTGTATTAAGTTATAAGTAGGGCCCGGAATTTTTAGGCTTTTATAAAAGGTATTTTAGTAAATAGCATATACAATTAAAATATTTAACCTTTAATGATACAATTATTCAATACATCACTCAATTCACTTCCGATCTACAAAAATCAGTAGACTCGATGTCACGAATTTGTTCCTTTAATATCTCTCTCTGTCGTTGGTCGCAACTTGTTACTTTAAAGTTGAAACGACAATGGATTATTTGCAGATTTCAAACTATTGCAGACGGCTCAAGTTTCATTTTCTGCGACGGCGAGACGGTACATTTTCAAGTTACAAAGACAAAAGATATACATTGTTAATATCAGTTCGTTGTATAAATTAATTTTCATTATGTCTTTTCTTAAAAGCACATATTTATTTTCCTTTGCATTAATTGCAAAATCTCTTTAGAAATCGTGTTTTTCTGCAAAGGTCCTCTTTAGCCCCTAGTTTTTCAGCAAAAGCCCTCTGCAGCCCCTAGTTTTCAGAAAAAGCCCCTTTAGCCCCAGTTTTTCAGCAAAAGTCCTCATTAGCCCCTTTAAGGCCCTTCAGTCCGATTTAGCCCTTCTAGGTTCTATAAGATTAATATATTCGGAAGCAAGGGGCATGAGACGGAAAAAATACGTTAAAATGTTCTAATTAGGACGTTGGGGAAAAAATAGGTTTAAACCTTAAAATCCGGGCCGTAGTTATAAATGTTTATAAACAATGTCCAGCTTTCCTTGCAACAATTAGGTAGCAACATTGGTTTCTTTAGGGAGCAGGTGGACCCCATTTGGTATGAGGAAAGATATCTAGCTCATTGACAATCAAGAAGGCATTAACACAAGTTCATCGTCGTTTCCTGTCTCTATTATCTTCTGTCATTCCTGTTCCTGTTTATATTCATATTTATAATCCATTCTTAGTCATTGTTATCTTCCCCTTACTCTGATAATGCATAGGCGCTGAGGAATTTGTATAAACACAACTGCAAGATACACTAGCTTCTGTGCCCGATTTATATGGTCCTCGTAATAATCTGCAAAAACGCAAAGGAAAAACTATTCCTTATTTTTTCCTCTGCTTCTGTTAGAAAAATAGAATATTATTGATGGTACTAATTATCGATTAAGGGCAATACTTAATTTTTAATAATGTTCTGCAGGAAGAACTTTCTTGGATTGGAATCACAAGTAAATATGTAAAAAATGTGTGACTTGAAACGTCTACTATTAACGGTACTTGTATAAACTATGGTACAGAATTCTGTGTAAATATCAGCAAATTGGGATAAAATAAGAAAGAAATCTGCCATTTTATTGTAAATACAAACTCAAAGTAAATAATTTACATAAGTTAGAGAGTGAGTGAAAAATCGTGAAAAATCTTTTGGACAAGGAAAGCGGAGGATAATCATTTTGTGAATTCAAACGCAGTCAACCGTACTTGAAGGCCACTAGACTGGAACAAAATCCGTTTTTGACAGTCGATGCATATGGAAGTGAATTAATGGCTAATGACTGACGTCTCCCCTTACACAAACGACTTCTCTTTCACTCTCACTCACTTGATAGAAACTCATTTCCAAAAGAGCTGACTGACTCTGTAATTGATTCAGTGTTCGCATGGTCGTAAACCACCCTTCAACCTACTCAAGAATTGCGTGAAACTTTCCTATTTTCCAAAAATAGAAAAGTGTTTCTTTTTTATTTTGGAACAATTGACGACGCAAGTTACTCTCCTCTATAATGGTCGAGTGTTACGTTATCCCAGTAATCAGAATATCAGTTCAGAAATTACTTATCTCGGATTAAAATCATCTGTTGAAATAGGCCTACAAGTGGGACCTTTTCCTCTATTTGTACAAAAATGCTACACCACTGAGTTATGCCAATTATTGGACTTAGAATGTTAAATGCTTCTGTGCCACAACAGTTTTTGTGTATTGAGATTTAAAACGTCGCAAAAGGGTATAAAAGAAAGATTTTATATTGATATTAATAATAATGGTAGGCCTAATAATAATTATTTATTTAATCTGGGAGAGTTAAGGCCTTATCTTACACTCAACTAGGAGACAGAGTTTAAAAAAGAAAGGAATAAACCAATGCACTTATAGTTCTACATGTAGTAAGAATGGAATAGATATATTAAGTTATTCCTCAGGTTCGCGAGCGACCCCTGGTGATCCCGTAAGGGGATAATCTCAGCGGATTTGTTACCGGGGTGCGCCAGTCCCCTACCTACTTAAACCTAAGGACACACACACACACCCAGTCCTGAACCCGGGAAAGACATTTTGCACTACTGAAAAATCCCCGACCCGGACGGGAAACGAACCCGGTCCGCCCAGGTGACTGGCAGTCACGCTACCAACTCACTCTCGGCGGCGGACATATACATATAGGCCTACATATACATATGATTAATTAAGTCTTTGTTAAATAAAATTAGCAAATTTTACCGAAATGTGTAAGATATTACTGAACTAATTCTTCATAGTAGCAACGTTCAAAGAGAAATTAATGTCTAGTTTTCCACTAACGGTTTTTTAGTTAGCCATGACAAAACTCAGACCCTAACTTTTAGCTTAAAGAATGTAGGAAATGAACTACACTGTAGTCCTGTAAAACTTTTAGGTATATATCTGGGCCAAAAAGTAAGCTGGCTTGCTCATACTGACTATGTCTGCCGTAGACTATCGAGAGTAGTTTACCTATTAAGGAGTCTAGTTAAAAAATTACCCAGGCACTATCTGAGGCAAGCCTATTTCGTTTTTTCGAGAGTGTGATGAGATATGGTTTATTGTTCTATGGATGTGGCTCTGGGTTGAAAGATGTACTGCTGATACAGAAGAAGGCAATTAGACTAATAACTGGGTCGTCATTATTATCACATTGTAGACTCCCTTTTTATACAAGAAGGGTTTGTAACTGTATATATAATTTGTATGTTTTTGAACTTTTAATGTTTTAAAAGAAGAATGTCTCTAATTATGAACTTAGGAGTGGTTTTCATGCATACAACACTAGACATAATAATGCCATTTTCTAGACTAAGCAAAATAAATTCAAATCATGTGTTAAATGCTGTAAAGGTTTTTAACAAGCTTCCTGACACCATATAGGACCTAAATGGGAGTAAATTCAAAACCAAAATAAAAATTTGGTTGAACAATCCATTTTATAATATGCATTAATTTTTTTTTACAATGACTTCAAGTTTTTAATCTTTTACAGTAGACTTAAGTTATTAACCTTTTGTTATTTATTGGTGACAGTAATTAATTTTGTCTTCTTTTATGAAATCTGACGAGGCTAATTGTACATTTTACTTAAAGGCTTAAATAAATTATTATTATTATTATTATTATTATTATTATTATTTAAATACTGCATTTAAATAAATGCTGTTTCTCCTATTTTGTTACTAGAAACAAGTAGACCCAGCCAAAAAAATAGCATATTCATTTCTGTACTAGGCCTACAGAGAGTTTATTTTTGTGATGCTTTAGCGGCACTTCGCAAAAATAATATCCGTATACATTACATAATGGTATCATACATCAGAGGAAGGAAAATAAATAAAACTGTTGCACTGTATCTCAAGATATTAGGGTTGTTTCTATAAGGAGACAAGACGTTCTGGTAGATGATAGAGCTAAACAGGTTCAGTGCAGTGTTTGTGATCTTTGACATCTTTGTGATCTTTGACATCTTTGTGTATTTAAAAAGAAAACTTTAAATGCCGGATGGTTTAACTTGTTGATTTGAATTCTCGCTTCTATTTTAAAAATAAATCAACAAATACATATATCAATGTAATTAACAAACTCAATTATTATTCTACGGCTTATACACAATATATTGTGAATTGCTCCCCATAATGAGTCGAAAAAAATATATAAAACAACAATTTGAAAAGCTGGAAAGTTCCTTTACCTATATTGTACAAATTGGCGTAATATATATTCTACTGTACACGTTATTTCTTTCTTTATCTTAGTTTTAAGTCTCTCTTTTAAGATTTAAGCGACCCAAGCCGCCCGGGCCTTACAGGGCCGCGACCTGTCGGGAGAGGGATTATCTTTGGATCACATTCATACTTTTTTGATCAGACAAGGACATGGAGGGCCTCCCCGGATGAGTGATCAGCCCAATGCCGGGGCCATCTCCGAAAACACGAACACATAGGACGAGACACACCATTCACAAACACACTCACTCCAAAGAAGGCGAGGATGGGATGGAGATTATATTGACGGCCAGATGATATCTGGGGACCACAAGGGCCTAAAGTTACCCGACATTTGTCTCACAGGTGAGGAAAAACTCCAGAAAAAAAACCCACCAAGGTAACTTGTCTCGACCAGGAATTGAACCCGGGCCCGCTAAGTGAGAGGAGCGAACGCATTTATTAGGCTTATACATAATATATTGTGAATTGCACCCCATAATGAGTCGGAAAAGTAAACATATAAAACATTAATTTGAAAAGCTGGAAAGTTCCTTTACCTGTATTGTACAAATTTGCATAATATATATTCTTCTGTACACTACGTTGCAAAATAATCTAGAGTGGCTTCCTGTGATTGATATTTACGTTCATATAATACGTAAACTTATACAATATTGCATACGCTGAGTAAACTAAGTGTAGGCACAATGATAAATAATGACGTGATTGGCTACTAATATTACTGTTGTTGAAGAATGTTTTTACTATGAAAGATTATTTCGTTGTTGTGATACAATTTTAACTCCGATCAGACTTATCGATTCTTACACCTCCACGTTACTCCAGCAATTCTACTATCGATCTTCTCAACGAACCGTATGATTAGACGCTGATCATATTTACAAAGATATTGGAGTAGCTGGCTGAAACGAATACATTGGCCCTCGCGGTCGATCTGAAGAGCAAAGTTCGCAGTTTGTTCAGCCTAATCCTAATCAGGATATGACGGACATATTTACAAGGAAAATCTATGGAGTATAATGTCGAAACCTTCCCTTAAATTGAGCATATCAACAAATCTTCATTACAGACAGACATTTAAGCAAACGAATTACCTGAATAAATTAACTGTAAGCGAGTGCCAGTTTTCTTAAGTTGCGGGCAGTTGGAAAATTCAGTTGAGTAGCCTACATGTAAGGGGGATGAAGGATAGAGGAGCATGCAAGGAAGAATTCATTATTTAAGAGCAGAACACTTTCATGTTTACATTAACTTTTTAGATATTATGGTTGGTTTTGATCGGGGTTGGGATGTTTAGGTGCGCGCCTTTTTTCATAGGACAAATTAGGGCTCTTGTGAAAGAAACCACAATGTGAAATGTTGTCTGTAATTGAGAATGGAGGTAATTTTAAAATTTTGGGATCTTTACCCCATTTTCTGCACTGTGTCCAAAACGCCTTTTTTCATGCTGAACTTGATATTATTACAGTAATTGTATAGTGAGTTGATGTATATCTGTCAAAAATGGTAGCTGTGTCACTTAAACTAGTTCAGGTAAAAAAAAATCAAAAGTTAAGTTTAGTGAAGTAACTTCACTGCGTTAACTTCCAATACAATTTGATATTAATATTATTAACTTAGTTCGCAGGGTTCCACGGCCAGTGTTATATTTAAAGTGATAGTAATTGATATCCGGGTTGGGCCGCGTCGTGTTTTTGGTGTCTTCTGACGTTTCGGACATCATATCGTGTCCTTCTTCTGAGAAAGAATCGCAATACAAATAAGTGCCCGTGGTTAGTAATATTATTAGTTTCTATGTTCATATAAATGCACGTGTATTTTTACAAGATTAATATAAAATAAAAAGGCCAATAAATCTGAGGGACAAAACCAATTTTCATATTCTTGAAATATGTGAAATATAGTAATAATTATGTTTAACAACAACAAAAACAGATAAAACTAGTAACTTTCAATTTTAAACACCAAACATTAAATAAAATCAGAAGAGTTCCTCGGGGGCCCTGCATATGCATTCCCAGATATTTTTTAGACCATGCATGCTAGAGTCAAGTGTTGTATATCTTTGTCTTTATTTGAGAAAGATTGTCACTCTTTATACCTCAAATTTATATAAATAAAGAAAGGAAACTAACCTTAATAACACCCTGGTGAACTTTGTGGAAACAATCTCTCTCTCTCTCTCTCTTCTATGGCACTTCGGTCCGTTTTCGAACCATGGCCTTCCCTGTGGAAACATTAACAGTTTATTATATTATTAGCATAGGCATATAGTTAAAAATATATTAAAACTTTTCACACTTGAAAATGTCAATAAAAACTGCGCGGCATAGACTAGAATTATTGACAGTCCACTCTAGAAATCTTGCTTTGTCACCAATAGCAAAAAAATAACAGTTTTACATATATTTTAACCAAATATTAAAAAGTTAAAACCTATTGTGATCCAATGAATAAAGTTGACCAATTACTGACCTTATTTAGAAATTAGTTCAGGCCAAAGAGAAAGTGAATAAAAGTACACTGTATGATTATAAAAATATTACTTGAAGATTCCGAAGTCATTGCTGGGCCTATATTGACCTTGTAAGAGCGCAGTTCCGTTGAACTTGTTGGTTAGGCGTATTCTAACAGTTCGTCAGATGTACTCTTGTTGTCTTTCGTGGTTACTTTGTTTTCATAAAGCTGTCTAGTGTGTTGGTTATACCGTATAGGAAGATGCATTTCGACGTGGTCTTTCATGTCATCTTCAGTTCCTATTAAAGTAGAAAGATGAACGTCGAGAAAATTAGAAATGGCATGAAACTAGCAATATATGATGTTATTACCGTATTAGAGGCATATAGTAACCTTTCAATGTAGAACTGTATGGCTAGTGAGTAGATAATGTACTAAATGAATAAGCATAAACACGTAGTATTTATGGAAGATAAATTATATTAAATAACTAATTGTGTTCTAATTCTCATTTAGAATTATACGTTGATGTTTATAATTTTCTAATCGTTATAGAGTATTTAATTTTGGTCCTTTGTTTTGTCTGTGAAGGATTTGCTTAATGCTATCTATGTTCATAAGCCGGTTTTTTTCTTTGAATAAGTGTTTAGCGTATGCTGATTTTTGTTTATTCAGTTTGAAATCCTGGGCATGTTCTTGGAACCTTGATTTAAATTTTCGTGCTGTTTGACCTCTATAAATTCTATTACAATCTGGACATGTTAATTTATATTCGCCATTTTCATTATATTTGTCATTAGTATTGTTATTTGTGTTGTGTAGCTTGTTCTTTAATTTATTGTTGGTTTTGTAGGCTATTTTTAGATTCTTGCGTTTTAGGTGTTTTGATATGCGATATATGTTTTTATCCCTGTAGTTCAGGGTAACGAATTTGTTACTAGTTTTCTTATTGCTATTAATAGGTGTTAATAGACTTCTTTGTTTGCTGTTATATCTATTTCTTCTTTTGTCTTTGTTACTAATTACATGACCGAACTAGTGAGCGTTGGTTATTCCCATCTGCATTACTCTTATTGTTTTCCATGTTTTTATTTCAGAATAAAACTGTAATGTTATTGCAAACTTGGGTTTGTCATGTATTTTTATATTACTACACTTATGTAATTGGTTAAAAACGCATATTTTTATGCTAGATAATCCTACATCATATACACGAATTCTTTCGGGCTTTGAAACTTCTCGGCATTTTGCTTACGTAGGTGTCGCAGAAAATGTTTTAGGTATTCGATATCAGAAGCCAGACCATATTTGTAAAGCCTTTTTCAGAGCACAAAGAAAATAGTCTTTGATGTTTTTGTCATTGGAATTTGTAGTAATTACCTCTTTGTCTGCCTTCTGTGGCGCAGCCGTCCAGAGTTCCTGTATGTAAGGTGGCTATGTGGTCCGGCTAATGAAAACTCCACAAGAAATTGTGATTAAAATGGCTCTTTCAGGACAGTGTGACTAGAATGGAAGCTAACTATTTCCTTCTCCACTTGCTTCTTTTTCCATTACTTTGCCAGACCCTACTGGGAGCTAAATTACACAACCTTTTAGTGGTTTTATCATTCGTTAATATTCTATTGGGCCAAATGAAATAACCTTCGACGCGTGTCTTAGTTTGCTCATTGGGCAATAAGATGAAATCTTACATTTCGTATCAATAACTAAAGAATGATTCTTTCTGAATATTTTTAAGAGCGTGGTTCCTTTTCAAAATAAATGCAATTGCCATACTGATTAATGTCCCAAAGATATAGCTAACGCAAGTGTATGTTAAAAATGCAAAATTAATATTGAATTGTTTAATGACATTACTTAATTCACTTGAGATTGCATCATTCAAAGTCATATTATTCGCGAGGGAAGATTTAAAAATGAAATGAAATGAGTTACTTAAAACTACCCTTCAGAGAATTCAATGGAGAATTTTTTTCAAAGTTTAGTTCTTTGCACATCATGCAAATGTTTTCAAAGAAATTGCGAAAAATTAAATTATCTTCATGTAAAGTAGATGTAAAAAAAAATAAAGTTGTTGGCACGCTTCGTGTCACATGGCGAAGGATAAATGACTTAAATATATGTTTTAGTTTCTGGTATAAGGACCTTGTGTTGTGCTGTATCCATATCAACCTCCATTTATAAAATAAAGTACAGCACAATTTGGATTCCGCACGCAAAGAAAGTTTATATTGGTACACTTGCGGTTCCTCTATTTTCAAATATCCTGTTCCAGCGGTTGGTATGGATTATGTGATGTAACCGTTTCCTCCCCCTGAGCTGGTTGCTTGAGCAAGTACAGAGGTTATTGCGAGCTGTTGTCATTAGGCAGTCGTCTTTCAGTCTGAATGGTGTGTGGCTGAATATACATATTGGACGGAGGAAGTCTAGGTGTATAGTATTTTCTGCATACTTCTGTATCCTGGGTGAGTACTTGAATTTTGCTTCTTAGTAATTTTAAATTAATTCCATTTTGCTATGATACTACGCATTGAGGCATAACTTTATTTTCAAGTACTCACCTAGCGTGCCGTTGTTTTAAATAAATATATTTTTGGCATTCTTTCACCATGTAAGTTCAAAATTCATATATTATACCTAGGCTTCTCTGGCCCATGGTGTGTTTCTGTGAGTGAATGCTACGTATGTTTGAATTTTAGACTGCCACGTAATAATAATACAATTTACCGAACTACTGACCAGCAAACTTGTTAATTACTGTACGTAATATATAATATCCTTACAAATGTTCTGATGTGTAAAGTATATATTTAATACTAACTTCTGATAGTTGAGCATTATCGTATTGTAATAATAAAATACGTAATATTTATGGTCAGTAGGCCTACTATGAATTCATGTTCCAAAGTCAGGAAAATTATACCATATCCCTCATATGACGATAGAAGCATAAGCCATAGTAATTGCTGCGATAGTGTAATGATTGTAAATGCACCATATTGAGCCTTTCTTCCAATACGTAACTTATTCATTATTAGATGTTTGCTAACTTAAGTACGTAATACTTAACCTTTGAGCTGGCTTTTCTGGCTAACAAACAGATATTATATTTGAATATGTGCAAGTTCTTGTTAAGAGATATGTATTTCTTATTCATGATGTTGTTAAATAAAATTGTTTTTAGAATTTACTTCTACATAATTATACACGCTCTGGTCTCCTGTCTCCTAGAAGTTACTTTCGCATATGTTGAAGGACAGAGCTAGAGCAGTGTACAATATTCCAAGAATTTTTTTCGAGACATTTTCGAGAATATTTCGAAATGATTTTTTAAAATGTAAAAGTGGTAGTAAAAGGAAGATTAAGATGTCGGCAATAGTCATATCACATCCTAATACTGACCAAAGTACAATTAATTTTTATGTACGATTTCTTGTTCTCAAGCAATGCTGTTCTCAGAAACCACACTCTCACACAGGCATGTTTGTGAAAAATAGCGTTTTGGGAATAGGGGCGTCCCATGGTGGGCATGGTTCCTGAGCGTTAATAAGGGAGAGAAAGCAAGCGTCAAGAAGGTAAACACAAAACAAAAAAAAAGTTTTCGGGAAATTGGCAAATGGCCGGCTAAAGTTTTTAATATAAATACGCCCAAGTAATTGGTAAAATAATGATACATAATCGCACTTTGTATCGGAAAGTAGAATAGTTATTTATGATACAATTGGTAAAACAGAGAATTTGTTTTGCTCGCAAAATAAAAAAATTTGCAATTTGTATCATACACAGTGTTTAATGTTTGTGAAACATTAATACATATTAAATGTATTGTAATTAATTTCGTACCGGGTAACTATACTGAACTTTCGACCTGCCCTGCCACCAACTGTTGCATATACATATGCAAATGCTCAAGACAGCGGTTATTGATTTTTTGGTGCACTTCTGGCAACATACGGTGCGCAGTCGACAAAACATTCCAGGCACCAAGTATCACTGTTTTAGGGACCACCGTGAGGAATTTAACACTGAAAAGGCGTATTGAATTTTAACTATTTCAATTTTTGTCAAACCGGTCTATTTAATAACCGTATGCAAATATTCTTAAATAGAAGAGTTTTTTCCATGTGATTGGAATCAAAGTCAGTTAATACGTATTTTTTTAGTAAATGTGCAACTTTTCTTTCGTGTGCCTTGTGCTATAATTTATATTTTTAATTAAAGCTGTCCAAAAATATATATATATATATTTTTTCCATCTGTCGGAAAGTGGACTCGCTAGGTTTCTTTTGGCCCTTGTGAAGACCTTCGCACAGTTTCTTATACATATAGAAGTGAAAAGAATAAACGAAATATAAATCGCATTCCATGAAAACCCTGTAATGAATATTACAGATTATTCTCCACGTAATAGAGAGAATTGAAATCAATTTCACGAGAGATGAACAAATATTCCGAAATCTCAGAAATTTCTGGGGCCCACAAGTTAAACGAAGTAACTTCTCAGATTGTGAATAGCATTATTAAGGTATGTGATAAGCATTTACCAAAACTGTCTCAGAAACTACGAATAGGTACAACTATGGCTGTTGTCGGCAATTTGTTGAAAAAAGGAGATTGAGAGCGTGATCATGAATCAAGACGACAATAAGGCGCCTGGTTTGGATGGTATCTCGGCCAGGATAGTTAAGAATATTTTTAAAAGTTCTCCATTTCTACTGTTTAACTTATATAATAAATGCTTGGAACTAGGAATCTTCCCCGCTGTTTGGAAAACAGAAATTGTTAAAATTATACCCAAACCACATAGCAAAGAGAAATTTCACGTTAAAGCTTTTCGACCAATCTCTCTTTTTACCTGTTATGGGAAAGATCTTAGAAAAACTCTTGAATGATAGACTCAGATACTACCTGTATAAAAACAACTTACTACACAATAACCAATTTGGCTTTACCCCAGGGAAATCAACAGAAGATGCTGTATTAGCGGTTACAAAATGGGCACAAACTGTCTTTGACAGTAAAGGAATAGGAATAATAGTTTCTTTAGACATCAACGGGGCCTTTGATAATGCGTGGTGGCCGAAAAATTTTGCATCAGTTCAAAAGGAAGAAGTGTCCTCGTAATTTATACATTCTAACACAGAGCTATTTTAGTGGACGAAATATTCAACTACAAATTAACAATGCCACTGTCACGAAGAATATCACCAAGGGTTGTCTACAAGGTTCCGTCTGCAGTCCAACCTTCTGGAATATTCTGTACGACAATATGCTTGAAGAAACACTTCCTGAAGGATGTCAGCTATTTGCTTATGCTGATGATGCTTTACTAATGTGTACAGCAAAAACAACACAAATTTTGACCTCAATCACTAATTCCGCATTAGATTTACTGTACAAATGGGGATGTAAAAATAAACTCCAGTTTAATCCACAAAAGACAACAGCTTTGATGATCACGAAGAGGCTCCAACTTGCTCCACCTATCATAAAAATGAATCAAGAGTACATTCAAGTACTAGACCAGATCACATATCTAGGCGTTATCCTTGATAAAAAAAACTCACTTTTAGACAACATTTTCAATTCATAATGGCAAAATCTAATACCTTACTGAATCGACTAGCCTTTGCTTCTCGACCTACATGGAGATTAAGTTCTAGTGTTTTGAAGATCATCTACAGAGGAGTAATTGAACCTTCAGTATTATATTGTGCTTCTGTCTTTAGAAACTATTTTACAAAACGTTGGGTTCAAAACATTTTGGTACGAATACAGCGAGACTTTGTTCTGCGAATTACCAAGGCATATAGAACCACATCAACTGAAGCAGCTTTGGTTATCGCAGGCATTGAACCATTATATTTAACTGGTATAGCCAAGGCAGAACTAACACTACTCCGGAAGGGATATACTTATGATGATCCAACTCTGCAGCTACAAATTGAGAAACCAGCAAATTTTACAACAACTGGACACCCATCTACAGTCCCCGACTTTGTAAATTTCGACAGTTGTTTTAGACATTATGAGCTCCAAATCTTCATTGACGGATATAAAATATCTAAAGAAGGAAAACCGGATCAAGTTGGATGTGCCTTCATATCCTTCGTAAATGGCCAGGAATTCCACTCACAGATGAATCGACTTTCACCAGAATGCTCAATAGTACAAGCCGAATTATTCGCAATTAAACAGGCTGTAATATGGGCCAAACTTTATGAATCTAGCTGCTGTTTATATAGTGATTCCCAGACGGCACTGAAGTGTATAAATAATAGAGATAATCTAAATCCGATGGCAGTGGAAATTAGGAATGTTTTACTATCATACACACGACATATTTGCTTAACATGGGTGAGAGGCCATAATGGAGTTGCCGGTAACGAGAGAGCCGATGCTGCTGCAAAATCCGCCGCAGTTTCGAATCTAAATTATAGCTACTCTCTTTGTCCTTACTCTTATGCACGAAGAAAGATGTGGGATCACATGAAGACTAGGTGGAACAATCAGTGGCTATCTAGTGTTAAAGGAACAGTTACAAAAGAATTATTTTTTTCCAAATATTGAAACCCGACTTCAAAGCAAAATTGAACCTGAATTTGTATTAACCCAATTCTTGTCAGGTCATGGAATTTTTGGCTCTTACTTTGAAAGGTTTAATATTATAAGGGAGAATGGTTATTTATGTATTTGTAAAGAAAACCAGACCGTAGAACATCTACTTTTTGATTGCCCACTCTTTGAAAGGAAAAGATTTTCTTTAACAGGACACTTAAACTATTGTGGTGTTAAATATGATAAACCACTCTTAAAATTTTTAGCAAGGATTGTTGTTGTAGAGAATTCCACTATTTCATATGTTCTATATTTAAGAGCTTACGATAATTTTATTTAAACTTTAGCAAAACACGCTACTCTAGTATACAAAATAACAGGTACATTATAAATTGTAATTGCCATAAAACTATAGCCCTAATGTATCTTATGGTGAAATAGGGCTAAAAGAAATTGTATATTAAATAAATAAAAAAATAATAGAGAGAATTTCATAAGAATTAACTCTTAGGAATTGAAATCTGTAAAATTATTTCTGTCCACTTTTTCTTTCACATAGTGCATTATTCAACTTCGAAAGGATGTGAAAAACTGCCAAGTAGAAGGTAAATACTAACATAATCGATGTATCCTCTCGGGAAGATATATTGGGAAGTTTGACACACGTATGAACTAACTTATGTGAAGGAAATAAATAAAATTAAGTACTGGGGACGAAATGCATCACAATACGACGTTTTAACACAGGCAACGAACTTACTCCAGTACGCATGATTCAATCACAACAGAAGTTATTACCCTCACCAAATCACTCCAATACAAGCACCTCTAGCATGAAACCAAATCAAGGCTTTAATACGAGGGAGAATCAAATGAAAACCGCAATTAATTTCTCCCACTATTTTACTGCAGGAAGAATGTTTGCTTGTACATTATTTTTCTACATAGCCCCTCCCAGTTCAATGCACTTATGCCATCTGATAGGAAGTGCTTCGATACCGCATGAGAAAAATTATCCTGGTTGACACTGTGGGCACTCATGCACCACCGATTGGATGTCTTCATGAGACTTGAACTTCTTCCCTCCAAAGAGCTCTTTTAATGGACTAAAGATGTGGAAAACTGATGGTGCCAAACCTGGCAAGTATGGCAGATGTGGGAGGCACTTGAAGCATATGTCGTCGATGGTTTTCATGGTAGCACGAGCAGCATGAGGACGGGCGTAATCATGTTGAAGCAAAACAACCTGCTCTCAGCAACCCCCTTAGCTTTGTCATCATCAAATTTCCAAATCTTTGGTCCGTTAAAGGATTTCCTTGGAGGGCAAAGTTCAGATCTGATGAAGACGTCCGACGGATAGTGCAGAAATGGCTGCAGCGTCAACCAAAATAAAGCTTTCTCATGCGGTACCGTAGCTCTTCCTATCCAATGGCATAAGGGACTATGTAGAAATAATGTACAAGCAAACATTCTTCCTGCAGTAAAATAGTGGAAAAAATTAATTGCGTTTTTCATTTGATTCTCCCTCGTAGTTCAGAGATTAAGTTGTTTGATTTTCTTCTAAACTAGTCAAAAAAGAAGAGAGTAAGAGTTGGTTTGCTTGAATATCAATGTTTCCTGAAACCCCCTGTTGCCCCTGTGTAAAATTCTGTAAACGTTGGACAAAGCATTTAGGTTTTTATAAAGAACAATATCCATACTTTCCAGCTTTCTGGTTATAACTTATATTTTCTTAAGATATATTATATTATATTTTTACCGTAAACAAAGAATCCACATAATATTCCATATTTAAAACATCAAATAATCATTTTCGTTGAGACTGAATCGAAATCCCAAATAATGAATTCACTCATGACTGTTATTTCATTTTCAAGATTATCTTATGCAGTTAAATTCGAAATGTACATTAATAACCGGTATGTTATATTTCCTGAACATTCTGTATTCTTGGTTCCTGGACTCTAACGACAGTATTAGTGAATACTGCTATTAAAGTTTAGTAGTGAAATACTGAGCTGAGAATTAGTGCATATGACGACAAGGATTGAAGGAGGGACCTCATCTTCTAAGTGTTTGATCTGTTCGAAGCTTGCCCTGAGTAATTTTGTTCATTCTGACCAAACAGTACAGACAGTTAAATGTCAAGTAGATTTCAGCGACTTTTTTAGTCTGTTTTTCTTCTTCTGAACAACATAGACCAGACTCACATGTATCGTTGGAATGTTACTTGACTTATAAACGAGATTTAATGAGTCTGCAGGGCGATCTGGTTATCTCTATTGTAGGAAGCAAAGAGGCATTGAGATGTGTATACACGGCTACACAGCGCAACTTAAACAAAAGATTATTGGAAATGAATAAATCAGATTGGAGGTTCATTCATCGTGGTCCCTGTTCACGAATGATATTGATTATCGTGTCAATAGTGCATATAATCGTGGAACAAGCCCCAAGGTACAATTCCTTTTTGTTCAAATACAGTACCTCCCTTCCACAGACATCTTCATCATGCGGATAATCTGGTCAGCGCGGGGAAAAAATGAAAAAGTCTACACATTTGTAGGCCTAATCCTTCCACATGTTTAATTTTAAATTTCATTTATATTGAAATTCGCAGTAACAACATGATTACATTCATTGAGTAAATGAATCCAGAAATTTCAATGAAAAATGTTACTGTACCTCGTTGGAATTTGTGTTCGAGTTAGAAATGTGTCTCAAAATTTTGAAATATGGGCGTGTGTGGGCGTAGTAAATAGACTATTTTAAAAATATCCGATTTTTATACCTTGGTTTTCCTCGTTAAAACAAGTTCATCGGTTATTTTATTGTAAATATTAGCTAATATCAATGAAATGATAATAATGAGCAGTTAATGGATATCGTCGGTTTTCATTAGAGGAGATTCAATAAGAAAATAATTTTGACGATCAAGTGTCCTTTTAAACATCTATTTTATAGCAGCAATCAATATTCCAGCTGTTCACACGAATGCATAGAATGCTTTAGCCTAGTAAGGGATGTGATATAAACATTTAGAGGACTTGCGTCATTCTCCGTGAAAGACACTCCTATGAAGTTGTTTGTCTCCATTTTTTGTTGTTGTTTGTTTTACATTTCATGTTTAGTCAGGTGAGTATCTATGCTTTGGCGGTAGGTGTAAATTATCAACTTATTAATTTGGCTGCCAAGGTTAAGCTGCATCTTGTTATGAAGAACTGGTTCCATTGGTAAGATGTACAGAATCCTGTGCTTTGTACTGTATTTCTTCCGAAGGAGGACTTCAGATAACTTCGGAGATGACAGACCTTGAATTATGATGCGACCCAACCCAAGCAGCCAGATTAATAAAAAATATATAAATTTCATGTAAAATTTGAGGCTTTCTCGCGTGTTACTAATTAAGGATTCTCTCGTGTTGTGTGGGAGGCAATTCCATTCTGGACAGGGGGTAACGGTGAAGGATAATTTATTAATGGATGCAGGGCTGTTATGTGTCGAGGGATTAGAAGAAGTGTACCAAGTTGTGAACAGGTGTCCAATGTATGATGTCCTGATAACTTATCATAGAGAGAAGCAACATACGGTTCTTCAAAGCAAAGAACTTCCCTTGAGGGATGCGAGGAATGTGATCGTTACACGCACAAGCAAGCTGGCAACCAATAAGAATCTGCCTAACCATCTCACCTGGTGCCCCTCACCTCCTCCTATCCACCGAAGAATGTACCTTCTATCGCCACTCTAAACAGCAGTGATCCTCGCAGGGAAGTTCTCTGTTTTGGGCAACAGTATGCTGGAGATGGTGTACGTAATATTTGTAACAGGAGACAAAGGGAATGAAGCTTTCTACGATATATTACAAATACCTCATACATAATACCTCATATAATATAATGAATCTCTTAAAATCGCCTCATTTCTGAGCTCTTTTCACATAGTTTGTCAATAATGCAAATTGCTTAATTTTAGACAGTTCAAGTTCAAAATCCAGACCTGGCTGAAAAATAATCCATTTTATAATCTTGACGAATGTATTGATTTTAATTATGCTGATATTAATGTGTAGCCATTGAATTGTGTGTAGTAACTTATGTAAGTATTTTAGTATTGTATAATGAATTATATACACTTCTAATGACATAGCCTATTGTATTATACTCAAAGGCGATAATAAATTGAATTAAATTGAATTGAATAATGTCACTGTTGATGGTTACAAGTATATGCCGCTCAAAGTGCATGAGAAAGAAAGACTATAAATTTTATTTGTAGTCGTGAAAGTCGCACTGTTTAGCTACAGTACATTTTAAGAAATGCTTATATAAACTATTTTACGCTAGCTGGTAAACCACCCTTCGAAGTGAAAAGGGTTGTTTTATTATTTATTTTCAGATCTTGAGGAGGGTATCAGGCCATCTCTGCACAGAGGGCGCAACGTTAAAATTCCTGGTAACACATATGGCCTGTTTGAGCATAAGTACTACAGGTTTCACTCTTGAAGTTATTAGATTCGTGATTATATTTATCCATTCTAGCAACTTTAAAATCACGAGACTTGTAAAAGAAGGTATTTTACGTTATTATTAATTCCCATATTTCTTATTGTTGCAGGTGAGTAAACATTTGGATTGGAGTGAAAGTTCTACGTCATGCTGGCTAGAGTCTTTGGTATTTTCTTTGAGAATTTAACATCAGAATTCGGCAGTCATCAAATCATTATACGGTAAGCATGATACATCAGGACCTTCAGTCCTGCACATTTGTGTACACATAAAATACCTTGTAGTTGTTAAAGTCTAGGTGCCAGATGAGAGCACTCTTCCACCCAATTGAAACAGCTTCCTTAAAATCCTTCCCCTTAAAGAAAATATCAGCGTGTTCCGTAGAGAAAAATGCGAGCAAAACATTTTGTTGACATGTCAGTCGGTAACGTGAGCGGCGTTTGATTTACCCATATCCATTATTTGGAGGTGAAAACAAAATGTTATTCTGTATTCTGCCCTTCCTTTGTATTGCCTGCTTACGTGTTCAATGACGGCAGATGTGAATTTTTTAGCGATATTGTTCCAACAAAAGCTGTCGAAACAAAAATATTACTTCCACTATTTAGCTCATGAATCAGTGACCTATCTAGTACAAGGATATGCGGAATTTCAACCAATCGTAAGAGTCCATACTCGTAACTTTATTATTTATTTATTGAGTGATTTCCTCATTTCTGAGGTTAAACTCCATCAACACAAAAACTCTATTACAATAACATTTGTATAAAAGTTCATTAATATCTAACCAAATTTTAGAATACAATTAACCCAAATTTTTAAATATTTTAATAAAAACATATTTCCAAAGAATGTTCAATGTATTGCATGGTACCACTTATCCCTGTCCATTGCATCTTCTGGGTTTAACTGAAAATTTTGTAAGGAGACAAAGAAAATAATTCACCACAGCCATTAGGTATATTATGAGTAGGATTAGGATGTTTGACCTAAAAAAAGTGGAAAATATGGCTGAAAATATGACCTTAAAAATGACTAAATATTACCCAAAAATCCTAAATATGACTTCATAAAACACGTATTTTCTAAAACTAAATGTTTCAATTTAAAACCTTTAATGACATTAAATTATTACATCACGTTAATTCAATCAGATAATCACTTTTAAAGGATTTTCCAGATGATTTATAGTTTTACTTGTAAAGAACTTGTAATGTGTTAATGTTTCCAGATACTACTACAAATGTGAACTGAAAATATTTTTAAAACATGTCTATTGGAATTTGTTAACAAGGAAGAGATAATTGAGCTATTACTTGTTATTGTAACCTCACATTTCAGTTACAGTAAAACCAAAATATTTGTGACTATTTTTCAGAAAAAAAAATTAAGTCGGCAATATACTGAACATACCGCATAATTGTGCTCTTTTACTGAATTTATAACTGAAATATGACGTGAAATTACAAACATGACCGAAATACGACCAAGACCATGAAAATGATCAAAATATGACTTTTTAGGATGACAAATGTGCAATTCATGTTTAATTTGTGTTTGCGGCGAGAATGGATATCAGGATAAAAATATGACTTGTAAACATCCGAACCCTAATTATGAGCTTCATATGAGTTTTAAGGAGATACAAAAATTTGAAAATAATATATAATTATTTATATGTAAGTTAAAGCTTTTTTAAATCTCGTATAATAATTAACTAATTATTAATTACACGATATTATTATAGCAATGGAGATAGTCTAAACTTCTGACGAAATGTCGCCCGTAGCGCGAATACCGCCGATGGCGAAATACGAGGGTTGGAAGTTTAACAGTGACCACACATCTATAAAATCAAGGCGAATTACAGGAAGTTCAAATCGCTTTAGTTGGATGTTGGTTGGATATCCAGCATACTTCAGAGAAAATAAGAGCCTAATATCACTATGAATGCCTTCACAGTAGCCAGAAGAGATTGAACTGCCCCCGGTCTTGAATGAGTTTTGGATCTGACAGAAAGCAAATGATTAAAAATGATTCAGTACCTTAAAATTATTCTTGAACACAATAATATCCAATAACAAAATGAACTGTTTCAAGATTGGTTAAAGAATTTTACTCATTATTTGAATGATTGAGTGTAACGCATGACTGAACCTCCGCCGGAAGGGAGTGAAGAACAAGTGACAGGCTTTGACCCATCTTGCTCCTTTTCGGTATGGAATTATTTGGCTAAGCAACGCACTCATATAAAGACTTATTTTGTTATAATGAATTTTATAAATAAAAGAATCAAGCAGAGCTGGTTAACAAAATCCATAAGCTTGATAATTCGATGCGTTATATTAAAAAAAATACGATTTCCAGTTTTTTTTTTTTTTTTTTTTTTTTTTTTTTTTCATTTTTTCATTACAACGAACCGCGAATCTTAAATATCCGGCTTCGAGTTCGATTCGAACACACTTCCGTCCATCTATGATGAAATTTTAAAATTTTACGTGGGTGTCCCACACAAACAGACAAATCAAGAGCTTGGTTAGACATGAAGGTGAATGGGGGTTACCAAGCTAAATTTTATAGCGAGTGTCACGTGGATTTATGGTGCCCTCTAAAAGTTTTAGCAGCTATACCAGCTAACTTTCTGGTGTAATATAACAGTTCCGCATCAGCAATGTGAATGAAAGGGCTTTACTTGCTGTATTTGAGCAGCGCTATTGATTGCGTTTTGTGCCTTTACGGAGAAAACAACTAAATAATTAATGAATCACATTTATAACGCATATGACGGGCATTAGCTTACATAGCAAGTCCATTTCATCATCCTGAATCTTTCAGGTAATTTACGGTTGTCTCCTTTTTAACCAACTCAACATAGCCTAGCGTAAAATAGAGTGAATGTAAGAGTTAGTCTAAAACCCTTATCTTGCACCTCAGCATTGCAACCCTGTAACCCCTAACTGAGCCTCTCGGACTCACTACTTATATTTTTCGTGTTTGTTATTTTCATATTTTAATTTGTGATACGTGCTCCCAGCAATGATTAAAACTCTCACAAATCTAACATGTAATGACGTTTTGTAGTATTTATTCATTAAGTGCTATGTACAATGAAACAAAAATATATTTTATATTGCAAACACCCATGATATGCCAGAGGAACTCTATTATTGTTTTCATATTTATTTTGAAACATTTAATTTTAGTTATTGGCAGCGATGTAATAAATCTGTTTCATTATGTTCCATTGCTGTAACTGCCACAAATAAATCATTCCATTTCAGTTAATAAAAGGCTTTTAATATGTACAGACAAAAGTTGACTGAACAAGATATTTAAAACGTAGCCCTATCAGACGATTCTGGCGGTGCTTGTAAAATTTAGCAGTAATTTCTTGAATGACGAATTTGTTTATACCACAAGACAATGAGAAAAGCAGTGAGGAGGATCATTTAAAAATAGTGAGTGAGGAAAATGTCTACCGCTGTGGCGCAGGAGATGCGTTCGCTCCTCCTACGCAGCGGCACCAGGTTCGATCCCTCGAGACAAGTTACCTAGTTTTTTCGGGATGTTTTCGTGCCTGTGAGACGAATGTCGGGTAACGTTAGGCCTTTGTGGTCCCCGAATATCATTTGGCCGTCATTATCACTTTCATTTCCCATCCGCGCCTAAACTGTTTTCATTGTAATAATAAAGCAAAAGTAAACAAAAACCAATACATGTCTCACTCTGGCACATTACTCGTATGGCCTGAGTGAGACAGATGTACTGAATTTTGTTTACTTCAGCTTAGTTCCTGGAGCGAAAAAAGATTAGTTCGGAATGAGTGTGTGTATTACTGGTAGAGGTGTACAAATCTCGATTTTAGCTTGCCCATACCCGCTTGAACGCCAGGCAAGCAAGTTGCCAGCGTCATAGCTAGGAAGCAGGCAGGTTTCTTGAAGCCTGCTGGGTCAGGTCAAACCCAGCCTAGGCAAGCCAGAATAAGCTTGCGACATTCCTATCAGCTAAACAACTGTAGTTGTTAAGTTTAGGTAATACTTTCTTGCTTTTCTACATCCTGGTAGAAGAACTTCACCATGCAGATAAATAAAAGGTGGATAGAGTATTAAAAATCGTTTTAGCGTCTTAGCACATTTATTATTTTTATTATTAGGTAGATTTCGAAGAAAAATCTACCTAATGACTTTCAAAAAATTCGTTCATATCTTTACGTTTCATGCCTCCCTAAGTACGAAACCACCGCCTGTTAAAAAAAAATGTGATATTTATATTTATGTACAGTATATGTATATGTGTATATATATATATATATATATATTTATATATCTTTACACGCTAGCGGTCGTAATTTTCAAGATATTTAAATCAAATTTTATTATGTTATTTCTAGGCCCAATAGTTCAGACAAGTTCGTTAATGAGCAAAATTGGCGCAAGAGGGTGGTCGGGGGAGGGGGTTGAAATTTTAAAACATTTATATCTCGGCCCCTATGAAGTATAGAGGGAAACTTTGATTGAATAGATTAGAGTACTCCTTATGGAGTTCACAGTGACACCAACGATTCGGGGGTTTTGGGAGTACGAGTGGGGGTGGGGGTATGGGGATGGAAATTCGAAATTTTCGAAACTACGTCTTGTGGGGTATCGTTGGAAAGCTCTTGATGAGTACTCTACAAATCAATAACTAGTTTCTTGATAGTTCTCATATAAGGCGAGATTTGAATGTTTGAAAAAGTTCTCTTTCCTCTTTTTTGCAGTTATTATTGCGGGTTTGTCATGCCAAGGCTAAAGAAGAAGAGTGCTACGCAGCGACAGTAAATTAAAACAAAAGACTTCGAAATCTACCTCAGCTTGTAGGCTTGCCTAAAGGGATTTTTGTTACTGTTATTAATGATTTTATGATGTTTTCTCGAAAATGTTTGATAATTTTTCCCATGCCGGACTAGTACCTTTGTTCATTGATAATTCAAACTGTCCACATTTTAGTTTCTCCTCGGCTTCCTTCAGGGTAAGATTCTCTAAACACATCTGAAGTTCCTCAACTATGTAACTGCACGACTTACCAGTGCACTGCTATACCCAGTTTCATATTCTTTCCGCCAGGCCTTGCAGTTTCCTTAGGTCCTGTGCAACCCATCAAGTTATGAAGAGCTTGTGACTCATAACGACAGTATTTCTTATCATCGTTGTAATTTGGCTTGCTTTCAAGTCAAGCAAGTTAAAAGCTGTGACTGGTTGCAGAATTTCAAAGGGGCAGGCAAGCTAAAATCAGAATATGTACACCTCTGATTACTGGATGGTCCTGTGTTCGTGTTGCCTCGGATTTGCCCCCCACATTGGGCTGATCATTCACAAGGCGTAGATCATTCAAACGGGGAGGCCCTCCATGTCCTTGTCTGGTATAAAAAATTACGTATATTATCCATATAAACTTCTGTTCCCGACGGGTAACAGTCCTGTGAGACCCGGGTGGCGTAGCCTGCGTAAGTGTACTTACAAATGAGGAGGTAAAACTCAGGGAAAGAAGAAGAATGAGGAAAACGATATCCAAGAAATACAAGACAAGACAATAACTCGAAAAATATACGAGAAGACCCTGATACTGATAGTAACATTTGAAGCATGTGGGTTTCTACAGTGGAGGTCCCATTTGAAGGTCCTTCAATAATGAATTTATAATAGTACATCATTCAATGGCCCTATCGCTCTTCAGATCTGGGTAACTGTGTCCTTTATCTGCAAAAGAATCTTAAAGTAAAAGAGTACCGTAATATCTGCAGGAAGAATGAAATACTAATTAATCAATCAAGTCCGCGACATATCCTAAGTAGAGTCGTAAATAGTGTTCCAGAAGTTTGTGTGTCATTGTAAGGTATGTATAGATCAAAAGGTCAACATTTTGAATTTCTACTTTAAGAAAGGTGAGTTGAATATTCATTTGGATATTATCTTATTTGAATCTTCGGCGGGCGAAGAAAGTAGCAGCTAGAGCAAAAATTGTTAAAGAGATCGGCCGTTCTAACCCCGGTGATGGCCACAGAACCGTAAATATTTTTATTATAAATGTTTTAAATAATTAAAGTCATGATTGACGGTCACGATTACTGAATCTTTTTCTTCTCCTCTCGTCATCGCCTGCATACACAGGATAAAACATAACTGAACAATTGAAACTGTCTGTTTTTTTATAAGAGTCTGATATTTGTTTTTAATCGAGTGGAGAGTCTATTCTGGATATACTAGATTATATGACGAATTAAATAAAAATATATCCGAGCAACCTTTTACTCCGTTGGAGCCAATATTGATTACATAGCCATGTACAGTGGTTTTGCTATATCAACAAGTAAAGTGGCAAGAGTAAATAAATAGCTGAACTGCAAGGAAGTTACTAATCGCAGCAACCGGCATTCCTTCACTTTTTAAATTTGTCTCTTTTTTGTTAAGAAAATAAAATTTATTTATGACAGTATTTTTTCAGAAGTTCGTTTTTTACAGGCTTATTAACGGCATACAATATTTAAAAACAGCTAGCATAACATTGTTTATTAACGAATTAACGGGGAGCGAACCTTCGACTCGGAGAAGACATTCTTCCAATTAATAATTAACACAGCATTGACTGTAAGTTCATTTTCATTCGTGAACCGGTCCATGGAACTTTATTTTGTAATGAACAAGAGTCTGCCAATCCTTTTTGCAGCCGGCTCTACGTTCTACAGAAATAAAAGCAGAAAAGGATGTGAAACATGCGGAGTGACAGTCTTGGAGTAGAACCTTGACTGAATGCACAAGTTCCCATTTAATGTGATTATAGCTGTGAATCCATTACAAGCAGCCTGGTTATGAAGGAAAAGAATCGATGCAGTAGTTTAGCATAACGGATTGGATTGTCTAGATTCCAGGTGAAGCCTCAAATCTAGGGTTTATTGACTTTCTTTTCTTTTCTTTTGTTTTTTTTTAAATTAATTGACGCTATTAGTTAATACTTGGTAGGGAATACCTTTCATAATAATATTACTTTTTTGTTTGTTTTATTCTTTATAGCTACCCTCAATTAAATGGGTGCCTTAACTAATTAATATATTTTAGCATGTGGAATGTAATTTTATTCCGGTAATAAGATTGTTATACATTTCTGACCACCTTCTTCAGGCAGTGGAAAGGAGCTTCAACGGATATAGGTTACATCCCCTATTTTCGAAAGAGAATGTTCTTGTATGTCCGGGAAATTTGTTTATACATGTATTTTAAATTCTGCATACATGTCCAACATCATAATGCAAATCTAGAAGACCCATCCTGTTTGTCTTTCATACTATTTTAATGCAAAACAGATTTGTGTAGTAAAAATAAGTATTTTTACTAATTTACTAATTTGGAAAACATTATTTATTTATTTCCTAAAACGTAAATGATATTAGTGGTAGTGTGAATTTTTTCCGCATATACATAAATTATTATTTCCATTTGCTAACAGTAACAAGTTTTCAATAACGAAACTAGAACTCAAAAAGTAGCATTAGGATTATAGATACTGAAAGGGTCAGGCTAAACAATTTGGAAACACCCGTGACTTGTAGTTAGGATCAATGTGTTGTTCACGTCCCTCGGGAAAGCATGGACACTCCGATTTTCCAAGGATTGGTCTTTCCATCCATCCGCTTCTTCTACCTCCCATCCTACCATCCATCTCTCCATTCATTCGGAAACCCATTTATCCATCCATCCCTCTGTCTGACTGTCCCTTGGACCATCTAGTTGTCCGTACTTTTTCTATCATTGTTACTTCATTCTCGACTTCTCATCTCTTCTTGCATATACGATAATATAATGTAATATAATTATGGTATAATAATAATAATAATAATAATAATAATAATAATAATAATAACAATAATAATAATAATAATGTTTTATTTTACCTGGTATAGTTAATGCCGTAAGGCCTTACCTTTCACTCAACCAGAACAAAAAAAAACATAAAATACATACCACAAATTAATTATACATTAAGTGTTCTTATAAGGTGTTGTTAGCCTACATAAAAATAAAGTAAGGTTTAAAATACAGTAACAATAAAATTATTTACAGAAATAAACTTCGTTGTAATAATTATAATCTTTGCCTTCTTAGAATGTAATTAAAAATAAAATAAAATATGCATAAAGGAGACGGAGGAATTGAACTATATCGAACGTTTAAAGTTGTGTGGGGAATCTTTCAAAATGTTTAAGGTCTTTAAAAGGATGTAAGGTTGTACAAGTTGAAATATTTCTGAAAAGTAAAATAAAAAGCTAAGGATTTTAAGGATAATGCAAATAATTTAGTAATTTAGATTTGAACGGCGATGTAGTCCTACAGGCGCTGCTGTCGTGTGGAAGGCCATTCCATTCTCGAGAGGTGGTGATGGTGAAGGATAACGACTGCAGAGTAACCATAATCATATGATTGTAACCATAAATATAACAATGGTGTATTATAGCCCTCCCTACTTACAAGTTGTTTAATTTATGCTTATTCGAAATTCTTTATGAAGGCACAAATTACTTACAAGTTATTTTATAAATTATGAAATTAATTTCAAATATAACATTACTTTAATATAATATAAAATTACTGATAAATGATAATCTGTCTGAAAATGAGTATTAAAAATCCGTGCAGAGGGGAAAACCATGAATGTCACTGGAATAACGACTAATGTCATTATAACATATTAAGAAGGTATTCTTTTCTTTGCGCACATCCATCTGTTCCCAGGATTTTGTTATCATCTTTTTTCCTTGTTTTCTCACTCCTCAGTTGGCAGTATTGTAGGTTTGTAAATATTTTAAGTATTTTGCTGAGTTTACCTGTGGTTATTCTAAACCGTTACATATTTTGTGCATGTTTTTGTTGTTATTGTTCTGGTGTGTGTGTGTGTTTTCTGGCATCAAATCAGGTAGCCTCTAAGAGGAGACATACTCATGGCGGAGTTCGTGAAGCATGAAGAAAGCTCAGACATCAAACTTATGAGACTGATGACAATCATTACAATAACTGTACAGTAGGGGAGGAAAAGAGGACCGACTAAAATATCTAAGTTACCGATATGAGCTACTGCGCATGCCTAGCGGCATTCACAAGATAGCAGGGAATATATTGAAATTTGTTCTAGTGTCGACTGTTGACTTATTTCACGCAATTTTCATTGCTAATCAATTTGACTATAGAGGGGTTTCAAATTTTGAAATTCGATTTATAGGAAACTACAAAAATGACATACATTTCCCCCCTGTACTCCTCAATTGTTACTGATAATAGTTGTGAAAGAACAATTACCTAAGTAACGAAATTTTACTACTTTTGTCTTTTGGCTGGTGTAACTTTACTTCAGCTGCAGGCACTAAACTTTATTGACGATTTTTGCTACTTCGGCTTGTGGAAATCGGCAGATTATATTTTTTTCCGTTATTCTTGAATTATTTCCTTCAAAATAAAAAACAATTCGACCGCACTCGAGAATGTCAAAGTGACTTCCCCCCCAAGATTGTGATCCTCCCACTCCCTTATGTCACGCTCAAATCGTGAGAATTTTGAAATGGACACTTTTCAGCATGTAATTTACCCGCCTTACCTTAATCTGACGCGCTCGAGTAAATCCCAAAATCCTCTCTTGGGCTCCCCTACCGCTGTAGATTACTCTGCTGCCTCCTGTGTAAAGTATAACGGTACCTTTAATCGTTCAGATGATGGTGACATTGCATATTTCGTAGTATTCACCTAGTGAGTAGTCCTGCGATCAGTGGGAGGCCTTTACCCTTATGGGATTATTGGGGCTTATTTACTTATTAATTTATTTAAACTCTAATATAATCTACTAATAAGAGAGGACACAAAAAGAACATATTTAAACCATTCCTAATGA
Organism: Ectobius pallidus; assembly: GCA_964059195.1. Classification (NCBI taxonomy): domain Eukaryota; kingdom Metazoa; phylum Arthropoda; class Insecta; order Blattodea; family Ectobiidae; genus Ectobius; species Ectobius pallidus. The sequence goes on from CAXKWD010000013.1 coordinate 21,067,338, forward strand.
GTATGTTCATAGAACTAAATATTATATTAGTTTCTAGAAACTGCGACTTGGAGTTATTTTAAATCATGGAGTCTCCTGCGAGGTTGCTATTCACAAAAGCTGAAGACATAACTGCCGAATTTATAGCAGGTTCTGGAGCATTTGGAAAAGGAATTTCATGGCTCCCAAGAGCTCACGCGACCTGGTATATAAAATGCAGCAAGATTTTCTCGATAGTTTCAGGAATGTTTCCATTTGACATAACAGAAGAATAAGCGAACTGGATGAAGTGTTCCTTACTGTGTGAGTGTGTATGAAGCTCTTTGTAATAGAATTCCCACCAGGAATCAACAGAAAGAATAAAGATAAAACTATTTGTATCTCAGTGTGGGTAAATAATTATTCAAAGGGGCAGTAGGTGAAATTTGTATTTTATGTAATTTTTTAGTTATCAAGCTGAAGTTTGTCATATTAGTTACTTTATTAGTTACTATAGCATAAAGTACGAAGCAATATCTTATAGTTTCGCTGATGTAAAGTCACTCGTGTGTTTTATAGACTTACTCTAATAAAATATAACCGTTTATCGAAGTATATCTATGGGTGAAGTAAAACATCTGAATATGTTTGTTATAGAACCAACCACGTCTGTAAATAAAAGTATACAGTTCAGATTATAAATATTTTGCTTTAAGAAAAATGTGCATTTAAAGGTGAATTTTATGCTTTTTTGACTTGAATATTTTTTTCTTGATTTATTGTTTCACGATATCATAATTTCTATTCATAGTTTTATTTACCACGATGTGTATTATATACAATACACATTTTAATCGTCTATCACAACATTTTAAAAGATAGTTTGTTATTATGTGGATCATTGCAAAAGTAAAAGCACAGATAACTGAATTTTAAAGTTCGCATGCATTTGGAATAAAATGTCTCTAACAAGCACAGCCTTTTAAATCTCCCGCAATTAGTTAGAGCTATACGTGCATGAGGATGTTCAAAACATTCCTACGCCGTACAATTTTTTTAAATAGAGAACGAACATGATAATTATGACAAAAATGGTCAATATTTCCCCTTTCCCTTCATTTAAAAAATAGTTATATCTGTGTGCATGCTGCCCACGGAGCACCCTTGTAGATTACCGGAAAAAAATTAGAGCATTCTCACAAAGTTTGATTTCCATCGTAAATCCACTTTACTGTATAATCAAGAAGCTTTGTGCATTTCCTTAGGAAGTTCTTAAAATTTACAAGGTCAAACAGCGAATTTTAAATAAACAACTAAATGGGTGAATATATTAATACGTAAATGTGAAATATTCAAAACAACAAAAATAAATATATATATACTAGAAATGGTTTAGCTTTATAGACATCCATCTTACAGATTTGTAACTCTATGTATGCCTCTGTATCTGCTCACAAGCCCAGTATATTGATGTTTCAGCCTATAACTTGGCTCGTGACAGGATTGTTATGTAGATTTATGTAAACGACGCCTTTTTATCACAGAATAACATCAACTAAAATAGAGGTATTGACTGGTAGGACTTCTCAATAATTAATGCGACATTACTGCGACGTCATGAAAGCGTGAACATGCCCCTCTCGAACAAATATCGATGTCTCGAAACCCGAGACATATATTGAGACATTCATTGAGACATTGAGACATTCATTCAGACATATCATCTGAATGATTAAATACTTTACACAGTAATCTACAGGTAAAATTGTAAATGAAACACCAGTGTCATTCATAATGGCTTAATACGACTATCCCACTCATATGCCGCGTGTTTGATATTGACCAATAACGTTTAGCAATTCCTCGGATATAGACCAATCACGGCCGTCTATCTTACAATATTCTTGTAGGAATCGCGAGGAGGTTGTTTTATCGGGGTAAAATCGTCTGGTCGTTACTGGGAAGGTAAGAATCAGTGGGCAGTGATTGCTGCCACTAAGCGGCACGAAAACAGATTATTGTATACAACATAACTTGTTTGGAAATTGAAATAATAGGAATGTACATTGATTAAGAACACAATTTCGATTCGGTGCAAGCCAGTTCGTGTGCTATATTTTCCTGACTGAAATAATTGTCGTTCATTCACCTCCAGTACCACATTCGAAATCACGTCTGAACTTGTTGGTAGTAGACCAAGCTGGATTGATATCTTCATAAACGTAGAAGGGCCTTTGGTATGTATTCTAGTTGTGAATACAGTTTACTGTAAGTTATTGTATTATACAGGGTGGTCCTAAACTATATGTCAAAAATGTAAAGGTAGGTAGAGGGGACCTAAATAAGCATATTTCGTATAGGAATATGGGTAATACCGTAGTTGACGGGTCCCTGTACGCAGCAAGCCATGTTGCCTTCATTCTGGCAGCGTTCCATAACGACAACTCCAACCGCCGCCACCAAATTCGAATGTGTTATATTCAGAATCCACAACGCCGATTTTGAGTGGTTAAAGATTTAATATTAAAAATAGCGCAAGAGCCCGTTCTATTCACAGGTGCTCGCGGGTGATAGTTTAAATTGGCGTAGGGACTAGTACTAAAAGGTTTAATATTAAAACAACCGCAAGAGCCCGTTCTATTCACAGGTGACAGTTAAATAACCCCGTTCTGCTCGCGGGTGATAGATTAAGTTGGCATAGGGACTAGTACTTAAAGGTTTAATATTAAAACGACCGTAAGAGCCCGTTCTATTCACAGGTGACAGTTAAATAACCCCGTTCTGCTCACGGGTCACTCTGTATATATTTTTATAATTTCCTAGCCGGTGGTCCTGGTGTTATAAAATCTTCACACGGCTTTTTCTACTCGGTATATTTTTAACCATTTTTAACTAATATGTCTTTCTGCAGAGCAAAGAATGAATGAACGTATTATGTATTTTTTCTTTGAGAACATCTCGTTTGTTGCCATAACTTTTACAAAGCCTACAGCATATTTTATATGTTGAAAACGTCATTCCCCTGTGTGTGTGTTTGTTTACATAACTTTCCTCCAAATTTATTTAAACGCTGATTATTTATATAGTAACTCAGTATCAATGTGAATTGTATTCACTTTCCTTGTGAGCAGAAGGAAAGTCTACTAAGTTTAATGAAATTCTCTAAATGTATGTATTGTCAGTCAGAGTAAATTATGTTCTACTTTCCTTTGCTTGACTACGTCGTCGTCAGATGTTTACTAGTTTGTACTAACGTTAGTGACATGGTAAAATCATCACATATGATTTGTTTTAATTTTTACTTTATAGAAACACTACATTTCAGAGTTCTGAGGTTAGAAAATCCTTAAAATTTATCGCAGGCCTGTACTCTAGCTTGTTTTTATTATAGTTCAATGGTGTGTACATTGTTAAGAAAACAGTAGCCTACATGTGTTACGCCTTCATTTTAGTAAAAACAAACCTGTGTGCTTTTGCTATAAAAAAAGTTACAAAATCAACATTTAAGTTGCAAATTCTTGCCTAAAAAAGTGTAGCTCCTAACAGGTTTCCATCCACTCTTTTATTCGGCCAATGGTTAATTTATTTACGATAGCCTCAATCTCTCTCCTCCTTTATTTTCCTTTCTCTCTTGTATTCACTTTGACCTTACGTCTGTCCTGTCACTAGTTTCCTAGTTTTCTTATTTTCTTATGTTTATCTTTTCTCATTTTCTTTTCTACGTCTTCCAATTCATACTCTTGGCTTCTTCACTCTCTGCCCTTATACCTCTTATTGAAACTTATCTTAAAAGATGACCAAAATGTTGAGAGTGATTTTCTAAAATATCAACTTCAAATTTGGCACTCTGAACTAAAGCCTGAGCATAAGCTACATTTTTTAATTGGACTCATGGTAGGAGCAAGAGGAACTGTTACAACTTTCATGTTGAACACTTTCAAGAGATTGGGACTTCCTCCATCAGTTATAAATGAAGTTGCTTTAGCAACCCTCAGAGGATCTGTTTCAATACTGAGGAATCACATATATAATTCCTAATCGTAACTGTTAATGATTTTCTATTTTGTATTAATTTTTCCTTAATTTTATTCTCTTTTTCTTTTCAATGTTCTATGTTCAATTACCTTTTTTTTTTCTTTTCTGGTACTCTTTGTCTGTGTAGGCAACCCATAACTATGGGAAGATTAAATAAATAAAATCTCAGTTTGTTTCTGTAATATTAATTATTTCATTTGTTGTTTTAAAATAAAGATTGAAATATATAATTTCTCCTCCAACAAATATTAAAATATGAAACTACATTTTTTTTATAAAACATTCTTTGATGCTTGCATCACCAAACCAATCATTAATTTTTCTTTTAAAAACATTTTACTTGGCAAAATTAAAGGCTAAAAAAATGTATAATGATCCTAAGTATTTTTTAACTAGGTCCTATACAAAAAATCTTAATATTTTTTTTTTTGCATAGATTATGATATGCATTGTAAAAAATACGAACAGTAGTGTTTCTATTTTTGTGGAAGAAAATTAATATTTAATTTGAGTAAATAACATGAAAGTTGAGAAGGAGAAAACGAGCTATTAAATTGTACATACTCTGGTAGTTTAAAGCTCACGATGTTTTAAATATGGCTTCAGCAATACCTTTCCATCAGCGCAAAAGGCATAACATTTTAGAGAAGTACACTTTAAAGTATGTTATTTTTTACATTAAAATTCAAATATAATTTTTCAAGCTAACACTTCTGTCGCCTCTTAAACGTCTTGTTAGTATATACACAAGTGTCCAAAATTACAGCAACAAACCGAAATTTCATCTTTGGTGGTTTATTTTGCCACAAAATAGTATAAACAGGTGATAGTTACGTATAAACAATATGAGAAATGAAGAAAGTAAACTATTGCAACGCTTGTGCAACCAGTAAAACAAAACGCCCTGTTTTTCTTCTTTTTTGCAAAAGTGACTATGAGAATAAGCAAAAAGGGCGGGAGGATCTTATGAGCTTTAAATAAGTGTTTGCAGGAATCGAGAGGCTTGGCATTATAAATGGTACGTATTATACGGTTTTGTAGGACAAAGATTCTGTTTATGTGGAATTGATCTGCTGCTCCACAAGCAATACTGTTATATTTTACTTTAGAATAAACATAGCTGTAATATCGTGAAAGAAGCATTTTTTATTTAACAAATAAAAAGGTAGAACTAGATACATATTTATACAAGTTGTGTACATGTCCAATTTAAATGACAATCAAGTGTTCACTCTTGACATTTAGAGTTTGCTACTTCTTCCATTTCCATTACTAAGCACTAAGATATGAAAATATCATACGAATAAACATCACACGACAGATACAGTATATAATTCCAAAATATTATGACAGTTATATAAATGTAACAAATGGAGAACATATGTATTCCTAAAGGTGTTAGGTTATTCGATTTAAAATGCCTCATGGTAGAAGAGAAACGGAGAATATATTTGTTTGCTAAGTTACTGGGTATACATCATAATTCGAGTAGCTCTTGTGAGCAATTGGGTTAAGTAACATGCTCTGTACAGTGCATGCAGTACCTGGGGTGTTTTCTCTGTACGCAGACAGTCCATTTACATGCAGCATAATTATACTAGAAACTTCATCAGGCTCTTCACTGTAAATGCACAAGCTCGCCCAGTGTTTCTCAAATTATGTATGATACTTCTGTGTTGTTAATACTATTATTATTACTATTATTATTATTTTCTGTTAGTTTAATATTCCATTATTGTATTTAATTCTTAAAATTTGTCAATTCAGTCTATGGATCACACGGATAAATTTATAAATTCTACTACCCGATCACATATATATATATATAAAAGGCATGTCACAAATAATATATATATATATAATAAGGGATGTCGCAAATCAATATTCATTGACTCCTATGTGCAGATAAGTCTTAGGTGGTACTGAGTAGATAGGCCTACTTCTACTTTGAATTTAGGGTAGTTTGTAGTTATTTAACTATCACAAATTGCGTGATTAACAATATCTTACAAACAGCAGGCTGAAAGAACACAACAACCAGTGTAAACTGGGAAACGTAGAACAATCCGGATTTACTAACATGCACCTCAGTTGGGCCACGAAATCTGCTTTCAGAAACGAAAATCCTCAACACCATATCCTTGTACTATCCCTGGTTATATCGTGACGCCATAGAAATTCACAAGCACAGAAACAACTTCAACGGAAAGGAAGAATCACAAAAACAAAATGCAGACCTAAAAACCCAGAAATGTACTAGCGGAAACAGACCAGTCAGGGAAAAGAAGAATATCCCACGGCAGAGTGCCGACCCATCAGTGCCCAAGATATATTATAAATTTTAGTCGTACGGAGAAAGCAAGCAGCAGTTGACAACCGACAGCTTAGTACACCGCTCTGAAGATGACCAAAGCAGTTCGCGGCGAAACGTCAGTCAGTAGATCAAACTGGTCACGGACCATAAGACCGGAAATCTTGACTTCAATACCGAGCGGTTAGCGGTTAAATGTTAATATACCAAATACATTTTCTTCTACAGTTTAGCAATTTCAGAAAACTTTTACAGAAAATAAGTGAAATTGCAAAAAACGAGTCTCACTTAATGTAATGATACTTCGGTAGAGGCTTTTTGCCTTCCCTGATGTCATTTGTGATGCGTATTCCAACAAAGTGAACTATGATTCGGTATCACCCGGTATAATATCATTATTCCAGGGAAACTAAGGTTTATTAAATATACAAAAATTTTATACAACAAACGAATGAGATTAAGTGTTCTAACCGTCAGTAGTTTTGCTTTTGTTTCTTAGACAGCTCCCTCGCTGTCTTTTCTTTTACGGTGGATACACCTGAGCTCGCAACAATTAGCGCAACAATTGGCGTTTTGGCTGCTCTATTAATTTGTAGGAAATACTTAAGTTGTTAGTGCGAGGTGGATTGCCATTACGTGTTCCAGTGCTTTAAGTAAGTCTTTTTTTTATTGGCCATAGTTTAGTATTTGAGATAATATTCCCTTTATCATATTTTCTAGAAGAAGTGTCAGTGAAGTCATAATCATTCATACAATTTGTGTTGTATTAATTTGCAAGTTTGGTAGCGTAGTTGTTGGTGGAGAGTGATATGCTGTTTGTGTGTTGGTTTCCATTCTGAATGTTTTAGGCTATAATATACGAAAGGCCGTTGTTCCACGGCCGAAGAATATGTTAGGTTGTCCTCAACTTTGCGGGTGAAGAAGAGACCTCACATGATTTAGAGCAAGCTGTGTGGCCAGATTTCTTGCAGTATGCACATTGAAGTTTGGTGGAATCATTTCGAGGTTCATCCCATACTGGACAAATCTTGTGGTTGTGCAAGCCTGCGCAAATTACGCATCTGGTCGTCAACATGCACTCAAAATTGCTTTTTTTTTACAAGTAATCGTTTATTTTTCCTCTAACTTGCTCTATACAGCAATATTCAGGAAAAGGTCTTACGGAGAAGAAAATTCAAAGAGGCAGTGAATCATTGGTCGACAGAATCAAACACGCGACCGGGAATGTAAATAAAATTCACGCGCTGTTCATCGTTCATAAAATCATTGTTTTTTTTCTCCAGAATTACTATGTAAATATATTATGTAACTATTAATTTTTTCTGTGATTTTATCTGTAGGACAAAATTCAGAAAAATCATACGGAAGAGGAAACTCAAAGACCTCCCAACGAAAGTTTAGAAAAAGACGAAAATGAGAATCTTCAAATTGAGGGGCTTGAATGCTAGCCTATCGAAATAAAATTAAATAACATAACGCAGGTTTGCAATATATTATACTTGTAGTTTTAACAATACGCTGTGATAATATTGTTGTTCGGTATACATTACATAAGCCTATAATCATTACCTAATACATTAATACAGAATTTTTCTTTCTTTCTTTCTTTCTTTCTTTCTTTCTTTCTTTCTTTCTTTCTTTCTTTCTTTCTTTCTTTCTTTCTTTCTTTCTTTCTTTCTTCCGTTCTTTACTTTAGTTTTACCTCTCCCTTTTAGTTACATATAAGCGACCCAAGCCGCCCGGGCCATATTGAATTTTTTATAAGTCTAGAACTGAAATGTAAAACTTATATCAAGTGCATACTTCTTTAGAAGTTACATTCTCATATCAATAAAACCAGAAATAAGAGAATCAATGTAATGGTTGACAGAGTACACCACGCGACCGCTAGTGATCCAATGATAGACGCGGTTGCTCGAGGGCTAAAGCGCCTCGTATAAACTGCAGGTGTAGTCCTTCCACATCACCTAATTTACATTTCCTCTGGATTGTTAACTTGCTAAAATGAAATGAATGTAAAAATTGAATGGAATTCAACATTGCTGAACTTCTTTAACTTACAAAAACTCCTTGCATTCGTGAAAATTTAAAACTACGAAGTTCCTTCACAAAACTCCGTTCTGTTTCGCGTAAATATAAAGTGCTTTAATTTAAATGCCTTGTGGGAGAGGATTTTCTTCCCGGAGACTGGCAGTTCAACATGAGGAAATGGACATTCGCCTTGTTAAAAGGACTGCAGCTACGCAATTCCCTTTCGCGAGCCGCCCCTCATTTAATTACCCCCAAAATTAGTTTGAATAAATGAGTTGTCTATTCGTCATCTCCATTTCCGGCCTTCGTAGTGGCATATTGCACGGCATACACATTAATTTAGAGTTTTTATTATATAAACTAGGATGCTGGATGCTGTTTTGGTATACATAAAGATATAATTACTTTTCAGTGCCATAACTTGAAGCAAGTGGATTCTGCGCGCTGCAACTTGTAAAATTACTTTGCCCTCTCCCTTCGTTATACGCGCACTGTTGGACTCAATTTGCAACCCCATCACTAAGTGATTGAGTTCGCAGCTCATGATTGCATAGTAATGAAAAATTAGTTTGAAATTAGTATGCCTGAATAGGATTTGCGTTATCATATCACATACATCCGAGTGGTCACCTCGTCCCCTCAAACTTCACTCTTCCACAATTGAAACACTATGATTCTATTCATTATTGTATAATAAAATGTACAGGAGGATGCAAAAAGGATGGGCCGACTCTTGTTCGTTAGGCCAGTATGACACTACAAAACTTTTATAACTAAATTAATATAGTTATTAGAATATTAGTAACAAGCCAAAATTTTAACTAGCCATATTTGTACATATCATTTGGTGAGTTTTGATTTTAATATAAACAGCTGTTATAATTTTAATTATAAACAAGTTTCATTTTTTAAATTATTGACTTTGCTTATACCTAGCCTCATATACAGATATACAGTACAGTGCAGTTAATAAAATAGATGAAATTATTGAAATATCTTATTATCATTCTCAGGTAATCCTAAGTTGAATTATTGAGGGAATAAGGTGGTGATTTTGAACTTGATTATTTTATAACTAAGTATAAAACTTGAAACTTGAAACTTGAAACTTGAAAGTGTAATAGAACTTTTATAAAAGAAGACTTTTATAAATGTCCTTTTATCGAAGTTAGACTCTTCAGCCTATATTTTATAAAATATTTCGTGTAGTTGTACAATTATGGCGGACAACAGGTGGTCTGTGGTGGGCACGAAGCTGTTAATCTCGGAATATGAACACACCAATAGTTGCTATATGACTTTCGTGATTACTATAGTCGAAACAAACACCAGGAAACATACAAAACAATCGCTGTTCTCTCCGGTAACTTGCAGAGAATTTTGATGGACCCCCTTTAACTCACGTGGAGCAATGCATGGTCTTACTCGTAAACTTTTCGTTTTCTTACTTTCTTTTCAATAAAGCCACTGTGATGGCTGCTGAAGCTAATAATTTGTAAAATATGTTACTCAGTGTAAAAGGTTTTTCTTGTCGTAACATTTCTTTCATACTAGCACTTTCACTTACCTGATAAAGAAGTATTGCAAAATATGTATGTGAAAGAACTTTTATAGTGTCATACCGGCCTTAGAAAATCAAGTTCTGTGGCGCGGTTCACAATTGTAAACGAACTTATACAGTCATTGTTGTGAAGTTTATTCATAGGAAGTCGACAGTCTACAATCTATTAACATTTATGGAATGTGTCTGGCGCAGAGGTAAGGTCTTCGCTTTCTGCACTGAAGATTCTTAATTTGCTACCCGGTATAGTTTTTAATTTGTTTAATTGTTTGATGAAATTCGTTCATAAACAATGTTATGCCAATCTTTCAAAACATTGTGGCCTGTTAACAGGTCAGTAAAAATGGAACTTTAGAGCTGAAACAAATATTTTTTTTCCTTCAAACAAAAACAATCTTCCTTGAAAAAACAAACAAATGTAATAAGCAAACGAAAAGAAAGCCTATGTTTGGGAATAGTATCTTGTTCGCTTGTTAGTCTTCTGACCAGAAACTTTAAATTAAAATCCTTAAAAAGATCGTTTGAGATTTGAACGTGGCTCACTCAGCTATTTAACGACTATAGCTACTTTGCTTGTTGATATTCTTTAATTCGTGGTTAAACTCAGCCCCTATTCATAATAATGTTGGGTGATAAGAGGAACGACTTCAGTACAATTTCAGTATTTATTACCAAATGTCCTGAACATCCTTAACTACTACTATATAAGTAATATGAAAGTATAATATTTGTTGTAAATTCTCAAAGGTGCAACAGTTGGTCTGTATGAAATATGCATGATACGGATTAATAGAGAGGTTATTTTTAATGCTGAAGGCATAGGAAATCTCTTTTCTGACGCGATGAAAAATTATGTTAATTCGTTATTATTTAAAAAGTAGGTAAGAAGCTATATAAACGAAATTATATGAAACCTAAGGCCATTCTCCTTGTCAAACTAGTTACTACATAAGATTCTAAATCTTTATTAATTCAGCCGTCATTATACAGTAGATGAGACATCAACTAAGCTTCTAACAATACTCAAATTAGTTTTATTAATACGTGGTGATAGTATTGTAATAAGTAATAACAATTTAGCTTATGCGAAAACAATGCTTTAAAACAGGACCGAGCTGTATATTTTCATTGGAAGTAGGCTACTGTGAAATACCTAAAATATAAGAAAACTATTTTCCATGAAAAGTGTTTTTTCATTCCCCTTCATGGTATCATGGTTAAACTCGAGTTTCCTATACTCAGTGCCGGTAACCTAACTTACAGAACTGCTTACGGTACTTGACTGCTCGCAGCTGGAACCATTACACGCTTAGTATTTAGTAGTTTCAGATGATTCGAGCCATGTCATTGGCTGACGTTTTCCATAACTCCACCTGTGTACGCCTTTCCCTATTGCGACCGGTTCATCTGCAGTATTATACTGTAGGTGTGGACATAGACCTATATGCATCGTGCCATATTTATCATACAAACATTTTTTTTCTCTCGGAAAAAGAATATATACTTCATATTGACTACGGTTTCTTAGTTGTAGTCTTATCGAGTTAGAAAATATTTATCAGTTATGAGTGTTATCGAGTTAGAAAGTATGACTTTTAAAAAAATTGTATAATAGATTTTTGAAGGGTAATTGCATTACCCTCTGCTAACAGGATGCAATTAATAATCGTGGGTGTGATACAATTTAAAAATTACAAAAAAATGAAAGTTTGAAAACTAAAACTCGATATTCCTCGCCAAGCTAAATATGTGAACTTTGAACTTTCCTCATGATAAGACTATATTTAGCGAGTCTCCGTTAATTGTGCTAATTACAAGAGAAGTCTCATAGAATCTCATTGCGTAAAATACTTAAATTACTATTATCTCCTAAAGAGCTTCAGTGAAACTAGTACAGGCTCTACGCATCCATGCACTTTCAGGTATCAAATTGAAAAATGGCCATGTGATGATCATATATCCCACGAATATGTTACGGAGATGGGGTAGTTTTTCCACCGCTGCGGGGCAGGGGATGCGTCCTCTCTCTTCACGCATCGTGCCCGGGTTCGAGTCCTGGTAGAGACAAATACCCTTTGTGGAGTTTTCCTCGTCTGTGAGACGAATGCCGGAAAACTTTAGGCCCTCGTTGTCCCCAGATATCATGCGGCAGTCAAATCATCATCAACAGAATAAATACATCAAAGATGCCCCTCTGTTACTCAACTGGCCGTTATTATCGCTGTCATTATCACCTTCAACCCACCCAAGCTTTGTTCGGAGTGAGTGTGATTGAATCAGGAAAACGAAAAGCAGGAGGAGAAGGAGGAGAAGGAGGAGAAGGAGAAGGAGAAGGAGGAGAAGGAGGAGAAGGAGGAGTAGTTAAGGTGTGAATACGAGCAATATATTTGTAACGTTAATAATGAGCATTAAAAAAAAAAACATTTTTAACACACCTGCATGGAAACTACGACTTGTAAGATTTGCTTTTTGGTTTGTTTGTTTGTTTGTTAAGAAAACTGGACTTGGTTCTATGCGTACAGCAGAACAATTGTTGCTTAATTTAGTGAACGAGTACAGCAACCTCATGATTGGAACAGAACAAAGACTGTAAATTATAAAGCGCTCACGGTATCACTCTAATTCACTCCTTGCAAAGAGGTTCATACACTTGAATCCGCCTTTTCTCGTTACCTTGAATGTTTGAGCAAAGTGACTCCGTACTCCCTTCATTTAATTACAACAATAAAATGAAACAGCTCGAGTTTCAACATTCAGCGTTTTAACTTCGAATAACTGGACCACAATAAAGACGATTTTAAAACTTTCAATTGCAAAAAATATATATTAACAATATTTAATAATAAATAAACAAAAAATAATATTAATAACATTTAAAAAATAAGAATAATCGGAAGGTTCCGAGTTCAGTCGCAAAAGCAAAAGCCGAATTAGATATTTACTTACCTTGTCTTATTGTCGCCATCTCATCCTGTATCATAATCATTATAATGGAATATCAGCTGAAATTAACATAATGCCGTAACGCATCAACAATAGAAAACAGATTCACATCATTAGTTATATGGCCCACAGAACCTGACTCGCAATATGACCTCCATATTCAAACGAGTATAAAGAAAGCTGAATTTAAAAAAAAATGGGTTTACTATACCTCATATTCTCAGTTAATATGCGAGGTGTTCCAAGCGGTTACGCGGAGCCTAGCGTGTACACCAACATTCCCATTTGCTACCGACGATTGTTTCATTAGTCCTTTACGCACAGGCTGGTCAACTGGTTGATCACGCACATTTCGATACCAGTGCAGCGCAGAGACATGCATACAATCAGATTGGCTGGTGCTATGAACGCTGATTTCCATGGATTGCACCCCGAAACACGGGGGAAGTGATCTGTTCATGTAGGTCTTCTCCATACAGTGTGTGTCCGGGCCAGATATAGATAGTCTATATTGGTGAAATAGCGGCTTTCAGTCGATGGTAGTAAATATCCAATCCGGCATTTGCCTTTGTAATTAGGAAAATCATTATAAACCTCAAGTCAAATTGGCTGGTCAGGGGTTTGAAATCCCGGACCCCCTGGACGAAGTTTGCGATGTTTGTCTTGTCCACCGCGCTTAGTTAAGGGTCATTCTCCAGAAAAGGGCAGATTTCATTGTTAGAATTTTTTTTTTAAATATTTTTTATTTTGGATCATGTAATTTTTTTATGTAATATTTCCTTCTGCAGAGTACTACTGAGGTACTTGCCCTACTTACCGAGTGGTATTTTGCATTAAATTAACACGGTTAGAAAATGGCGCATTCATGGAGGTGAGAAAATAGTATGAAATAGTAATTATAATAGTTATGTGAGAATTAGAATTAATTTACTGTATTAAATGTTATCATGAAAATGAACAATATTTATTACCATACAAATGGATTAACACACAACGTTTTACTTATTTTTATCTATGTTAAAATAGATTATCACCTTAAAATCAAAACTTTAAATCAAAACATGATATATTGTCATAAACTATTAGGCTATACCAGTATCTTCTTTAAACAAAAATAAAAAATGCAGACAGTTAAATATGTCATCAATTTCAACATTAATTACACCTCCATGGATAGGACTCGAGAGTAACAGTAACGGAGGTGAGGGTAACGGAGGTGAGATTTTTCTCTAATTTGTCAAACAGCTTGGGAACATTTGAGGTTAGAAAATCTCAGTTCTAGAGTTTAACTTAGCATTCCTTATTATTATAATTTGTAGCAAAAGTAAATATAAAAACATACAACTTTACTGTTGGGTGTAGGTAACGGAGGTGAGGAAGTCCAATTACCAACTCTGCATTTAGCCCTTTTACACAAACAAAACAACACTTAAAATCACACTAACAGCTTGGCTTTATATAAATGATAAGAAAACTGCCAAAAGTTGGAGTCCAAGGAAAATAGAAAGACTACAGTGCCATATCTGTGGAAATAATTGAACTTTTATATTGTTCCACGGAGGTGAGGTCTCAACTTGGGACAAGCATGTTTAGTGCAAAAAATTGTCTTTACAAAATGATATATTTTATTTTCAGTTATTAATGACTCATTTTTTGAGCTGTTTGTTCTTGTTACAACACTAAAATGGAATAAAAATTAAAGCCTGTTGAATTATGAAAGAATGAAAATGACAAGTGAGGCATTGGGACATGACACGGAGGTGAGATCTCACATACTGTGCCCTAAAATGCAGAAAATTGTAACTTTTGTTTAAAAAGTGGAATATGGGATCAAATAGACCTTATTTCAATCTAACTTATCAGAATAATTCATAATCCATAAGTACTTATTTTACACCAGAAAATCAACTGCGACACGAATCTGCCCTTTTCTGGAGAATAACCCTTAAGCATGAGTGATGAGTCTTTGAGGTAGATTTACACCTCTGAAACCTGAAAAATTATGTAAAACGACTTTTTTAAATAGCTTAGATGGATAGACAATTCTTTTCGCTTTAATTTCATGCATCAATTTTTAATTTCTGATTGTTAGTTTCTGAGATACAGCCTTTTTTCTAAAGATGTGATACAGGAGGTTTTTAGCAATCACAAATCAACAAAATTAAAAAGGTTTTTTTGTATCCGAAATAAAATGTATCAAATCTTATGTAATTTGGCCTCCTAAATTCGAAAATGGCAGTAAATTTTTTTTATTAGTTCTCGTTTAGAAGATATCGGCTATATAGCCTTCATTGTTGTTCGTGCAAGAAAATATACGTAGTCTTTGTGTTGAAGCATCTTCCGGGCTGTAGGCCGTGGTCCAAAGGCAAAATAACAAGTCTCGCCAGACGTTTCGCTCCCGCTGTGGGGAACTTCTTCAGTGGCTGCTACCTTGACGCTGACTGAACTAATTGGAGAAACCAAGATTCCGGCCGTGAAAGCCTCAGATTGACTATACGAAGTCTTTAATCACATACCTCTAGTGTACTTTATCTTGAGCATCTGTTACTAAAGACCAGCAGTACTCAGCAATCATAGACGCTTTCCATTTCCCCTGATAACGTCGTTCTAGAGTAGCGATGTCTTGGTGGAAACGTTCACCATGCTCGTCGCTTACTGCTCCAAGATTGCCAGGGAAGAAGACCAGGTGAGAGTGAAGGAAATGCATCTTGAGAGACATGTAGCACCCCATTCTATTATAAGCTATCAACATATTGTCCTCTAATGTTCTGTAATTAGACGCCCTTTTGTTGCCAAGGAAATTAAGTACAACTCTAGTGAACGCTACCCATGCAGTTTTCTCCTTGCCTGTTAGAAGTCCATGAAAATGTTCATCAGCCATTAGTTTTCTTATTTGGGGACTCATGAATATTCCCTCTCTGATTTTAGATTCACTTAATCGTGGAAATTTATGAAAGAGATACCTAAATGCTTCTCCGTTTTGATTCATACCATTTACAAAGTTTTTCATTAGTCCCAACTTAATGTGCAACGCAGGTAATATTATTTTAGTCTTGTCAACCAGTGGTCTGCAAACAATGTTTTTAATACCTGGTTCTAAGTTTTGTCTGAGAGGCCATTGCTTTGTTGCATAGTGTTTGCCCTTCGCACGAATATCCCTTTCACATAAAAAGCAACAATATTTCGTATAACCCTGTTGCAGACCTAATATGATTGCCACCACTTTCAAATCTGCACATATGCACCACTTGTACCTATCATAATTTAAACAGTTTATGAGTAGTTTAACATATGTCTCTTTCATATGAACTGCATGCCCGATGAGAATACTGGGTAATTTGTTGCCATTGTGAGGTAAAAATACCTTAAAGTTTGTTCCCTCCACACCACTGGTATAGCAAAATTCATATATCGCCTGTTTCCACTTAGCCACTCGCGTAGGTTTGTGGAACTAGTACGACAACAAATATGGGGTGCAAACGATTTGTCCTAATCACCAACCTTTCAACCAAAATAAAGATGATAGGCCTTTTTAACAATAGGAGTTAACCATATCTTTTGCGATTTAAAAGTCACTTCTCCACAGATAAAACAAAGGTTATTTGGATTGTTAACACACTTACGCGGCATTTTGTGCCTTTCATGCCAATTATATTATAGAAAGGATAATATATACGCATATATGCTATTTTATAATTATAATTATAATCACTCACAACAACGATTAAATCACTCCCTATTTTAACTATTTCAGAGCGCACTGATAGACAGTTTTCTCACTCACAAAGCAAGAACTGAACTGAGTTTATAAAGGAATATCAGTTCGAGGGTTGGACTTAATCTGCTAGAGCCATAAATTCACCCTTAAATTTCCGGTACAGTCTGTTTCAAACAAAGTTACTCGGCTAAAATCCTGCATTTAGTAAAACAACCTGGCCTGTGTATTGCAGAAATGAGAACTGATATACAAAAATGGATGCCATTTTCGTGTTTAGCGACCCCAAATTAGTAATGTAGCCTATGGTTAATTTTATCTCGAATACATTTTGGCTGTTGATTTGTGAAATCGCAACTTTCAACTTCAATTTCCCGTAAGTAGTAAATCGCTTAGTATTCAATTTTCAAACATCTTAATTCTTCTAGAAATTAACATATCAAGGTTATTTTGGCGTCATTTTGAAGCTTGAAATCTTCTCTTGTGCTTGACATTGAGTAATTTCTGATATACGAATATTCTGTTGTGTTATAGAATTTTGTTTATAATTATGTGATAAAAAAAAATTACAATTTACATTAATCAATATAACAATTTGAACTCTTACGTAATCGAAAAAAAAAGTCAGTTGGTGTTTGTATCTAAAATAGTTTTGAATTTTTAGTCAAAATTTACAACAAAATATTTTTTATAAACAAATACAAAACTTTTTCTTGCAAAATGTCTTAACATGTAGCTGTATAACATAAAAAAAATTGAGACTCCTAGTACTGAAAAATAAAATTTTCATACCTAAAGGTGTACAACTACCTTAAGTTATAAGAAATAAAGTTATAACATATTGAATTGAGATACAATAGAATGCTAAGTTCTTAGAATGTTAATCTTAATATTTACCCTGTTTGAAATAGGGTAAGATGCCAGTTCCTCATAACTTTTTTATTTGAGTGTAACATGTATTACAACCTTATAGAACATGATTATCATACAATTTGTAATTATTTTAATGCAACGTAATCCTCTCACATTGTTAACATTGGTAATAGGATGGAATAGAGGAGGATTTAGCTGGCTTGTAGAGAGAGCAGCAGAAGATCCAGCTAAAACATTACGCGGAATGTATATTGGATTCTCTTCCTAGGTATATGTAATCCCCGCCTTTTGCCAGCATGTTTTAGTGGCAAGGTAAGTCTATTGAGAAAGCTTTCAGATTTGGCGGCATTATAACGTTTTCACGGACATTTGAGGCAGGGTCTAAACCTCGCTAACTCTCGAGCTTCAATCATTGTTGTCAACGGAAAAATAACTTTTCTTGCAAGAACAACACTTGAGGAGATCTGTAATAAGTACATGTTAGCGGTTTATAACGTGTTCAAGTTGGGAAAATGCTAGTAAACCCCTTATTTATGTTCCCAATCCACAGAATTTTCCACATTGTCAACAAAAATAAGGCAATGAAAATGAGGACATTATACATGTAATATTTCGAAAATACATTTTTAAATAGCGTAGACTAAGTGTGAAAATATATGTATATATATATATATATATATATATATATATATATATATATATATATATTAACCGAGAGCTATGTAGTCGTAGAAATTAAATTAAAACTGTTTCCATTTTAGAAGTTTTTAATATTGGAGAAAGAACACATAAACAACCCGTTGTTTTCAGGTTTGCTAGTACTCTAAAATAATTCAATCGATTTTATAAGAAAGCCCATATGCCACGAAATTCGATGTTTTGAGGAATCACAAAAAAAAATGAAAAATGCCGGAGGCATTGTAATATTTAAAATGGAAATTGTCGGTAAGAACATGAATATTTCGGTTTACAAAAGGATATGTTTTCCTATAGAATATGATTCTGTAATCTTATTACGCCGTTTCTCAAAATCGTGTACAAATTTAATAAACAGATCACGCTATTTTATGAAATTATTGCAAATTTGCTAAAAAAATAATACAAATTTTATTCCCAAAGCAAGTACTTAGAAGCTGATCATATTTTTTACTTAATTTTTTGTCTTACTTGTATGAAATATCACCAAGTATATAAATAATAAAGTTCTACAATCTACATGAAATAATGTAATACAATAATAATACGGTCCACAAGAAGCAAAATTATTCTAAGAAATCCAATATCCAAGCGCTAAATGATTAATTTAACACACACAACATCTAAAAAACCCAAGAGCAGACACTTGATTCACGTTGCACATGGATCTAATAGACCAATTTGAGAAGCTAAGTAATCATTTCTCTAGCAGGGGATGTGAATACAAATATGCTTTCCCTACTTGGAATATGAAAGTAAAATGTGGTCATGAAGACTCCGAGGCTCTCTTAGGTTTGAACCCTCGCCAAAACCGATTCTCCTGCAATGAAAAATTGAGGGTAGAAGTCTTGCTCACATTGGTTGTAATTGCAGTCCACCTGTTGCCTGACACAATGATCAATTCAATTCCTTAACGTTCTCAAGATACTACCACTTTGTGTAGAGTTTTCAGAATTATGAGCTTCATTAACCATGTCATTTTAATTCATTATAAACTTAACAATAATACCACTTCATTTCTATATAACTTCGCGTTCCGCATTTTCGTTTATATTTCATTATATTCCACCCTAATTTTACTCCTTCATTCACTCATTCATTCATTCGCTTATTAATTCATTTATTTATTCTTTCTTTTCTGTTTTACATTATTTATTTTTCTTTCATTCTCCCTTTTCTGTTTACTTCTTTGTAAATCTTTTCTTTTTCCCCCTTCCCTGTATAATGCATTTCGTAAATCATTCTAAGCTATTTCCCTTTCCTTCTATCGTCTTATGTTTCTTCTTTTATTTCTACTTGTTCTTTTCCCCTTATTCATTTCTATCAGTGCAATCTTCTCTTGTATTATATTTCCTGCATTCCCTCCAGATCGTTTCTCTAGCAATTTTTCTTTGTTTTCTTTTATCGTTCCTTTATACTTCATTCGATTATTATTTTGACTTTTATTTAATAGTTTTCTATACAGTGTCTTACTTTACCCCTGTAATGTGTTTGTTTCCTTTTTCCTGTTAGCTACTAACACTCTTGCTTCTTTCTCTTTGATTTTCTTTACTTCTCCGTAACTTGTCTTTTGTTGTATTCATTCTATCCTTTTTCTTACTGCACTTCTGTGTCTATATCTGTCTTTTCTCTTTCTTTTGTCTCTTTTTCCTATTTTTTTACCCATTCTAACTTCATTTCCTTTTTTTAGATCTCTCAATCGTTTTTATTTTCATTCCTGTTATCGTTCATACTATATGAGCTTTCATTTTTCTTCTTAGTTGTCATTTATTCTAAGGCAGGTTCTTAGCACGCCACGGTCATTGATGATAGCTTCCACCGAAGCCGCTGCTTCTAGTTATAGTAGCTCCTCAGTTTATTTCACGAGGCTGATTGCACCCCGTTCCAGACCTCCCTACCTAAGAAAAATCCGAGAAGCCAGCGACGCTAACCACCTGACCATGCAGGTGCACTCTATAATCATAGACAAGTACCAGGTATTGCATCACAATGCACACTTTGCTCAAAAGTTTGCAGTGATGCTTTACAATAGAGAGTTGTAAAGAAGGCGCATAACGCAGTACAGAGAAAGATGCAGGAAAAGGTTAGAGAGGCAAACGTTTTCACAAAGCATTAAAAATGGAAAACCTATATATCTGCCTATATATCTGTAAATTTACATGTTTGCATATTCACTTGTTGATTTAATTCTTTTCGGGCATTGTTCTATGAGTGGTATCGCTCACAGCCTTTATTACTAGGGCTGAAAATCGATTAAAATTTCTAATCGAGTTAACGCTTGACTTTAATCGATTAATCGACTGATTAATCGACAAACAGGTCGGTATTTTAATGGAAACCTTAGCGTACATTTAATATTGTTTTACACGTTTAGTAACTACTACAGTACAGATAATCAGAAGAAATCCTGAATTAATGAATACCATTATTAGTTAGCTAGTGAAAAAATATATACAAAACTTACATTTCCGGTAACTTTTTCAGTCAAGACTTGAGACACACGAGTTTGTTGACTAAACTACCCTTCAGGTTTCTGAATAACTGGAATTGTTTGGACACCGTAGGCTGAATGACACAATGTACCAAGGTTGGAAAAGCTAGAGAAAAGAGTTTGGTCATTTGACCCGTTTCTCGAAAAACGTTTTTTAGAATTCGACTAAACCGATTAATCGGAAAATGTAATTGATCGACGATTAAAGATTTAATCGATTAATCCAGGCGATTAATCGATTAATCGGTACAGCTCTATTTATTACACAGTTCACATACACACGCAATGTTTGGGTCATGAAAACGCTCAAAAACTCAAGAGGATAACACCCAATATAGCAGAGGACACACAATTAAGTTACTCATTGATTGAGAAAAGCATTAAAGAAGCAGCAATCAAGGCGGAAGTGAAGGACAATGCCAGAAAGAAAGCCTCCAAACTTAGCGACAACACCCTACTGTTAATCAAAAGAAGAGAAGAAGCATATAAAACAAGAGATGAGAACGAAGTACACAAGAGGGAATTCAACGAATTAAACAAGAGCACGAAAACAGCAATAAAGAAGGACCTACAAGAATACAAAATAAGAATAATAGAGAGGGAGATGAATGAGAGGAAATCAACTAAAAAACTAAAGAAGGAACTAAGCCAAGGGAAAGTATTGGTAAAGCAGTTACAGGACAATACAGGAAAGAAAATAACAGCGAGGGAAGAAATAGTCGAAACGGCAACAAAGTTCTATGAGAACCTATATCGTAGCACTCTCCCCAACGGCAACAAGGAATTAACACTATTCACTTCAAAACCCATAGAAGAAGTAGCAGAAATACCGACATTACTAAAGGATGAAGTCAGAGCAGCAATAAAAGAGGCAAAAACGGGCAAAGCCCCCGGTGAGGACAACATAAGCAACGAACATCTGAAAGCAGGCGGAGACATATTGGTGAATACCCCAACTAAACTGTTCAATGAAGTAATAGCGACAGAAGTGATACCAAAACAATGGACCACGAATAACATCATACTACTACACAAAAAAGGCAGCAAATCAGACATAAACGACTACCGCCCAATTGCATTAATGTCGAACATATACAAAATATTCTCGAAAGTACTCACTAGAAGGATGAACAGAACAATAGAAGAAAATCAACCAGTAGAACAAGCAGGGTTCAGGGCAGGATATTCAACCACCGACCACTTACAGACAATAGCCCAACTTATAGAAAAAACAGAGGAATACAGCCAGACAATATACTTAGCCTTCATAGACTTCCAAAAGGCATTCGATACAGTAGAACATGCACCATTACTAACAGCTCTGAGGAAGCAGGGAATAGAAGAAAAATACATAAGAATACTTGCCAAACTGTACCTGCAAACCACCGCTAGAATACAGATGGACAAGTTGGGAAGGGAGTTCCAGCTACAAAGAGGAGTTAGACAAGGGGATACAATTTCTCCCAAACTTTTTATCTGTATACTCGAAGAGATTTTTAGGAACATCCAAGGGGACTACGGAATGAACATTGATGGTGCGAAGATATCTAATTTACGCTTCGCAGACGATATAGTTATCATGGCAAACACAGCAGAAGAATTGCAGGCCTTCATGGCAGAAGTGAACGAGCTAAGTAACAAAGTAGGACTACAAATGAATGCAAAAAAGACCAAATTAATGACAAACGGCGAAGAGAAAGCCATCTCAATTACGCAACCCGAAACATTGGAATACGTACAAGAGATAGTTTATCTGGGACAAACAATCTCCTTCCAGAAAAGCATGCCCAAGGAAATTACAAGAAGAATATCTACAGCATGGTCAAAGTTCTGGGCGCTGAGATTCATACTGTTAGAAAAATCTTTCAATATAAACATTAAAAGACACATTATGAACACCTGCATACTACCCGCGCTGATATATGGCTCACAAACTTGGAGCAGAACTAAAAAAAATAGAAAATCAATCCAAACGTGCCAAAATAGAATGGAAAGGAAAATGCTGGGCATCACATGGAGAGATAGATTAAGGAACGACGTAATACGACGAATAACACAAATAACAGATGCAGGAAACGACAGCAGGTAGGCCTACCTAAAATGGAGATGGGCCGGACACATAATGAGACAAGATCCTGCTCGCTGGACTCACAGAATAACTTCATGGGAACCAAAGACGGGAAGACGGAAAGTAGGAAGACAGAGAACACGGTGGTCGGATGAACTAAGGGCAACTTTCGGCAACAGATGGACCACCACAGCTAAAGACAGAGGAAAATTGCAACTTCTAGTCAAGACAGCAATCCAAAGCAACAACACAGGATGAAGACAGTAAATAGCAAGGAGCAAGAAAGCAGTGCACGACCGAAAAGCGAAGACCTAAACCCACAGTTATAGTGCTAGAATTATATATAGGACAAAAAAATGATAGACTACATATCGGACCATAAATGATGGACTATAGGCATAAGTAACAATAGGAAGATCCTTCCCGGAATGGCTAACCGGGATTGCGAACACAAGCCACCTCTCCCAGGAGAGAGGCCCGTGCCCCTCGGGGACATTATGGGCTAATACTAATACTAATACTACAGATTAGATGGTGAAAACCATGGGTAGATAATGTTTGGCTATTTTGCTGCAATTAATTTATTATGTATTATTATATCTGCAAAGTTTAAATATCTTAAGTCATTAAGGTCAAATGCAAACAGTAAATTTGTAAACGTCATGTACATCGCTTATGAGGTATACAGACTTTCATAGCCTCGTGATAATCTACTGTTCAATATTGCACCGTAATGCAATATCTCAGTCGTCCGTTCATCCGTCCTGCAACAGAGAAAAATGTCCTACTGCTCTCTTACCCTATAAATGCTTCGTCTAGCACTTTTGCACCGAAATAGTATCATCTTTCCTTTCGTAGTAAAGTATTCAAATGGTTTAAAAGCTTTATTTAAAGTTTCAAGTACATGACGAAGTTTTCATCAACTTAATACTTCTCAAGACTTGTGAAGAGACTTCCACACTGCACAAGTTCTCTTGTCAAACAGTCTTCAATACTTTAAATGTCTTAAAGGTTTGAAATAAGACACATTCTAAAGCTGCTTCTACATGTCCCAATTTTTCTTCAAATTTTAGACTTCCCAAGTAAACTTGTCAAATATTTGACAACACGTCATAACGTTTCAGAAGAGATTTTTTTATTATTATTTTTATGATTTACCGGGGTCAAACACAAAATGGAAAATACACAAGCAGTTGCAATTCATTGCTGTGGGAAATGTTTTAAACAAGAAAACTATAAAACGGAGAAGATGATGGGCAAGATCTTGAACTCCAAAATGATCAAAATATGCCCGTTCACTTAACGTAATGAATTTAAATACAAAATGTAATAATTGCCTTTATACTACTACTATTTACAAGATTAAAGTCATGTGACTGGCTTACAGGTGAATTTTAACATTTGAAATTGTGTGATTAAGGAAACTATTAGGTCTTGAAAGGAAAGAGTTTCTTTCTAGGGAAATAACGATGTTCTCAGTAGACAGCATCCCCAAAATAGCAAGATGGAGAGAAACGGATATGGCATGCGTAACGTGGTAACAGGAGGAGGGAGACAGCGACAAATTGTCTCAGACTATGAGTGGTAAATGCGTACACCACCTCCCTATCCATTACTGCACTTAAGACCTGCTACTTACACCCTCAAACATGCAACTTAAAACCAAAATTAGTTACAATGCGTTATTCGGGTAGTGTCACGTTAGGTTGCTGCGTAAAATGCTAATATCGATCATAATTATTATTATTATTATTATTATTATTATTATTATTAGGAAAATCCCATAGGCTTATAATGCAGACTTACTTATTTACGTAATTTATAATTTTTATATTATATTATTTATCAAGTATGTTACATAAGTTATTCCTATAGACTGCGCAGATTTTAGCCCTTGACCTTGGACTTGATTATTGTTTTAATGACATGGACAACTGGTCTGAGTGACCACCAGAGTTAAGAGACTTTTAATTCTGACAAATTACAAAATACGAATGTTAATAATTATTATTGAAGCAAATTGACTAATATACTAAACACAAATCAACACTGAACATTTGATAAGCCAATAGAATGTTACGCAACGTGCGGCGTTGACGACTCAGGAGTGTGCAGCTGTCTCTATCTAACAGGTAGAGAAGGGAGATGCATTCCTACTCACTAAGAGGAACAAGCAAGCATTGTTTTAAAGTATTTCATTATTTTTAAATAAGCAGTTTTCTTCTCAACGGAGCGTCGTACAGATATGGGTTTGGACAGTCTTCTTCCAAATAAATACAGCTTTCCAATGGTGACTTCAGAAAAGACCTATATATAATAGATTTTGAGCGCGCAAAGGAAATATGTGAAGTACATATCTTCAGCGAAGCAGCGCGGTCCGTTAGCCCTAACTGTACAACACCGCAAAAAAATCATTCGCTTATCATTCGTCACGTGATTCTGCCTGCTCCGCCTCAGGTTCAGAGTTGTCTGTGTGTACTTTAAATGTTTAATTAACAAAGCACTATTCTTACACAATCATTTTATGAGGGTTTTGAGGGCATACATTTGAATCACTATCACAAATGCAATGTACTGCAGAGTTTCAATGATATGTTAGGATTCGTCTCATGAATACCGTAGCGCAAGTACAGGAACTCGTCATTCACATTACTCACAGCAAGAATTCAACGTAAGTAGTCGTTGTGTTCAAAATTATAATAACTTAACTTACAACTTTTTATCCTTAAAAAATAAATTTTGTGGGGTCATCTGCCTCAAAACATTCATTGCAAAATTTCAACAAGATAATTAATAAAAATTGGCATCTGAAAACCCTCTGCATAACATTCTTTTGACGGTCCATGCCGTTCACACATTGTTATTCACAAAACAAATAACCGAAACAACTTACGTAACAATGGACTTAAGGCCTCTCAGACTGCTACAAAAAAGAACTTTGCTAACCCTGGTGGGTAATTTACGCATAATGATGGGACGATAAAGGATATCGAGAAGAGAAGATAGCGTGAATAACCCATTTATGAAGACGATATCAAGATAGCAGAAGCCCTTTAAGTTTTTACTGCGGTCTCACAAACCTAACGTGCATGGTTAAGAGTATTCCTTCAGAAGAATCAAATAATTGAAATATCGTTTTGTCTAAGTAAGAACTTCACTGAGGAAAATAAATCGTATCCCCAAGTTTTAACCGTGCTTTACTCGATAAGTAGGCCTACCATCCATTCTGTTCTAATCTTTTTCACATCAGCAGACGAAAGAATAGGAAATAAACTTTCACTTGCGTTTTTCGATCGAGTTGGTGGTTTTCTTGCAGATTATTACGAGGACCACATGAATCACGCTATGTCACAAGGGATTCGGGCACGTCGTGGCGCAGTTGGTTGAGATACTGTGCTGCAAATAGCTTGGTTGCTGTTTCGTTCCCCGATAAGATCGCTGGGATTTTTCAATTGGTGGTAATCTAATCCTTCTGGTGGTAATGTGGTCCTGTATTTGACTCAGCCTCTTTTATAAATTATGAGAAAACCTAACTGTAAAGGCAACCGGTGCTTAAGGCTGAAAACCTTACCGGATGTCAAGTAATCTGGGAGCATCACCACAAGAAATCATTGCTCATGCAATTCATCCGTAACGGAATTTAATATTAACGTGGTTCCTTACCATGAAGAACGCAAACATTGTTTGCAACTTTCCTATGTACTAATAGCTGTTAGAACTCTCTCGAAGTCCTGTGTACACGAAAGTATACAGTGCAACATCTACTGTGCCCACTGTCACTTAAAAGAACGCCAACCTTGAAAACATTGAAATTTAGAAAAGTGAAAGGGACGAAAATCTCATAAAACGTGCACCTAACAAAGATAACATAAACAGAACAGAGGGAATTCTATATCTAAAGCAGAAAGAAAATAAGGACGAAAGATTAGGGTATAACGGTCGGGGTAACTTGAGCTGCTATGGAGGAAATACTAGATTGGGAGATGTTTGATACGAGTTTGTGTGGGAGTTCGGGTGCTGCGATCTCACCCCACAGTATATTCCCTAATACCGATACAGATTACAGTAATTGGGATCGTGGTACGGGCTTTACCACGCCCAATTAGTATGCATAGCTTGCTGTGTGCAAAAATAGATCTGTCATGAGATAACTGCAAGCATTACAAAGTTCCTTCTCCGTGCCAATGTATCCATTCACTTTCCTAAACCTAATTTTACATAAAACTCCCCCGACATTGTAATGTAGTAACGTATCTTTCAATCAGTGAGATACAGCAATTACCCATGTACCGCGTCCTACATTCCTGTGATTTCTGATATCTGCATAAATGTTTCCATGAACATTAAAAATACTGCTTGATACGTCAGTCGCTTATAATGTGTTAGGCTGTACCGATAATGTTTTTTAAGGCTATGCAGTCATCGAAAAAAGAACTAAATGTGTTCTTCGTTCATTGGAATAGGATAATTAATGAACACAAGAATCTATACGTTGATGAGGCCTTTCTATATAATAGACTTTGTCCGTAAGCTGACTGAAAAATCTAATGTGCTCTCTAGGGAAATACCTCAAACAATACAAAAAATTGTTATTTAGTTTTGCCAGCAGTGTAGTTTGATAGATCGCCTTTGGAAGCTTCATATTATTAACAATAACAACAATTTCCACTGATACACATCTATATGACATCTTTATGGTCTTCCAGAATTGTAAAAAGTTTTCTAAGCAATTAAGATTTGTATCCATCTGCGCCCAACACAACAATCCCCTTGAAGTCATCTGTATGGACAAACAACACTACAGAGATGTCTGACGGAAATGTTGCAACAGATATTTGTGTATTGTCATGTCCGTTCTCTGTCGCTCACTACACATTATCCAACAAGATCTTCAGCTGAGAAATGAGTAAGGTCTGGTAACAGTAGACGTTGCAACTGTGTTGGCTTTTAACAAAAGAAAAAAAAAAACACTCTGGTCCAAAACATGGTTAAAAATTAGGAAGGATTATTTAATTTAAACTTGCTAAATTAATTGATATTTGCTATAGAAAGATCACAGAATAATTATTTACGTATGGATGAACAAACCTAACATTGATCTCTTAGCACTGGTGACACCTTTCATTTTGAAGAAAATAATTTGAAAATAAATAGTGTATAGAGAACCGCGAAGCGTAAGCGTATATCGTACAGAAATAAGCAAAAAATATTGAACAACTGAATCTTTATTGGTTTTTTTGTCTACTTATTGTAACTTTTTAATTAATACTTTTCCAAACATATTTTAAGAGTCTTTGCTATTATAATATGGATGATATTTTCTACAAACATGCAAAACATGTACACAATTCGCTGATTTGACAGATAGATAGAGGAGAAATATTTCTTACACCTGTCACGACGTTGATAAAAAAAATACAATAAATTATTGCAAAAATAACAGGGGAAAAAGTTACTGCTGCATTGTACAATTCGTGGTGACGGGTGACGGGTGACGGGAAAAACAGAGGGAGTAAGCAGCTACTTACAAGTTATGGCCTAAACATTTTAATGTTACGTTTATAATATTACAACAAAAACAAAAAAATATACGAATTTAGCTCCAAAATTGGTTAGGAAAGTGTGATAGAAGTAAGAATAAGCCCTAATGAGAGATTTATAATAAATTATAAGTTATTAGTAACTTCGTACCCTATTAATGTTAAGAATGTGTAACAATGGCATTACATCGGTCAATGAGAATGTTATAATTTGTTTTTTTTTTAATTACAATACGTTCTATTTAGTCCAATTGAACCCAAAATATTATAAAATGATAATAGATAATTGATAATAATCGATAACCGATCAAGATAATAGGAGCTAAACATAATTTACACGATTATTATTGGGAAGAAAACCTGATTATTGTGATTTGTATCCTTTAATCAGTGCTCAAAGGAATGCGATATTAATAACTTAATACTATGGCATTATTATTATTATTATTATTATTATTATTATTATTATTATTATTATTATTATTATTATTATTATTATTAAATTTCAGAGTGTAAAAGCTTTATTTTACATTAGTGTTCTAGTACTAGAGATAATCTACAAACGTAAATGTGATACGAAATTTTCCGTACCTTTCATGTCTGGTTTCGTTGGACCTATGATCTGACGATATTTTGGCTACTTTAGTTCTGCAATTATTAGCTAAGGTGGCGTAGAAAAACCTGGCAACCCTGAAGACCCTACACCAGGGGTGCTCAAACTTGAACTGCTGGCGATCTACCTCAATATTTTTAGACTACTTACGATCGACTCTGAGAGACTGCAAGTGTGTGTGATGCAGGGTTGTCGTACATACACGATACACCCTACCTACCTAGGTAGGGCGTACCGTAGCATACATAGATATTAGCTTTCTGCGCAGTATAGGTACATTATTTTAGTCAAGGTTTGGGTTAGGTTTAGTTAGGTTCTTCTCTACAATATCAATGAAAAAACTCATAGTTATTCAAAATTGCGAGTTTATTGGTTGTTACAAAACAAAAGAGTTACATATGGTGTTAAACTTAACTAAGGAGTGGCTTTGGATGTTGAAGCGTGGCACTGCATGTCCTCAGCATACTTTTCATAAGATGGTACGTAACCACTGAGTGCTAATCGCAAGCATGATGACATATGATCGTCAGTTAGTCGATTGCGATATTTTGACTTAATTATCTTCATTTCAGAAAATGCAGACTCGCACAAGTAAGTTGACCCAAAAAATGCCGTCAGTTGAAGGGCGATTTGCCTTACATTCGGATATTTATCTTCAGATATAAAACACCAGAAATTTGTATCAGATGCTGTAGCTTTGAGATGTATATCTGATATAATCTGCACCAACTCATTTTCAACAGAACATGAGTTCATATTAAACTGACTGGCTATTTCTGTAGCTAATTCCTCAATGTTTTTACATGAAAAAGGATAACTCATAAATGATGCTATATTTTCCAATTTACTGCAATCATGAAAACGCATTTCGAATTGTCCCAAAATATTTGATAATTCAGCCTCATACGTATCATAATTCAACTGAGGAATCCTTGCTTTCAAAGACGGAAAATGTTTCAGATCCTTTCTTTTCAGTTGATCTATCATAAGTTGCAATTTACTTTTGAATGCGTTTACTGCGCTAATCATCTCAATAATAGTTTTTCCTTTACCTTGAAGCTCCAAGTTAACGGTGTTTAAGTGCATTGTGATGTCAGTCAAAAATGCCAAATCATTTAGCCATTTTTCGTTTTTCAAAATCTGAGTGTCATCACCTCTTTCGTCTAGAAAAGCTGTTATTTCGGGCAATAATTCTTGAAACCTTTCTAGGAATTTTCCGCGACTCAACCACCTGACGTCCGTGTGAAGAACTAAATCAGTGTGTTCAGCTGACTCCCTATCTTCCAACTGCAACTGAAAGAGCCGCCGTTGCAAGCTACGTGCACGGATGGAATTCACAATTTTTGTCGCAATGCCCATAATTTCCTCCGTGTTTAAAACTTTTGAACACAAAACTTGTTGATGTATAATGCAATGGAATGAAAAAAATGAAGGGAATTCTTCATTAGCTCGACACAATGCCACAAAACCGTTTTTGTTTCCAGTCATTGCTGGTGCTCCATCGGTTGTAATGCACACTAATTTATATATTGGTAGCTCGTAGTTTTTTACAAAATTGAAGAAAACGTCAAATATATCTTCGCCACGGGTCTTCCCCTTCAGAGGTATGATTGTCAAAAATTCTTCCTTAGCCAACATGTCATTGAATACCATCCGAATAAAAATACACAGCTGGGCAGTGTCTGTCATATCGGTGGATTCGTCGAACTGTAAAGAAAAGTATGTACATTCCATGATATCATGTTTTAGTTTATCTGCGATGTCCTGGCTCATGACTTCAATACGCCTTGTGACAGTCGGACGAGATAACTGAAGTTCTCTAATAGCAGACATGATTTCTATTTTATTTTTAAAATCTCCAAATAAAGTCTCACCCGCTTCAATAAATGCTTCCTTCACCACCGATC
Source organism: Ectobius pallidus (assembly GCA_964059195.1). Lineage (NCBI taxonomy): Eukaryota > Metazoa > Arthropoda > Insecta > Blattodea > Ectobiidae > Ectobius > Ectobius pallidus. The sequence goes on from CAXKWD010000013.1 coordinate 21,098,080, forward strand.
CATCTTCGAATGGTTTCTTGTGTTTCGCCAATATATGAGATATTTTAAATGACGCGATCGTAGCAGCTTTTGATTGTTTGACTGGTCTTGTGAACATGGATTGTTCTTTTTTCAAACAAGATATCAAATCACGTACCTTTAGTTTTCTTAATTCACTCTGTGGCGGAAAATCCTTTTCATAGTTTTTATGAACCGTTTTATGATGCCTCTCTAAGTTACCACGCTTAGGTATTGCAACTGACGCACGACAAATAACACAAATGCACTTATCCTTCACCATACAAAAGAAAAATTCTTCCTCCCAATCCTTATTAAAATGATACGTTTTAGATTTCTTCACTGCACTCATTTTCCACTATTTAATAATAAACTTTGTACTTATCGACGTAGTATCGCCATCAAGTTACAATTCAGAATGACTCCAATTCCTGCAGGCGCAACATTTATATCGGCGTGAACGAAAGTCTCGAATGTTCCCGTCAAACGCGCCGCCCGAAACTAGACTGTACTGTCTCTCGTTGTTTCTAGACTAGACTCCACTGTCTAGTCTAGAAACAACGCGGCTTTTCTTTGACAAGTGCCGCGCGTTCCTTTGATAAAGCCACCTTTTGCCGCAAGCAGTGTTATTTTATTAGTTAATTTTTTTTTTCTTCTCGAGATCTACTCAAAAAGCACTCGCGATCGACTTGTCGATCGCGATCGACCGTTTGAGCACCCCTGCCCTACACTATAGAGATGTTTTCTCTGCTAGAAGTCGGGGGAGGGTGAGGATTTAGGCAGTGACAGAATTATTTGTCGGCGGACAAACGATCTCCGCTTTTCACGAACAAACATGTCTATCATATTAAACCGCCGGACATCTCTGTAGGAGTGACCGGCTTGACATTGTTTTAATTCATATTTCAGTTTAGGCTTTTTTACATCCTCTAGTGTAGTACAAGTCGGCTGTGGTGGTCTAGATGTAGCGTGCCCGCCTCTAGATCGAAGGTCGCGGGATCAAACCCGGCCGCAGTCGATGGGTTTTTCAGGACTTAAAAATTCTGGGCACGGAGTCCTCCGGGAGGGACTTTAAGCTGGGGGGCCCCGTGTCGTAGATTTACGGCACGTAAAAGAATTCCAAGCCTAAATTAGAGCCTCTGGACAAAATTTGTCGGCCCTTTCACGTCCAAGTAATACCTTAGTTTCCGGAGGGGGGTTAAGGGGAGATGGGGTTACCACCTGTCCCTCTTCCCTCTCTAGAAAAATAAGCGTAACAAAATTCACATAGGTAAACAGAAACCTCCACTTGGAGGACCTTTGCCCAACATGGGGCATAGGATTCGAGAGAGAGAGAGAGAGAGAGAGAGAGAGAGAGAGAGAGAGAGAGAGAGAGAGAGAGAGAGAGAGAGAGAGAGAGAGAGAGAGAGAGAGAAAGTAGTACAAGATGTGTGTGATTACATATGACCATTGTATCTTACCTAACAGAAGGAATAGTTTCTACTAACTAATTAGACTTAATGAACCTTGGATGTGTAAAGTTCATACATTATGGTCCATTACGGTTCTTCCTCTTAGAATTAATGATCAGGAATAGATCTCTTTAAAAGCGTGCGAAGGGGGGGGGAGAGTATTGTGATACTGAATTTGACGTCCTTGAGCACATCTTTTAAGGAAAGCTTACAAAACGTTTTAGCAAGCCTTATTATAAAGCATCCAGCTTTCCTTTGATTACAATATTTTACAATTTTGGTATCATCGTTAATGAAAGGCTTTTATACTGACGTAAATACAAAATCCTCTCTCGCAGAAACCACTACGTCTTGCTCTGTGGTTGTAAAGAAAAATGCTGGATTGAAAAATCACATCTCGGAGGAAGATGTATACGGTGAGGGAACAACAAGAAAAAGGAAGAAGACAAGAATTCTAGCGAAGAACATTGTTGGGTGCAGAGAACGTAAGATGCTGAACTTTAAAGACGAATCCCACAAAAGAAACCTTTTTCCTTAATTCCTCCCCATACAGACAATTCATTAACTTCTTAGAAGCAAAATGATAGTACATTTCTCGCATGGTTTATTTCCTGGTTTACCCAACAGCTCTGTTGCTTTGTAATCATTTGTACAATGTAGATTTAAAATCTTACGGTTTCTCGTCTTACTGTTGTTTCGATTTCCAGGATTTATAATTAGATAGCATATTCTTTTCACCGGCACAATTATCCGTTTATTCAATTTTTTAAATTCTGCGACGTTGCTAACGTCCTTTGATGACAGATTTTCTGTTTTTGTGTAGTTTATTGAAGTGGAATTTCCGTTTTCCATTCATTTAAGCAGATTTACACCTCAGTTCTTATTTGAATGTTGAAAACATGGTATTTATAATTGCTTAAGTTATTCAAATGAAGTTTATTTATACGTCTGGGCAATTTCTAGCTCTTATATTATGATGCATTATACATATACATACATATATATATACCGAGAATCGGTACTTAAATATCGAATATCGAAGCTAATGTATCGATATTTACGATATTAGTCTTTTCAGTAAATAATTAATGGATTATTTTCTTCATACATTTATATACCGAAAAATATGCCACAAAAACACCTAAATGAACGCAAAATCCGCATTGGTTCTGACGAATCTTTTGTAATTATTCCTACATCAAATATGATATGTCGGTCTGAGTCGCGCAGTCAGTATCCTATTGGCTTTCTGTGTCCAAGGTTGCAGGTTATATCCCGACATTTATTTGTAAATAAATGTGACAGGCCCAAGTCAGTAGATTTACAGGCATGTAAATGACCTTCTGTGAGACACATTTTCGGCACACTGGCGACGATCACATACCTAAGTTCAAGTACATTCCCGTCATTAAGTAATCATAATTCAACGAAAAATGTGTGAAATGTTGCCTATATTCTCAAAGAATAGATCTGTAGCAAAAACACTCGAACTTCTTTAAGAATATAATCTAGACATTTTTGTCTCGCATGCGTTTCTCTTGCATTTGAATGTTTTCTTGCATGATCACTTTTTCCTTCGTATCGATAAGTACAAATTTCATTTTAAAAAATTGTACTTTTTATATTACAATTTATAATAATATTGATTTAAAAATGTAAATATAGAATTTTCGAGATCCAGAAAGATATCGGATTATCGATACTTTTATTCGATATTTATGTAGCAAAAATATCGATACTTTCGATTTCGAGGCAGTGTGGTAGTATGGCTTGTAATAATACCGATTTATCCGCAAAATAAACAGTAAAATAAGGAAGCAAATAAGCACAAAAATTTAATAAATAATCAACTCTATAATCATACAAAAATTACACGAAAATGAAAAAAAAACATATATTAGTTTAGTAGAAATCTTATCTGATTCACGGCTTTGCAGTATGTAAAGAAGGCTCGTAAATTTTCTTGTGTGAAGCTCCCTCGCCTGCCAGTAAAGATGGATTTGTCAAGTGAAAATGTTACTTCAAAATCGCAGGACGTCACAGGCTCGTATTAAAAGGAACACAATCTTCTTTCATGCATTCATCTTCCTGACCGAAAAGCTTTCAGAAATCTGACAATGTTTTAAAACCAGGATTTTTCAGTAATTCTATTAGCCGACAAATTAAAGAAAACAGGTGAAAACGACGTCTCGGAGTAGACTACAATAAACACTTTTAATTTGACAGTTATGAGTAAAATATTTTGCTATTTTAGTTCAAAGTAATAAAATAAGCAAGGAAGATCGTTTTTGCCTCAGAACAAGCAAAATAAGCACTCTCAATTTGCAGTAAAATTGCTTCTTAAGGAGTGTCTTACGAAATATAACATTTCTTAGCTATTCTTAGGAGTCTAAACGTTAACATGCATTTTGCTTAGAAATCCGGGCTCTACTGAACATCATCAAGTTCCTTCAAGCATTATCCAGAATCCGCTATCGGACACCTGACTCAAGGAAACGACAGTGTGTGCATGCGTCGGGCATCCGGTGACAGCCACTGAATATTACTGGAAGAAACCTATAGCTTGTCCGTTTGAGTCAACAAGTCTTCTGTAGCCTTCCGAAGGTATAAATGTCCTGTGCAGATGCACTTTCCTCCAAAGTGCACATCTTTCGCAGTCCGATCTCAGCGTTAATGTTATGCGGCCTTACCAACAAAAACTAAACTCCGTGGCGCTACATACCTCAAGGGAGTAGGCCTACCTCCCGACCGCTGCGTCATCTACCGGAAGCAGATGGCAGGATTGGGGACATGTGGCCAGCATGCTGATACCTACGGCCATTGACATTGGTTTCCGAGACCGTAGCTCGTCACTTTGTATCACGAGGCTGAGTGCACCCCGTTCCAGAAAAATCCGAGAAGGTACCTGGGATCGAATTCGGGCCTGCGGAACTGCAGCCACGCAGGCGGTCAGTGCTCCGTTCGTACTAGTGACGTAAACAAGTGACTGAACAGTAGGCCTAAGCACGGCAATTTATTAATTTGAAGAATTGTATATTATGTATTAAGAGTATTCATAGTATTAAGTTTTATCAATATTTTAATATATTCGTGAGACAGCCTTATAAAATCCATCTCTTTCCAGTTATTCTCAAGAAAATATCACCAAGAAGAGATTATATTTGCGATGTGCCGAGAACGCTAGGTACGCCGGCCTGGAAGCAAGTCGTTGGCCGGTAAAGGCGCTGCAGCGGCCCACCGCAAAAAATGCCTCTGTATAGCCTAAGGTTTCGAAACGAATGATTTGTCTCATCATATTTTCACCTCTTCTGTCTACCTGTAACACCTTTGTTGTATTTACAGTAAACTATGCTGATATAGAGGGGGAAATGTTTCATAACTTATGTATTCACAGTTCTCTCCAATTAAGCATATTTTGTTAGGACCAGATAAATATTTCTGAGATAGAAAATAAAGACGTATGATATGTATCTAGTGGTAGTATTTGATTTCTTATTTTGTTTTAGAAATTAATTTGAATTTATACTCATACTGTAGATTTAAAAAGGAGCTGAGAGTAAAATTGAAAGCAGAAAGTATTGATATCAGATCTTCAAGTGCATATAATTTTGAGAACATATGCTGATATGATGATGTAGCCGGTAGTAGTAATCCTATAGTAAATTAAAATTAGAAAAATATTTATTTCTTCGAAAGGATTTGACAGGATTAAACTAATCTAAGAAAGGAAATTAGTAGTGAATGAATTATTCGAAGTAGAGATGACATTTTCGTTGTTTATTAAACGTGCTTTCGCAATTACCTATAGATGTTCGAGTGACACATTTCGAACGTACGAATTGTATTTATGTCTATTTGTGGATTAAACGACATAGTAAAAAGAACACTCTAGAACAGAGATGTCCCTGAAGTGAGTAAATCCCTCACTGAATTGAATATAGAAGCATCAGATATCTTGGCCAAAACCATCCATAATATAACACTATAAATAAATCCATAATTCTATTTTTATTATTTAGCTTTGTTGAGGGCCGCACTGAATAAGGTCGCGGGTCACCACTTGGTCATCCCTACCATAGAAGAAGGGAAAAGCGGTCTGATGGTAGGCCTAATCCCTCCAAGGATGAAGAGCCACGGAGATTGAATTTAGTTTAGACGTAAGAATATTCCTATAACTTTTATACTTTCTTTGTAGCTCTGAACCGGAAGGATCATTTCCCACTTGCTTGGCTAGTTCGTCTCTTATGCGAATAGATTTAACTACTGAAAATGTAATTTTCCTGCATTTACTTGCGATGGAGATAGGTAAAATATTTGTATTTTTAGCTATTAAATCTTAGATCATAAAAGGGAGAGGTAAAACTACGACAAAGAAACAAAGAAAGAAAGAAAGAAGCTACTAAATTAGGCAGTGTGTGATAAACTTGTTCAAAACTGAGTTCAGCATCTTCGAAATTAAATAGAGTTCCAGGGTCCTTTATTTAAATCAGTAAACAGTGTTTGATCATTAATAGCCTACATTGTGTTTTAGCACTAACAGAAATTGAACAGCATTAAAGTAACGTACAAGATTTCCTCGAGCAGTCAGAGCTTTACAGCTGCCGTTATTCATTTTATACCAGTGTTCGTTTATCGCGTGTTCACCTCTAATTCAGTGCCAGGGTATTTGTTTAGCCTGAAAACTTCTACAACACTAGTAATTTGAAACACGACCACAGTGCCAATTCAAATTAAATTGAAATTTCCACAGGAAGTTGTGAGGATAATTGATTTCCTATTGATGCAGACTTCAAGCATAACATACGTACTCACACGCTAAGATATTGTGGATCATTTAAATAAAATTAATTCCTAGATAGGAATCGTAAGGGAGGAAGCACACTGCCTACATTCCGTTCCGTTCAGTTGGCCTTGAATAATATTATTATTTCGACAGTGTAAGCCTACTGAAATGCTGAAGCGCACGGAACTAAAGCAATGGGCGGCCGGACATTTGTTTACATGTCATCATAATATCCAAGATAAATTGAACGGAACGGAGGCAGTGTGCTTCATCTCCTTTATAATCCTGCATGTCATGAAATACAGTGAGTCCCACCCAAGAGTTGGCCAAGGACGCGGGTTTCTGCGTCGCGGCGGGCACAGCTCCAACTCCCGAGCGATCGGGTGAAATATCTACGCGAAGAAAGCGCGATCGGTATAATGATTCAGGTTCTCACATTTACAGTTAAAATTGCAATGAAAATAATTACATACCTCATCACAAGAGATGTTGGAAATGTTCTTCTTTTGCATCCACACAATACTGGCACCTTTTTAGGAAATGTTATTTCACGCGCATAAGTTCAGCTCCCGAGATGGAGTTAATTTCTCTTGTGATATTGTCTTTAAGTTCTTCTAATGTATGGGAAATTGACCTATACACTTTATTTTTCAAGTTTCCCCATAAATAGTATTCAAATACTGTTAGATGAACTTAAAGACAATATCACATAGGCCTATCACACGAGAAATTAACTGCCTCTGAAGCTGAACTTATACGCGTGAAAGAAAATTTCCTAAAAAGTGCCAGTAGGCTATGGTGTGGACACAAAAGGAGAACATTTCCGACATCTCTTGTGATGAGGTACTGGTTATCTTCATTGTAATTTAAACTGTAAATGTGAGAACCTGAATCACTACACCGATCGCGGTTTTATTTGCGTAGATATTTCACCCGTTCGCTCGGGAGTTGGAGCTGTGTCCGCTGCGACTCACAAACCTGCGTCATTGGCCAACTCTCTTCTTAACTGCGTGGGACTCACTGTATATACTATCGCATAACATTAAAAACTGTGAATTACACTTTTGAGATTACGGTCCTATTTATGAAGTAGCATTTCATGTCCTCACGAGGCTAGTGCACACCGTTCTTTATTCCTTTCCTCTGAAATCTCAGAGATGGTACCGCACCTTCGGATCCGTAGTCAGGACTGCTTGATGAAGCAGGCAGATAATATTATCTACTGTAACACGGCGAGTGCTGATTATTTTACTAGCAATTCGGCTTAAGGAATTTGGCCTCGAAATAAGTACATCATAACAAGAAAAATGAGTTCAAAAGCTAGATTAAATTAGCGAAACTAAATCTCCGAAGTAAGACTCAACGCAAGTGGTATTCGGCAAGATAATTCCACTCGAAGGAAAAAAAACCCATTTTGAGAATAAATACAATGAACATATGTACATATTAGAAAGATGCCCAGTCCCCAATATGAAATTCATTGCAATATACTACGTTTGGTTTACAGGCCAACTTGATTTATTCCTAGTTCTCGAAATACTTATCGCGAGAAGAAATGTTCATTAAACTAAATTAATTATTATTATTCTTTCCCAGAGTTTTACCTTTCCCTTGTAGATACATTTACACAGCCCACGCCACCCGGGCCTTACAGGACCGCGACCTGTTGGAGGACGGAGTTTCTGTGGATAGCATACATACTTTTTGACCAGAGAAGTACATGGAGGGCTTCATCGGATAAGTGATCAGCCCAATACCGGGGCCGCCTCCGAGACAACACGAACACATAGGACACACCAATTACACACATAGGTCTACTCATTCCGAACAAGGCGATTATGAGATGAAGGTGATAATGACGGCCAGATGATATCCATGAACCAGAATGGCCTGAAGTTTTCAGACATTCGTCTCACAGTTGAGGAAAAACCCCTAAAAAGCCCTACATACGAATCTTGTCCCGACCAGGAATCGTTACGTGAGAAGAGCGAACGTAGGCCTATTCCCTAAGCCACAGCGGTGGATCTGAACTATATTGCCAAGGTAAAACTCACATTCAAATGGCATTCGGGTACACAATTCTACGCGAAGAAAACTAAATCCATTCTGAGGTTTTATTTCAAACCAAAGATTATAATGCAGCGAAGGTACACACATATTCTTCAATATGAAGTTCAATGCATTCTCGAAGTTAAAGCAGTGACGAGATCTTGGTTTTCGCGGTACTGAAACGAAACTAGTACACGCGTGATTTTCCTATGAGTGTAGTAATATTCTCATTGGCCTATTTTAAAATTTTAAGCTATTTTATTGATCAAAAGAGGTTAAAAGGATTTTAATAATGGAAATGTCACTAGTTTACTAAATAATACTATCAACAGGAATTAACATTCACGCGTTAATCACAATTCCCAAGCCCTAGTTCACCTTAAAATATAAGGCCATAAATTTGAGTACTCATTATAATTATCGCATGCGAGGACCCGCTGTGGTTTCGCGACCCCCAGATGTACCACGCAGCCGCAACGACAACCGGGTCCAACCTCCTCCACCACCTTCGGATGGTCTACAGGAAGAGCTGAAGAAGGTGCGAGAAGACACCACCACGAATCAGTCCCTACTCCGCAGTTCTCAGATTCCAGGGATTTTTTTTTTTGAGGTAGTTAAGTTGTGTTTATTAGTTTTCACTTTCATGTTAATTTGAATGTGCTAGCAGAAAAACAACAAGGAGGTATAATGTTAAAATGCAATATTGAATTTTTAAAATATGAAATGCTCAAGTTCAAACATTGGATTTTGCATGCTAGTTCTCTTTCTCCTCCTTCCTTTAATCAAAATTCACACTTATGTTTATCCACACTTCACTAAAGTAGTCAGCTGAAAGCAAAGCTGTGCATTAAAAATCGTAAATGTGCTGGATTTTACTTTCCCTCAGTGTGTTTGCTGCAAAATTTTTAGATTCAAAGTTATGAAATTATTTTACATTTGTATGTAAGTCTTTCTACCTATTCAAATCCCCCCCGAAAAAAAATTCTGCGTCCGCTACTGCTATTGCTTGACGCATACCTCTACTATGACTGACCCAGTGACCTCTATGAACCGTGTCAGGTCGGCAAGAGCCTCCATCTCGTAGACAGAGAATGCTTGCGCTTGCTTAGAGAGGGACCTGGATGCGTAAGCAATAGGCTTACGTCCCTCAGGAAACTCCTGCAACAAAACAGCCCCCAACCCTAATGATGAGACGATTAAGAGGGGCTGCTCTGGAAGAAAAATTAGGAATGAACTTAGAGAAGAAATTGAGCATCCCGACGAAACGCGCGACCGCCTTGACATTGGTAGGCTTCGGAAAATTCCGAATGGCTACCGTGCGTTCCGGATCTATGGAAACGCCTTGAGGAGAGATGATATGTCCGATGAATGACAACAGCGGTCTGGCAAACTGAACTTTGGACGGTTTGACCGTAAGACCGGCTTCCCTCAACCGTCTGAAGGCTTCCCGGAGGTGCTGGAAATGGGAATCAAAGTCCTTACTGTAGACTTCGAGGTCATCGAGGTAATGATACACATAGTCGGAAAAGATGTTGTCAAGGAGGCGAGTAAGGACCTGGGCGCCAGTCGCTAACCCGAAGGGTAAGCGGCAGAACTCGAAATGATTCCAGTCAGTTGAAAAAGCAGTGACTGGACGAGAGGACTTCTTTAAAGGAATCTGGTAGTAGGCGCTATTGAGATCTAATGAAGAAAAAACACCCGCTCCAGCAAACCAATGGGCGGCGGAATGAATCTCTGGAAGAGGCATGGCTTCAATATGAATGCGTTGGTTCAATACACGGTAATCAATGACAGGGCGAAAGTCGTCCATCCCTTTAGGTACAAGGAAAATCGGACTAGAATAAGTGGAAACTGAAGGTCGGATTATACCTTCCTCAAGCATTTCATTGATTTTCTGACGCATAACCTTCAATGTGGGAGGAGACATGCGATACGGAGGCAAACGTACTGGAGTGTGATCCTTTAGTAAGATCTCATATTCAATAACTGTCGTCTCACCTAAACGATCAGTTAAGACTTGCGGATATTCATTAATCAAGCTCTCAATCTGTTCTCTCTGGCCGCCAGGCAAATGGTCCAGATCAATAACAGGTTTCTCTTGTAAGGGAGTAGAAGTCGACCATTCCAAAGAATTGGCTACCTTACCATCCCAATTACCCCTGGGGAAACAAATTCTAATCTTATGATCGGGGGCAAACCTGAAATACAAAAAACCCTGTTGTAGGTCAAGAATAAGGCCAGCAAACCTAGCAAAATCGACCCCCAATATGACAGGACAAATAAGGGCCGAAAGCACCATAAATGAAATTTTCCAAGAAAACTTATGAATTTTCAAGGTAAGCGTAATCACTCCCAACATCTGCAGGGAAGAACCATCCGCCGAAACAATAGGGCACTTATATGGAGAAATATCCCTTTTTGAAAATCCCAAAGCTTGTAAAGTGTCTAGATCAATACATGAGGCAACAGCCCCAGAATCAATAAGCGCGGTGAAAGGCTGTTTGTTAAGTAAAACGTCCAACATGGGAAGAAATGTGGGTTTCCTAGCTCTACAACCCATACTAGAAAATAACATGGAATCCCTCTCCCTACAAGATTTTCCCAACAAACTAATGGGGAGGGGAAAGTCTAGTCAAGAGTGGCCAGAATTACCCACAGTTCCCCGAGGATCTGAGGAGGAAATCCTCTGCTGACTCGTCCTAGAAGAAGGGCGAGAAGGGCAATTTCTAATTAAGTGTCCCACTTCGTGGCATGCGAAGCAAGATCGAGGGTCCGCACGAGGGGATGACCTACGCTCAACTGGGTGACCAGAACCTTCATGTGACAAGGGTCTAGAATTAGAACCCGGAGCAGGTATATTCTCCCCACACGCCCTATTAGGACGACCGTTACCTCGCATGGATGAAGACAGTACAGGTTGCCTAACAACATGGCTCTGAGCAGGCACAGGTCTGCTATAGCAAGAGTCAACCCTCATGCTAGCAGAATTAGAACGAAAACTGTCCTGCAAATAATTATTATTACAGGGTCCAAAACGCTGGCTACCATAACCAGATATCTGCCTGCGCGAGTCAGAACACTGAACTTCGGCCACTTGACCGACAAGTTCAGATAACTGATCAAAGGTACATGGTTTGCGAGCAAAAGTGAGGCAAGACCTCACCTCCGGGTGCAAACCCGAAATGACAACTTGAACAATTTGGCCCTCAGTGTCAGAAATTTTGAAGACCTCAGTATGCAAACGAATATCAGAAATAAACTCCGAAAGAGGTTCTCCCGCCCTTTGCGTACGAAAATAGAATTGGGCCAATACATCATGTTTCAATCGAGACGGAATGAACTCTGACAGAACCTGGGCATGAAAATCAGATAACGTTTTCCCCAAACTAATAACACATGCCAAAATGTCAAGAATTCTACCAGAAACTACCCCTAGCAATAATTGGAGCACTACCTCGTCCTTAATTCGAAAACATTTTGCTTGTTGGAGGAGATTTATCATAAACCTTAAAAAGTCCAGAACCTCAGATACTTGGGTAACTACAAACATGGATTGCCTATCAATAATCCTTTGTAGCGGGTGGGGTATTCTAAGTGGCGCAAAGCCCGAATCCAAGGCTGAAGGGACAATCGGCTGCGGCATCCGAGGAGCCGGAGAAGACAAACAGAATGAGAATTAAGATCGTGATTCAGATTTACCGGAGGGTTAGGCTGATCCAAAATATGAGTAGGCGAGGAAACAGGAGTGGTATCTACAAGTTCAGCAACCTCGGTTTCTGAGACCGACAATAAGCCAAGAATACTCTGTTGGAGACCCTCCAACACCGAGACGTGCTCCAGTGATTTCGGCATCTCCAAGAGTCCAGAAAGGCGGTTCTGCACGTGCCACAACCTATGGCGTAACCGTCTTTTTTGTTTGGCGGAAGCTTCAGGGTCCAAGAATAGGTCACTACCCACGTTAACCAATTCAGAAATCTTTTGCTTAAGGGACGACATTTCAGTCACTAACTCCTGAGCAAAGGGCGGGCATAATTAGGTTCTATAGTAGCAATATCTTTAAGCAAAGAAAGCAAGGTAGGGACTCCAAATCCTCCGTGACCGACACACCTCTGGCACGGATTTCACATACCAGTTCGTCTTTACGCAACAGGTCAAAGGAAAGATTATTATAACCCATACTGACTATCAAAGAAGCAAGCAAAACTGAATTTACCAAGAAAATAATTACCACGGCCTAGCAATTATACTAAATGACTGATGCGACAAGATGGCGCATCCCTCCACCGACCACACAGAAGGACAAGGGATACGTGCTACCATCTGCACCGCAATTCTCCGTTAGGTTAGAATAATGTATATTGATTACAGAATTACACTTTAAATCGGTGCTACCAGGGAATACTAATAAGGAAAAATGCAGGAAGCGAGGAGTAATACTGGACCTAGCCAAAGGTAGTGGATCGAAACAACTTCTATGTGGACGGTGGACTGCAAAGAGAAAACGCCGGGAGACACCAGATTGAGAGACTAACACCATGAACAGTGGAAGTTGGACGTGGAAACGATGGGCTTGGGGTTCATGCGCCCAAACAGCTCTGCAACCAGCGTGTCTCCCAGGGAATCCCCGTCTCTCACCTTCAACCACTGCTTACCACAAGGAAGTCTCACATGATCTACGTTCAGCCTGATCACTGAACCCTCATCAGCCTGTATTAGCCAGAATGTTCTGCCAGGACAGCTAGCGGTGGAGGTGGCGAGGACCCGCTGTGGTTTCGCTACCCCCAGATGTACCACGCAGCCGCAACGACAACCGGGTCCAACCTCCTCCACCACCTTCGGATGGTCTACAGGAAGAGCTGAAGTAGGTGCGAGAAGACACCACCACGAATCAGTCCCTACTCCGCAGTTCTCAGATTCCAGGGATTTTTTTTTGTTGAGGTAGTTAAGTTGTGTTTATTAGTTTTCACTTTCATGTTAATTTGAATGTGCTAGCAGAAAAACAACAAGGAGGTATAATGTTAAAATACAATATTGAATTTTTAAAATATGAAATGCTCAAGTTCAAACATTGGATTTTGCATGCTAGTTCTCTTTCTCCTCCTTCCTTTAATCAAAATTCACAGTTATTTTTATCCACACTTCACTAAAGTAGTCAGCTGAAAGCAAAGCTGTGCATTAAAAATCGTAAATGTGCTGGATTTTACTTTCCTTCAGTGTGTTTGCTTCAAAATGTTTAGATTCAAAGTTATGAAATTATTTTACATTTGTATGTAAGTCTTTCTACCTATTCAAATCCCCCCCGAAAAAAAATTCTGCGTCTGCTACTGCTATTGCTTGACGCATACCTCTACTATGACTGACCCAGTGACCTCTATGAACCGTGTCAGCTCGCTGCTCTATCTCTCTCCCTTGTCTGCTCACACTATGCCGAAAGGTGTTGTGCTTTACTGTTCCCGAGTTTGCGGGTTCGTCCTTCTCCAATCCTCTCCTTCTTTCTCCCCCTCTCTGTTCCTCACCTCCTTTTGCCCAGTGTAAAAACAGTCTTCTTGTATTGGTACCATCAACTAGCTTTAATGTTATCTGGTTAATCACAAATATCTTGATAACTGGATGAAATGACGTCATTATCCGTTATTTCATTAATTGATATTCGGTTAATTGGATAAGAGATAATGGTTATTTGAACAGTTGATTGCTCTAGCTTCGGAGAAGAGCCAGGAAAAATAACTGGATAGCTATTAACTACACACACAGTTAATTGCACACAAGATAAAACAAAACCCTGTTACTTCAACGTGTAGTTAATTGAATATTATTTGTAGTTGACTGGAGTTTTCTGGTGAGTAATCATAGACTGACAGTTGTTTATGATTATTTCATATTCTCTGGGTCTATGAACCGTACGCTTCTCTGCGTTTGTCATGTTGTCATGTAGACAGCACATAAACAGACAAGCAACTACAATAGATGCCCACATGACGAAATATTTTGAAGAACCTTCTTGCACTGGAACCGATGATTTAAGCCGTACTTTCCATCAACTGAACTTTCTTTTAGCGGTTAATTAGGTAACTACAAATACTTGGCTTATTGTTTAAAATGTCATTATCGAGTTATCTGGATACCTGAAATCATGTTGCACCGCAATTTTCGGTTGGGTTAGAATAATGTATACTGATTACAGAATTACACTTCAGTCGGTGCTACCAGGGAAGTAAGGGAAAACTCAGGAAGCGAGGAGTAATACTGGACCTAGCCAAAGGTAGTGGATCGAAACTATTTCTATGTGGACGGTGGACAGCTAAGAGAAAACGCCAGGAGACACCAGATTGAGAGATGAACACAATGAACAGTGTTAACAAATTATATTCTTGTAAAGTCAATTGAACAATGTTGTATATAATAAAACATATTTGGTTTAGAATATGAAGATTTGTATATATCAATAAATATTTATTTACCCTAAAATAACCTTGTGAACCAACAGACTACACAACTATCCTTTAAAATAGTCTCAGTAGACCAAAACAATTGTATCTATATATATCTTCTTAGTATGGAAATGCAATATAATTGTACACTTATTGTACGCTTCTATAGGGTTTGCATCTACTCAAGCATTATCATAAAAAACTTCAAATGTGGAAAGCAGTCTCTGTCAATATGCCAAATCACACGATTATGTAAGCTATAAATACGACTAAGCAAGTAAGGTATTTACTAGCGAGTGACAGAACTGATCCTTAAAGCTCAAGAAAATGTTAGAGATTTATAAACACTACACCTAAATCTCAAGCTAAGGCCTTTCACTGAGGTAGAGTGAAGCAATATTTGAAATCCTAAAGTTCTCCTAAGAAATGTATGAATTTTCTCAGATAGTATTTAAAAAAACTTGAATGAGGAATAGCAGTCGCAGTCAATATGCAAAACACACAGTTCATATGAGACATAAATACAGGTAAGCAAGCAAGATAATCTTACACCAGAGAATAACAGTACTGGTTACTAAAGCTCAAGAGAATTCCCTAGAGTTCATAATCTCTAAACACAAATACCTCAAGCTAATGCGTTTCACTGAGATAGAGTGAACAACATCAAATCCGGGTTTAAGTTAGACAGCATAAACGAGGGAAATGTAATTTGCCACTCAATAATAAACTTGGGCGTCCAACACACAATATCGAATCTGGGCTGTCAAGTCACTAACCAGAAATTCAATAATATGCAAGGCAAGGAATTAATAAATTATTAAGCTCAAGCAGTATAGTAACTACCAACGCATAAGGATGATTCCTAAGATGGCAGCTAGCATAGAACAATATTAAATCAGAATACAAGCAAATAATGCTATACAGGGGAGTGGTTAACTTCAGTAACGGAGCTAAGAAAATATAAAATTAATTTTGATAGCAGAGATATATAAATGCAAAAGGTTTTGAATTGAAAATATCTTAAAAAATATAATAATTATTTCAATAGAAAAGGTTACTAAAGATAAGGCAGAAACAAATACTAGCCAAAAATTTAAGCCATCAGAGATTTTCAGAAAAAGTACTTTCAAAAAATTTAAATAAGCTAATATTTAATAATTGGTAAATAAGCAATGAAAAACTTACAGTGATTACTTTAAATGGAAATGTTTTCCACAGAATGTATTTCAAATTCAGTTTTACAAAATTTTTAATAGTAGAAAAATTCCCAATAAGAAAACTTGTACTGTTACTTTAAATGGAAATATTTTCCACAGAATGTATTTCAAAATCAGTTTTACAAGGTTTTTAATAATAGAAAAATTCCCAGTAAAAAAACTTGTAATGTTACTTTAAATGGAAATATCTTCCACAGAATGTATTTCAAAATCAGTTTTACAAAGTTTTAATAATAGAAAAATTCCCAGTAAGAAAACTTATAATGTTACTTTAAATGGAAATATCTTCCACAGAATGTATTTCAAAATCAGTTTTACAAAGTTTTAATAATAGAAAAATTCCCAATAAGAAAACTTGTAATGTTACTTTAAATGGAAATATTTTGCGAGGGAATTTATTTAAGAAAATAGTGAGACAATATTACTGGTAACGGAGAAGTAACCCGTAAGAAACTAGCAATATCAGATCCATAGGCTTATACCACCGATCAAGTTTTAAATATGCCATCAAAATCTGTAAGGTTATAAATCCCCATAACGCAGAACTCTCAGAAAAAAATCGAGGGAATGAGACTAGTACAGTTAAATATAAGTACCTGTGGCACTACGTGAAATCTATACGTAGGACTACCTTGAGAGAGTTCATGACCTCAAAGCAAATGACCTTGCCCCCAGAAATAACATCACGCCACATTACGATAATATGAAAAGGGAGGAATGTAAAGCTTCACCAACATTGAAACATCCATTATAACATAACATTATTCGAATTTACCGAACAAGAAACTGGGGAAAATATTTCATTACCAAGAAACTCGCATAAATCAGTAACTTCAAATATCATATACAACTGTGAATAGTTTTGCATAATGACAAACAGCGCTTAACAGAAATTGCTTATATCCTTGCGCATACTGAAACATTCCTATAGTAACTTTAGTTGCATGCTGATCCAGCTAATTAACACGCAAAAGCAAGCGTATACATTACTTAAATGTCCTAGATGGAGTGTATGGGCCCTCTAAGAACGGGATCCGGCCCGATAAACTATGCCAGAAAAAGCACTTACAAAAGCAATATGGTCTACGCCACAACCATAACTAGAATACAACATTCTGAAGGAATAAGACATAGATTTGAAAAGAGTTAAATCTTAAGGCATGACTTAAGTATTATAAAAACCATGATATCAACTTACATAGGAAGTCCCCGACGATGCTGCACGTCGAGTATAGACTTGGCACAGAATGGCTGCACCCACACAACTGCTAAAGCCCAAAGCCTAGCAGCTGCGAGGAAGACAAGGAAATGCTCGGCGCGCCGCCAAACGAGAAAATACGGAACTCTGACGAGAGACGTCTTCAAAGAAAACATCTGAATAAAAAAACCGCGTAAAATAAAAAGACACGGAATATTTTAGCTAGTGAAAAATTACAGAAAATACATAATAATTTAATTAAACCCACACGGTACAATGTTACATGTATAATACTTATTTGGGTAATTATTTGTTCCGTCAATCAGTTAACTTTTATTCGAATAATCCGAGCTCTACCTCGGAGTTTCCCAACTTGGAATGTTATTCACGCGATTGAATAAACTCACTTCAATGTGAGAGGATACAACGGTATTTACACAGATCTACCAGCTCTTTGGCAATTTATCAAGTGAGAATATTGCTTAGGGTCCTATTAAAAATGATGAACTGACTAAAGTCCTCAGTGTTTAATCTACTAACTTTATAATGAGAAGTTAATACCAGGAACAATCCTGGGGTTAAAGGCGGCCGGTGCCACCTTCATGTGCCGAATTTCTCGAATCCTGGGAGCCTTAAACTTCCGGCACCCTAAGGGCCTCATTGGCCTTTACAGGAATAAATGTAGTATTTCATTTTATTTATTTTTCTTAGGGAAACCTGTAGCATAAATGTAACAGAGGGACACTTTATATACTTGGGAAAAGATAAAATATGTATTAAGTATTAAATAACTTATAACTAAACAGAAGGCGGTGAAATAAACTTGGCAGTGCAATGAAATGATGTATTGTATTGAAATTATATATTATTAAATGTCTTAATTATTATATTGTTCCCTTTGGAAATAAGCTTCTGCTTCGGGCATTGTCGACAAGATTAAGTCTACTGTTGTATTATCTCTGATGGCAGATTCTTTCAACACATACCTCATAAAGACGGCGTGAAAATTATTTAGACAATGGGATCAGTAGGTAAACTTTCATTCAATAATTTTTTACAAATTTAAAGAATAGTCACTTTGAAAATTAAAAAAGTTAATGTATCAAAACCATTTTATACTAAATTGAAGAGTCTGTTGTGCACAATATGTTGTTAAATTTAATCGTAATATGATTTACAGAAATGGACAAATAAAATTTATAACACTTTATTTTTTGTAGTAGACGGTAAGTGCAACCCTTTAAGAGCATGTAATAAGGTTATGTTATGCGGAAAACGTGCACGAAGGAAAAATAACAGGACAAAATGTTTTGAGCTGAAATATGCAGTCACTTATTCCACTTACGCCGGTCAAAACTGATTATTTACCTTTGTATATAATTATGCTTGCTCCATAGTGTTTAGAGTTGTATCGCTGTTACCATGTGTAATTTAAAATGCATTTAAATTGTTGCCGTGTTAGTGATGGTAGACCTACTTGTTTGAATGTTGCTGTGTAAACATAGGGATTCACTGGTTTCAAGCATCAGCTAGTCGTAGCAGAGCAAAACATGGTTAAATGAGGGTTATCTACTTCATATTGAAGCTAGGGTCGCAAGGATGCAATTTATATTAGGGCCTACAAAACGTCAGTTCGTTACCGGACACTCAAGGCATCAATGTACAGTGATTAATACGTCACATGCTGCCAGTAAACAGAATAAAACACATTATTTTATACAACTAACTTGTTTGGTTATTGAAATAATATAAATCTTTATTGATTAAAGACACGATTTCGATTCGGTGCAAGCCAGTTCGTGTGCTTTTAAACCGTTCTGATGCTGATGCTCCCCTTCTTGGCATACGCACTATTGGTAGCATTTGTAACTAGAATCGATTCATGGAATCGACGCGTAGACTGTTCATTCATTTAGTATGCCGTGTTTTCACAGCGGGCAGAATATTGAAAACAACAAAGTAAGAAAATAAATATTATTTTCAAAATCCGTTACATGTAATTCATTGCATAGTCTTAAAGAATTCTACCCGAGATTACGCCTTGAATCAGATAAAATTTCTCGCAGATATATGGATAAACTCGTAATCTCTCGTGGGATTTCCTATGATTATTTTTTAAATTATTACTGAATGCCATATAAACAAAGCTATCTGCAATCTTTATCTGCAAGAGCAAGATTTTTAATTTCACTTTCTTCTGAAAAGCTTAAATTTCTATATATTTTTATCTAATGTTTTTACTTTTTAAAATGCAATTTCTTGAACACTTCTCAAGCTTTCATTAAAACGATTCTGAAGAATAAAATGTACGGGAAACGGGCGTTAAACATACCTAATGTGGATTCGAAGCGCTAAGTAAGTGCAAATTAAAGAAGCGCTTACACATTTATGGTCGTAACTCCGAAAATAATGAACATGCCGACTACGTCATTTCACTGACATGATAAATGTTAATCTTCAATTCAAGAAGTAAAATGAATGAAAAAAAATTACAATAAAAAAACATGTGCATAATAAATGTGACAGTATAATAAACAAATGCAATGAAATTTGACAAGGTAATCTAAAATATTACACTGGTAAATGACTCTAATTGGGTGAAATTTATGGGTCTTATCACTCCATTGGCAGGTCGGCACAAGGGCTAAACTATAGTTAAGAAGTAGGACTGCATGGAGTCTGAAGACAGGTGTGATAACTCGGTGTTCGGTGATTAACTCCATTGAAGGCAAACAAGAGTTCCTCGTTTAAAGAAAATAATCGTTGGATATTTCTGAGGAGTGGGGACAGGAAGAGGATTCTTGTATTGTCAGTAACAGGTGATCATTTGCTTCACATTATGACCGCATTGCGCCTTGTCATGCGCCGTCACTCCGCATGCAATACATCATAACTCCGCGCCTATCACAATCTCATCCCGCAGGTTGCCTTCATGGAATCTAACAGTTCTTGAGATAAAAATGCAATTTAAAATATTCCGGTCCATTTTTCTTGTTTTTTTTTATTCTTTAATTTGGTTTAAAAAAATTAACCT
This sequence comes from Ectobius pallidus, assembly GCA_964059195.1. Taxonomy (NCBI): domain Eukaryota; kingdom Metazoa; phylum Arthropoda; class Insecta; order Blattodea; family Ectobiidae; genus Ectobius; species Ectobius pallidus. The sequence continues at coordinate 21,118,240 of CAXKWD010000013.1, forward strand.
ACCTGTTATATTGTCTTAGTTATGGCGATAAACGTTCGATGTCATCACTCACTTAAGAAGGTAAGTACCGTAGGTATTTTTATTGCCTCTTTTCCGTAACCTGCAATTTTACAAAGCGTGTATATTGTAACTAGAGAACTGTTCAAGATATGGTAAGAACTATTCCAAGATTGTATAGTTTAACCAACAAAATGCACTAAAATTATTTTCGTAGCTCGTGTAGCTTAATTTTAAAAACATTATTTGTCTCAAGAAAATTTTTAAATTATCAGTACCTTCTGTAAAATTTCAAAATCATATTTATTATGATAAATAGCACAAAGATTCTAGTGCATGTTGAAGGTTATGTAACTATCAGTATTTTCTTGCAAGATTAATCTAAAAGTTCAAATAAATAAGAACGCTAGCAATCGCTGTTGGGATGCATAAAATTCACATGACATTCAAAAATTCATTCAAGATTCAAAAGACATTCAAACTTTTTTTATTAAAAGAGCTTAATAATATAGTCATTACATATATTAAGTGTGCCAAATTTCATTTTTACAAATCTGCACAACCCTGAAATATAACATTTTAAAGTCAGGTAAAGTTAAACTCTTTCATAATGTTTGCTATCCGTGGAGCCGAATTGCGTGACAATTTCCGCGACTACTCATGCTAGAGAGGTAGAGCTACAGCAGAGCGCATCGCTTTAATATTTCATGCTCTTTGATTAAAAAAATAATGAGAATAAAACTTTTTTTTCCAGTGACGAATGCTGTATAATAGTATGGCGCTAGCTTTCTGTGGTCGATGACATTGCTGTGTGCAAAAGTGTGACTGGTCCTATAGGTTTGTACTTTTACAGATACGTAAAAATAATTCCTGAGGGAAAAAATATCCGGCACTATACGACAGTCACAGGCCTACGTATCAGTACACCCCCGTCGTTAAGTAACAGAAATTCAAACCAGTATTATGTATAATGATGTAAACTTTTAGGCATAGTAAATTTCTTTGTTAAAGCGGCGGTTAGTATTGGAATAATTGAATAATATTAAACTGTTACATTAAATAATTAATTTTTAAAACTTAGGCCTATGCTTATAATAGTATATAATGGAGGGACCCTTTAATAGCATTTTTAAGACGCAACTTTGTTTATGGAACGAACGTAGCGAGATACATAATTTTTATACGAGTGTCTTATTTACTATTATGGGCAAGTTGCATAAGACAGCTTTTGTTCGTCCATAATTAAATGTCCTGTGACGTCGCATTTAATATATTATATTACTATGTATTATTATACCTAGGTAGTATGTTCGAACAAAAATTTATTTTTACATAAGTTTGAACGCATGATTTGGTATGGATGCTTGGATGATAATTCAAAGTGCCATGGTTTTATATTTTATATGAATCACTCAGATCATCTCGTTAAGTTCAGTTCGAAGGTATTTGTCACAAATGTATAGGATTGCAATTATTGCTATTAATCTGACAACAAAATATGGCAACTTTTTGTTTTCGTCGATTAGTAAGAAATATGTTTCTATTGATGCACTCCCCATGAACAAAATCCAATTAATTTTAATACAAAAATATAACAATTTTATATTCTACGCTTTAAGAAATTCAAGATGATATTTTACCTCATTTTCAAAGTGGTCAAAACAACTATAGTAATATCCTGTCCTATTTTCTACCCTTCATTATTAGAGTGGTTTCAAAATAATACCATGCAACGAAGAAAGAAGTGCTTGTTCCTTATTCTTATTGCTATTCAGCAATCACTTGGAACTTCTGCTTTTTTGTTAGCATCTCATTCGAACCATGAAGAAAGATTTCCATTTAATTGAAGGTTGTACAGCTGAAGGCCTTTACTATCGAATCATCTGGGAATTGCAGATAAAATAGGCCACTATTTTAGTGTTTTATTTGTGTCCTTGTTATTTATTGTACACTAGCAGGTGCCATAATATATTAATTCAATCACTAGATGCTTTTATTTATCATAGGTAATCCCACGACAGTTGACGAGTTTATCGATAGATTTGAGACTGAGCAGCAGGACCGACATCATTTTTACATAAATTGCATGAATTTCATTATTTTATTTTATATTTTATATTGTCGGATATGGTAAACAAATAATTGAAATTGCTAAAATGAATCATGTTTGGCTATAAGGGCCTAGAAATTCGAAACAAAACAATTAAAACGTAGCATAGATTAATGAACATTACATCTACGCGGATCATTCATAACATTCCGGCTTCGAGGTGCATTTCACTGTTAGAAAGTAAAGATCTCGCACGAAATCTGTGCCGATGAGACCGTTACTCTCTAGAGAGAGAGACATGCTATTGTGCAAGAGATAGAGGTAGCTTGGCCTTTACAAATAGAAAGGGAGGTACTGTTGTGCGATAGAGATAGGTAGCAGGCCAATCGACGCTACAGTCCCCACGAAAACTTAATGCAATGACTTAGGAAATCTGCACAGATTTCGTGCGGGATCTTTACCGCCCGGGTAAATACATCATATTCGAGTTCCCTGAAACCCCAGAAGCCCGTCGTCCAAGTTTTCTAATTTAGGCCTACATACACGGTCACCCTTCTGTCCACCTTTGAAAATTCTAAATCTCTGCGAGCCGGTGAATTGACTGGGTATTGCATACACACAAGCATTTCCTACTGTCGTTACAAAGAACTTTATAAAGAAATGAATCATGCAGAGCGCTAACAAAATCGAAACTATTGACACACACTCATTTCATGCCAGGATTTCACTTTTAACTGATTAAAACTAACTTGTAATGGTACTTTTACTCACTTTGTTTTCCATTATTCATTCCATTATTCACACTCAATTGTAAATTTTTAGATTTTTAACATGATGTAATTTGTTTGTATCTCTGTTATGCTATTATACTTTATTTTTTCGCATTCATTATTCATGTATTTATTTCATATGAACAATCTTACTGTTTTTGCCTAAACCTATAATATGTTTTGATATAATGTTTGTAATATAATTTTAGTATGACTGAACTGACCCCAAACACGAGCTATGCTCATGCGGTGTTAATAATACTCTTTTGTGATTGTAATAATTGTGTTTATATTATTTATATTTGTATTTGTAATAATTTTGTAATAATTTGTACTTTTGTAATTTGTAATAATTAGTAAATTTTGTAATAATAATAATAATAATAATAATAATAATAATAATAATAATAATAATAATAAATAGACGAAAAAAAAACTCGCAAGAAATTTTAAAAATCCTTCCTCGAAGTCCATTCGTAAACTTATCCGTCCACCTATGTTACATATTTCAGATCTTTGGTGTAATACATTTGGTTGGGTATCGCACACAAACAGACAAACCCTTCTTCTTTTTGTCTAGATTGATTCTGTACTCAATTTCAATGTAGTTTTGGTGTTAAGAACTTTATATTTCCCTTGTACGTTGGACGAGAGAATAGATTTCAGTTCCCTTAAGTCTTGCTCTCTAATCGTAATATTTAACACATAACTTAGTGTAGTAAAACCTAGACTCACTTTTGTGCTGACGTTTCTGAAATAGCTAAGTAAATAAATTGCAGTCTGACCTCCGAGAGAAGCGCTAGAAAACTGATCATCAGCAGAAATATATTTGTCTGAATGTACCAATTAGGATACCCTGTGATGCACACACAAAGTTTTCTTGCTATGATCTTTCTTCCTCCTCAGTCCCCTCAGTTTAGAGTAATTTTTCCCCTCTTCGGACCATTAATTTTTTATAATCCTTAATTGAAGGTATCTTCTACCAGAAATTTGAATCACGTGTACCCAATTAAGCATTGAACTTTTAAAGCATAAGAGAGTACATGCTTTTTTACTCTCCTTATACCTTCTAATATTAACAATGACAACATACTGAAACACAAAAGAAGGAACTGATGATGGCATAATGTAGTTATTGCCGAAATGTATCTTCTTTTTAAATAACATCACAACGCACTGGACATCAATACACGAGGCTAAAACTCACCGACGAAACCTACCAGATCATCATAGCTGTAACAAAATCAAGAAACAAGTACTCTTCGCCTATAATATGTGAACTTCTGCCTTCTCTCTCAAAATCTGAACATTTTAATATATTCATTTGTGATAAGACACTAGGCACAATAGGAGAAGCCTATAAGAAATAACTATTTATATACATTTTAGCCAATTGACAATATAGACCTGTATGTGATCTGTATCATTTTATTATTTTATTCTTTAAAGATTTTAAACTGTACATATCGATTTTAATTGTTTGCATACATCTTTTGCTAAATATTTGCACACTTTGCATAAGACACTCCAAATAATATATTTGGAAAGCCTATAAGGTATAACCATTATTAATACTTTTACTATGACTAACTATTGTTTAATTTCTACTAGTTGACAATGTAGGCCTACATAATAAATTATTATTCTTTATACGTGCTGTTTTAATTTAATTTTAATTATGTGAATATATTAATTGGCCCACAATGCACCAGGCATGTCTCTATGTATATAGGCCTTTTATTTAATAATACTTTATGTAAAAAGCCATCAAAATAAACTAGGTTCGCTCCTAAAGTGTTTCAGTATGTTGTCATTGTTAATATTAGAAGGAATAAGGGGAAAAAACATTTATTTAAATAAATTTCCCTCTTCGGATACAATGAAATTTATTAATAAGAGAGTACATTAATTTGGACTGATGATAAAGGATACCTCTCTTCCTGGTAGTGGGGAATAAATGTCGCTAAAGACATGTCCACACACAATTTACTCAGGTTGATATCAGTGTCGGAACGGCATCCACTGTAAAAGTTAACAGTGTTAAGTCCAGTGGGTGGTATGCATACAACCGTAGTCATACAACCGTAGTCAATGTTTTTATTTTACCTATTGCTGAAAAAAGGAAAATGAAAAGCATAAACTATATATTGTATGCATAAACACGATTCTTCTGCTACGAAGTGAATGCTAACGTACCGTGAATGAATGAATGAATGAAGTGCTTTTATTGTTAACAAGAAAAACTATCTTTTTACATTATTCGTTGCATGAGCCCTTAGGCTGTCCATGCTTTATCTGTGCACAAGCAAAAGTGTATCCTAAAAGTAAAACTAAAAAAAAAAAAAACACACAAACAGTTAAACACTAGTAAATATACAAACAAAACACCACACACACACACTCCCCACCAAAAAAATAGCATATACACCAGCAATACCCTTAAACACACCAACCAAATATATTTTACATATTATTCTATATACAGCCGTCTACCCCATCGGAGTACTCCCCTTACTCCCTCGGTCCCACTCCCTCGGCCAGTTCCATCCTAAGCTGCCTCACTTTGGACATAGATTTCCCCAACCCCCCAAAAAATCTAGTGTTAAGTAGCAGATCGTATGTGAACAGTTGACCTCTACAAGAAGCAGTGAAAGACTCTGGTAGATGCCGTTGCCTCAGTGTTTCCGTGAATGTACACTCTGCCAAAATATGGTGTGAAGTTTCTCCTGCCCCACAAAGCGGGCCAGTCTGCTTTCCCATTCTTCAAGTTACCACGCTGCCTTGGTGGAGACAAGGTGTACGGAAACAGTGTCCATACAACAAAGATTCAGTGAATGTACATGCTAAAACGAGTATGTTTATGAAGATATATATTATATGTTACGGATGGGACAACACTTAAAATTCAATAAAAATTCAATAGTTGGTTCAAGAGCACTGGATTTTTTTAGGCTGTGTTACAATTAGGCCTATAGGTTTTGATCTGTGTAGTTAAAAATAATTTTCTTTTATTTGTAACATAAGAGAAAATTTCTTACTTTTTTTGTTAAGGAGTACGAAATACAGGAGTACACTTCACTCAGGCTTTCCCTCCATTAGTCAGTTGTTAAAGAAAATATCATTCTCTGTCAGAGTTAACAAGATGGCCAACATAAAAAAAAAATTATTACTTAAAAAATTGTTATTACTGGAAAATATTTTAGTATATATTTTAACTAGAACATAAGAGAAAAACGTTCATTTTTATTATTCGTTTAAAAAATATATATTCGTCCAGTTTGGCATGTAATGGGTGTAAACTATTATTATTATGATTATTATTACTTCCTCATTGATTAATTTTTAATTAAGAGTGTTTATACGGTGAAAATATTGTGATAAACTTTATCGTTTGTCCAGTTTACAAAATATTATACAAAAAAAATATATATACTGTCACAAACAAATATAGGCCTACACATACAGTATCTTCTAAGAAAACATTTATTTCATCAAGACATTTGCAATTTACGTTATCGAAAAATAAAAATGCGAAAATCTTTAATGCTCAATAATAAAACTAATTTTAAATTTTACTTTTGAAATTTTTGAGAACAGTCACATAAAAAATAACTAATTACATATCGTAGAAACAAGATTCATGGTGGCAATGAGTAGTACATGATTCATTTAAGACATGGAAAGGCACATCCATATTGATCACAACGTGTACCTACTTAGCATATTAAGCCGAGTTGTGTAATCTTTACGTAGGGAAAGGGTGGTCCGTTTCAAGTGGAATCACAAGTTTGAAAGTTTTTGTAAGCCCCCTGAGAAGACCCTGGGCTGGTGTGGTGTGCTAGCTTGCTATTTGCAATTCATGCCTTCTTGAAGAATTCGACAGAAACTCGTACAAACATTCTGTTCATTACACATTCACTGCATGTTTTACAGTAATTGCTTTAACCGCTTTGCATTATGACGTTACTGTCTAAAAGCCATTTTTTCTTTTACATCTGACTTGAAAGTTAGAATTTAATTACAGGAAAAAATACCTTGATTACTGAAATCGTAAGATGTGAGGGGTAGACATCGTCCGGTTAGTTTTGTTCTGCAGCCCCAATTTGAGGGATCGAAGAATAGCTTTATTAGATGATTTTATCTTGACAAGTTAATGTTATTAAATTTAACTAATCTTTCTCATCAGAAGTAGATGCTAATTTATTATTAATTGGTTTAAGAGACCTTCTATTTCCTATAGATATATAGGCATTCATGAACCACAGATTATTGTCTCTGTTGGACATTACATGAGAGTATTATAGGAGAAAAATTCTTCCGATACTGGGACTTGCACCCAGGACCTTTGGCTATTCGCGCCAATGCTCTACCAACTGAGGAGCGAGGTTCTATCTGGCGCTGTGAATTGAACTCTGGCTTAGCTCAGTTGGTAGGTCATTGGCGCGAATAGCCAAAGGTCCTGGGTTCAAGTCCCAGTATCAGATGAATTTTTCTCCTATAATACTCTCTTCTTATTCCTAGTAACACAGAAGCTCAACTGATCGCGTATTTGCATTTTTTATGTTAAATACAGCCTTTTATGACATATGTCATGGCATATTTTTGCATTCTCGTCTCTTAAGAACATTTTCATTAAATTTTGTCTACTTTCAATTTTGTACAGAAACCCCCCAGTAATATATAGGTGCTTATGAAGACGCCTCGTTCACTTATTGACTAATGCTACATATAGCCTAACATGTACCCCTTCTTTAGCGTTGTTATGAACAGTGAGATTAGACTGATCGCAAAAGTTAAAGGAATATGGTAAATACAAACCAGAGCAGCTGGCATCTTTTCAAATACTCCGGGATGGTGTCGAATGATTTCGCAGGCTTCCATGACACGTCGATGAAAAGTTTCTTTATCCGGGATGTCTGCGACAGTCCATGATTCGACGAGTGCATGCATGTCTAGAAGCAAGAGGAGGACATTTCGAGCATTTGCAAATATTTGTTATGAGTTTTGTGTGTTGACGTGTTATGAGTGTACCAATGTGTTGAACAGTTCCTAACGAGAAAACAAAGGATTATGGGACCTATGTTCATATAAACTTTTTCCCTTCTTTTGGTGTAAGGAACCTATGGTCGAAGTTTGTAAAAGTATTTTTGAAACAATCTTTATAAGTCTGAACATAATATTAAGTTGACAAGCGCCGTTTCCTATCCAGTAATATATATATGTATATATATATATATATGTATATATGGGTGATTTTTCCCATAGCGATATTATTCAAACTAGAGTGAATTTAAAATTGACAATTACACTGTTATGTCGGTATCAATTTAATGTAAAAAAAAAAATAATGAAAAAATCAAAATATATATATTTTTTTTCTTGTATGCCTTTCCTACTGGCCAAAGATATTTAATATTGCAGGAAGCTTTTGTGTGTGTGCTTCACTGAGACGGTGCACACGGAGACGTCTGCTGTGTAACAATCTGCTAATGCTTAACGTAAGAAGATGATGTTTCACATGCTGGCTTCGTGTCCGGGTTGTGCGGTATACAGAGACCAGACGTGAAGGATATTGTGTCACATATTTTTTTATTCTCGAATAAATGGGACGACAGTTATTACTTCGGCGCTAACTTCTCGGATAAGCAAGCCTGTGGGACGCTCTGTTCCAATTCCTAATACAAGCACACTCTCATGCATTATCTATGACGCTACCCTCAACGAATTTCCAAATCTTTTTCCGCTTCCCATGATGCACTTGTCCTCCTTCCCGCTCTTAAGCGTATTATTGATTTATTCCTGTAAATTATATTTTATTTCGATTATTCCATTCATACGCCGCGTGTTTGATATTGACTAATAATGTTTAGCAATTCCTCGGATATAGACTATCACGATCGTTTATCCTATAATAAGCTTCCTCGGTTCTCAAGAATGCAATTTTATGTGATAAATGTCAGCTCGTTACTAAACACGTAAGGCATCAACGTGCGGTGATTATAATGTCACATGTTGCCAGTGAACAGAATGAAAACACATTTTTTAAACGATTGATAAGTTTCATTTTTCCCTTTGAGGGTAAATCTCATTACATTATTTTAAACAATATAGCTTGTTTGGAAATTGGAATAATATAAGTGTCAATTGAATAAAACCACAATTTCGAATCGGTGCAAGCCAGTTTGTGTACTTTCATAGCGTTTTGATGTAAGGAACTACGACGACACACTCCAAGTAATGGCACGCACTATTGATAGCATTGGGAACTCTGATCGATTAATGATATCTGTTCATGGACTGTTCATTCATTTAGTATGCCGTGATCTTAGGGCTGACAGAATATTGTGAAGAACATAAGCAAATAATTTCTCGTTGTTTGATTTTCTTTTGATTTGCTATGAATGTTGCTTGAAATCAGTAACGAATATTATGTAAAAATGTGTATTTGTATGCTGTTTCAAGATGGAGAGCAGATTTTTGGTTTTTCAGGACGCAAGGTATCCTTTTCACAATACTAATAGTATTTATGTGCAGTCTACTCAAATGCGACAGAACTCCTTTCTGGAATAATTCTGACACACCCCGCAGGCACCTGAGTAGCAATACGCAGCCGTAATTAAACAAGTGAAAAGGTAGAACTCCACCCATTACTTTGATTAGCTGAGTAAGTACAAGGCGCGTCCATAAAATAAGTTTTCCTGGGGCCGTTTACAGAAACAAAACACAATTTCGTGGAGATATATATACCAATACATGCAGCAAGTATTCAGCTATTATTCAACATATTTACCACCGGAATTGAAACATATGACATACCGTGGAACCAACTTTTGAATACCTGTGTCGTACAAGTCTGTCGCCAGGGATTTTAACCACTGTGTGACAAACATCTCCTCCTCTCTGTCATTCCCTTTCATTTCTTGAGGTGTAGGAAAAGAGGGAAATCACTGGGAGCGAGGTCCGAGTTGTAGGGTGGATGATTGAACATGTCCCAGCCGAACTTCTACAGGAGACTTACTAGGAGGTGTTTAAACTTCCACCCTACAGCTCGCACCTCGCTCCCAGTGATTTCCATCTTTTCCTACACCTCAAGAAATGACAGGGAATGACAGAGAATGACAGAAAGGAGATGTTTGTCACACAGTGGTTCAAATCCCTGGCTGCAGAGTTCTACGACACGGGTATTCAAAGTTGGTTCCACGGTATAACAAATGTTTCAATTCCGGTGGCAAATATGTTGAATAATAGCTGAATACTTGCTGTATCTATTGAAATAAATATTATGTCCAAGAAATTGTATTTATTTTCTGTAAACGACCCCAGGGAGACTTACTTTATGAACGCGCCTCGTATTTTGAAGTGAACTCGGTGAGAGTAAATTCAATTTTAAATAAGTTCTTCACTGAGCAAAAAACCAGTACTTCTATCTACTTCTTAGGTTATGAATCGGTCAAAGCAGGTTAGAAACCACCGTTAAACACTTGAGCCGTGAATTCGGCTCATTTGGAATAATAAATGTTTTTAAATTAGCCAGCTGCAAATGGACCCTGAAAAAAATGTAAAAACAGTAAACGCGCCCAGTTAAAACAGCGTGGTTTAGCGTGTTCATGAAAGTAGTCCGCGACCGAGCTGCCATCTTCAGGAACGCAAGGGAGGTGAGAGCGGTGTTACGTGACGGCAGGTTGGGATCATATGATTGTGAGGATAACATGTAAACTAAGTTCGAGTGATTCTGGTGGGCGTTTCTGCCGTGAAGACGATGACTGTTCTCCACGGCGTTTTGGGTGAGACCTTTTCATTTCTACTTTGAATTTAATTAATAAATTAGTCTCCATTCTGTGCTCACCCAATTTTCGGCTATCTAAATTTTGGTATTTTGTAAAGTTCAATACTAAGTTATGATGCCGGTTTCTACTTTTGGATCTTGAAATTACGCCATTCACCATGTAACTTTTCATATTCAAATTTTTTGTCGTCATGTCTTGTCTGTCAGTATTTTCACGTCCGTTCGTTTCATTAGCTTTCTCATGTTCTCCTGCGTTCGGGCAATAATTAAAGTTTTGGCAGTTATCACGTACTAGTATGATAAAGAGTGAAATATGTGTACAAAATTTTAATAGAAGGGCTGAATGCATATAGAAAAAAGGACTTAAGGTTCAATTGAGGGATTAACATGATTTTATGGGTTCATATCTATTTGTATCTCAAATATTTCTGTTTTTTTTTTAGTCACTTGGAAAAATTCCCTATTAGATACAGGTTGATTTAAAATAGGCACTATTTATTATTAAATACAGGGTGATTAACTTTAAGGGAAGTTTTGAGTTAAGAGGGTTATTAACAAAGCTTACATTACTTAAATTATTGGGCTTTATTGCACTTTGCACTAGTCTGAAGGTTGTAATTTTAACAGAAAGAATATATCTTTTCACATCAAACATTCCAAATGTTAAATTTATGAATAAAGTTGTACATAGTTTGAAGGTTCTCGTTTTAACAGAGAGAATATATCTTTTCACTTCATACATTCCAAATGTTAAATTATGAATAAAGTTGTACATAGGCTAGTTTGAAGGTTGTCGTTTTAACAGAGAGAATATATCTTTTCACATTCTATATTCCAAATGTTAAATTTATTAATAAAGTTGTTCTAGGAAATACCAATTCTTTTGGTGTAGTTTAATAATTTCCTAGCTCTTCCCAGTAATTGCTATTAATCTGTTCAGAGTTTCATTATGGGAATAATGGGTGCCCAGTCATAAAGGTTAAACAGTAGCGTCACAGATTTGGCAAAAATGGTCGAAACCCGATCTACTTCATAAATCATATGTTCTAAGCTTCCGACATATGTAATAGTGACCCGTAAGGGGCACACACTTCAGGGTATAGGGAGACTTTCTGTCCGCCCCTGTATATGGAATGAACGGCGATTATATGTACTGGTAATCCCCTGACTGCCTGTTCAGATATTCAGACACTAAGCCGAGCTTTGAACAGCCAAGCTCCAGAGCAATGACGCCTAATCGTAGGGACCATCTCTACTTTCACAAGAATACGAAGTACTTATTTTGCTGACATCCTGAAAATCTCAAAGTCTTACTAGTAACTAAGAAATTGCGGTTTATATCGGATAGACGGATAGAAAGATAGGCAAATCGATATCCACTGGTATGGTATGCCTTGCGTTTCCGGACATTATTGGGAGCTTGCAACCAAGCAGCCATTACGATGATAATAGCATAATGATCACTTGGGCAGTGATGCATGCCAGTTTGCTCGCTTGTGACCAGTCCAAATCACTCATACGATAATTGCACAGTTATTGCTTTATTGCACAGCTATTGTGCCGGCGACGTTTGTCACGTTTGTTGTTCTAAAGGAAACGTTGTTCATAAAAATAATCGAGGGATTTTACCAATTAATGATAATATTTAGTGTATCTCTTAGTAACCACAAAATTGTTACGAAGAAACTATACAAAAGGACAGGAAAACGTCGTGGAAGGAAATCAGCTAGCAAAGTTTCCATGTTTTTTATGAATATTTCATCAGTGGTTCCTGGAATCCGATACACACCCGGAATGCACCATGAACCCATGAACTCTGCAAAGTCAACGAAAAAATAATTTTCAATGAAGGCGCGGTATATTTCTTTACCTACTTAAACCGCCGTCTAAGCAGAGCTTGCAAGGCGGGATGATTTTTATATATGTGCGTAAGAAAATATTGGGACCTAAGAGAGATGAAAATAGGAATTGGAGAAAACTGCATAATGACGAGCTTCTTAACTTGTACTCTTCACCTAATATAGTAAGGGTAGTTAAATAACGGAGGATGAAATGGGCTGGACATGGTGCGCGCATGGGGGAGGAAAGACATATCTAAACAAAATGACTGGGAACCCTATGGGAAGAGACCATTTGCAAGACCTAGACGCAGTTGGGAGGACAATGATAGGATAGATTTAAGGAAAATAGGATTTGCTGGTTGGATGGAGTTAGCACAGAATAGGGTTGAATGGCGGGCTCATGTAACCGCGGCAACGAACCAACGGGTTCCATAAAATAGTTAATTTTCCTTTAGCTTGTTTAGAAATTGTCTATTGCCATTGAGTATGTAAGTAGGTGAGTAACTATTTGCTGAGAATATATCTTCCAGTGTTCCACAGGACATTCTGAACGAAAAACAACCGATAATATATTTACAGAATGTACATTGGATAGGCCTAGTCATGAATCTCATAGTACTGATTTCTGAATTCAATAGACTCTACCTTTTTTTGCATGGATTAAACCAGTGTCCCATAAGGAGGCGGGGTTAGTACGGTGTCAACAGCTGTAAGCACTTTGTTACGATTTCATTGCCTTCTGCTTCTATATGACGAACACAACTCTTTGGGAACATGTGATCAAGTTTCGATATACATAAATACTGAACGCGTCTCTTCTTTCGCTCAGTATTACACCATACACTGTATCTTTTATCAATTTGTAGTTCTAACCTTACCTGCAAAATAACTTTTTCTGTATAATGTAATATTTGCATTTTAATAGTTTACCACAACAATAAAAGGAGTCTAATGTACAATAGAATTTTATCTTATACTAATCTTATATCTCTTAGGTAATCCACTTAGACCTATAATATTGTTCTTCGCTTCTCTGCTGCTGCTTATTTAATGAGGGTATAAGGCTAACATAAAATAACTTCTACTTAAGCTTCCCTCATATTCAAGATGAGATTCATTAATATTACACCAGGTGTTGTGGTTGTCATTAAGTAATTTAGTATCTTGTCCATTGTATCATGTGATATGCCATTGAGCTTAGTGGACATTGACTATTCCCTTCACGCAACGTGTTTGATATTGACCAATAACTTTTAGCAATTCCTCGGATATAGATCAATGACGATCGTTTATCTTTTATATGCTTCCTAGGGCCGCAAGGATGAAATTTTATATGACACAACGTCATCCTGTTACTTGACACGTGCAGCGATTAATACGTCCATACTGCCAGTGAACAGAATGAAAACACATTATTTTATACAATATAACTTGTTTAGAAATTGAAATAATGTTTATATGCATTAATTAAAAACACAATTTCAATTCGTTCCAGTTCGCGTGTTTCATTGCGTTCTGATGTTAGCACTCTCGAACTTCGTTCTCGCAAACACATCGATAAACTCGTAATCTCTCATGGGATTGCCTGTGATAGTTGACGCTGTCACCGTAGCTCCTGAATTCTGTATTGTACAGTATGTGGAAAAAGGAATATTTGATTTTTAATTGCTTTAGTATTAGTATTAGCATAGCACTTCCTATTTCGACATAACATGCTAAGATTTAATAAGTAAATTGCTAGTGTTTATTAACACTCTAGATGTACCAAGATTATTTTATCATGTTGAACCAAGGAAGAGGTAATAATTGTCTCCATTGTCTTTATCCTTATGCCACTATTTTTCATTACCATTTTCATATAATTAGGAATCGTTCATTGTGTGAAATGTTACAAATAACGGGTACTGGGCGACTAATATTGCTTCTCTTAAATTGGTCTTAAAACAGTAATAGTTTTCAGAACATGTTTCGGGAATTTTCAATTATTTCTTTCCGTTCAATGTTATGGTTTCTTCATTCAAATCAATTCATCTCATTCAAACACATACAGCATATATTTCTATTTCAGCTATGTCTACCATGCACATGATGGTCATATATGCAAAAAACTACTTCTTAGTAATTTGTTGATTTCTTCGCACGTGGTGCGACACTGCTTGTTGTACATATGGCACCAAAATAATGTTTAAAATGAAAATAATGAGATCTAAGTCTTCATTGAATCCTTCACTTTATACAATTTCTGTAGAAAAGAAAATTACATTTTCACGGTCTTATCATATTTTTAAGATTAAAGTGAAAGTTAAAAAAAATGTGGACATAAATTGACCTTCCCTTGGTCCGCCTAGGGTTAACACAGTGTTTAGGCCTATTGTTAGCCTGAAGCTATTAGAGAGTTTGATTGGATTCGGGATTGCGTAGGTTAACATGTAGAAACTTGTACATCTGCTCCGCAGCGCATATGATTCTATTAATTGTATTACGCAGGAACTGCACCATGAGCGTTAAAATTACATTAATTCCTGCAACGTGTTTTCGATTAAAATTGTAATTACGATACAACACAGCAGTAGACTTAATGTCATTATTTTCATTCTTAATTGTATAATGAGTGTGCGGTAGACTTGTGTGTCTTGTCTTATGTGTTCGTTTTGTCTCGGAGGTGGACACGGCATTGGGCTGATCACTCATCAGGGGAGCCCATCCATGTCCTTGTCTGGTCAAAAAAATATGTGTATTTCATAGAAACTCCCTCCCCCAACAGGTCACACTCCTGTAGGGCCTGGGCAGCGTGGGCCGCATAAACATCCCCACATGGAGGAGGGAAAACTGTTGAAAAGAAAGAAAAATAATTATATAATATGAAATAATTTGGTATTGAGTAATCACGATCCACCGCTGTGGCGCAGGGAATGCGTTCTATCTTTTCACGTAGCGGGCCCGGGCTCGATTCTTGGTCGGGTCAATTACGTAGGTAGGGATTTTAAAGAGTTTTCCCTCAGCAGGGAGTGTTGGGAAACTTTAAACCCTTGTGGTCCTGGATATCACCTGGCCATCATTATTCATCTTCATTCTTTCCGCGCCTTGTTCGTCTTGAGTGTGTGTGCGACTGGTGGTCTCGTCCTATTTGTCCCTTGTCCCAGTATTGTGCTGGAAACCCAACCGGGGAGG
Organism: Ectobius pallidus; assembly: GCA_964059195.1. Lineage (NCBI taxonomy): Eukaryota > Metazoa > Arthropoda > Insecta > Blattodea > Ectobiidae > Ectobius > Ectobius pallidus. Next base: position 21,133,855 of record CAXKWD010000013.1, read on the forward strand.
CTCTTCATTTCCTATCAGGTCAAAAAGTTTGTCTGTGATCCAAATGAATCTCTCTGCCGACAGGTCGCAGCCCAGTAAGGCCCGGGCGGCGTAGACAGCATAAACATCCCTCAACGGGAGAGGTTTAACTGAGAAAAATAATGATAAATTATCACACAACTTGACGCTTGTAGTTAGTGAAGTAAAATTGCTCCTGTAGATTCTTTTCAGGGTCTTTTAATCTGGAAAGAGGACATTGAGGATTAACTAAAAAAGTTTAAACATGAAGTACGAATGTGATTTTCAACCAGATCCGTTTCTTCAAAACAGAACAGAAAACGAAACACGTTTTTCAAGCTTCTTTCAAATGAAAATTTTTACAGCTGAGAGATTTTGGTATTCAGATCACGTCTAGGCCTATGTTTGGAAGGGCATGTTATAATGAAAGTGCGTTTTCGAATGCCAAATTTTCATACATAACTAAAGGACTCAGTGAGTGTTCTCCATAATACTTGCTTAGATTAGGAACGAACTCATTCTCGTAGGTCTGCTGGCCTCACCTCAATAAAATATTGTATTACTTTTATGTAACTGAAATGGTGAACTGGGTGTGACTTCAACTGATTTCTTAAAATAAACATTTTCTCTTTATTTGTGATACTACTTTAAAATTGTGTATAATACCTACAAATTTATCATTGATGGCTATAATAAACCGCATGCATGCTCTTGATATGCGATAAAAAATTAGTTAGGTTAATACAAATAAATTAAGTAGTTCTGATCGTCCCTGAAGATAACTTGTCTAAATCAATTTGGCCCCCAGTTCTTCCGAAGTTTGACAGGCTTGATATACACAGTGAGAAGGAAAGATGGTACAGTTGTATACTTCCAAGGTAAAATAAAATGTTGTTGCATGTATACAGTATACTATTTTCCAGATTTAAACTTTTAAAGTAGGTTGAAATTTTTTATAATTGATACTCTATATGATTGTAATAATATGCTATGGAGTTATGTCTATCTCATTTATGTTCCAAACTATAATAAATAATCTAATATTTTTAACGGAACGATTAATAAAATATTTTGCAGTATGTGGACAATATTAGACTCTTATACACATTTGGGGAACATCTTCAGAAATTAACGTCAGTTGCATACATAAACTACCACCATATTGAAAGACAATAATACTAATACAAGACGTTAAATATTGGTTTTTAAAAGAATTCCTGCAGGACAATCTCCTGCGACGGTTACACGATAAGTCGCAGGATAAACCGTCGTTACAGCGAGACGAGACAAACTCCGAGATGAGCAGAAGCAAATAGTGCAGCTTACCGTTACCCCCTCCCCCCACACTTTTTCCCCGCTTCTCTATCCCACCAACCCGCAAACTTGTCACGTGTTCATCTGAATCTGAGTTCAAATTTGTTTTTGTAGGAAAGTGTACATCAACTTTTTCCATTGTTGCAAGGCTTCGAAATCAAACTAGTTCAAATTCTAATTCAAGTGTATTTTTTAGACAGTTCCAGTTAAAAGTAGGACTTTTATCACAATGCACATGAAGTTAAGTTGCACCTCATCGCACTAGTGCTATAAATCTTTATGGAAGTCATTATTACGAATTGGGGTACGCCGTAGCGTAGTGGTTGAGGCGCTGCGCTACTAACTGGAAGGTAGCGGGTTCGATTTCCGATGAGGTCGTTGGAGTTTTTCAATTGGCCTAATCCTTCTGGTGGCACTATGGCCCTGGGGTCGACTCAGCCTCCAACAGAAATGAGTACCAGGAACAATCCTGGGGGTAAAGGTGGCCGGTGCGTAAGGCTGATAACTAGGGTTCGGATGTTTATGACCTAAAAAAGTGCAAAATATGACTGTAAATATGACCTTAAAAATGACTAAATATGACCTTAAGATGACAAAATATGACCAAAAAATCCTAAATATCCCTTCATAAAAGAACGTATGATCTAAAAATAAATGTTCCAATTTAAAACTTTTATGACACTAAATTATTATATCATCAGATAATCACATTTTAACAATTTTGCAGGTGATTTACAGGTTTATTTGTAAAGAATTTCTAATCTGTTAATATTTCCAGATACCACTGTAAAGTTGTTAACAGCAAGGAGGAAGAGGTAATTGTGCTATTACTTGTTATTGTCCCTTCACATTTCAGTTAAAGAAAAAAAAAATATTCGTGACTCTTTCGGAAAAGAATTAAGTCGACAATAATTTAGGGCACATACTGCATCATTGTGCTCTTTTACCGAATTTATAGCTGAAATATGACGTTAAATTACGAATATGACCGAAATATGACCAAGACCATGAATATAACCAAAATATGACTTTATATGCAAAATAAAAACGGTTCTATTACGATAACAAGCATGCAATTCGTGTTTAATTTGAATTTCGGCGAGAATGGAGGTCAGGATAAAAATATGACATTTCATAAACATCCGAACCCTACTGATAACCTTACCACCTTCATATGCCGAATGTCCAAAATCTGGAGTCTCAACCTCCTGGAACCCTCTGGTCCTCCATGGCCTGTATAGGGATCACTTTACCTTTTATTGTTACCAATTTCGGTTTCAGTCACATGGAAAGTACTATTTTAGTTAAGATAATTTGCAAATTTTATTAAATAGTTTGACAAATTTAAAAAAAGTTAAATTTCGTTACACCTGTTTAAATATTAAATTTCTTACGGTAGTCCTAAAAATCTTCATACTCAGTGGCTGAAAAGCGTTCTCCTTATGTTAGTACCCGTGCACCAGAAAATCAGTAATAGCTCTCTGCGTGCTTTAATATGGCTCCTCACTACATAATTCGTTAGAATAAATGTAATATTTTATTATTTAAAATATTAACGCCAGTCTACAAAGTAATTATATGATACACATGTAAAACTTATTATATTTTGCTCGAAGGATTGCTATCCTCGCCGTTACGGGCTTATTTCGCAAACATTCCTACTCACAATATAAATATTCCTTTTTATCACTTGTATCATAAATAGCTACTGTAACAGTAACAGTAACATAAAATTTATCCTTGCATTTGGCTGCTGGCCACTGGCATCAACGAAATTGCACGAAGTATCTCACCGTCGGGTATATTCGTACATCGGCCGTGTGGAAGAGCAAATAGGAGAACTGGACTGTTTCTTGAGGTGAACGAGTGTTCACACGCTTGATATTTAACAGTAACAGTAACAACCAAGGGAAGTACTTGCATGCCATGCTGCTGAAGCTGAATAATATTAAGTTGTTCCCGGTTTTATGTGCTATGAAACATTGTGATGCTAATCCAGTTATTCAGTTCAGTTTTATTTTCTTGAAGCAAGTAATGTTTACAAGATAGTAATTTTTGCATTCTGCTTTTCCTGTAGGGTAGAAATAGACTATAGCAATTTATACTAAATTTAAAATGGTACCTCTTTTTTAAACAGATAAAGTGTTAGTAGTAGTAGTAGTAGTAGTAGTAGAAAATCTAACTTATATAATAATTGCTTTATTGCAACCAAATGATCATATTATGATGAATGGAGCAGCAGTGGAATTATATACGGCAGGAGAAACAGAAACACCCCGAGAAAACCTGCCCGCCTCCATTTTGTTCACCACGAATTCTACGCGGGTCACCTAGATTCGATCTCTGGTGTCCCCAGCTGTGGAAGGCAAGCGGTCTAACCACTCAGTCGTGGGGACTTCTAACATATAGGCTACATTGTATTTTTTTAAACAGGGATTTTTAGAGTTTTCCAAGAAAGTAGGTTTACCAACATTTCGCTTTAAGAGCGCTTTAATTTCTAATGTTGTTGCTTTCTCTGACGTTTGTTGTTTCGCAATCGTAAGTTGTGATTAGTGTAGTTATGAGCTTACATACAGTTTTAAGTAATTGTGATGGTGGTAGAAGTAACGGTTATGATGGTGTTGATTTTGTTGATTTTGTTGATTTTGGTTAGAACGACGACGGTCACTTATTATGTATGTAATTGGATTACCGTAGATGACACAAGTAATCCTCATGAATACAAATTTCACTGTAATGTTCGCCCTCTAACTGAAACTGGAAATGAGATTCGTGACTCGTGAAGTTCTTTGTTGCTTTGTGTGATGGATCCAGCTTTCAATCCCTTCCATGTCTGCAGAGCGTTTCCTTTGAAAATTATTATTTTTTAGGAATGACTATTTTTAATAAAGTCACTCTATAAAGAACCAATAAGTCTTTTCCCATTTTTTTTTTTTTTTTTTTTTTTTTACTTTTTGGAGTTCATATTTTCACACCTGTTCTATAATTTTAGCATATATTACTATCTCAGTTTAGCTACTATTCCAACCAAAATTATTGCTGCAATACTTTGTATTAAATTTTGAAGTGAAGTGATTTTAGACAACTATTTTTAGACCGCTTCAATTAAAAGGCACATGGAAAATACTCTTTAGTTAAGAATAATTGCATATGATTATTAAATAGACATTATTATTATTATTATGACTATGACTATGACTATTACTATGACCATTACAATTACTATTTCTATTTCTTTTTCTTTTACTATTAATCCCACAGCGGCGAACTAAATATACTTAGTTTGATAAAAATTAAGAATCAAAAATTCATTGCAGATTTTTAAATAGTCGCAAAAAATAGTCACTTGGTGACTGAAAAACGTTGTCCACTCCACGCCGTATGTTAGCAGCCATGCACCGAAAATCAATACCCTCTGTTTGCGCAGGTGCATACTAGGTGGCAGGACAGCTGGAAACCTCCAAAAATGACTTGCACGGTACGCAAAAGCATTATTTCACAAATATTAATGACTGTTTAAAGAATAGGGTATGATACACATACTAAAATTATTTTATTTTGCTCGTAGGTTTGCTATCACGAATGCTAGGGGTGTTTTGCAAACATACCTACTTGCAAAATAAAATCTCGTTTTTACAACTTCTTTCATAAGAACTTCCCGTTCATACTTTCACGCCTTTACAAAAATATTATTATAATATTGTGGAGAAATTCAGCTAAAATTAAAGTTCTTTTTCGACGAAAGAACTTTCAATTCCATGCATTCTTAAAGGTTTGCTTATTCTTCGCAAGTTGTAGTTATAACCTTAGTTGTAACTGTGCTAGTTAAGTCTCTTTATTTGTCGTAGTTTTACCTCTCCCTTTTAGGATTTAAGCGACCCAAGCCACCCGGGCCTTACAGGGCCGCGACCTGTCGGGAGAGGGATTATTTTTGGATCGCAGCCATACTTTTTCGACCAGACAAGGACATGAAGGACCTCCCCGGATGAGTGATCAGCCCAATGCCGGGGCCACCTCCGATACAACACGAACACACAGGACGATGCACACACACACACACACACTCACTCAGAAAAAGGCTAGGATGGGGATGAAGATGATAATGACGGTCAGATCATATCCGGGGACCACAAGGGCCTAAAGTTACCCGACATTTGTCTCACATGTGAGGGAAAACCCCGGAAGAAACCTCACCTAGGTAACTTGTCCCGACCAGGAATCGAACCCGAGGCCGCTGCGTGAGAGGATTGAACGCATCCCCGACATTTGTCACACAGGTGAGGGAAAATCCCGGAAAAAACCTCACATAGGTAACTTGTCCTGACAAGGAATCGAACCCGGGCCTGCTGCGTGAGAGGATTGAACGCATCCTGAGCCACAGCGGTGGACCTCAAGTGGTATTTATGCCTATAATGTAATTTATTGGATGATGTTTATTTTTTATTTTTTACTCCTGTATGAACAGGAGCATGATGAATGTGGATATGAAATCAATGTGAAGTTGAGTAAAGGGATTAAACTTGTTCCGCTGAATGGGATAGATTTTGTAAATCCCATGTTGACATCTACTGCTATTAATATTTTTTATACCTCTATACACTTTATTAATAATGTCTATCAATTAATTTGCTTTACTGCCTGTCACTTGTTATAGTCATGTTATTTTTTTATGTCCTGTTACTACTTTTGATCATTTTTCATATCGATTTGTTTATTTATTTATTTATTTTTAACAATTCATTTTCTTTCTCCCATTCTCATTGTACATATTCCATTTATAGGTCACCTTAGGTCACCTTAGGTCTTTGTTTTTTTCCTTAGGCTTTTAAATGTTTATGTATTTAAAATTATATTAGTGAAAACTAACTCAACCGCTCCGATGTTTACACCGACAACCTCTGTTTCCATTCCTGTTATATGTAATTATGGCTATGACTCAGTGAACATTCACTTCCACACAGAAGTTTCTAGTAGGACAAGAAAGTGTAGCACTAGATCAGCCATGGGCAAACCCCTATCCATTGACACGCAACCCGCCAAGTTAGTAAACTACATATAGTTCGAAAAGAACAGGTAGATGGAGACACAATCAGACAATAAGTGCAGTGGCGGTTGCTTATTCTTTGGGAAATACTAATTTCACTTTATAATTTACACTACAGTTAACAAATTTACAAACAATATTGTATTTTTAATTATTCTTTTACGTGTGCAATTATTTCAATATACAAAGGCTTAGAATGTGCTATAATGCCTTTCCAATCGCAACTGTGTCGCGACCCATCACTGCTTGTAAAGTGATTATGACTCACGCATGGGAATATTTCCAATACATGCAATGAATTCCGCAATGCCATCTTGTGTCTTATGATGGAAGGTCAAGAACCGCTTGTGGTTCGCGAACCAGTAAATGCCCATGTATGCACTAGATAGTACTAATGTTAATGCTTCAGTAACAATATTTTCAAATGGACAGAATATGTCAAATGTGTAGTTAATTAACACATTAATAATTTGATAGGTCAATTGATTTAAAGTAATAATTAAATAAAATTCATTACTTACGTTATTTTCATAAACCTACGCTACATGTCTGACAAGCACAACATTCAATAACAAATCACAATTGATCAAATAATTTTCAAATATTTATTTGGATTTTTTACAAAATAAACTAAATTGATAGTTTGTAAATAATACACTGAATATAAGTTACAGTTGATAATAAATATTGTCAGTCGTGTAGTAAAGATCTTATTTACTATAAAATTACTGTACTGTAAATTATAAAACAAGAAATAATTGATTCATTATGTGAGACTGAAAAATCGATGTGTTTAGCACAACAATCACTGTTTCATAACTCCTCGTCATTGTCACTATCCACGTGAGAACTGTTACTCTTTTCAATAATGTCGTCCCTCTCTATCTCCTTTGTGGAGGCCTCTTCTTGGAGTGTGCCACACATTTTCTGAAATCTTGACTTGGCAAGAACTGACATTCGTACAGAGCGAGGTAGAACGTGAGCGAGGTTCGGGTACCCGGAACATATAGTGGTTAGGAAAACAGTGGAATGGGAAAACCGCCTACTCAACCAGAATGCCGCCTATACTTTCTTCCTCTACTATAGCCAATGCCAAGCCAAGTAGTTCTGTGATACCAAATACGGGATTTAAAATATTGTAAACACAATATGGCGTAAATTATTATTAAATTTCAATATATAGTTTGAATTTGAAATGTATAGTTTGAATTTTTACAACTCCAAACAGCCCATTACGTTATAATATTTACATTGTTTTTAATGTGTCTAAATTAAGTGTATGTGTAAACTTTAATTACGTTTCTGTCACAACAATGTTATATTACCACAAAAAAAGTTGAGCGATGTGTTCGAGGTAAAAAAATAAGATTGTGTTTATTACTGTTGTTATTTTAAATACAACAGCCTATAAAATCAGATAGATGCCGGTAAAACAAGTCATACACATGCGTGAAGCAAACATCGTGCAGCTACGTTATGAGAATCTTCTCCTCGGGGGTCTGTGAAGTGTAGTTTAACTTATCTTATCATAACTCTGATTGTCATAGCTATTTGCAAGTTCCATCCTATTGAAGTGCATTGGGGCGACTTTTTGGCGTAGCCTAGCAAGATAAATGTGGTGCGTGCAGTCCTCCACATCTCAAGGTAATCCCCCGAAATCAATATGGCGTTAAAATTTTTTGCCAGCAACCTAGTAATTCCACCATATGCCTTTTAGTAATTCCATCTAAACCTGGTGAGGATGAGGCTTTAATTCTTCGAATTCTGGCCCCAACCTTAGCCGGAGTGATGGCCTTGAAGGTTTCAATGGTTAGACCCCTAACTCTATTCCATCATTGGGGTCTGAGCCCCATAATTCAGAATAGATTCTTACAAGATCTTCAATCGGGGGTTTAGCTGACAATTCATCTCCACTAACAATATCCAAGTCCAAACAAGCTCTGTCAATAATTATTCTCGGGTTTTTAGAATATAATTTCTGGGCCATTGTATATTTCTCTCTTTTTGACAAGTGGCTTTGATGAGGTCTCCTTTTTGGTCTCGGATTATCACCTACTTCCTCTTTGTCAACAAGCCCGTTGACAAGATTACTCAAGATTTCATCAATGTCAATTATTAAGTCCTGGTCGTCTATAACTCTATAAAAAAAATTATCCAACTTTCTTTGAATCCCTTTGAATTCGACAATTTCTTCCCTTGTTAAAGCGCAACGGAGAGCCTCGCGCGCAATCTACACTCTCCAATTGGCCGATGTTCTGCCCATCTCGTCCCCATAGTTTAGAGAATGGCTAAAATTAGCCTCTACATACGGGAGGATATCCGAGAGACCTTCAACGCTGAAGCTGACGTCTACGCTATCCTGACCACTACTCCCTTCCCTAATTATTTCTGAACTCTCTTCTAGAGCATTTAAAGAGTTGGCGTGTACTAACGTCTCTATAGTACTAACATTGGAATATTGAACAATATCGTCACTCTCCATAGGAGAATTTGGTGACTCTTCAAAAGTCGACTCATCCCTCTCACTATCCTGACTATTTGAGCTAGGCCCTGGCACTTCTACAATATCCTCTTCATTTATTTGGGGCTCTACAATATCCTCTTCTATTAATTGGGGTTCTAACCTCGCCGGCCCTTTTTCAACCAAGTTCAAGTCTCGACGCTTATCCGAAATTTGTTTGTTAGTTTTGGTTGTTAGAATTTCTGCAATTTTCGAGTTGATTAATCTTTCACCTTTAAATTGTTTATCTAGCTCTAACAAGAGCTCAGTTTCCTGGTCAGACCATACACTGCACAGTCTGCCAGGAACACCTTTAGGCTTATTTAATTCCTGAATAATTTTTTCATTCCTCTTCGTCGGGTGTTGAGACCTTTCGTGCAAACTAATGCCCCGTTTAGAGCCAAAACTTCTATCACAAAAGGCACAAGGAAAAGCTTGTACTTCTCTTTTTACTGGACCTAGGCAAAGCCCTCTATGTACTTCTAATCCCATTTTAGTTTCAAAAACTTGCGAACAAACCTCCCAAGTAAATTCTATCTTTTCTCCGGGGTGGTTCTCTTTCAAATGTTTATAAGCCTCTCTAAAACTATCAAGAGCAGCTGAACACCACTCACAACGGCTCCTCACAAATGGGAGCTTTAAAATATATTTAATTCCTTCCATATTAGCAAAACATTTCTCACAGCCAATTTAAGATTCGAATTCAAGCACTATTAAAATGATCACTAAATTGTAACCACAAAGAGCAAGCAATTAAAAAAGTGAATGTCCATCTCCTGTCACCACATGGGATCGACCCACAGGCATGCCGGGGGGCCGAGCGGTCTACCCACCAGTCCCCGCCCAAGGACCAAGGGAGTTACCGACCGCAAGGTTTCGTCAGCCCAGCTAAACGCCGGACTGCCGAGTCCTCTTCAGTCCCTGGCACACATTGGTTTCTGGGGGGCTGCTCTAACTACCATACTAGGTCATCCCAAGCGGAGGGGTGACTCCGCTGGCCTTCGCCCCTACACGACCGACGAGACACTGTTACGCAAAGGACCCACACCTACTCAGGTGGTGGGCCCGTCTCGCCAGGCTATCAGGGGTATGGCCCTAAATAACCCCATCCCGTTGCCCTCTCAGGCTAATGGGTTAGTAGGTCAACCAAGTGTTGACCTATAATTAAAAAATTTAAAAAAAAAAACAAATTAAAACATAAATGGTATACAATACAATTAATACACTCAGCCGGACCTAGCATAATAGTCCCCCTCCGAGAAACCAGAAACAGGAAAACATTGCCTCCTAAGAGACAACTCTCTACTAGATCCCAAAAAGACCTATCTGGAAGAGAGACCGCGGAGAGATGCCGTACACTGGTAATGGCTCTAAAAGGGAGGAGGTCCGTGGCCCAAGAATGAAGAGTGCTCTGGCATTCACCTTAAGGAGTGAACCTCCTTAAGACCAGGGAAACCACGGAAACCCTGGTCAGAGCAGGGGGACAAAGAGTCATTCGAATAGCCGCCCTAATTCCAGATGGTCGGAATAAGGGCAATTATCCTGGAAATACCACCAGTGCAACACCCCACAACGGAGCCCCCAAACCCTGAAAAAGAAAGAGCTATACCCCCTAGGGTCCTATCAGAAGGATGAAAGCAAACTAGCAAGATAAGGCGAGAAAGCCTCCGATAAACTACTCTTAAAATTACCTACGAAAATCAGGGACCGAAGACCCCGATAAGAGAAGGAGGAAGGAATCTTCCAAACTTCTAAAAAGTCTTGACAAAAATCGGGGACCGAAGTCCCCGACAAACAATAACAAGACTACTTACTAAAGAAAACGGAGACCAAAGTCTCCAATAAACTACTAGTAAAAAGAAATACTAACAAAAATCGGGGACCGAAGTCCCCAATCAGAGGAGGAAGAAATCTTCCAAACATCTAAGAAAAAATCTTGACACAAACCGGGGACCGAAGTCCCAGATCAGAGAAGGAGAAAAATATCCTCCAAACAAATCTGAAAAAAATTGACAAAATCGGGGACCGAAGTCCCCGACAAATAAGAACGAGACTGCTAAAACAGGAAGCCTCGGGAGAGAAGTTATTTATAGAAATCGGAGACCAAATTATCCAATAAACTACTAATGAAAAATACTTACAAAAATCCGGGACCTAAGTCCCCGAGTAGAGAAGGAGGAAGAAATCTTACAAACATCTGAAGGGTCTCCTCCAAACAGCTTAGAAATTATAGAACCTATAAAAAGTTACTTTTGAAATCGGAGACCAAGGTCTCCAATAAACTACTAGTGAAAAATACTTACAAAAATCGGGGACCAAAGTCCCCGACCAGAGAAGGAGGAAGAAACCTTCCAAATATCTATAAAAAAGTCTTGACAAAAATCGGGGACCGAAGTCCCCGACAGGCAAGAACCGGACTGAAGTGTGAAACAAGGAAGCTATCATCCGAACCAAAACACCCCAAAAACACCCCAGGGGAAAACCACCCCCCTAAACCCCTAACATAAGCTACTCCCTCTATGGTCCCCTAAGCAGAAGATACTGACTAGAGTCAGGGAACAAGCCCCAACCATGCCCAACCCCAACTCAGGAGACCATAGTACAACCTAAACCTAACAACAAATCTAACACCCTCCGCCCTAACTTACCCGTTTCCCCATCGTCACTTACCTCCTAGTGAGATATGACGAATGCCAATTGATATTGGTGGTCAGGCTCTTAGCCCCCCCGGCTAATTCAGGGGAGTTTACCAGCGGTCGCCACGTGGAGGCGTCCTGACCATGTAACTATGACTATCCGCGACTTTCTGACAAAAATAGGGGGCCGAAGCCCCCTGACAGAACTGACGCGGATCTCCTAACTGGGAAGCCCTAAGACTCCGAAGAGCAGGCCAAGATGACAAAGCCCAGTTAAGAGAGTCATAGCATGGTATAGCATAGCATAGCATAGCATAGCATAGCATTGTTTTCTGTGAGTGGTAGCCTGTGCCAGCATCTGAGTTCTTTGAACTGCTGAATCAAGTGCCAAGTGTTGCAAGTAATACACAATGTCCGTTAGTGATGAGGGACTCGGGTAACTGTTTCAGCTGCATTTCCTGAAACATGACAGAGTCTCTGAAACTTGGGCGTGAGACTTGGAAGAGGAAGCGAGGGAAGCTTGTACGCCTTTCAGGCTCAGTACATTGTCCACGTTAATTAACAAGAGCAGTATAGACAGAGCCAAAAGTCGCTTGGTTACGCTAACATTTGTAATTAACGTTGAGGTAATGGAATGTAAATTACAAACACCAATTAATTCTGTTTACTCATTTCATTTACAAATGATGCACCCTATAGTAGTAACTGTTTAAACTACTTATTCTACAGTATAAATTTGATCCTCCTGCATTAGGAAGTTGAATCATAATGTTGGAGAGAGTGATATTATTTTCATTGCTCACGATGCGAAAATTAACCTTTTTAACTAATTTGCCCGCGACCGCGAGGGAAGTTGCTTAAATGTGCCCACATGTAGTCAGTATTTATAAGAAATAATTACATAGTTTTGTTAAAAAGTGCATATCGTTATTGCTGTATTACACAGATCACTTGTAAAAGGCAGCTATTTTATTGCAAATTTCCTCAGTGATAGCAATTATCTTCCGCGGTTACAATTACGGCTACAGCAATTAAAAGGTCAAGAGAGGTTTAAGAACTATGCAACAAAGCGGCTTCGTAACAGACACCTCCAGTTACGAAAACTGTATAAAGACTTTGATAGGTTCCTTCTCAAATAATATCTCGTCATTATTAACTGTTCGGGAAAAAAATAAGAAAATAATATTAAACAGTCGGTTGTAGTGTTATTAAATATGTAGCACATACACTGTAAAACACTAAAAACACTGTAAAGAATTCAGTCCATGTATGTAATGGGCATGGACTGAAAACAAAGGTAGGCCTATATACTTTTATAGCAATCCACAATAAATGTAAACTCTCTACCTTCACGATTGATGCATTTGCTAATCAACACCCGTACCAATCATTACCACGTCGTCTCTTTTTGGAGACATTTTCGGGATGTAAGTCTTGTACAGAGATCGCCTGGAATCTGAAAGCTTCGCGACCGTTAAAATTAGAACATGCTGTTGGCAGTGCGCATGCGTGGAGGGCTACAGTCCACAGTGAAAATGAAGTCCACGGCTCCACGCGCTTTAGTTTAAGGGGACCGAATACCTCCTATCTACACAATGTTAAATATGCAAAGTTTGGGTACGCTCATCACCTGAACTATTAAACCTAAGGAGATGAAAGTTGGCACTGATGTTTTTGACACCTTTTACTACCTGTTAAACATAATCAATTTGCTATTATTCATTTTGAATATTTTTTTCTGATTTTTTCCCCAAATGTAAAAAATTTAGCAAAAAAATTAGAGGTTATAATTTTTTAAGGCAACATTTTTTCTTTAATCATTACTTCCTTATGTTTAATGGAAATAGTAGTTTAATATTAATTGGTATTAAAAAATGAAGTTTCTATCTTCAACCGTTTACACATTGAGCGTACCTGAAGTTCTAAAAATGTTGAACGGAGTAAACTGACGTTAAAGTTCGAACATATAATAACTTACTTTTCATGGATTTAGAACAACCCAGCTCCATAATCAGGGTCATTTTGTTCTTCCCTCTTCCTTTTCTCACATCTCCTCTTCTTTCTGGCATCCTTGGTCATCTGCTCAGCTTGTCGTTGAGCATCTTTGAGTCGTACTGCATCCATCGCCTTGATCTGTCTCATGGTGTTGACACCTGGATCAATTCCAATTTCCTGCAGGACCTTGGCTCTTCCAATATTCCCCATATTGAAGGAGAGAACAGCTTCCAGAACACCTAGTTTCAATGTTCTCAACCCCACAAACACATTTTTGGGTATCCTGGTCCAGATCAGATTGTTGAACGACTCGTTCGGATTTTGTGTACGGCCATGTACACACTTTCTGAGTAGATCTGGGTGGGCTAGATCTCTGTAGATGGGCTTGATTTTATCCATGATGACATGGGGCAAACCATGATGTTTGTATTTTTCCCTATCAGGAGAATTATACATGCACCATGAGTTATGAGGGCACAATGCATGATTTGGATATTCATCTGTCGACAGCTTATGAAAGTACGTAGCCCACACTGCCTTCTTCATTTTTTCCAGGTCACCGACATTCTCCCTGATTGCTTTGCCATAGTAATCTTGCAGTTTATCTATTTCAGTTCCTGTAAGCCTATTAGCCCCACCAATACCTTTTCCATCTTCTAATTTCTTTCCCTTATAGTCTTGCACCAATCGCCTCAGTCGAGACCCCATTCTTTTATGTACATGTCCCACACACTCCAGCTTGACAATTTCAGCATTCACACCATATGGTTTTGAGGCAACAACTTTGTTATAAGCTTTACTGTCTCCATCTCCCAGATACTGCATGTATTTTACTCCTCTACTCTCTACTGATCGCTGAAATATCTGTACCGCACCTTGCGCTTCCATCCCACCACTTGATCCATCATAGTTTTTATCACAGTTGTCATGTTTTACAGTTCCCCCACGCCTTTTACAAGCCATGCAGTACTTTGTGAGGCACTGTACATCCAAAACCTTGCCAGTATCAACACTGGTAACAGTTACTACACCATGGTTGGAATTATGACCACGCTTTTGCCAAGTTCCATCGAGGGCTCCTGCAATTTCATTGCACCCATCATTTTCTTTCACAGCTTCTGCTGCTGCATCTTTCATGCATTTATCTGCCACACTTTCAATGGATTGTAACAACATTTTATTAATCTCACTGAATTTTGTTGGTGGTTCTGGAATGTTCAACACTGAACACAACACCTTGCTGGCACTTGGTCCTTTACCTATGCAGCGCATTCCATACACAAATCTTAGGTTAACTTCATAACCTTTGTCACATTTTTTTGAAGAGGTGAATGAATGTTTTTCTTCACATTTCTCACACATGAGGGTAAGCTTACTAGCTAAACCATTCCTGTTCTTTGCATTAGAAGAAACAGACACACAATTTTCACTGGAGCAATATTTACACTGTACAAAATATTTCACTGCTTGTGATAATAATTCCATATCCACCAACTGATATCCTGAAGTCACTTCATTATCTACACTATTTACACTTTCAAATTCACTGTACAGTTCTCTTGAAGAAGAGAGCTTTTTGCTAGAACTTGTGACACTATTGCTGTTTGATTCTGTAGATGTAGTGGGATTATTTACATTGGAGTTTTCTGCAATATTTTCGTCTGTATTACCAATATTATTAACACCACACTTACTGTCTTCATTTCTTTGACTCCTCTGTTTGTTTCTGTGCTGATTTCCATGTGACTTCCTCTTTCCAAATGGTTTGGTCCTCATTTTTAAACTACAGAATACACATTACCAAAAAAACAAAGGGACAAAGCCTTACAAAACACATGGTTTCTCTTCACATAAAGCAACTTTTCGTTTGAGGCTTTGTTGTTGACAGGTGCACCAACAAAACAGTGAAATTTCCCTTCAAATATTGGCTGTGTTCATAAACCTAACATAAAGATTGCCAGACATTAAGCTCCACCAAGGAGTCACGAAAAGGGGGCGTAACCTGTAAACAAGCTGTAGGACTTTAAAGAATCGTTTTAAAAGGGCACTTCCAGTTGGAGTACAGAGCTGAAACTTCAGAATCTTAATCTTAAAATGTCAGGGAACAAGAATCAGCAAAAAAACAAACTTTGAAAATTTCAATCATCATCGAGGTATTCGGTCCCCTTAACCAAGTGGATACTAGCGTGATACCGTCAATGTTCTTAAATCAGCACGTTTCGCTTGCATTCGAATTCCCGCCGCCTCTGACTGTGATGTCGTCCATGCCTTCAATTTGAGGGCGAGCTCTGTAGAATGGCTTTTTTAGAACCAGAATTTTCGCTTCCGACTGCGGGTACTTTTCCAGTGGTTACTTTCATATCTAACTACCAAGTCTGCAAATGGCGCCTACACCAGCAGCACTTATTTATAAAACTATTGGCTATAACATCAAAATATCACGCCTGTCACAATAGACAAGATATTACAGTTTTCAAACAGCCAAGCAATTTCCTCAAAAGGGAAGAGGGCTTGAATCTTGCACGGACATGGATTCTTATATTAACAACACGGAAGGAATAAGGAGAGTGAGTGACACAGTAAATGCGCGTATAACAGCCAAGCCGCCTCCTTCGATATAAAAGTAGTCTGCAATAAAAGGAAATCAATGACATAATTACAACATTTTATAAACAAGTAGGCCTGCTGTTGGTCTAGGTGCCACTTTCAGACTTGCAAGTAAGAAATAATCATTTAAAAAAGCCCCCCCCGCAGCTGGGAGCGAATCGTCTGGTTGTGAAAACACCTCTGTGTACGGCTTACATTTAAAAAGATGTCTTCTAATTCAAGATTCTGGCCATGAAAGCCTCGGAATAATAATGTTCTATTAGTTTCTTTGTTATATATTTTATTCACTTGTGCATAAATAACCAGCGCTGTGGAAAACGTGTTCAGAAAAACATAATATTTTCATATTCTTTATAGCGAAAAAATGAAACATTTTAGTTAGTCCTATTTTTTTCACGATTTTTTAGCAGCAGGAGTAGCAAATCCTTTCATTCCGTGGAAAAGCATGGAGAATGAATATTACAGATTCCGTCCGACAGGATTTTGTAATGTAAACTTAATTTAACTGTATATTCTCAAACTCTTATCCATACTTAAAATATTTTGCAAAATAAAATTTCTGTATTTTCATTTCTGTTCTGTCAGATTCGCATGAGATTTATGACTCATGATGATTTAAGATACTCTGGATGAGTGACTTTCAGCCCTACGTGCCTTCGTGAAACTGACCCCTTTAAGGCCTCCATACCGGGTCATTAGCAAGCATTGAGTTCTGAATTTTTCCCTCTAAGGCCTCCATACCGGGCCATTAGCAAGCATTGAGGTCTGAATTTTTCCCTCAGAACAAAATAGTGATAAGGGTAGAGCCTACAGTCAGTATTGTTTATTGCATCTTTTCACTTCAGTGGGTCTGGCCTTTGGAGAAAAAATAAGCTGTTATTTTCAAGTAATTTCCCCTTGAACCCCCACCTTATGATTTGAAACGCGTAAATATTTTTAATATCTTGATATTTTTGTCCGTATTCGATAATAATGAGTACCATACCGATGGTCGAACGAAAAGAGTTTTTGTTTTAATAAAAAACGGCCATTTGAAAATAGATGTGTCATCCACATTTCATGAAACATGGAATCCGTTGAATTCTCCGTACCGATCATTTCTGAAATCGATCATATGTAACTGTAAATTCTCTGTAGAGGAGAGCAATGAAAAAGAACATTGAAAACAATAACCATTATAATTTTAAAATATCACATTTTCGTAGACATTTTTCAATAATCGTTCTGAAGGGAGCGTATTTCGCATATGTTTACACCTTCCGTGGAACCCAAGTAATTTAGCGATATTTCATGGATATAATTTGCTTAATGGTGATATTTTAAACATCTATAATGATAAATATAGCAAAGGAAAGCTTTTTTAAATTTCGTGCTTATCGCTGTTGCAAAGAAATACGGTACCTAATTATACGCTGTCTACCATTGTATCTGCATTTCGTTATTTCTCACGCTCTTTTTAATTGTGTAGAGTACTATATATGTATTATATATTTTCATGTGTACGAAACCATGTAAGGAAGGCAAGCTGGTTAGTAGATATGAAGAAATTATAATGTAAAATGAGAAAGAGAAAAGTATGGCAGTGTACTCTCTCTGTGCTCTCCAGTTTCCCTCTCCTAGGGCTGAATAGATTTGCATTATAATACCCTTCGCAGACTTTCAATTTATTTTTCAAACATGTATACGTGTACCATCCACATAATTCAATTCTTTCCTTTCGCTCCCGGCTATTGTAATAGGAGTCAGGGCCTTGTATTACTTTTATTGCATAGACTTTTCCAGTGCTGACACTTATTGTTATTATTCATGGTATTACTGCACACTTTATAAAGCACGTACTTTATAAAAAATATCATTATTTTAAGAAGAAAATCATTGATAAAGTTAATAGCTTACAAAGCTCCCTTGATGTCAATAAATCAACGTGTGAAACCGACAAAGCAGTGAATACTGAAAATTTATTATTTTTCTCCTTAGGAAGCATGACAATGTAAACATGGAGGCGGTTTGTATATAACTACGTATCGTACTATTAAGTAAGTATTAAGAAATCTTGTTCCAAACAGAAATTATGTGACTCAGAACGGAAAAGTACAGCAAAGCAATAGCTAATCTTAGGAATTAAATTACAAAATAGAAGTTGGAGTAAGAGAAAGCTGTGAGAAGTTACTTTTCACAGGCTGATACACATACATACATACATACATACATACATACATACATACATACATACATACATACATACATACATACATACAGACCTATTCTTTATTTTTTTCATCTCTGAATATACGAGAGTTTGGTATCGAATAGTTATTATTATGTTATATCTGCGGAAATTTGGGTTTTGCTTGGGTTAAGTTGTAAACCAAACTTGTCTGCTGAGTTACTGATTGATTGTAGTTATTCGTCAAGGAATGATAATAGGGTCAATAATTGTATCCGGGCGTGAGTGAATATACATTTGCAGGTCATCTGCATGGAGTGTCTTATGTGACTAGAATTGTTATTTATGGATACGGAGAATAAGAGAGGCCCTAATACACAGACCCCTGAGGAACGCCTGCCTTCATACATCGCCACGATGAAAAGCGCTTGTTAATATGCTGTGACACATTGCTGGGAATCGCGAAGGTAGAATTCCATCTACGTGATTGCAGCGTCAGACAGATGCAGAGATTTCAGCTTTGCAATTAGGAGTCAGTATCGACTGCATCAAATGTACGAGAAAAGTCAAGAAGGGATAATACAGTTACCTCACGTCTGTCCATGACCTTACGAGTATCTTCAGCGATTTTAAGAAGAGCAGTAGTTTAAGAGTGGTAAGTCATGAACCCAAACTTGAGTAGATCGAGCAAGTTTTAAGTATGTAAGTAGTCGGTAAGTTGCATATGAGCAATACGTTCTAGTGCTTTAGATAAAGTAGGTAAAATACTAATAGGTATATTGTCTGTATTAGTACTTTGTCGATTTATTTTAGCAACAGGTCGAACGAGAGCATGTTTCCACTGTAGAGGAAATCTGGATGTGGCAAATGAAGCGTTAAATATGCGAGTTAGGGTCCGAAGGATGATATCTATGATTTTCTTAAGCATTCTTATACTAATTCCACCATAGCTTGTTAATTTATTTTTACCCGCTTTAGTGCTTTCTATACTTGCGTGGGAACTACGTGAGTGAAATATAATTTTTCACGATCTGGTGTAGGTAAGGTTGTCAGTTCGACAATAGCTTGTCATTTAATTGCATTGTCTATGATCGTGGTATTTACTGATGTAGAATGTTGGTTCATTTCGTTCAGAGATAAATTGTCAGAAGCTCAATCAGTTTTTTCTTCACCTAGTGACCTAGTCCCATGGTTCATAAATTCTTCCATACGTCACATGTCGTCATAGTTGGTGTGTAGTATTTTACCATTACGTATCATTTGAGTCGTCTTATGAGTCGTCTTATTTCCGAAACTGTGATATTGTTGCCAGATTTCATCGCATTTAATGTGTTTATTCAAGGGTTAATTTTTTAGTTCTGGCAATTTTTTAATTTCTCCCTACATAGCATACGTACATACTTTTAAGCTTTATAGGCCTTCTATGTAATCACTACCATTACGTACGTGTTTCCAGCGATGCGGAACGGACATGCAGAAATATCTTTGTTACAATATTGATCAATGTGGGATATTACTACTTAGAAATAGACAATTGAAATAACAAAACCGATCGGAAGACAATAGGACATTCTATCGTAATAATCTTTTTTCTTATACAAAAGAAAAATGTTAAAGTAATCCAGGTAAATATGATAACATTAATTCCGCTTGAAATGAAATGTTATAAGAAGAATTTATTATATTATCCTTGTCATAAAGTTTGCATGCTTTAGCTGTAATATGTGATGCTACTTATTGTCGGATTAAGACAAGTTTTCATGCAAAGAATATAAGTCAGCGCAGTACAAGTAAAAACAGCTGCTGTACGAAAGATATTTTATTTTGCTAACTCTTCTCTGCACTCGGTTCCAAGAATAAAGTCGAGCGTATCCTTTTATTTAAGGGAACGATAGATGTAACTACTAGCTGTGAAACTTATCATATTCCTTGTAATAAGCAGTATAAATTCCAAATTCCTAGCTCTGAAAGTTTTCAATATTGCAGTAAATTAAATTAATTTTGACCCGAAAACGATTGCTAGAATGTAAAATTTTTGGTTACGTTTTATGGCTATTATTAGTAAGAAATGTTGGCATTCAACATGCCTGAGCATTTATTGGTTTTATATTTAATATTTAACGTATACTTATTCGGAAGCAAACATGCGATTAAACATAGTTAAAATATATTTTCTTAAGCATTTGAAATCTTAGCCAGTATTATAATCCCAACTATCGTTGCACACGTATTTAAGAAGATACGCACAAAAATATCAGCTCTCTACGTCATTTCTGTGATAGTTGATACATTTGAAAATGGGAATAGTAAGATAAACGAAAAATCGAGAAATGATCGTTTAAAAGTTTAGTTACTTTGTCCAGTTTTTACATTTTTATTCGAAATTTTGCCTCTTTTTAGATCTTGCATACACTTTATGGGATAATACATTTTATAGGATAATACACTTTTCTATTTCATACTATTAAGCAGACCTATAAACTTCAAGAACAATATTTTGTGGGATAAATCAATCAAATAGATTTTTATTGTATCATGATATCGAACATGTAAGTTTTGATAATTATGATGATTATTCACTTAGGCCTATCTATTTTAAAGAACGTACTTCTGAATTTGAGAATATAATTGGAGAGGAAAACCTTCTACTCTTGATAACGAAAGGACATTTTCTTCACGGGAAGAAAAGATTTTCTTTGAGCTTAATCTCATGCTTCAAAATGAGAAAAATTGACGATGAAGCATTTCCTTCGATTATGAAGCACATTTTTCTAAAAAGCGAAGTCTGGTCCCTAGCAGATATATTTCTGTGGATTACTGGGACAGTTTAATTACCAGTTCCTTTATGTCACGAATAGTGCTACAAAATATGTCGGTGTGCTTTCCAAAGCAGTACAAGTGTTTACACAGATCTAGGTTAAAGAAGGAAATGCCACTGGACTGTGCCCTATTTTCTGGAAGAAATACAGGAAAGAAGATGGCTCAGAAAGTAAAATTGAAAACTTTTTTTGATACATAAATCCAAAATACATTCTTTTTATATTTCGTATGTGTTTTTTATTTATTTGTCACATATCTGTTTATATTAATATCGTTATTTGTTTTATACTCTTTATGTTTTAAATTCAAAAGAAAACTAAAATTACAATTGCAATTGAATTTAATTTTGTTAATTAGTGGATTTGTGACTCTTGTATCAAAATGGTAAGGTATGCCACAGCAATTAGATGACAAAACGTGATAGACTACAAAGTTAAAAGTCGCGCACGGTTCGATTCCCGATGAGGTCACTGGCATTATTGAACAAAATTCTTATGGTGGAATTACGGTCCTGGGATATACTATAAAATATATAACCACTGGTCTCTAACACAAATAAGTAACAGAAGCAGTTGTGAGGGTGGGTGGCCGGTCGGTGCGTAAGGCCAATAATCATACACCTTTGTCCCCGATTATCTCAAATCCTAGCACCTCATCCTCAGTAAGACTAATACATTCTAACACGAAAATGTGTGTATTTGTTGCACTTTACTATACCACAGTGCAGGGGTCGGCAAAAACTTTTTAAGAAAGGGCCAGACCATAAAAAAGTATCAGATTCGACGGGCCAGGTTGCAAACTCGAATGGGTATATTTTTAACAGATACAGGTATGCCTACTTCTACTTATAAAGCAAAATAAGTTATTTTTTTTAAATTGGGAAGTGATATTTTTTATAGACTATTCCACTCATATGCCGCGAGTTTGATATTGACCAATAACGTATAGCAATTCCTCGGATTAGACCAATCACGATCGTTCATCTTAGAAAATGCTTGCTATTAATATGAGAAAGGGATTTTACCTAATAAAATGGTCAACTCGTTACTGGACATGCAATCATCAATGTGCCGTGATTATTACGTCATATGTTGCCACTAAGCAGCTTGAAAACAGATTATTTTATACAACATAACTTGTTTGGAAATTGAAATAATATAAATGTACATTGGTTAAAACACAATTTCGATTCGGTGCAAGCCAGTTGGTGTGCTTTTATTCTGTTCTGCTGTTAGCTTAACTGAATTAAGTTAACTATGTCTTATATGTCTTCTGGTGGCACTATGGCCCTGGGGTCGACTCAGCCTCTAACAGAAATGAGTACCGGGAGCAATCCTGGGGGTAAAGGCGGCCGGTGCGTAAGGCTGACAACCTTACCACCTTCATGTGCCGATTGTCTAAAAATCCTGGAGCCTCAACCTCCTGGAACACTCTGGGCCTCCATGGCCTGTGATAGGGAACACTTTACTTTACTTTTTATGTCTTATATGCACATTTGGTAGCACTGGTTACATGGTAACTCGAATCGATTCATGGATGGTTGATTTATAGCATGCCGTGAACTCGCATCTGTTAGTTTTGTTTTTATATATTAAAGCACTAAAGTAATTATTAGTTGTATAATCCAATACGTTTTTATTCATGCAATAGTCTTAATAATTCCAACTCGAGTTGACGAGTTTGATCAGACAAATTCGTAAATTCTCGTGGGATTACCTATGATAATATATATATATATATATATTATTATATTATTATATATATTATTGCTGAAAGTTAAAAACAAATAAAAACGTTTTCAATGAACTTATTACACAATGGCGAAAATCTGTACTAGTGTGAAAAATGAAATTGTTTCTCCTGAGACAGGACTTCCAAGTTAATAATTCCTATAATTAGCGTTGCTCCTAAGTAGCCATCAGTTAATAATGACCTGTGTTGGGATTTTACATACCGGTACTTCATTTTAAATAAAAATATTTTCACATAAGTCTGTACTCCCAAATACAGACATATATCCCCTTGCATATGATTTTAATGCGGAAAGATATTTATAGATTTAGTTTAGATCCATTTCAACAGGGGCAGATTCCTTAATTAGTTTGTATACGAGTTATAAGAATTAGATAACATTAGATAAAACGCTGATTTAAAATAATGGAATCTAGTAATTACTATTAGTTGTATCAAAAATAATTAAACATTCTTAAAATACTAAAATAGCCTATACGATTTGACAAGTAAATACAATATTAACCCGAGGGCCAGATTGAAAACAGGCGACTGGCCGTAGTTGGCCCACGAGCCGTAGTTTTCAACCTTTGGCATAGTGAATAGTTCTTTGCCCCGAGTTTTCAAAATTATTGCCTTACCTGTTATCTTCTTGGTTCTAGGTTTCGTGTTTTAAATGATTTTACTAATTAGATTCTTTTATTTATATGCTGTAATTACTTCAAATAATGTTATTTCCTGAATTTCTGCCTAATATTTTGGGATTTTTTCGGGATTTATTTTCGGTTGCAGTCAGAACTATGGAAATACTTTCACATATTCAGAATTACTTCTGTCTGAAAAAGGAAGATTCACTAAAACTTCTGCAGTTATTGAAGGAAATGTAAATATCGACGGTAGCATGGTATTCAATTATGAATATTTAATTATTACTAATCATTGAAAATTAATACACAATAATGCATTAAATATTATCAGATATACTAATGCAAATTGTTAATTATTGAAGTATACAGTCTCCTGATATAAAAACTGCATATGAAGACAAATAGTACAGTTCGATATGAGGTAAATTAAAAAATAATTAATTAATGATTATAGCAAAAATAAACATGAAGTAAAGGATGAAAAATTAAATAACACTTGGAAACGCTTGATAAATTTAAGTTTGCAAATGTCTAAGTGTACTGTTCAAAATTAACGGAATTTGTCTTTTGTTTCCCTTACATTTGAGGTGCTTTTACTTTGCCTGCATTAATCAGTTTATTTTTGGGACTATTACCGCTATTATTTTATTTAGATTAGCCTAGTATAACATTTTTGGCACAAATACTAACAAAAACGTAATTAATACATTGAAGAACTGAGGCAAATGTGTATGGAAGTTTGATTTTCTTGTCTGGGAGAAGATTTTGTATTCCATTTGAGCACAGCTTGATTCATTTTTTTAACCACAAGCCATGGTAAAAGAAACTAATATATAGTAAAGAACTGTATTAAACTGGATATAACATAGAAAATTTAAAAATGTATGAAAATACATGTTGAACATTTTGTCACCTTCAAATCCTGTATCTATTTTAAGAATTTGGAAACAACATAGAAAGCTTCACTTATGTCCTTGCTTACATCAAATCTTAAATTTTATAATAATCTCAATATTAAGAGACCATTCCATACGTGACAAGAATACAGAACGAGAAATCAAAATAATTTACTGGATAACATTCCTAAATCCATTTCGTGAGTTGGATAAGCGCCAGACCAGCTTCAATCGACCCGCGACCCAATACAAACTGTATCAACGCTCTCACGCTGGTCTTATGTGAATGGAATGTCAGCTATTTTACAGTTCGCTGCTAGATGCTAGCCACGGACTACATTCTGAATAGTAATTTAGCATGAGTCGTGAATTTTTATTTGAACAGATAATGGAAATTTTAAAGCATGAAAAATACGAAATTATGGCAAATCAGCGTTACGTTTGAAATTAGAATAATGTATTTTGTGCAATAAAGAACCGATTCATGCAGATTTCATATTGATGTTGACAGGGGTTCGTTAGAATTTGTTAAGGCAATTTTCCGAAACAAAATATATCGTATTATTAATTCTAGGGAAACTTAAAAACAGTATCGGAAATAAATGACAGACGGATAGAGACATGCCATGAAATGTATGAAATAAAATAAATATACCAGGTGCTTAACCATTATATAATTTTGTGATTGCTGCCTAGACCTTTCGATGTCTTTACCCATCTTCAGGGCATCTTTTGCTGACTTGGAGTTCCAGTAGTTAAAATAAGAACTGCATTTCGTGAAATTTATAACAAAAGATAAAATTTATAAAATATTATAAAAAAAACTGTCACTGAACTGTCTTCAGCATCCTCGCTGCGTGTCTCGTGTTGCCGCCGTATGTTACGTATTTAATAGAGTAGGGAAGATTGAAAGGAGACACATCTCAGAAATTCAACAATCAGTTCTTTCTAAAATTACATGTACACTTCCGTCTAACGTCTGACCTATGTTAGAATTTTACGTTCCACTGTAATTGCCAAAAATAAATAGACAATTAAATTCGCAACGTCTGTGTATCGGTTTGTTCTCTTCATGAACAGTTAACAAACAGGGCACAACACAAGGATATTTAAATTGTAATCCTTGTCCTTACTTACATAATTTCCCAGTCTTAAAGGTATTAATCAAGCAAAGTTGAATCACGTACCTGAAAGGAAAAAAAGAATGATTTAGTATTATAACAAACATAACATCTAATTGACTGTAGATTTGTTTCTGCAGTGCATTACAAATGTTTTGTACAGTTACAAGAAATTAGGCGTCACGAAATTAGCTGTGACCACGCAAGTCACTGCTTGTGACTAATGGAAACCACGTCAGAAACAAGTCTTATGAAATATTAAAGAAGTATTTTATGTAGTGTCTAAAGAAATCTTCAGCACGGGGTTAAAAATTTCGCTTACAGACTGTGCTTTATTAAAATTATCTCATGTAAACGAATTCCACGTGCCGTCTTAACCATAGACAAATTTATTTAATTTTGTATATTGTCGATTTGAGAATTTTATAGGTAACTTCCATAAATGTAGCCTAATTTTTATGACATGACGTGTGCTTCTGTTAAGGCCACATTTATAGGAAGTAGATAAGCAACTGAATTTAATTATGGGATAGTGGTCACATCCTTCATCTGCTCCTGATACGACATTAGCGAGTTTTCCGACCAGTAGCGTAGACAGAAAATAATTTCGGGAAGGATCGAAAGTGCTAGGGATTTCCGGATATGGAATATCCCCCAAGAAATGGCGTACGGGGGCCCACCCTCGGAAAATGTTTAAATATGGAACTAATAAAAATCACATCGTACGCTATTTTAGCACGGAAAAACTACTTCATAAATTTGTTCACTATACTCTAAAATATATATGAGCAACGTCCGGCCCGCGGGCCGTATGCGGCCCGCCCAGACTTTTAATCCGGCCCGCGGAACATTTGAAAATCGCGCTCGAAAAAGTAAATATGTTCTGTTCTCTGTTGTTCGACGTATAGATATGATGGCTGATGATAACAAGAAAAAATTGATAGGATAAATCATGTAATACTTTACCACCACTAGTACATTTTACAGAATCAAACTCTTCCCCAAAATATAAAAAGAATTGTGCACCCTGATCGTGTGACTGATTTTAAATCATTTTCGATTGCTTTGGACGAGAGCACCGACTTGTCTGATACAGCCCAACTAGCTACTTTCATACGAGGCGTTGACGAAGAATTTACCGTAACTTTACAGCCTCTGAAAGGGACCACAAGTCGATAAGATATTTTTCGTGAGGTTAAAAGTGCTATCGAACAGTATTGTTTGCAGTGGTGCAAATAAATTGGGGTTTGACAGATGGTGCGCCTTATATGATCGGTTCACGAAAGGGTTTCATCGGAAATTTGAAAGAAAACGCAATTGACTTGGACATGCAAAAAGATGATTTAATAATCCTACATTGCATTATCCACCAACAAAACTTCTGTTCTAAGTCAAATCGATTGCAGAACGTCATGGACGTGGTAATAAACACCATTGATCCCGCGCGCTTAACCATCGCCAGTTCAAAGTGTTTTTGGATGACCTCTCTTCGGAACATGGTGAAATGACATATTATTGCGAGGTAAGATGGTTAATCAAAGGCAAAATGCTGAAAAGATTTTACAATCTTAGACAGGATATAGCTGATTTTATGGAAATCAAAGAAAAACCCTTTCCTGAAGTCATTGATCAGAAATGGTTATGTGTTTTAACATTTCTAATTGACATCACGGGTCACTTGAAAGAGTTGAATTTGAAGCTTCAAAAACAAGGTCAGTTGTAAACGAATTGTACAGCCATTTGAAAGCGTTCCAGAACAAAATTCGCTTGTGGGAAACACAAATGCGATCTGGAAGCTGTTATCATTTTTCAACACTATCCAGTCACGAAAATATTGATTACCCTCAATATGCTGAAGAACTGAAATCACTGTCGGGGCAATTTTTAATAGATTTTCAGACTTCAAAAACTGGGATAGCTGCTTTAACCTTTTTGCTACTCCGATGAAAAGTGACGTCGAGAAGGCTCCGAAACACCTGCAAATGGAGTTGATCGAGCTTCAGGCTTCAGGAAGACACACATTTGAAGTCAAAATTTGAAGACGTGGAGCTAAGTGATTTCTACAGAACATACCTTGCCGAAGAAAGTACCCACAGCTGAGTGCATTTGGAAGTAGTTATAAATGTGAACAGTTTTTTTTTTCCATGACGAAAACTAACAAATCAAAGTATCGAACGAGACTTACAGATGAAAATTTGGAAAACACTTTGCGTTTGTTTATTAGTGGGATTGATGCCAACATTTATTATCTTCTTTGTCAAGTTCAAGCTCAAGTTTCTCATTATATTTCTGCTGATTGTAAGTAAATACATAAACAGTTAGATATTGTTCTCATTCATGTAACTTTAGCATTACACTTTATAATTATCAAAAACCGTATCATGATTATTTTTTCACAAATACCTATTATCTACGGCCCGCGACTTTATAAATATCGTAAAGTTTAGCCCGTATTTCTCCAAAGGTTACCCATACCTGCTCTAAAACATGCCAACTTAAGCAAGAAATCGTTACCTAAGTTATAACACTCTTATTACTGTTTATAATAAAAGGAAATAACACATGGAACAGAGGAAGTAGTATGCCTACATTTACAAGTTAAGTATTTTATTATTAAATAAAATAATTAGATATTAGACAAAGCAGAACTTAAGTAACTTAAAATAGAATTTTAAGTTTTGATTTTGGGGGAGGTCCGGACCCCCTGGACCCGCCTTCTCTACGCCACTATTTCCGACGTTTTGAAGGCCAGAGCTAAAAAAATATTTTTTTGTTCGACCATACTAGGAGATATGTCGGCCGCGGTGGTGTAGAGGTAGCGTGCCCGCCTCTAGATTCGAAGGTCGCGGGAACAAACCCCGCCGCGGTCGATGGATCTTTCAGAACGTAAAAACCCTGGTTGAGGAGTGTTCCTTGAGGGACATTAAGCTGGGGTCCCGTGCCGTAGATTTACGTCATGTAAAAGAACTCCCAAGCCTAAATTACAGCCTCTGGACAAAATTTCTCGGCCATTTCACGTCCAAGTATTACCTTGGTTTCCTGAGGGGGTTGGAAGGCGATGGGCTTACTACCTGTCCCTCTGCCCTCTCGCGGAAAAGAAGCGTAACAAAATTCGAAACGGTAGCAGTAACCTCCACTTGGAGGCTCTAATACCCCACACTCTGGGGATATATAGTAATATACATGATAGATACCTTTTGTCTTTGGAGATCGCTTGGTTGAGTTTTGGCCTCTGGATCCAATGTCGGCGTTAAAACGCAGCTAAGAGCGATAAATCGGGGGGGGGGATTAATTCTAAAAAAATATTATGGATCCGGGAGAGAAACCTTTAGGCTATTGTTCACGACCATGAGTTTTCGGGCTGTTTAAACCTTAATGTTATCGTCCGAGGACACCGGGTCGTATTTCTGTTTCTTACATGAGTCGCAAAGCAACACGAACAAGTAAAATGAGAGGACGTCCATGAAAAATCGCTTCGCAAGATTAAGCTAACTAGAAGAAAATAAAGACTTCTTAGAAAATTTATGGATCTGCTTTAAAAGGCATATGTCTTAACGGTATCAGTCTATTACTGGATAAGCTTGGCCACTATTTTGACCGAAATGAATGGAACTAATTGCAGCAGGAAGGTGTAATACATCTCTTGGACCCAATGCTTTTTAAACCTCTTCAAAGGCGACATTCCCCGAGAATGGTTTTTACCTAGAGTGTTGTTTTTCCCCATCCTTTCTGGGCTCGCTTGTACTGTGCCACAGGCTTATCACAAGAAACTCTTTAGCAATAAGATAATAGTTCATGTCCAAGACCCATATATAATAAATGTCAACAATCCTTATCATAACCCTAATGAACAAACAAACAAGCAACTCTTCTTGGGAATATAACTTTTGAAGAGAATTGTGGAAAGTTTGTAATGGGAAAGTTCTACACAGAAGCAGTATACGGAGGTAAGTCACAATAATACGGATGGGTTTTAAATAATGTGCGTGAGTTCTCACGTCTAGTTGCGTGTTTTAGATTCGCCCCTTTACAGAAGTTAAATGTCTGTCTGTATAAACCCCTTACATGTATCTATGATATTTCCAAATTGGGCAGACTTTTTTTTTTTCACTTAAATCTTAGTAAATGGAACTATGTAATTAAAATTATGTATGTTTATATGATTAGTTCCTTTTTATTAATTCACTACCTAACTGTCATAGAGGAAGTATGTATTCGAAGTAAAAAATGTAATTCTGGTATTTCACCGGTAGCCTGAATAATGATAGATGAAAGCCCTCTGTATGGAAAATAGAAGCTACAGGTTCCAGTTATTCCAGTTCCAGTTTAATGAGGGAGAATTTTCACAACTTTCCCTTACCCTACTACTTTCATTTAGTAGTCATTTTTTTTCCCACCAGTAACCCGAATAAAAGTGGAAAAAGATAATATCTCTTATAAAGAGAAATTAAACTCATCAATAATATAGCTCTGGTTTTTCTGTTCGAAACAAAAGAACTGTAGTCCTTACTTCAGTATATTTTTAAAGTTGTATGAAATCTAGTTGTGAACAAATTCTTTCGGTTTTCCATATCGTCACCTAAGTATTGGAGTGTACCTTACAATGCCCATGAAGGTAAGGTGTGAGAAAGCAAACGAAGAAGCTAGGAAGACTAGAATACTCATTTAACGTGACAGTTAACAATGTATCATTTATGTATTTAGAGGAGGAAAATTGGTTGCATAGTACATGCATACGTTGCGAACCTAAACCAAAGGTTCGAACTGGATATTAGCCTATATCGTCCGGTCATTCGTCCGTTCATCCGTTCGCCCTTCCGTACATTCATCCATCCAACCATGGCAGATAAAACAAAATCAGTAGGATATGTTGGATGCCATACAAAATGAAAAACATGAATACATTACAGTCATAATAATAATAATTGTGAAAAAAAGTAAAGTATTCCCTGTACAGGCCATGGGGGCCCAAAGGGTTCTAGAAGGTTGAGGCACCCAGATTTTAGACATTCGGTACATAAAGGTGGTAAGGTTGTCAGCCTTACGCACCTTTACTCCCAGGATTGCCCCTGGTACTTATTTATGTTGGAGGCTGAGTAGATCCCAGGGCCATAGTGCCACCAGAAGGATTAGGCCAGTTGAAAATCTCCAGCGACCTCATCAGGGATCCAACCCGCTACCTTTCGGTTTGTAGCTCAGCGCCTCAACCACTACGCTACGGCGTACCCCAAAAATAATTGTAAACACAGTAATTTATATCATGCGAAACCTTAAAATTGTTTTGGGAAGATGATTACAATTCCATCTTCATTCTTACAAGTAAGACTGTAAGGCGTAGAGGTTTTTGTCAGCTCACTCGTCCAGAGCAGAGAAATTTGGTTTGGAGACGTCTCTAACCTGGAACCAGACGCTGCTTGCTACGTACTTTTGGCCCGGCCGGGTATTTCATTTCCTGTTAGCACCATTATCTGGGAAATTTGGCAAGCAAGTTCACATGCCCAACCACCACGATTTGGATGAAAGAAGTTATTAAAGAATTTGATGAACTAGGATTCTAGGAATAACAACATACAAACTGATTGTGAGGAATCTCTGAAGAAAAATAAAAATAAATGCACATAGAGCGTTCAGAAAACCGAAGAAACAGCAGAGAACCCTAATACATCATCTAAGGGTGGCCAGAAGTAAGAATATGAAATGGTTTTGAAAGTGGAAGAGACAAGATCCAGAGAAACATAAGAGCATAAGCTAAACGTGGTCCACAACGTGGTTCACAGAACGCCCAAACAAAGTTTAAATAATAACATTAATAATAAACAACAACAATAATGAAATAGTTATGGAGGCAACAGGACGTTATGGATAACGATATCAATAATCATGTTATGGATGGTGATAATAAGAATGATAATAAGAAAGATTGAAGAAAAACAACATATTTGAAGTAAATAATACTGGAAATATACATCAGCTTAATAACATTTAAAATGTATGATTTGTTATATGGTATTATGCAATCGTGGAAACATAGCCTAAAGAAATGAAGTGCTCAGTGAATCACAACACAGACCCAACCTATTGAAAATTCAAACTAAAAGTCCACTAATTAGCGTAAGTTAGAAGTCGATGAGCAAAAGTTCAATCGGATAATGAAAGCGTAGGCTAATTTTGTGTAGAAGAAAAGCAGTAATCCGTGTATGAGGGCCACCAGACTGGAACAAAAATCGTTTTTACAGTCGATGCATGTGAAAGTGAATTAATGGGTAAGGACTGACTTAGCCAATTCCATAATTCACTCTCTCTTCCTACCTGATTGAAACTCATTTCAAAAGAGATGGCTGGCTTTGTAATTAATTCAAAGGCCCACGGACTTGAACCTCACTTCACCCTCTCCAAGAATTGCGTGCAACCTTCTGATTTTCTAAGTGGATAATTGCTTCATTATTTCTTTGTGAGATTTAAGAGTGGGAAAGATTTCCTCGAGTCGTTATCGGACTCTTGTTTTACCACACGTTAACAACAAAATAAGAGATCAGAGATTGACTTCATTTACAGGGAACTATTAAATAATTTAATCTACAATACTAGTTTTCAGTTTTATGTTATTAAGTGCCAGTATGGTACTTTATGAGATTGTGTGTGAGGGACGGAAAAATGTATGTCCGTCTGTCTGTCTGTCTGTCCGTGTGCCTGTACGCGCCATAACTCAAATACGCTTTATCGGATTTTCATGAAACTTTGTATACGCATTTATAATGTCCATGGAAAAATCCCTATTGTTATTGAACCAAATCGGTTCACAGGTACCGGCGTCAAACCCAATTTAGTGTTTTTATTTGAAAGCGCCATAACTCAAATACGCTTTATCGGATTTTCATGAACCTTTTTATACACATAATGCCGTTGGGAAGACGTCTGTTGATATTGGACCAAATCGGTTGGCCGGTACCGGAATAATGCCCAATTTAGTGCATTTTTATGATATATAACAAAAGGCCCCATAACTCAAATATGCTTTATCGGATTTTCATGAAACTTGGTATAAGCATTTACAACGTCCATGTCAAGAAGCCTACTATTTTTGGACCTAATCGGTTAACCGGTACCAGAGTAACAACTAATTAAAGGTCACATGTTTTTTTAATTTTTGTCTACCGGTATAATTTCACAGTTAACACTATTCCTTCACATATGCTTATCAAACAACGCCGTCAAACTGACTGAGTTTGCCAAATGGTAATTTTTATGTGAGTGCGCGATTGTCAAGGTATCACAAATCTGTAGTTCTGCTGACGCTGGTCGATTTTAATCTGATTAGAAAAACTTATTTTCTGCATATCATAATTGCAATTTTAATTGATTCAACAAAAACATACTGGCACTTTGTTATATCAGTTTACCTGATTTTATTTAAGCTGTAATGCGTCAACTTTATGCGGAATACTCGAACGGTTATGTAAGGAGAATCTTAATAACACAATGAATTTTAAACTCGAGAAGTTACAATGCATTAATAAGTTCGGGACATAAACGAACATAGGTATGTTAGGAAAAAATTCTGCCGATGACAGTAGACACGGGTCTATAATAAACTCTGTAATAAAAAATAGTGCTTCTGAGAATTCATGGCAAGAGCGAAGTTATCGAGAAGCTTTACTCAAAGATCCCCGGACGGCTTAGAAACATTATGGCTTCAAACCGTTCTATGTCCAAAAAGCAAAATATTACAGGAGACGCCTAAACTATAGGATAAAATCTCTCCCTTTCTTTACCTTAGTTTCACCTGTCCCTTGTAGGTTCATTTAAGCGACCCAAGCTGCCCGGGCCTTACAGGGGCGCGACCTGTCGGGAGAGGGATTAGCTATGGATCACATACATAATTTTTGACCAGACAAGGACATACAGGGCCTCCCTGGATGAGTGATCAGCCCAATGCCGGGGCCACCTCCGAGACAGCACGAACACATAGGACGAGAAACACCATTCACACACACACACTCATTCCAAACGAGGCGAGGATGGGATGAAGATACCTAGGTAACTTGTCCCGACTAGGATTCGAACCCGGGCCCACTGCGTGAGAGGAGCGAACGCATCCCCTACGCCACAGCGGGGGACTAGGAGAAAATAAAAAATTAAAATTCATGAACCTTACCTTTTCATATCCTAAATTGAATCGTTATTTTCAAAATTCAAGCCTTTGGTTTCACCTCACGCGAATTGCTTATGCTTTCTCCCACAGGGCACACCTTTATTTCCGCGGGGAAAAAATGCGATTGAAGATTTGTTTCGTAATAGGCCTACAGTAACGGCAATATTATGAAGACAAAACAGATCTATCACTGTCATCTTGTTATTCAACACATATCTTTACTAAGAATGCCTTGTGGACGTTCTCTCTTTTTTCTTCGGCTTCCTCTGAACTTTTCTTCTGTAATAATTATGCTTTCATCCATTGAGATACACAACACAAACTGACAGAATCATTTCTACACTTAGCAGTGGTCAAAGCATCAGCTTAACAAACATAATATTAGGTATGTTCCTAAAAACATTCAGAATCTGTCGTCTTATCATGATGCATGCTCACATTGTCAGTTGCACTACGCATCGTTTACGAACAATTGCATTAGTCAGTGAATTGACAACGTGCGCACGCATCGAAATTTATGTCAGATTCTGAATGTCTTTAGGAACAAACCTATTCACTTTCAGGGTAACCATTACGACAACATAGCTGTGGATAAAATACGACTTGAAGCAATCACGAATTGGACAAAAACACTGTTTGCAGCAACAGCCGCTTTTCGTATGACAATTACCCTGGGACAAAATACGATTTCAAACGAACAGAGTTCACATAATGAAACAGCATGCTAAAAACTATTCAGATTCATGTAAAACTCGATTTCGTCGACACAATGCGGTGGACATAATACGGTTTGCAACAATATTTCTCATGATCTCGGTAGTTCAGAATGGTAAATGGAAATGCTCCTGTGAGTGCAATTCACGCTAAAGCCAAGTCGGTAGAAGCTATGATATTGCATGGCGACCAAGACTCTAGACCTGTTCGTGAAGTTTTCCGCAAAACATGTCTATTAATTATCTAAGGTAGCACATAGCAACTACAGTGGACGTCTTTATCCCAACATCCTGGACCCTTAATATATCTGACCAGTGAGATTTAAAATTTTCCCACGGGTATCACCAGTCACAATTTTTCGGGCTAACATCCGGTGAGATACATTAACTAAAAGATAACGCACTCTGTTGCCAGCTTCTGGGATCGTGAATATAATATGTGACAAGTATACCTCTCAAGCATTCAGCCATAACTTTATCGTGGCACTGAAAATAAAAACTCCAAAATTTCATGATCACCATCTCAGCTGGGCGGCACAGAATGGGACCTAAATTACAATGTCGCGCAACATGAGTAACATGACTACGTGCTGACTAAACTCAGCAGATGGCAGATTAGTCTATACGGTATGGATTAATTATTATTGAACAAAACGCCTGCATTATTTCGTATCACAAGTGGAGGATGACGAATAAAATAAAGGCAAAGAACTTCTTAGTGTAACGAAGTGTTAAGAATGGTGTGGAATGGTAACATAGCTTCTACATTTACGTAAGTAGTGGCGGCTAGATTCTAGGTCACTGACATATAGTGCCAGTGATATGTCAGGTTAGGTTAGGAATTATTGTTACATTAGTTAAGTAGCAGCATACTGAATAACGCCCATTCCATTGAGTGCCATTAAATGAGTCTCTTCCTGCGCTCAGAAATTTCATTACTGCGAACTGCGTTCCTCTCTTCTTTTCCGAGGCTCGCAGCAGCGGAGCAATTGAATATGGCGTTGTGTAGCTATTCCGAGGGGGGTATGCACACTCTGTGACCACTCTGTAGAAAAGTCTGATGATTGTAAATCAAGGATAGTTTACAAATATCACTTTTATGTTCTGCAGGCTGTGTGATACCCAAGCAGCTGTTCATGATTTGGCCTTACTTGCACAAAATAGTTATTTATGGTTCAGGGTTCAAAGCGAGATTTTGTTCTTCGAGCAAAATAAAATTGCTTTAGCACGCGTGCCATACACTATTTTTAGAC
Organism: Ectobius pallidus; assembly: GCA_964059195.1. Taxonomy (NCBI): domain Eukaryota; kingdom Metazoa; phylum Arthropoda; class Insecta; order Blattodea; family Ectobiidae; genus Ectobius; species Ectobius pallidus. The sequence goes on from CAXKWD010000013.1 coordinate 21,169,448, forward strand.
AGCTGTTAACATTCGTGAAATATTACTAAATATTATTGTAATGAATTACGCACCGTAGAATCAGCCGTGTTGCAGTGCGCAGACAGCTGACATCTGTTATTGATTTTCTCTTACACTGCTGCCAACATGAAATCTCTTTTCACCCAACAAATATAAGGACGTTTGCCTTCACCGTGAGAAATTTCACATTTAAAAAGCGAGTCTATTTAATAATCATATGCAAATATTTTTAATTAAATGAGAGTTTTCCAGGTGACAGATACCAAAGTTGGTACCAATGGAATGGAATAAAGATTTATAGCACTAGTGCGATAATGTGCAAGTTTTACTTCGTGTGTCTTGTGTTGGGAAGTTCTACTTTTAATTCAAGCTGCTTAAAAAATATATTTCAGGCCCTTTCAAAAGGCAGTCATTCAGTGCACTGCAGCCGATATTGCTGACAGCATGATTGGAGTAGTACACGTATAGATGTCCAAGTACCCCTCCCAACTAAAGCTGACTTTACCAGTTCTGTTATAACCAGGCTCCGATTAACCATATAAGTTATATTTTTAGATATGTTCTAATGATGTAGTACGCGTATATCCCTAATGTGTGTAATATTAAACGGTGATGTAGTTTTTACAGCATTCTTCAAAAACGAGATAAACCGAGACTTTACAGGAAAATTTAATTAGATGTAACGATTGTCTTTGAAAAAATTCTCGTGAGCTTTTGATGGAACTAAGCCTTCCTCGCTTTTGTAAGCGGGTTATTGTATACTGAAATGTCTATAAGCTTAAAATGCATGTAATTCCATTACTGTAGTACAAAAGAGGAAACTTATTATTCATATACTCAATTACATACCAGCATAGAAAGCACTCAAATTAATACATTACAAGGCTTTGAACCCACGTGTGTTCAACTTCGAATCCAACAATGGTTAATTTTGTTACGAAACAACTTAAAAAGTCATTGGTTGTTGAACGAGCGGATACAACGTTCGTTCCATTTATTTGATTCAGTCTTCTATTCGGCGATTAAATCCTCTCCTTGGAGAGAATACGTTAAACTGCGGAAATGAACATTTATCACGTTTCATGGAAAATTGTAATTTTAAATAGCGAAATGACTTCAACCTGTATTTGAAAAAACTTTAAAAGACATTTTCTTTGTAATTCGAGGAAGGGACAATATGCATAAGTCTTTAGGAACAAGAGAATGCCAACTTTGTTCTTCGTTTTCATTACCATACATTGAATAGCCCAGAGGAAGTATCAATTAAAAGTTCGCTCTTTCACATCCAAATCACCCGAGGCTCTCATTTTCGTGCCACTCACAATTCGAGGGCAAAGAACTTAAAAAATTAGCTTTCGTAGTCACTAATTAAGAATAAATGTCTTCACATCGGGCTCTCGGCGACAGAAGGAAATTTCTTGCCCGCTTACAAATAGTCTTGAAATATTATTAATAGCAATAATAATAATAATAATAATAATAATAATAATAATGATAATGAAAATGATAATGATAATGATGATGATAATAATAATAATAATAATAATAATAATAATAATAATAATAATAATAATAATAATAATACTCTCTATCTTTCTTTCTTTATCTTAGTTTTACCTCTCCCTTTTAGGATCTAACCTGTCCCTCTACCCTCTCTCGGAAAATAAGCATATCAAAATTAGTATAGGTAATGAAACCTCGATTGGAGGCCCCTTCGCCCCACCTGGGGATCATAGGGTACCAGATACAGATTTTAGGATCTAAGCGACCCACGCCGCCCGGGCCTTACAGGGCCGCGACCTGTCGGGAGAGGGATTTTCTTTGGATCACATAGGCAACATAATTTTTTGACCAGACAAGAACATGGAGGGCCTCCCTGGATGAGTGATCAGCCCAATGCCGTGGCCACCTCCGAGACAACACGAACACATGGGACGAGACACACCATTCACACACACACTCATTCCCAAAGAAGACGAGGATGGAATGAAGATGATAATGACCGGGGACCGGGGACCACAAGGGCCTAAAGTTACCTGACATTTGTCTCAAAGGTGAGGTAAAACCCCGACCAGGAATCCAACCCGGGCCCGCTGCCTGAGAGGAGCGAACGCATCCCCTGCGATACTTGCGCCAAAGCGGTGGACGTATAATAATAATAATAATAATAATAATAATAATAATAATAATAATAATAATAATAATAATAATAATGTCTGTTAATATTAGTGAATTAAGACACGGGCATACGTGTTAAGGTCCATCTTAAATATAAAACTTTCAAGCACGATGGATTAATATCAATAGTTAAAGAAACTCGTTAGAAAATAAAATAATGGTTTGAAGGATAGCTGGTGGGATTTCATGCCTTAATTTTCTAATACACTGATGATATCGTAGTTCCTTTCATTAGAAAGACATTAGAATGTGAATGAATTGATATACATTTATATATTTATACAGAAATATAAACATACCGTGTAAAATACATATTACTTTCTATAAAATACTATTTACATTTAAGTAACTCGCATGTCAATTATAATTATAACTACGAACCCAAAAGAGCTATTGCTCTTGTTCGGGGGATCAGTTTAGTGAGTCGTTTCTATTAATAGTAGTAACTAGTAAAATGTATTCCCTATACAGGCCATAGAGGCCCAGAGGGTGCCAGGATGTCGAGGCTCCCGGATTTTAGACATTCGGAACGTAAAGGTGGTAAAGGTTGTCAGCCTTACCCACCGGCCGCCTTTACCTCTAGGATAGCTCCTGGTACTCATTTCTGTTGGAGGCTGAGTTGACCCCAGGGCCATAGTGCCACCAGAAGGATTAGGCTAATTGGTAAAGTCCAACGACCTCATCGGGATCGAACCCGCGACATTGCGGTTTGTAGCGCAACGCCTCAACCACTACCCTACGGCGTACTCCTTTGTAAATAGTAGTGTATATTTAATTCTCATATTATTAACATTAACCATCGCACAGGATGGTCATGGTAGGTAGAGTACGATTACTTCCACAAAGTCTCTGGGATTTTACGTATATACCTTAGGAGCGAGTGTCACCGTTCCTAGAGTTCCTTTCTAGGGGAGGTAGCTGCACCCTGATTGACTCAGCTCTTCTATCCCACTCCACGTGTTGTCTGTCTCTGTCTCGCTGCGGCATTATCCTTCCACTCAACTATAATAGTATTTTCTACGACTGGCAACGTGCTGCATGATCTTCACTCTGTGCTCAACAGTAGTAAAGCGATCTTACGCGCATGCGAGTCTGCGCAAGCTAATAACGAGACGTAGCGAGAAGTTCGCTGGCTGGGTTAAGTCTTCAAGGCCAGAGACTTTGTGGAAGTAATCGTACTCTATAAGTATATTTTACATTTTATACAATTCAAAATACTTACTGTGCCGTGGTTATTTTGTAATATTCTAACTGTCTTTTGGCAGCGATCAAGAAAAAAGAGAAAAAAATCAATTTTTGCTCTCAGTTATTTTAATAAATTTAACATACTTTTACCATATGGTTAACATGATTTTTATTCCTCGCATATTAATCTTTGTGTCTCAAAACCTCTATAAAGGAAAAAAGGGGAATGTTTATGCCTCATCAGAGTGTTAGGTTGTAATATATATATTTCAGTAATTTTCTTTGATAATTTTGGGTCTGTATTTGATTACAGTGCTGTGGTGTTTAATGATTAGATAAAAAAGATAATTATTATATTTATAAAAAAAACAGGCATTATTATATTTATAAAGAAAAAGGAGCTATAGAAAGGCTATTGATGTTGAAATCAATCAAGGAATTTTATAGAAACTTTCTATATTTATTTACGTCATCGATTACTCAGTTTTTGTGTATTGTAGTTACGGGGCATAAACATTGTTTTCGCTTTCGTCCTTTGTGGGGAGGTTTTGTTTGTTTTATGGTTTCAGACCAATATGTGAAGTTTTCTTGGAAGGAGATCGACGTTCTACAGATGTATAGTTGTATCTACCTGGCGCAACGTCTAAATGTTGTGGATAAGTACTGTACGATTAAGAAGATTTTCCAGGACGAATTCTCCTTTATCAACCTATTCGTCTTTCATTGTTCTGAAAACACCTTGTCATTTCTTCTTTCCTATATCTTTGTCGGAGTTCCGGTTTCTCATTTCCTTTCTTCCTATCTTTCCTCTTTTCATAACTTTTCATAACTTTTCATATTTCATATTCTTATATATATAATTCTTATTTTAAAGTTTTTCAATATTTTGTGCTAATTAACTTAAAACAAGTTTTTTTTTTAACTGAACTCTAAATACCTTTTCAAATTGTAATACATAAAAAGTATGGCATTGTTGCACCTTATAATGAAATGTAAAATATATTTGTATACAATCATGTAGGCCTATTCACAATTTTGATGTTCAATTCTTAAATTTTTGGGTTCCTTTTAAAGTAGGCCCATTGTTGATTTTTGTCTGTAATTAGCCCAAAAAAAGGTTAAATTGGACTTTCACCATTAATACAAGTAGCAGTTTTCAAATTCACATTTTAGAGAATTGTTATTTCATTTAATATGTAGTTTTTATACTCATGTATAGAACTTTGTGAATCTTCGTTGTGCTTAGTAACTGATGTTTAACTTATAATCATATTATTAATGTGAAATTAATTTATGCCTAAATTATAATGATCTTGTTAATTTTATATACCAACTCTATTGTTGAATTTGTCGTATGAAATTAAAATCAAAGTAGAAATACAAAGCAATTTTTCTATGTCTGGACAACTGTTTCATAAATATAAAATTAAATTTAAATGATATAATTTAATTAAATTTAAATAAATATAATTAAATTTAAATAAGTTTTGGGTTGCTACTATTGTGATATTCTGAGGATGACGTGTACGTACCTATTACTCATATAGTTCTGTTTTTTCATATAGTGTGTGATGTTGATGTTGTGCCATCCTGGGCTCTCTCCTATCCTTTTGCCTGTGTGTTGTGTCTTGCGGAGCTGTGTTACTCCTATATTATGGCCACCTCCTGCATCTGCTGCTGCTATTTGGTGTGGTACGCAAGGACGCTTGCGATTTGTTTTGACCTGTAAAACAAAACAGGTCCGACTTGGCTTCTGATAGCAGTCCAGCTCTACTTGTCAACCAGCATTCTCACCAGACTACTATCTACAACAGCAACTACTATGTCAACTACCATGCTGTTATCTACTCACCGAAATCTACAGTTTAATTTTACAATACTTACTGTTCTGTTTACCTTGCTACTATGGTGTGCTATTTAACTAGAGACAGTTATCTTGAGACTCTGGTGTTGAAGATGCTTCTAAGGAATTGAACTCCTTCATTCAGTGATACAGTACTCAACATGGTGGACCTATTTTGCAAGTTGTATAACACACATGTTTTTGCTCATTTGAGCAGACACACACACACACATTTTCATTCCCCTTCTTACAGAACAAATATGTAAATAAGAACAAATATCTAAACAAGTAATTATCTGTTTGGAAAAAAATTTTCCTTCAGAAAATGTTTTTTGCCCCGAGAGCTCGAGGATGTGCCGTGGTTATTTTCGGCACTATTTATGTTTCTATTTTTTTGTGGTGTACTTACGCGTCTCCCATATTTAGCGATCTTTTCGTAAGTTCCGCGGGTTCATTTTAGTCTCTTTTGTTTTTCTTATGGTTCTTTCTGGTTATACGATTATCTACTGTTTGTCGCCCTCTGTGTTTTCCGGTTTGTTTTGTGAATTAAGTTTCGGTCGCTGCGCCATCTGCTGGGCGGCCGGGGTTTTGCCTCGCGTTTTAGCGTGTTAAGAGTCTTGGTCCAGATCGTGAGGAATCAACATCTACTGGAGCTACCGATCCTACAGGTGTAATCGGAGGGCGATTTTATTTAGACATCAGGTATGTTTTAATGTTTGTTCGTGAGTTTCTGGTGGGCCATTTTGTTTAGTTTATATTTAATATATTCTATTTTGCGTTCGGTTTTTCTTGGGCCCACCAGTTTTCATTTCTGTGGTTATGTTTCGTTTCCTTTTATTATACATAATGATTTCATTGATCGCTCTTCAAATCTGAATTTACGTACGAATGGATCGCTGCCATTAGCCAGTCTACTCATTGGTACAGGGCCTTCAGCCCCAGTCTTGTAACATACACACAATCCAGTTTTCTCCGTGCTAACGCAGATTTGTATTCAGCTTTGTTCCCGAGCACGGCGGGATTTATTGTTTCTTGAATTTGCTTGTATTTGCATCTCTGTGGTTATTATAATGGCCCCAAATTTTTGCTCTTGTATTTTGTCATTTCATAAATAAAATTTGGTGTGCATATTTCTTGAAATTCTGTTTCTTATTATGAGTATGGACTCTGGGTTTTCTACATTAAGTCTTCTAGGGATAGCACCCCGCCACAACATTACTTAGAGTACGATTACTTCCACAAAGTCTCTGGGTTTTTACGTTTATACCTTAGGAGCGAGTGTCACCGTTCCTAGAGTTCCTGTCTAGGGGAGGTAGCTGCACCCTGATTGACTGAGCTCTTCTATCCCACTCCACGTGTTGTCTGTCTCTGTCTCGCTGCGGCATCATCCTTCCACTCAACTAATATAGTATTTTCTACGACTGGCAACGTGCTGCATGATATTCACTCTGTGCTCAACAGTAGCAAAGTGATCTTACGCGCAGGCGAGTCTGCGCAAGCTGGTAACGAGACTTAAGGGAATGCACCACTGAGATTTTTTAAAAATTGTGATAAAAGTCATTTTTCATTTTTGTACTGATAAAATTCTACAAACATTCTAGTTTCAGAATCTATTTTCGTTTATGACATTCTGCATGTTTAAAGGCGTCAGGTGATTTTTTAAATGGCCTTGCGCACGTTCATGACTGCTACCTGCCTGCCCTTTAAAGATCGTTTATCCAACTATTTTTTTTTTCAACATTTTTCATAATTTAAAACACTCCACACGATGAAGTCTTTATGGAATTTCTCTTAAATTTTCAGGACATGTTCTTAAGGTATAGTTATAAAAAACTGTCATATGATTTTTTGAAATTATGAATATTTTATTAGTTTTGAATTTTCAAAATAAATATATTTTTGAAATTTTGAAATATAAATATATATAATTTACACTTTTTTTATCTCAGGAACCATAAACCTTAGAAAAAAAATCATATGACAAATTTTTTCTTCATAGTTAGATAAATAAAGTGCATTAGTAAAAAAAATAATTTTTGAAAATTTTCATCGTGTGGAGTATTTTGAAAATCGCTCTACTTTTATACTTAGAAAATTAATAACTCAAACTTTTCAAGATATTAGGATGAATTTTTAAACCTCAAAATAAATGCACGGGACAAGTGCATGGCTAAATTTTGAGCTATATTGCTTGAAAACTTTCGATTTTAGTAATTTCAGTGGTGCATTCCCTTAACGAGAAGCTCGCTGGCTAGGTTAAGTCTTCAAGGCCAGAGACTTTGTGGAAGTAATCGTACTCTACTTATAGACAATTCCTAACCAAGCTGAAGGAATATTATCTATTTTATGGAGGTTCATTAAAATTTAAACGAGTCCACCATTCAACCCTATTATGTGCTAATTCCATGCAACCATCCCTCGCAAATCCTACTTCCCTTAAATCTATCCTAATATTGTCCTCCCACCTACGTCTAGGTCTTCCAAGTGGTCTTTCCCGTTCGGGTCTCCCAGTCAATTATTTTTAGACGTGTTGGCTCGCTAAAAAGGTATTTTGTCTGTCTGAACTAAATTTTGCCGTTGAAGTTATATTTCCTGCCTCTCTTTGTCCCTGTTTATACAACTTAACATGTTTTTTATGCTTCTTCCTTGCGATATGTTTTATATATTTATGGTAGCCACCTCTTAAGTTTGTTGCACACAATTTACAAACAATTTTCTGATCATCAGAGGAAAAACACTCTCTACCATATTCAGCCATAATTGCATCTGTTGTGTTTTCTTAGTTCTTCGTTTATGCATGGTTTGACTTCGCTGACAGCAATATTCCGCACCTAAGGCAGGGTTCACATTCAGGCGATAAGCGATAAGCGATATATCGCGAGCGATATACGATACGCGACACGCACGGACAGATACTTGAAATCTAAAGGGAGGCGATAAAAAATGTTCACACTCACGCGATAGCGCAACATATCGCAAGTGCTATATCGCTCGAAGTGCAGCATGCTGGTCGCCTGAGCGATTTGTTGCTTACGATATTGTAACTTTTGTAGTGAAGATTGTGTTCCCACCACATTTTAGGTAGATTTCGAAGAAAAATCTATCTATTGCAATCGATACCATGTCATGACTTTCGAAAAATTCTTTCATATCTTTACGTTTCATGCCTCTAAGTACGAAACCACCGCCGTCGAAAGTCATGACATGGTATCGATTGCAATAGGTAGATTTTTCTTCGAAATCTACCTAAAATGTGGTGGGAACACAATCTTCACTACAAAAGTTACAATATCGTAAGCAACAAATCGCTCAGGCGACCAGCATGCTGCACTTCGAGCGATATAGCTCTTGCGATATGTTGCGCTATCGCGTGAGTGTGAACCTTTTTTATCGCCTCCCTTTAGATTTCAAGTATCTGTCCGTGCGTGTCGCGTATCGTATATAGCTTATCGCTTATCGCCTGAGTGTGAACCCTGCCTAATGCCGCATGACCTGACACAGGCAGTCCAAGTTGTTTACTAACTCAGAAAGCTTGCTGTACCTTGTGCACCACTAATTTCACAAATTATTGGCTAGTGATCACTGATCAGTGTTTATATTCAAACGTAGATGGAGCCACGATTCTTAGGTGGCGATTAGACAATATCAACTATTAGCCTATTACCTCATCCCCCCACGTAACCATGGAACCTACACGTGTTGTTGACATTTAATAGGGGTATAATATGATAATCGCGTGTTCGATCCCCGATGAGGTCATTGGAGTTTTTCAATTATCCTAATCCTTCTGGTGGCATTCTGGCCCTGGGGACGACTCAGCCTTTAACAGAAATGAGTACCAGGAGCAATCCTTGGGGTAAAGGCGGCCGGTGCGTAAGGCTGACAACCTTACCACATTCATGTTCCGATTGTCTAAATATCTGGGAGCCTCAACCTCTTGAAACCCTCTGGTCCTCCAAGGCCTGTAATAGGGAACACTTTATAACATGAGGAACCAATTCACGTTGTTGACATTTTTTTATAACCAACTAAAGAACAGCAAATTATTCTCACTTTTCTGTTGACATGTTTACACGAAGTAAGACCGAAACTTTCAAATAGATACTAAATTTCGCAAGGGTACGTAATGGTATACCAACTTTTAGCCCAACTTGTGCTTTTATCAAAATTTTCCGCCAGTATTGTTTTTAATTTGATTTGACTCGATCGATTTAGCAGAGCTTTGTCTACAGTGAGTCCACCGCTTTTTGATAAACTGTTGACGCATAAAAGCAGTGCAATGTCTGCTTCAAGGGTGCTACTCCTCGTTTCGCTTCTTGCTTGGGTAAGCCTAAAATAAATTCACAAACATTTTGAATTTTCCACTTTGTTAATGTGTTCTAGACAGAAAATCGTTATAGCCATGTCCTTTAACGAGAGTTCCCCATTTCCTTATTCGTAACTCATCCAGCTGTTTATACTTTCTTTGAGTAGGAACTGTTATTGTCTATGGAAAATTATTTTCTAAACACTTAAAGGAAAAGTGTAAGCGTATTCCTAGTACGATATTGTAGCTAGGCAGTGTTGGGCACATTTTAACTTAGACAATTAAAGATTAACAGTAGATTAATTGTTAATTGTCACCATAACAACTAACAATTGATCAACTGTAATTTTGGAAAATTACAATTAACAATTACTCAATTTTCAAATAAAAACTAACAACTAAAAAGGACTACTGTATGGACCTAGTAGACTGGTATCATAACAAAATGCGTAAGTAAGATACTGAAATACGCATGTTAGTTACAAATAAAACACTGATATTATAACACATAAATGATTTTAATTAAACCTGATTCGACAGATAACGACAGATTATAATTTCTTATAATAGTTTAGATTGCATTTTAACACGACTCTCTTTTCGAACATACTGTCGGTCAATTTGTGACTCTTCGGCAGATTTGTAAGTAAGTTCATTGTTAGTTTTAATTGTTTCATAGAACAATTAAACAAGTTAATTGCAATTATTTTACTTGCGAGTTACGATTAACATACAAGGTTTAATTGCGATTAATTTAATTGCAATTAATTTAATCGCAATTACGTTTTTAGTCAATTAACGAGTTGATTGAAAAATTAATTGATTAACTTCTTAGAACGGCCAGACTTTAGTTACTGTGATCACAACTAGCCTAACAAAGTTAACCAAACAACTCCCTGACATTCTCATAAGATGCATCTGAATCGGCTCTCTATTTACGAATTGAATAGGCCTACAGATTTTGGTACGAACTGCACCTTCGAAGTGCATTAACACTTTCCAGTTTGTTTGTGCTCAATAATAAATTATGGTAGATACTGTTAAAAGGTTTTATAAAAGAATAGATTTAATCGTTTCAAACGTCGCTCATACAGAGTGATATTATATTCGTTAGCTTGAGTAGGTAACCCAAATATTGTTGTTGTTTATCCTCTTCGTTCCAGGTTGGAATGTGGTTTACAGGGACATATTTCAATACCAAAGACGAATTTAGCCACACTTATTTTCAGATAAATAGCAGAGTGACATGTGGTAGGACAACCTTCACAACAGTTCTCATGAAGATAACTGATATATTACTAAGGGTAAATTGTCGGCAAATTTACATTCATATTGCCAGCTTTGTAACATATTGTAAATCTACGAAGCCATGAAGACCTAGACGTAGGTGGGACGACAATATTAGGATAGATTTAAGGGAAATAGAATTTGCGAGGTCCTACCGGTGTGGACTTGTGGTTAGCGGTGCTGACTACAGATCCGTCGGCCCGGGTTCGATTCCTGGTACCTCCTCGGATTTTTCTGATGTAGGGAGGTCTGGTAGGAGTGCACTCAGCCTCGTGATTCAAATTGAGGAGCTACTTGATAGAGAAGTAGCGGCTCCGGTCATGTAAACCACCATTAACGGCCGTGGGTGTCGGCATGCTGACCACATGCCCCAATCCTGCCGTCTGAATATGTCAGATGACGCAGCCGTCGGGTGGTAGGCCTTGTCCCTTCAGGGATGTAGCGCCACGGAGTGTGTGGCGAGGAATGTTTGGATACAGTTAGCACAGAATAGGGTTGAATAGCGGGCTCAGGTAAGCGCGGCAATGAACCTTCAGGTTCCATAAAATATATAATATTCTTTAGCTTGCTGAGGAATTGTCTATTGCCATTGAGTGAGTAAGTAAGTACGAAGCGAGGGACGAATGGTTTGATGCCTAGGATTTCTACATTCTGAAAACCCATAGAATCTGCCAAGTTTGAACCCGTGAACCTCGGATCAAGAGGCGGTCACGCTACTCTACAGTCCTACAAGTTAGAAATCTTGCTCCAGCATTCACAACTTTGTCCTGCGCAGGTTTCTTTATAACTTGTAGGACTATAGCCATGCTAACAAGACCAATAACCCAAATAATTATAGCAAAGTAAAGTGATCCCTATACAGGCCATGGAGGTCCAGAGGTTCCAGGAGGTTGAAGCTCCCAGATTTTGGACATTCGGCACGTGAAGATGGTAAGGTTGTTAGCCTTACGGACCGCACAGGATTGCTTCTGTTACTCATTTCTGTTAAAGGCTGAGTCGACCTCAGGACCATAGTGCCACAAGTAGGATTAGGTCAATTGAAAAACTCCAACGACCTCATAGGGAATCGAGCCCGCGACCATCCGGTTTGTAGCACAGCGCCTCAACCACTACGCTACGGCGTACCCCCAAATGATTATAGACAAGCCTATATCTTCTTATGAACTTCCACATTTACGTGTTATATTAAAGCCCTGATGGGCTCATATAACAACATGATTTAACAGCATCCTATTAGTAGTGAAACCGAGTATATTTCCAACATTGAATTTATTAGCGTTGAAGTATTTCTTTCAACCAGCTCATATTTACACAAGTATTGCTGAGTCGCTCTGTTTTCATGTTTCAGTGGTCACCATATCGGAAATACTCAATTATTTCCACATTCGTTGATTAATCCATTTAAATTCAAATCATTTGATACCACTTCAAGCTTCACTAAATGTGAGCGTTCCACTTAAAGCTTACACTATCCGTAGTGGCAGTGGTTATAATGGGCTTCATGGTCGAGGCGTTATGAATGCAAAAGAGAATACATTACTTTCACTACAATAATCCTTGTTCAAGTGAATATTAACCACTGTACCAAGCGCGTGATGTTAAGCTCACCAGTTATTACAACAAAATATTCTTCTTTTGTCTGCATTTGCTTACCCGATACACAATGAATTCAGAAGCGTACCAACACACTTTAAGTAATTACCCTTTACAGTTGAAACACAAAGAAATACACAATCAGCGTTAACATTTTATTTGGCCATGCTTTGTTATAATTAAAATTAATTCACTGGAAATGTGTGTATAAGTCGATCGGTAAGACCTGAGTCAAACAAGCGACTGCGCAGTAGTCTACGATGACGTAATGTAGACCTGCCTGACCTTCATAGCACGTGATGTTCGCTGCCAGTTGATACTGTACAGACCATGTAAAACATCTTGTTAGTTAGCCTCACAGCATTCTATAGTGAAGACCCAGCAGCAATATTCTGTGAGTTACATACCATTACTTAAATAATATTTCATAACTTAAAAAGCAAATACTTTATTCACTTTATTTTTGTTTTCAATAGTTACGGGCTATTATGAACCGCATAGTTTGGAATGAATAGTACAGTATATGCATTCTCTTCTACCCTTACTCCATTGCTACCGGCGGACGATAATACCAGACACATTATTTGTGCGATGTCCCGCTGGAGCTCCTTTACCTGCCATCGACTGCCAACCTTATTTATATATTCTCCGGCGAAGAAGCATTGGTTTAAATGGGAGTATTCACCCAAACACAAGTGACGCTGCAGTGTCTACTCCGATCACTTGTTACGGTCACCGGTGACCGTCACCGGCGAAGAAGCATTGTTTTAAATGGGAGCATTCACACTGGGTCACTTGTAACGGTCACCGCTCGGTCTCTGCATTTATGATTGCCAACTATGCAAGTTGTATGTACATAATTCAGTTGTATAATTGAGGTCAGCGAAACTAGTTATCCAGCCATGTGTTTAGATTTGATTAATACTGAAGATTTTATAAGTGAGGTGGAATGTCAGCCTGCCATTTGGGATGTCAAAAGCGTTTACAAATTGTTTATCATGTAGTAACTATTGGCAATACTAGCGGTGACCGTCACAAGTGACCCAGTGTGAAAAGAGCATTAGATTTTATTGTTCCCTTTAACGTGCTATGTTAAGGAAGATGTACTGAGGCTTTTAATAGATACCGATATTATATATTGATCTGAACAAACACTTTGAGCGTAGTACTTTTGCTTATTTGACAGCAATACTTTAAAAAGTAAATTTTCTATCGTATCATATTGCAGTATGAGATGGAAAAGATGTTAACTGAAGCCGAGCATTGCAGACTGTATCATACGACTACTTTTGAATATTAATATAGCATTATTTCTAAGTATTAATTATTTAAATTGTCCACCTATTTGGCTCAGGGGATGCGTTCCCTCCTCTCACGCAGCAGGCCCGGGTTCGATTCCTGGTTGCCTAGTTGCCTAGGTGCGGTTATTCCGGGGTTTTTTCCTCACCTGTGAGACAAATGCCAGGTAACTTTAGGCCCTTGTGGTCCCCGTATATCATCTGGCCGTCATTATCATATTCACCCCATCCTCGCCTTGTTTGGAAGTGAGTGTGTGTGTGAATTGTGTGTCTCGTCCTATGTGTTCGTGTTGTCTCGGAGGTGGCCCCGGCATTGGGCTGATCACTCATCCGGTGAGGCCCTCCATGTCCTTGTCTGGTCAAAAAAGTATGTATGTGTTGTGATCCATAGTTCATTCCTCTCCCGACAGGTCGCGGCCCGGTAAGGCCGGGCGGCGCGGGCCGCATAAATGTTCCTACAAGGGAGAGGTAATACTACGAAAGAGAAAAATAGGAAAAAATTAGTTAATTGTAGAGCAATTCATTGTAAGTTGCCAACAATAACCAATCTAGCCTCATTAATAAATGTAGCATTAAATAAGTTACTGCTATAAGACTTCCTTTGTCACCCATTACGTCAGATAAGACAATTTTCATAGACAAGAGTGAGTTCGCTGTTTGTTTAACACGGTTTGGTTCTTTTGATTTAAAACAAAAACTTGGTTGGTTCAGATGGTTTATTTGGTGGGATTGGTGATATCAATGTATCTATAGAAAATTAATTTTATTTATGTAGTTTTATTACATGTCTGTGTCTTTAGCACACGTTTAATATTTTGTACTGCATATTTAAGTAATTGCATCCAACTATAATACTACGTCATGATAGCGTCAAGTATGAAACATAATTTTCTTATATTTTAAAAATGAACAAAAACATAAACACAAAGCAATGCACTTCGGGTTACATTATTAACATAATCACGATAAAACAATTCTTTATAGGCTATTAAATAGTTAATAGTTAACATTATACATATTCAAATAATTGAATGGCAACATAATATACTTATGCTTTCAATAGTAATGCTCGTTGCAGCAATTGATGCAATAAAAAAAAAACCATGTTTAACCCTAAATTCATTCGCATTCGTCTGTCTGACCGCAAGTTTGTACAACCCAGAATTATTCTGGTAATAATGAAGAGGGGAGTTTTAGCTTCCGTGTATTCTCTGAACACAAAGGTCGAAATTATTACCTTGAACCTGGATGTGTATCTTTCCCATAGTGTATCTGAATGCATAGGCTTAGTGTTAGCTTTGCTTGATGGTAGCCTGTCTCATGTATTTAACAGTCCGGTGTTGAGTGTTTCTTTCTTTAGTTTTTACAAAGCATTGTTAGTGGAATCTTTTTATTTTATTTTAGATATTTTTTAAAACCTGCGTTTTACCCTGAAGGTATATAGCAGGATATTTAGTCTAATTATAGGCCTACATAATATTTACATTGTGTAGCATAAAACACAGTGGCTGGCAAGTGATCCAGGATTAAACAAAATTGGTTGTCTTCTCAACAGCTATATACCTACTACTCCACTGCAAACTACAAGACAAAAACAGGCAACCTAATATGAGGAACTTCAACATAGTTCTGCGAAAAATGATCGCATCTCCACAAACAATCAAGTTTATATGTGAAATTTACAAGACGCTACCGTAAAGCCTAAAATATATAACTAGTTCACAATATAAATGTTGCATATTGTTTCTTCATTATTATATGACTTATAGGCCTACTGGTAGAAGAATGTATTCCAACTTCGCAGGGTGGCCAAAAGAAGAATATTCAGAGCATATTGGGCAAGAATGCTCCAGAGGTAGAGGAAGAGCCTCAGGGGACCTCACAGAGAAAGATATGTGCCTTCTGCCATTGAAAACGTTTCACGTGTATGGAGCATGGGAGGGGGAAGTATGCGTAAATTGTAATGAATGAGAATATTTTCAGAAAATTTGTTGTGAAAGACGTCAGAACAATGCATCTTAAATGTGAATACTGCGTTTCTCAATAGAAGTATAACATTTGAATTTAAATTATAGTTTTAAGAATGGTAGTCTGACACACGAATGCTGTATTTTTACAAAGCTAGTCAAGTGTGTCACCATTGGCGATGTCTGAAACTCTCTTAACCCTGGCAGAAAGAATATGAAACTGGGTATATCAGTGCACTGGTAAGTCGTGCAGTTACATAGTTGAGGAACTTCAGATGTGTTTAGAGTGCAAGCAAAAGGAGAATGGAGAATTTTACCGTGAAGGAAGCCGAGGAGAAACTAAAATGTGGACAGTTTGAATTATCAATGAACAAAGGTACTCGTCCGGCATGGGAAAATTTTTCAAACATTTCCGAGAAAACATAAAATCAATAATAACAATAACAAAAATCCCTTTAGGCAAGCCTACAGGCTGAGGTAGATTTCGAAGTGCTTTTGATTTAATTTACTGTTGCTGCGTAGCACTCTTCTTCTTTAGCCTTGGCATGACAAACCCGCAATAATAACTGCAAAAAAGAGGAAACCGAACTTTTTCAAACATTCAAATCTCGCCTTATATGATAACTATCAAGAAACTAGTTATTGATTAGTAGAGTACTCATCAAGAGCTTTTAAACGATACCCCACAGGACGTAGTTTCAAAATTATCGAATTTCCATCCCCCACCCCCACTCCTATCCCCAAAACCCACGAATCGTTGGTGTCATTGTGAACTCCATAAGGAGTACTCTAATTTATTCAAACAAAGTTTCCCTCTATAGGCTACTTCATAGGGGCAAGATATAAATGTTCTAAAATTTCAACCCCCTCCCCCGACCACCCCCTTGCGCCAATTTTGCTCATCAACGAACTTGTCCGAACTATTGGGCCTAGAAATAACATAATAAAATTTGGTTCAAATATCTTCAAAATTACGGCCGCTAGCGTGTAAAGATATATATATATATATATATATATATATATATATCACAATTTTTTTAACAGGCGGTGGTTTCGTACTTAGGGAGGCATGAAACGTAAAGATATGAAAGAATTTTTCGATTGCAATAGGTACGACATAATAAAAATAGTAAATGTGTTAAGACGCTAAAACGATTTGTAATATTTTATCCACCTTTTATTTATCTGCATGATGAATTTCTTCTACCAGCATCTAGAAAAGCAAGAAAGTATTACCTACACTTAGCAACTACAGTTGTTTAGCTGATATGAATGTCGCAAGCTTATTCTGGCTTGCATAGAGTGGGTTTAACCTGACCCATGCAAGCCTAAATAAACCTGCCTGCTTGCTACCTGCGACGCTGGCAACTTGCTTGCCTGGCGTTCAAGCGGGTATGGGCAAGCTAAAATCGAGATTTGTACACCTCTAATCTACATACACACTGCACTTTCAAACTTTCCATCTTATTGAAATACTCCCGTTGCTTACCTTTGCGGTAGAGGGGGATAAAAGCGGACCGACTCTTGTAGCTGATTTCAGAGACTTGGTCACACGAGTGTCCGTGCGTATTCCTTAGACCTGTGTAGTTGAACATACGTGATACGTAAATAAATGTAAGAGATGTAACGGAAACGTTTGTTTTCACAAGCAATGCAAATTACGTTAAATTATTTCTCATTCCAAGCAATTTGTCAGCTGTAGTCTCCTTGCCAATAACTTGTTTTATAACAGACTCTCAAGGAACGTTGGTTGTTAAGCAATTCCGTTGCACAATGACAGCGCGTTCGACTGGTAGAAGTACGATTACTTCCACAAAGTCTCTGGACTTGAAGACTTAATCCAGCCAGCGAGCTTCTCGTTACAGCTTGCGCAGACTCCAATGCGCGTAGATCAGTGAGCTACTGTTGAGCACAGAGTGAAGATCACGCTTGCAGCACGTTGCCAGTCGTAGAAAATACTATAATAGTTCAGTGGAAGGATAATGCTGCAGCGAGACAGAGACAGACAACACGTTGAGTGGGACATAAGAGCTGGACCATTCAGGGTGCAGCTATCTCCCTTGGGCAGGAACTCTAGGAACTGTGACACTCGCTCCTAAGGTATTTATGTAAAAATCCCGAGACTTTGTGGAAGTAATCGTACTCTAAGTAACACGTTCTCAGTTCGAATCTTGCCAAGGAAGGAAAGTTTTTGTTTCCTTAATGCACATTGTTTTTAGGCATGCTCAGTGGCTCATATCGGCAACTTAGATATTTTAGTCGGTCTGCTTTTTTTCCTACCTGTAGGCCTACATAATTGACTTTTCCGGAAACTTTTATTTTCATATGTTATGGGTGAAATTTAAGGAAGTCGCACACTTAAAAGTAAACATTGGTGCTCCAGACCTATCTATACCACTCCTAAATATTAAATTCCATGAAACAATACAAATGCATGGTAACGTAATATTCCTAGAATTACTTTGCAGTAGATCGATAATTTAATTTATGAGATTGAGTATGATATACGTGACCCCTTATAAGTTGATTGTTGTCATCATTCAATCTAAAAACAGTCCTACGTAATTGAATACTTCAACTACCACTCTCATATTCATTGCCTGTAAATACACAAACGTATTTTAGCTTTAGGTTTCGAGTTAAAGTGACACACAACATTTTCCTTGTACGATAAAGTTGAACTAGAACGAGGCATTTTGTGGTGCATCGGAGAATGTTCAAGGGAGTCTATAAGAATCCCATTTTCGTAGTTGGTAATTGTTATAATGAACAAAAAATTAGAGAAGCTTCGAAAGGATGAAGAAAGTAAGAAAGAATGTAAAAGATTTAGAAATACAGTATCGGAAAGTCGAAGAAGTAAAAAGGAAGAAGACCATAATTGAAAGAAAGGCGTAGAGAATAAGAACAACAATCTGAGCTCTTCTTTCACTTTTTTTCGTACAGATGTAGAGGTCTCACGTTGTTAATAATTTGTTCTTTTCAGTTCTGATTGTCTCCGTATTTTCGTTCGGAATAATTATCAGTATTAGTTTCTAGTCCGAACTTGTTTTAAATAGTATTCTTCTCTCTCTGTGACATTTATTCCTCTGGCACCGTCCTTCTAATAACGGTAACAATCTGCAGCTTGAGAATATGAAGAGGAAGAGAGTTATTTCACTTGTGAGACAGAGCAAGAGCGCTTGTGCTAATGGAAAGAAGCAGCCGAGTCTGTCAGGAAGCTCCGTGAGTAATATCCTGCCCTACTCTCACAACACTCCCATTGTTTTGTGCACTTTGTAAAGAAAATCTCCTCTCCTCTTCAGAAAGACTGATTTACTTCCCACAATCACAATCTGATTAATTGCTGGAATACGTCTTCCACCCTTGATTAGGCATCTATATCATACTTTTCACGTGAAAATCATAATTACATCTATAAAGACAGGTTAGTAAACGCTGTAAGTAACGCTGAACAAAAATTATGGAATGTAAATACGGATCGTAGTGAATATTATATGAAAATTGCGATATTTGAAAATAGCACATTATGCAACGAGCCTATATTGGCATTTATTAAAATACCAGTATGTTCACAAAACGAGCAAGGAGAGTTTCACAATTTTCATATGAGTATTTTAATAAGTCCGCCGCCCGTGTTCGATTCCTGGTCGGGACAAGTTACCTGGGTGGGTTTTTTCCGGGGTTTTCACTCACCTATGAGACTTGTGGTCCCCGGATATCATCTGGCCGTCATTATCATCTTCATCCCATCCCCGCCTCTTTCGGAGTGAATGTGTGTGTGAATGTTGTGTCTCGAGCTATGTGTTCGTGTTGTGTCGGAGGTGGCCCCGGCATTGGGCTGATCACTCATCCGGGGAGGCCCTCCATGTCCATGTCTGGTCAAAAAGTATGTATGTGATCCAAAGATAATCCCTCTCCCGACAGGTCGCGGCCCTGTAAGGCCAGGGCGGCTTGGGTCGCTTAAATCCTAAAAAAGAGAGGTAAAACTAAGGTAAAGAAGAGGAAGAAGTGTTTTAATAACAATGCATACGATTGTTTTTTCTTCGACCATAATAAATAATAACGCTTTGCGATTTTAGTCTTTTTATGTACATTTTGAATGGCCTATAATTAAACGTTTATGGTTTGAGATTTTAAGTTCACGTAAACAAACGGAGACGATTGCTCCTCGCAGTTAGCTGTTCTCGTAGTTCTTGTCTTCTGCGACTGATAACGTCCAATCAAGTCTAAGCCTTTTCTACGTCGTTTTCTTGAAACGAACGGATTTTTACAACACGAAATGAATTCAGTTTACTATAATATTAAAATTAACATGAACAGAATTGGTTTTATTTCAAATATAATTTTTTATTACGCAGTTTTATTTGCTACTCTAAGGGTTTCCAGATCATTCGGTATTCGATAATAATCGATACCACTCCAATGTTATAATGAAAATCTGTATCGTAGTGGATATAATTATGATTCTGTTACGTCACATGTGCTGGTAATAAACGGATTGTAGTTTGGTCGAACAAAAAAATATACGAAAATGGTGATATTATAGAAATAAAATTTTTTATACAGACCAAATAACAGAAACAAAGATCCAGATTTACATAAACTCCTGATCATATTGTTATAATAATTATATTAAAGCAAAATCCAATATATGTTCCAAATAAATGAGGCGTCAAGCTCCAAATAAATTCCAAGAAAATTTTCTGGAAATTAACAAAAAAAAATTTACTGCTGTTGCTTTCATCTCGATGTGATTGATCTTTATTTTGGTTACGAATTGTCTTGAAATGATTATTCCACTCTAGAGGTGTACAAATTTCGGTTTTATCTTGCCCATACCCGCTTGAACGCCAGGCAAGCAAGTTGCCAGCGTCACAGCTAGCAAGCAGGCAGGTTTCTTCAGGCTTGCGTGGGTCAGGTTAAACCCAACTTATGCAAGCCAGAATAAGCTTGCGACATTCATATCAGCTAAACAACTGTAGTTGCTAAGTGTACGTAATACTTTCTTGAAATTTTCTACATGCTGGTAGAAGAAATTCATCATGCAGATAAATAAAAGGTGGATAAAGTATTAAAAATCGTTTTAGCGTCTTAACACATTTATTATTTTTATCATTAGGTAGATTTCGAAGAAACATCTACCTATTGCAATCGATACCATGTCATGACTTTCGAAAAATTCTTTCATATCTGTATGTTTCATGCCTCCCTAAGTACGAAACCACCGCCTGTTAAAAAAATTGTGATATATATTTATATAGGTATATGTATATATACACACACATATATATCTTTACACGCTAGCGGCCGTAATTTTGAA
Organism: Ectobius pallidus; assembly: GCA_964059195.1. Classification (NCBI taxonomy): domain Eukaryota; kingdom Metazoa; phylum Arthropoda; class Insecta; order Blattodea; family Ectobiidae; genus Ectobius; species Ectobius pallidus. The sequence goes on from CAXKWD010000013.1 coordinate 21,190,425, forward strand.
GATATTTGAACCAAATTTTATGATGTTATTTCTAGGCCCAATAGTTCGGACAAGTTCATTGATGAGCAAAATTGGCGCAAGGGGGTGGTCGGGGGAAGGGGTTGAAATTTTAAAACATTTATATCTCGGCCCCTATGAAGTATACAGGGAAACTTTGTTTGAATAAATTAGAGTACTCCTTATGGAGTTCACAGTGACACGAACGATTCGGGGGTTTGGGGGGTACGAGTGGGGGTGGGGGGATGGAAATTCGAAATTTTTTTAACTGCGTCTTGTGAAGTATCGTTGAAAAGCTCTTGATGAGTACTCTACAAATCAATAACTAGTTTCTTGATAGTTCTCATACAAGACGAGATTTGAATGTTTGAAAAAGTTCGCTTTCCTCTTTTTTGCAGTTATTGCGGGTTTGTCATGCCAAGGCTAAAGAAGAAGAGTGCTACGCAGCGACAGTAAATTAAACCAAATGCACTTCGAAATCTACCTCAGCCTGTAGGCTTGCCTAAAAGAATTTTTGTTATTGTTATTATCGATTTTATGATGTTTTCTTGAAAATGTTTGAAAATTTTTCCCTTGCCGGACTAGTACCTTCGTTCATTGATAATTCAAACTGTGCACATTTTAGTTTCTCCTCGGCTTCCTTCACGGTAATATTCTCCATTCTCCTTTTGTTTGCACTCTAAACACATTTGAAGTTCTACTACGTAACTGCACGACTTACTAGTGCACTGATATACCCAGTTTCATATTCTTTCCGCCAGGCCTTGCAGTTTCTTTAGGCCCTGTGAAGCCCACCAGGTTATGAAGAGTTTGTGACTCATAGCGACAGTATTTCTTATCATCGTTATAATCTGGCTTGCTCTCTTGTCAAGCAAGTTAAAAGCTGTGGCTGGTTGCAGAATTTCAAAGGGGCAAGCAAGCTAAAATCAGAATATGTACACCTCTATCCACTCATACGCCGCGTGTTTGATATCGACCAATAACGTTAAGCGATTTTTCGGATATAGACCAATCACGGCCGTTTATCTTACAATATTCTTGTAGGGATCGCGAGGAGGTCGTTTTATCGGTGTAAAATCGTGTGCTCGTTACTGGACATGTAAGTATCAGTGTGCAGTGATTGCTGCCACTAAGCTGCACGAAAACAGATTACTTTATACAACATAACTTGTTTGTAAATTGAAATAATATAAATGTACATTGATTAAAACACAATTGCGATTCGGTGCAAGCCAGTTGGTGTCCTTTTATTCTATTCTCCTGTTAGCTTACCTGAATATAGTTAACTATGTCTTATAAGCACAATTGACAGCACTGTTACAACATTCATGGATGGTTGATTCATAGTATGCCGTGATCTCGTAACTTTTAGTTTTATTTTTATACAGCAAAGCATGAAAGTAATTATTATTTGTATAATCCGCTACATTTTTAGGCCTATTCATGGAATAGTCTTCAGATAAATTCGCTCGTGCTTCGCAGTCGCGACTCTATCGATAAACTCGTCAACTCTCGTGGGATTACCTATGATAAAATATCAGCATAGTATGTCACACGAATAGTTTGAATCACGTATGCAAAAACTCGTGTTCTTTTTTGGATATATATCCATATATATGGTACAGGAAATATATGCTTATGTATATGGTACAGGAAATGAACACTTGGACATTTCAGTTTTTAAAAACATTTATATTAGATAAAGAACGTCCAAAATGTCTATTGTAGCTTCTGTTTGCTCTGCATTTTTATTAATAAAATCGACAAAATCCAAAGTGTTCTGAATGTAGTTATCATTATATTGAAATTACTTCTTTTTCACTGGCATCCTTAATCTTTGTCTTTCTAACACTATGTCCTGACTTGATTTTCGTATTTTCAGAAGTATTTGATAAAGCCTAATCCAAAATCATTCTGATAGCGGCATTCACCTCTCACTAAATCATCTGACTTTTCTATTTTAAGTTTTCTCTTAGATGGAAAATGCGTTTTTCGCACCTCTGCCACTCCTTCGTCCTAGCCACTCCTTCGTTGACTGGAGCGCCATGTCATAGCTTTTTGATAGTTCCAGTTATCACCACATGGTAAAAATTTGGAATAACTAACCAGGTTTTTTCATTTTCATGAATAAATAAAAATTTGTATTTTCACGGTATGATGGATAGTATAATTGGAGTACTAATACGCATAGTATTACAGCAGTGTCTCTTTGTTGTATAACTGTGCCACGTTAATAATTGCCTCTACATCCCTTTGTTATTGAAAAACTCCATTCTAATCTGCATAGCGGGAAGGAAGGCCGTTATTTCTACGACAGCACCTAGCATGAACGGACGGAGTTAACTGCTTTCAATTCATATGGTAATGAAGCATAGAATTAAATAACCTAAATCAAGAACTTGAAGCCTATGTATGTGTATGTACACAGCCACATGAGAAAATGTCTAATTACTTGCGGAATAAAACCAAAGCACATCAGCTCCGGAGCACAGCTGAATAACTATTTGCTTCCACGTTTTCTTCGTCTAATACTGTCAAAATTGTGGTATCTAGTTGAGATCTAGGGACTATTAACTAATATAATGCGATATTAACCATTTCCAAAAAACTGTTAAGAGGAGACTACTTTCCAGAATTTACGAAGGACCGATGATACTCTTATATGTTAACAAAACTATACAGGGTGTTAACGAATAACACCGAAATATTTTATCTGTGTATAGAGGGGACATAGATAAGCAACTTTTATTAGGAGATGTTTGCTCTATGGATTAAATTTTTCCTGTTACAGCATAAAATCTCCCAGAGCATGGCCGCCACTGACTTGATCATTAAAAAAGGATTCAGAACAAAGGAACTTCGTTGTTAACACTGTAGTTAGTAGTTGTGAATAAAAAAAGAATAATACAGTGACGGCCAGTCATGTGATATTGTCTGTAAATTTTTCAGATTATGAAAACTCTAAATTAATATTCATAAAAAAGAGCCATATTGAATTACTAATCAATGAAATGTAGTAAAATTCCGCCTTTCAATATTAAAGTTTTTAAATTTTCATAGACCTAACCCTACATCATATTGTTTAACACCATACTACCATATGTATCACTGAAGATGACCTCAAGCTGGTCGAAATATATAGCCTATGATAATTTAAAAACTTTAATATTGAAAGGCGGAATTTTACTACATTTCATTGATTAACTCTAAATTATGTAATAATTGTGGATGAATGATTAGGAATCAGGTTTTTATGGATCATTAGGAAGGTATGAAGCCAATTTAATGAAAATTTTAACCCTATTTCACATAATTATTGACTTATGAGCACCAAATTGTAATAACTTTAATGCCCTGTAGCACCCACATTTGACGTCATAGAGCAAAAATCTCCAAATAAAAGTTGCTTGTCTATGTTCCCTCTATATACAGGTAAAATATTTAGGTGTTATTCATTAACACCCTGTATAATTATTAAGAGCCGGAATAGTGAACGGGAAAAAGTCTGTTCGTCCGTGTGTTTGTACGCGACTTCTCTCGAATACGTTTTATTAGATTTTCATGAAACTCGGTATAAAGATTTATAAAGTCCATTGAAAGAACCTTATTGATTCTGGACCAATCTGTTGACCGTTACCGGAGCAACGACCAATACACGGTCATATGCTTTTTAAACAGCTTCTTCTCATTCCATCAATCGGTAGAATTGAATATGCTGGTCATACTTTCTCAAGAAACAATGGTATAAAACTAAATAGTTTCTGAAATATTGCCTTTTAACAGTCACATACATTGTAAATTTGCAATCTTCAGTAAAAATTTCAAGTAGAAACGTATGTTAGAATGGAATAGTTGACATTAAATATTACGATCAGTTTTTTTCTGCTCAAAACATTGAAGATTTGCATGAATTCAAGGCATTTAGTGTTTGTTCCTGTTCTGATTGCACATTCTGCACTCTTCCTGCACACCAATGGTTTTCAATGAAAAGGGGTGGTGTAGTTTTCAAATGTCCACACTGATTAAAATAATTTCCATGTGCAACTTCGTTTTATCATTTTACCTTATCTGTTATATTCATTATCACAGGCCAACACTAGACATCCTTCAGGTTTTTATCCGTTCTTTTTCTTTAGGAACTTTTCTCCAACGTTATTCTTATATACTGTTCAACAGGAAGAGTATTCTGTGTTTTCATGAATACATAGGCCTATTATATTTAGAACTGAAATGTTAATATACTTCAAGTGTGGAAATCCAGTTAAAAAGACACTATATTAGTGTGCCTCAAAATTCTGCGATGTAAAGGTATTTAAGTGAAGGGTATTCATAGAAGATTTCATCTGGTGCCATGAATCGAACTTTGGCTAGGTCAGTTTGGAAAACATCGGGACGCCAGGATACTAAATCTTGGTGTCGAGTTATTCTTCTCTTACAATATTCTTACGTAGTATGTGCTTACATAATACAATTTTGATGAGATTATATGCACCTATTTCTAAGCTACGCCCTATTTTGCTAAGGGATGAAGTGAGCTTTGCCAACGCAATATTAGGTATCTTCAACACGGATGCACTCGGTGCATGCAAACATTTCTCACTTCGTAACATCTGACATTGTGCGCATAAACCACATCCGATGACAACCACTCAATATGTTGCTCGAACAAACGTATTGCAGTATTATTAAAGAATTACTGTTGCTATAATCAAGTTCTTAGGTATCCTATACTCCATTTAATATAACGATTGTTGTAATTTTTAACAATTTGTGATCAAATATACCTTTCTGAATGATTCTAACAGTGGATACGTGTCCTATTGGGTGATATTATTATAACATTTCACACTGATTTGCACTGATTCTGAGTTTACGTTTTCCCACTTTTCTATAGATCTAAATCTGCTTTCTTCATTGGATTGTTGATGCGTCATATTTTTAACCTGCACTCGAGTCTGTTAGCTAGAAAATACCAACTCTATTCGTGTAATCCTGACAATGTCAACAATCAAACATTTATGTGAGTGGAATAAGGTCTACATTGGGTACAATTTTTACACCTTCATGAAATAAGACAGCTGTTTTACAGGAATTATCTCTCGCAAATTGCCTAAAGTCATTTTTGAACACATGCGTGTTACTACTGTTACTGAATCGATCTTCCTGTTACTGATTGTAGAGAGGCATTTCTCGTTCCCTCTTGAGGTTTTTGCTTCTGAAAACCGACGGATCACCGCTGTGGCATAGGGGATGCGTTCGCTCCTCTCACGCAGGCCCTTGTGGTCCCCGGACATCATCTGGCCGTCATTATCATCTTCATTCCATCCTCGCCTTATACAGAGTGAATGTGTGTTTGACTGGTGTGTCTCGTCCTATAGCCTATGTTCGTGTTCGTGTTCGGGGGTTGCCCAGCATTGGACTGATCACTCATTCGGGGAGGCCTTCCATGTCCTTGTCTGGTCAAAAAAGTATGTATGTAATCCATAGCTAATCCCTTTCCCCGACAGGTCGCGACCCTGTAAGACCCGGGCGGCGTGGGTCGCTTAAATGTCCTTAAAAGGGAGAGGTGAAACTAAGGTAGAGAGAGAGAGAGAGAGAGAGAGAGAGAGAGAGAGAGAGAGAGAGCGGAAGGGATTGTATAATGATGTAAGCAATCTGCTACATTTCTAATGCTGTACGCAGAGAAACCACATCATTACGAAGCTATTATATCGGCTGTCGGTTTTGAGGTGAAGGAAATATTTCGTAGCACCTCGTGGCTTTAACAGTTTCCAAGAGAATATATCATTATGTGATTTTCGCTGTGGCAATTTTCTGTTAATTTTAAGACCTGTAGGTTGAGTGATTGAGTTAATTTTAAGAAATATCTCTAAATCCTCCATAATGTTTACTTTTACGTGTGGTTGACCGAGAGAAGCGAGTTTGTGTTTTCACTCCACCGCATCGTTCAGAATTTTGTCTGTTTGTGTGTAAATTTGTTACTTACCCAATTACGACTAAACGCGTTGTTCGATTTTCATCCATTTTGGAATGAATGTTCAGCTAATACAAATTCTTCTCGTATTTTTTATATATCAATTGAGCATAAATTCGTTATTTTCTTAAAGGAGATGGACCAAGAATGTAATTTTAACTGTAGCAATAAATATTTAAACAATGTAGTTTTAATTGTTAAATACCACATGATAATAACAACCAGAACAGCTGATTGACAAGCAATTTCAAGTGGAGGTGCGTCTGGAAAATTAAGTCGAGACTTACAAATCAGTAAAAGGAATACACCAAAAAATTTAATTTTTCATTTTTATAGCGAAAGAGTACCGGTATATAAATAATTTATATTCAGTTGTTAAAAACGTATAATACGATGCAGAACAACTAATCTAACTATCAATTTAAAATTCCTGTGCGTGTGGAAGTTATGGCTCAATTCTTCTCCATTTTTCTTAGAGGGAAATTTAAACTTCCTTAGTCTGCAAATGAAATAACTCAATTTATAACACAATTACATGAAATTTGGCTGCCATTTTAATGATGTAGACTACTAATTAAAAAATTGAACCCGATTTTTAAAATATCCACATTACTTCAGAAATACGATTTTTTAAGGTATGTGTGTACCTAGATAACTATTAAAACTAAATTGTAAATTTTTTAAGAATTCTAAAATTAGCTTATGTTTGTTGTGGGGATTTACGAATTTTTCTTGAATCCTAACTGTAAAATTCCATTCATCTTATTTCAGTTTGCACCTCTATTAGTTTTCTATTATTTTATTAAGTGGGTAAGGAACGGGTGGCCCTGAATCTGAAATTAACATAGTAATCCTTATTTACATGCAATTTCAGTAGTATCTTGCATTACTACAGTTTCTCCCAGTGATGAAAAGTCAGAAAATAGGATAGGGACAAAATAAGCTTATCGCGAATTTGATTTCAAATTCACTCATATTTCCTGGATCGGTTCTAAAAATAACTTTCGTCACACAAATTACAACTGACTGACAGTCAATGTTTGTGATGAAACTGTTGGAAAACAAGAAAAATGCATTTTAAATTATTTCCACTGTTTGTATAACGAATGTGGTAATTTGTCGTAGTACTCTGTGTAGGGTAAAAATTTGGCACAGTTCTGAACTCTGAAGAAGTAAAAAAAGAAGTGTTTGAGTTGATTTTAATGTAGCAGTGTCTATAGCATTACCGTCAACTTGGGGTGTGATACCGTGAGCGACTCACGTAGCGACTCACGCAAGGGAATAAGATGGTAGAATACACTTCAGTGATGAATGGCAGAAATTTGTTATCCTGAATTTACGTTATTCATGACCAAAGTTTGGGAAGTAGCCGCTTTAATCAATGTTGAAATACGCTGGGCTTTATGAGAAAGACGTAAATCGACTGTGTTCTATGCCTCCATATACTTAGTACGTTTACATGCAGGATTCTGGTCAATCTGAGTCCGATCCCCGTATTGAGATCGCCATGTAGACGCGTACTCAGTCCGGAATGAATTTTTGATCCGATCCTCTGCAATTCGATAGAATTCAATTCCATGTAAACGCTAGGGAACTCAAACCTGGTGCGCGCGCATACACTCTCACGGCATTCGTCATTTGTTCGTTTAGCTGATCGTCAGTTTAATAAAAAATACTCACACTATAATATTAATAATTTTATGTTACTCTTTTATGCCATGATTTTTTTAAGGTGACTAGAAATTATTAATAGAACCCACACTTTTTAATATTTTTAATCATGGAATAAACACTGCAATTGTTTACACGGGTTAGCCACACAAATAGCCATACATAAACAAGTTAGCCAATAGTGCAACAAATCTCAGTACACTCCAAGAACTTTCCATGTAAACGGGGAACGTATTGAGTTGGGATCGGATTCACATAGATTTCAATCCCGCATGTAAACGTGGTAATTATATCCATGAAAGAATAAAACTAGAATTATTCTATTCAGGCTTTCAGTGAAGTAATTTTGAGATCGCTTACAGAGCACCTCATATCATCTATGGTCATGTAAAGAGAGGTCCTGATTTCATATTTAATTCACGAGAAAAGTTACCGAAATTAGTATGTAGAAGAGTTAACCCTCTATATAATGCCCCTCTTTACAGTGCCACCCTCGCACTGTGCCAATAAATGCAAGTGAACGGATCTTCTCCCGTATAAAATACATGGGAAAACCCGTTACTGTGCCAAATCATTCAGTGCCAGAGAATGTAAGACAATATTTTTACAAAATATAGCTTTCAGTGATTTTTTTCAGTTACAGCATTCTTTTAGAACTGAGCTCAATGTTAAGAAGATTATGTAAGAAACGTAATATGTACTGTATTTCAAAGAAGTGAGTGTTCCCCTGCCACTAACTCTAAATGTAGTGCAGTGGAACGAGGAAGCTATGGTAAGAAGTCTGACAGAGAGCTAGCGTGAGGGTGGAGCAGGTAGAAAGAGCCCTTCATACAATGAGACATTCCAAACTTTCACTTCACTCCAGTGTCCATTCGCACCGTCCATTCAGCTGTTAAACAGTACACTACAGTTACTCAGTAATAGTTAATCACTTACGTGGATCCACATGATTTTCAACCCCTTTGTGTACTGTAGCACTGTACATATACTGTAATAATTTAAGTTACTGTACATTACTTTATTTTATGCTAAAGTTCTCTTATTTGCCTTTTATTTAATTTTTCTTTCACAATACAGTACAGTAAATTAATACAGCACTGCATAGTGCCATTTTTATTTTAAAAATTAAATTTCGTTTCAGTGACACCCTCGCTTTGTGCCACTAGATGTTAGAGAACGTATGGTGGCATTATATCAAGAGTTGACTGTATTTTTTTAAACATGGGGGTGGGTTGTGCAGTTAGAATATGTTCTTTATTTATTCATTTAATTTTGCATATACGTAAGGGATATATGATGTAGTGTGTTATAATTAGTTAAAGAACAAATAGAGGAGGAAGTTATTCTGAACTTACTCACCAATGGCTGTAATACTATTTCGTATCTAAAAATAATGGCGACTAAAATTCTTGGTTAGGCTACTGCCTTAAGACTTGAAATTTCGTGGCATTGAGTAAATCACGTTTATAGTTTAGGGACCTTTTTACAGGAAAGTATTAACTTGGGACAAATATGTTACTGGAAAGTTTTGTCTGTCTGTCTCTCTCTCTCTCTCTCGTTCTCTCGTTCTCTCTTCTCTCGTTCTCTCTCTCTCTCTCTCTCTCTCTAATCCAATGCCCCCATGTTGGGGCGAAGGGCCTCCAAGTGGAGGTTTCTGTTTACCGATGTGAATTTTGTTACGCTTATTTTCCTAGAGAGGGCAGAGGGACATGTGGTAAGCCCATCGCCCCTTAACCCCCCTCCGGAAACTAAGGTATTACTTGCACGTGAAAGGGCCGAGAATTTTTTTCCAGAGGCTCTAATTTAGGCTTTTAGTTCTTTTACGTGCCGTAAATCTACGACACGGGCCCCCCAGCTTAAAGTCCCTCCCGGAGGACTCTGTGCCCCATCGACTACGGCCGGGTTTGATCCCGCGACTTTCGGATCTAGAGGCTTTCACGCTACCTCTAGACCACCGCGGCCGACTTGTTTGCTTCTACCGAATGAATAAACTTTTAAATTCTGCAAAGATACATCCTTTCCGCTCTGTATACAGAGAGATGGAGAGAGAAATAGGCATGGGGGAAGAGTGAGTTTGTTCACAAGTATACTAACATAAAAGCATTTAAAATCCATCGTAAACCCTTGGAACTTATATCGGTGCTCTCTAGAAACTTGCACATAGCGAGAGAATGCTGCGCTAGTGTGCTGTCCCATCCCGGTCCCAAGTATTCATGCTCTAATTGCTACAAATAATATCCTAGACGTACTTACTTTTCATAATTTGACTGCGGCTCAGGATTAATAAGTTGAAAATCCGCTGGTGCTTTAACTCTGTGCTTTGGTTGCCAATTTCACGGATGGTTTGTTATTTTCACTGAGGTTGCAGTCCGTATAATCTAATTAAGGCATTTATATAATCGTAATTGAGTAAACCGAAGGCAGAGATTGAATGTCTCCCTCTTACATTTTCCTGTAATGTGGTAGAGAGATTTTCGGACTCTAATAACGTTTTCGAGAAAGGCTGGTGGACTTCTAATTTGCTATTCACGCAATAGGACTACGAAATAATTAAATTATCATGCATAACTTACATTATATATAGACTATATAATACATTTTTATATCATATATTGTATTTTGTACTTGGTTTCAAACATTGTTTTAGAAAATTACATTTGCATTAATCTTAGATATTGTTGATAAATTCGAGAGCAAGGGACCTCGTATTATATATATATATATATATATATTCTTACGTAGTATGAATTATATATATTCTTACGTATATATATATATATACACATAGGCTAGTAACCGCTGAGCGAGACCGCCGGCGAGGTCTTGTGGTTAGCGTCGCTGACTACTGATCAGTCGGCCCGGGTTCGATCCCCGGTACCTCCTCATATTTTTCTGAGTTAGGGAGGTCTGGCAGGGGTGCACTCAGCCTCGTGATTCAAATTGAGGAGCTACTTGATAGAGAAGGAGCGGCTCCGGTCATGAAAACCACCATTAACAGCCGTGGGTGATGGCATGCTGACCACATGCCTCCCAATCCTGCCATCTCCCTGAGGTAGATGACGCAGCGGTCGGGTAGTAGGCCAAGTCCCTCCAGGGGCGTAGCACCACGGAGTTAGTTAGTTAGACCATTTAGCGATTAAAGTATTCTTACTAAATACTAATTCCTCTCCCAGCCATGACAATTTGATTTCCAGTGCCACATGGATTCTGATCCAGATTCCGGTAAAAGCTAGGAAGGATACTGTTTTACTCCTATATTCTGCCTTAAAAACTGTCATATTAGCCTACGGAATATAGTGTTATTGTTATACGAGTTTTATAATGCTTCACCACAGACAAAATTGTGCATGAATTAAAAACTTCTCAGTTTTTTAACTATATCCCATTTTCACCAGATAGACCATTTAGTTCGTCATAATTTATTCCTTTGTTTACTTTTCCTCTTGGGGAGAGTCGAAATAGTGAAGATTTACGTTATATTCACATAGCCTAAACAGCAACTTAAAAATGCATGAAAATCAATTTACCATTATCAACTGCAGCAAATGCTAAAGGCATTTTAACACGGTTCCTTTGATTTCTGCAGAGCTGTTTGTTCAAATTGACGATAACTACTCCTGTCTTTAGCTTATAAATTATTCATCACATTTCCTTTCAATGTTAACGTATGATAGAGAAAAAATCCTTCCAGATCCAGAAACGAGAGTTACTACAGAAACCATGACTTAATATTTTCCATAGAAGAAATAACGAGCTTCCAAAATGATGGGTTCGTAAAATAACTACAGAAAAGTTACAGCTATAATAAATAGTACATTCTATTATAATCGGTATCCTTTTCACATGCACAAAAAGTAAGACATACTCACAGTGGAAGCTGGCAGGTATAGACTATTCACAATATGAATGCATCACCATTTCCTGTTATTATCTTCGGTATGCATTATAACCGTAACAGGAATGCAAGAAAATCAATTCAACAAAGTCGATAATATAATCTTAACATAAGTTCTTCTAACCTTCTGCTTTAATAAACATCACATAGGCCTGCATAAAGAAATAATTTAACATATAAATAATAATTTCTACCAGTGTATGTTGTTATGGAGAAAAAGAGCCTTCAGAGTAGCGTAGTCAGCCATCCTCTGCCATTACCGACCGTGCCTCTCCGAGCCGCGGGGAACAAAAGAGAAACGATCGGTGCAAGGGTAAAATTTCCTGTCGCAGAAAAGATTCAATGTGAGACATAATAAACCCCGCGCTATTCAGTATATAGCTCCTAAACTAATACGAATGTTCCGAACCTAACATAACCTGTCACTGACCTAGAATTTGGCTGTCACTACTTCTAGAAGCCTTATTTACCCTTCCACGCCTTTCGTAAAACATCTTTACATGGCACGAACCCCGCGCTATGCAGAATACTGCTGCTAAACTAACACGACTGTTCCTAACCTAACATAACCTGTCACGGACCTAGAATTCTTAATGCAGAAGCTTTTTTACCCTTTCACATCTTTCATAAAACATCGCTACAACAGTCGTTTATCTGCCGAATTCAATCGGCATGTAATCATGTTCGTAATGTTGGCGACATTTTAGAATTTGTCCCACTCGGTACGGCCCGGTTGTGACGGCGGTCACCTTATTCTAAAGTTCAGTGGCGGCTACTCAGGGGAAGTAGGTGAAGTAGCACTTCACCAGTATTTTTCCTTTACAATACGTATTTTTAAAGTTTATTTCCCATATCACGAATGTTGGTTTTTACTATAAATGCATTTATGTAATTTGTATTGCCCGCCACGAGTGGTGTCAAAGGAGGAGGCGCCAATGAGCTCCCGAGTTTTGCAAGCAAGAAGCAGAACAAGTTATTTACTAGCCTTGATTCACTTCCCCTGTTGCATGGGTAGTCTGGTCCACTCAAAATGATGTGGGCTCATGGTGCAAGCAGCATTTTTCTCGCTTATCCCACATCCATGCTGAGGGGATCAGACTACCCACGAAGGTGTCCAACTCCTTGTTGAGACCTTTGCGTGGTCGTCTTTCGGCTTCATGATGGCGCGTGGTAAGCTGCTACGACTGTAAACGACAGTGTTTGGCGGGTTTCATACCTACTCCTCTGCTAACAGCTTCATTAATTACAAAGCACCATTCACTTCCTCTACCCGTACCAAAGGTAATAAATGTTCGAAATCAATGTTTTTAACGTAAATACCTGTTTTGAATTCTCCTCTGTCCAATAATATTTTCAGGAACGTGTCTGTGTGGCTTGAGAACTAAACATCCTGTATAAATAAAACTTATTTGGTTTAGATATCTTCTGGGGAGATTGACGACTTTTTCTTACTTTTATACGGTACCCTTATACTTTGAAGGGTTGTTATAAGCCGGCTATCGTTTGTACAAACTCTGGTTTTTAGGTCTTACATCTTGGGGCGAGGCTAGAACAGACTTTGATTCTTCACGATTTTATAAAAAAAACTCTAACAATTTTGTTTAAATTTTCCACACGATTTGCATAGACGCTAAAGAGCTAGAATTTTTATTTTTAAAAATTTTCAATTAATTATTTAAAACGTGTTTATAAACAACCATATACTTCATTGAAATATGAATGGTAGAGGAGCTTGGATTATTCCTCATAAAATCATAGGCGTTCGATTCTATTAGCACAAAAGTGAGGCATAGGGATGAGACTAGAAGTTAATTTATTTAATGTGTATCACCATATACCAAGACTACTGTGTACTGTGATGAAAGCCCACTGTCACGTGTCAAAACTAGAGGTGTACATATTCTGATTTTAGCTTGCCTGCCCCTTTGAAATTCTGCAACCAGTCACAGCTTTTAACTTGCTTGACTTGAAAGCAAGCCAGATTACAACGATGATAAGAAATACTGACGCTATGAGTCACAAGCTCTTTATAACTTGGTGGGTTGCACAGGACCTAAGGAAACTGCAAGGCCTGGCGGAAAGAATATGAAACTGGGTATAGCAGTGCACTGGTAAGTCGTACAGTTACATAGTTTTAGGAACTTCAGATGTGTTTAGAGAATTTTACCCTGAAGGAAGCCGAGGAGAAACTAAAATGTGGACAGTTTGAATTATCAATGAACAAAGGTAGTACTAGTCCGGCATGGGAAAAATTTTCAAACATTTTCGAGAAAACATCATAAAATCATTAATAACAATAACAAAAATCCCTTTAGGCAAGCCTAGAAGCTGAGGTAGATTTCGAAGTGCTTTTGTTTTAATTTACTGTCGCTGCGTAGCATTCTTCTTCTATAGCCTTGGCATGACAAACCCGCAATAATAACTGCAAAAAAGAGGAAAGAGAACTTTTTCAAACATTCAAATCTCGCCTTATATGAGTACTCTACAAATCATTAACTAGTTTATTGAGAGTACTCATCAAGAGCTTTTCAACGATACCCCACAAGACGTAGTTTCGAAAATTTCGAATTTCTATCCCCATACCCCCACCCCCACTCGTACTCCCAAAACCCCCGAATCGTTGGTGTCACTGTGAACTCCATAAGGATACTCTAATTTATTCAATCAAAGTTTCCCTCTATACTAAATAGGGGCCGAGATATAAATGTTTTAAAATTTCAACCCCCTCCCCCGACCACCCTCTTGCGCCAATTTTGCTCATTAACGAACTTGTCTGAACTATTGGGCCTAGAAATAACATAATAAAATTTGATTCAAATATCTTGAAAATTACGGCCGCTAGCGTGTAAAGATATATTAATATGTATATATATATAAATATATACATATACATATACTGTATATAAATATAAATATCACAATTTTTTTAACAGGCGGTGGTTTCGTACTTAGGGAGGCATGAAACGTAGAGACATGAACGAATTTTTTGAAAGTCATTAGGTAGATTTTTCTTCGAAATCTACCTAATAATAAAAATAATAATAATTGTGCTAAGACGCTAAACCGATTTTTAATACTTTATCCACCTTTTATTTATCTGCATGGTGAATTTCTTCTACCAGCATGTAGAAAAGCAAGAAAGTATTACCTACACTTAGCAACTACAGTTGTTTAGCTGATAGGAATGTCGCAAGCTTATTCTGGCTTGCCTAGGCTGGGTTTGACCTGACCCATTAAGCTTCAAGAAACCTGCCTGCTTCCTAGCTATGACGCTGGCAACTTGCTTGCATGGCGTTCAAGCGGGTATGGGCAAGCTAAAATCGAGATTTGTACACATCTAGTCACAACACTGAACCATCTTCGGAGATCGTCACCGATAGGACGCCATAGGACGACAACGTTGAATCACGACGTTTCATTCCTACAATGCATATTTTTCCATAGGCAATCATACGACATGTGACATATTAATCACTGCATATTAATGCCTTGAAGTATCCAGTAACGAGCTGAAGTTTATCAGATAAAATTGCATCTTTCCGAGACTTGCAAGCATATTAACTTATAAGATAAACAGTCATTAGTCGATATCCGAGGCATTGCTAAAGATTATTAGTCAATTTCAAGTTCGCATCGCATGAATGGAATATACTGAATAATCTGATTAGGAGATTATTAATTACGATAAACATCGATAGATTCGCGGCGGAAAAGCAGGATCGAATTTATCTCATGAAACTCATAATCCCGATTGGGATTTATTAAGAGTATTCCATGAATAAAATGTATCAGATTTTATGAATAATAACTATATTCTTACCCGCATTGTTTAAAATCAAATCATCATTGTGCCAGCTGTCAGATCATGACGTAGGCCTACTAAATGAAGGATCAAAAATGTTGCCAGATAAGTATCTTGTTTAGCGGATATTTCAATTCAGAAAGCACCTCTACTGCAGCTAGAAGAAAAGCAGCCATTCTATGATGATATCACCGACAAGTTTGCAGCCTTAAAGGACTATCGAAGGATTGATTTGCTATACAAGACATAGGTGAGTTCGGTTATTAACATAAGCATGTGGCATTTTTTCCTCTTCACCTAATTTTCCGGCCACGAGCCGCCACTGCTAAAGTTTAGCGGAAAAAGAACACCTAGGCGTAGCATTTTTCATAACTGTGCAAATATAATGGAAACACACAAAAATGGACTACGTTTATTACGTAGGACGTGTTATTCTAATATCATACTAAAATGAATTCATTTCATGTTGTCAAAATCCGTTGGTTTCAAGAAAATAACCGAAAGGAAGCTTCGATTTGACCAACGTCATGAGCTGCCATCTCTCGTAGAAGACAAGAATTACGACTAGCCAACTGTTGCGAAGGTCATGGCGAGCTCATTGCCGTTTGTTTGAGTGAATTTAAAATCTAGAAATTTAAACATTCAGATTAATTGAGATCGAACAAAAACAGTCATATGCAACTTGCCTGTAACGGTAATTAAGATACTCGTATGAAAATTGTGAACTCACGTTACTCGTTTCATAAACATGCTCTTATCTTAATAAATGCCATTATTTGCACGTTGCATATTCTATGATTACTGTCAAAATGCCATCCTTCATTAAAATATGCTTACATCGTCAGTTCCATTCCTCCAGTGATAAATTCTACATAGACATAGGCATACTAGTTTCATTACCCCAGAAAAAAACCACACACACAAAGAAAAAAGAATCATAATAAGAATTATTAAAAAAAACTAAGGAACCAAGGATTTCAGATGACGTAATAGAAAAAAACACAAGATATAATCCACATTACTCATTTTCTAATTAACCATAAAATGAATGAAACTAATGTTTTATGATCATCTCAATGTAAACTAATATATTTTGTTTCTCAATTTATTTTATAGAATAGAGAAAATCTTCACATTATTTTAATTTGAGCCGGTCAGTGGCCTATTTTGCGAAAACATTCTCCTTAATTTTTTCTGTTTATCTTGCTGTCTGTTTTTCTACTCTCGTACTAATGCAAACACCTATAACCTCGAAGGGACTCGAATTCGCAGTCCGCCACACCACTGCTCGGAGGAAGCATGCTTTAAACTACAGCTGCAAAGGAGACTGGACGCTTAAAAGTGATTGAAGGGAAGCCGTGTACTTCAAACCATCGTAGGCTACATTTTCAAGAGAATGAGACATAATTATATGAATATATTCGTCATTGTTTGTAATGTATTGTATCACTAGACTGCTATCAATAGGTAATGGCATATGAATAATAGTGATGGGAAGTAATTGAGTAAAAATAATCGGGTTACAGTAACAATTCCTCTTTTGGTCCCATTTGCTTGTAATCATTACTTAAAAAAAATGTAATCTCTACTTGTAATTTACTTCTGAAAATAAAATTGTAATTGATACAATTTAGTATTCGTTAGTGTTAGTATCATTCTCGTTTGCTATATCGTCATCACTACTGTTTTTGCAACCAATATCCAAATTAGAGTTAAAATTAACAAAAAGTTACTCAATGTTTCCGAAAATATTCTCATTGATGCGTTCTTTTGTTTGTTCACTAATAATTCGGGCTTGTGTTTAAAACAAACCAAAAACAAGGAATTTTTAGGTACTGCCATTTTGTAAAATAATTGTAACTGTAATTGTAATTTTACTGATTACTTTTTGAAAAATTAGTTTGTAATTGTAATTAAGTAAAATGTCTCTCAGGTAATTTACTTTTTTACTTTTCCCATCACTGAATAATAGCCAGTCAGAGGAGCGAGCAGTGTTACACCGCTTATTATTTTACAGTTTGAGATTACGAGTCGTCATGGACTGAATTTTTCCATAACTCCACCTGTATTTGCCTTTAACTATTGCGAGCAGTTAAAACACATGATATAGACCGCTGAGTTCGTCCAATAAAATAAAAATGGACTTGATACCAGCAACTCAACAATATTTTAATAATTTAATATTAAAGTTGAAGAATGTGCTGTATCCATATCAACCTCCATTTATAAAATTAAGTACAGCACAATTTGGATTCCGCACGCAAAGAAAGTTTATATTGGTACACTTGCGGTTCCTCTATTTTCAAACACCCTGTTCAAGCGGTTGGCATGGCTTATGTGATGTAACCGTTTCCTCCCCCTGAGCTAAACCAGCTTGAGCAAGTACGGCAGGTTATTGCGATCTTAGCATATCGACATCCGGCAATCAACAAAGCGCTATTCAGATTCATCACCAGAACTAAAATGAAAATATAAAGCACATGATCTTTTATTATTGGCAGACTAATATACGGATATCCTTAGTCTCTGGTGGAGTGCCATGGGTCTCTAATCTCACAGAGGCCGGGACGTAGTAGCCTTCCTTTGGGAGAAGGCAGGAACGTCATATAAATAACGACGAAGAGAAGAAGAAGAAGAAGAAGAAGAAGAAGAAGAAGAAGAAGAAGAAGAAGAAGAAGAAGAAGAAGAAGAAGAAGAAGAAGAAGAAGAAGAAGAAGAAGAAGAAGAAGAAGAAGAAGAAGAAGAAGAAGAAGAAGAAGAAGAAGAAGAAGAAGAAGAAGAAGAAGAAGAAGAAGAAGAAGAAGAAGAAGAAGAAGAAGAAGAAGAAGAAGAAGAAGAAGAAGAAGAAGAAGAAGAAGAAGAAGAAGAAGAAGAAGAAGAAGAAGAAGAAGAAGAAGAAGAAGAAGAAGAAGAAGAAGAAGAAGGAGGAGGAGGAGGAGGTTATTGCGAGCTGTTGTCATTAGGCAGTCGTCTTTCAGTCTGAATGGTGTTTGGCTGAATATATATTTGACGGAGGAGTCTAGGTGTATAGTATTTTCTGCATACTTCTGTATCCTGGGTGAGTACTTGAATTTTGCTTCTTAGTAATTGTAAATTAATTCCATTTTGCTATGATACTACGCATTGAGGCGTAACTTTCTTTTCAAGAACTCACCTAGCGTGCCGTTGTTTTAAATAAATATATTTTTGGCATTCTTTCACCATGTAAGTTCAAAATTCATATATTATACCTAGGCTTCTCTGGCCCATGGTGTGTTTCTGTGAGTGAATGCGACGTATGTTTGAATTTTAGACTGCCACGTAATAATAATAACATTTACCGAACTACTGACCAGCAAACTTGTTAATTACTATACGTAATATATAATATCCTTACAAATGCTCAGATGTGTAAAGTATATATTTAATACTAACTTCTGATAGTTGAGCATTATCGTATTGTAATAATAAAATACGTAATATTTATGGTCAGTAGGCCTACTATGAATTCATGTTCCAAAGTCAGGAAAATTATACCATATCCCTCATATGACGGTAGAAGCATAAGCCATAGTAATTGCTGCGACAGTGTAATGATTGTAAATGCACCATATTGAGCCTTTCTTCCAATACGTAACTTATTCATTATTAGGCCCTGGAAGTTTGCTAACTTCAGTACGTAATACTTAACCTTTGAGCAGGCTTTTCTGGCTAACAAACAGATCTTATATTTGTATATGTGCAAGTTATTGTTAAGAGATATGTATGTCTTGTTCATGATGTTGTTAAATAAAATTGTTTTTAGAATTTACTTCTACATAATTATACACGCTCTGGTCTCCTGTCTCCTAGAAGTTACTTTGGCATATGTCGAAGGACAGAGCTAGACCAGTAATGGTACAGAACGAGCAGTAACGCTAGTTTTTCCGCATAACGTGTTGAAGCAACATCATATTGGTTTCTAGTTTTTTCCGTCACAGTATTAATATTCCAAGGAATGTTTTTTCTTCGCCATGCAAATATTTCTATCGCTGCAATTACCATGCTTGTATAAATTTTTTGATTGCGTATTTCTGTACGTTTATCTATTTATAGTGCACTGCTTGTGTATATTGCCTATCCTTACGTCATAATTTCTTACTGCAGTGCGTTCAGCATTTTTGTTATTTTATATGACTATATTACTGCTGATTTTCATTCAACTAGAATTCCTTCTGTCTTTCTAATATTTCCCAATTATTATATTGAGATTTTTCACTTTTGGATTTGGATATTGAAGTCTTACTTCGTCAGCCGTTTTTTTTTCTACATTTTCCCTGTGATAAGTTTGGGGGATGGAGATTCTACTTCCTTGGCAGTTTATTTACGTATTTCGAGAGGAAACATTTTTTATATATGTGTTCCATCTTGTATTGCTCTTATTTATATATGCTTATTTTTTCTATTCTATGCATGATGCCTCGAGCGAAAGTTTCTTTTGATCTACTCCGAAGGGAGGAGTTGATTTACGAAGCCAGTATTCGAGGACTTACTGGACTTGGGGATATGAGTATTGACGTCATTCTAACCAAACTTCGGGAAGTTGTTCAGCTTGACCATCCCGAATCTACACTTCAGATTCCTGAAACTGATGCGCAGTCTGTCTCTGCTCTCATAGCTCCAGTTATTACTCAATTTGAAGACGGACTTCTGGAAATTCAGGATAACTATACTGAGAAAAGGTACAACAGATTTTTGTCTAGACTTAACCACTATTATAACCGCCTTCTAGATATTAAAAATTCTTCAAAGGATTTTTCCTTGTTGGAATTAGTTGAGAAGTATTTAAACAAAGTCAGTATTATTATGCAAACATTATCTGAAATTAAATCTAAAGTATCTATTACTTTAACACACCCAGTAGTTCAGAGGTCACTCATTGATTTAAATCAAGAAAATTTGCATAAACCTTCTACTTTACATAAGCCTTCTGCTTCTGATCAAATACCTGTAAGTGACCCAGCAGTTACCCTTACTGATAGTGTAAATCAATTGTTTACTCTTAACAAGAGAGATTACAAACTGCTTCACAGTTACCTTGTACTTCTATAGCTAATTTTACTCCTGGTAACTTGACAGTAGATAGTGCCAACGTTAATCCATCTCTCTTACAGCAAAATTATCCGTCTCAACCATTATTTACTTTAACTAATAATCCACTTAGTCATGTTCAGGTTAATTCTAATTTTGCCAAACTACCTAACCCGATTGTTACACTGTTAAAAGAGAGAGATGTCCTACACGTAAACAACCCAGAAAATGTGTTAGATTTTTTGAAGTTCTTGAGTTATGTAACGGATCATAGAACTTTACTTAATATGTCTGACCCCAGTTTATTACATGCTATTCTGCCTTACACTTCAGGTCTACTAACCCAACTTACTCTTCAAGCTATACAACAAAGTATGTCTATATTGGATTTTCATGCTTTTATTTTGAGAACTTGTATTCCCCAAAGGTTATTGGGAGTTCTAGAGCACAGGTATTTTTACCGTATTCAAAAACCCCAGGAAACTTTTACAGAATTTATTCACGATATTAAATTATACTCAAAACTCTTGAGTGCAAGATGCAAACCGCTCTTTGAAAAATTAAAAGTCCTCACTCTCACAGGGGAGTATATATACTCTGTTATGTGTTATATGGTAGATAATATTGAGAGATTCCAAACTAATAGCAGTGTTCATGAACATATTACTAGAAACAGGAATGATTTACATAGACCGGTTAATGCATTAAAACTTTTTCAGAATGGCGCTTATTACTCCGCAATACAGATATACAATAAGCTTCCAAACAACATTAAATTATTATGTATTTAAAAAAAAAAAAATAATTCAAAGGATCTATCAAGAAATTTTTAATTACTCACACCTTCTACAATATGGATGAGTATTTCCAGTTTGAATAAGTTTATAGTGTAGTATATTATATATCATTATTTATTACTTGCTTGTATATTGTAATCTGACGTGTTCTATATCCTTGAGTCCCACTCAACACAGGATCTACAGAACGAGATAACTACATCTACATCTACACATTACCTCACTCGGAGGAGTACATTGTCCGTACCATAGGCCTAAGTTCTCATCACACGGAAGTACGTTCATTATTTTTAGGGACATACCCACCCACTACATTTCAACAATTGGAACAAATTAGTGTGGGACTTAATGATATTCTGTTAGCTCATGCTCAGCTTACATCAGTCCAAAATAATTCTCAGTTTACAGTTACACCTGGTCTTTCTGATGTATCAAACTCAATGTCCGACCTGCCCTCAAATGTAATTTTTGCAATAAATTAGGACATGTCGAAAATAACTGTTTCCGAAAACTTAGACAAAACACTCAGATGACCCACATTTCTTCTCAGCCTTCTGCTCCATCGAATGTTAGCACGATTTACAGACCAGTTTGTTATTTTTGTAATAAAATTGGGCATTTGGAAAGAAATTGCAATCGTAAATCATCCCAGGCTGTTAAAAACAAATCTTTTTCAAAGAATTGTGCCAAGTGCCTGGCACATTAGTATGTTTTTATATTAATATTCCTTTTTATTCAGGTACTTACGTTCTGTTTTCGTTCGGGTCTTTCCATCTTGTTTACGTCTTGTTTGTTTACGTCTTTCGTTGCTCACTTGTTCTATCTCATCTCTGCTTACATGAGTATTGTTTTCCGGGCGCGTTCTAATGTTTAGTTTTGCTGTTTCTCTTCCTACTCGCGTGCGCTTCTGCGGACCCTCAGTCTGCAGCTAGAAGTGCTACGGTGAACATCTTCCCTAGATTTCTCAGGCCGAACCTCTGTCCAGGTCCTGTCTGCTTCTTAATTCAGGTATGCCTTTTCTTTAGATTCTGCCATAAGCACTTATTTTCCTGGCGAGTAGTTTAGTTCATTTAAAATCTGTTTTTTATTTTAGTTTGTTAATTCTCGCTCGCCAGGATTTTTCTTTCGTTTCGAACATGCTATCGTTTTGTTCGTTTGAGTTATATATATAATTATAGAGATGGAACGACCCGACAACGCCCCTTTTTCAGCAACAGTTAATACTATTTAGCAAACATTGAATACAAAGTTCACTATTCTATCCATAATATTCAGTCTTATGTAAACCTGCATATAGAAATAAAATATCTACATCTACAGATTGTTATTTTGTATTTTCTTGCTTGAATCATACATATTCTTCTGGGTAATTATGGGTAACCTAAATCCCGGCACAGAATGTTCCTAGAAAATGACTAGAACAACATAAATCAGATAACACTCCCAGTATTTGTGCTGTTCCCGGCGTGCAGTTGCCTTCTGTAGACTTAATTATTGAGCAATGTCATACTTCAGCACTTGCAGGATCCTTCTTGCGTTAAGCGCGCTCATGCGTCTCGGTTAAAATTGTATTCTGATAACAATTAGTATTGTTTTCTTCTCCTGTTGAACATATGTCACGTAATTTATTATTGTTATTACGATTTGGATAAATTTGGGTACATGTATTAAATTAATATGTTATCTGGCCAGACGTATTATATTTCAGAATTCACTATGACTTAACTAATGTATGCATACTAATTTCATAGCTATGATATTTTGTGGAGGCGTCCTAGGCACCACTCCCATACTGTATACATTTATTCCCATATATGACTTTTTCAAGATTGTCTACTCAGTCTCCTTAATTAATATTCTATGACATGACATAGGAAATGAGAAATGACTATTATAAATTCTCTTCATATCTATGGCTGTTACTTTTTCACGGTGCATTTTTATGCTAATTTTGGGTAGATTATGTATAAATCTGCCTACGAGCAATAAGTAAAAATTGTTCTTATAATTGTTTCATGTTATTCAATTTTCAAATATGGCTAACATGAATTCATAGTGTCTTTGGTATATAAAATAAATTTGAACAGCTCAGTATTATTGAGTAATGATTGATTTGTAAAATGTGCATATAAATGTGCACATAAATGTGCACAGAATAATTGTAGCATACCATATGTGCTATATTGATGTCTCCTGAAGTTAATCTTAATATAAAATTTTTAATCCAAATATTATTACTAAAATGGTGCATTACTCTCATTGTTCTGAATTTGTGGTTCATTAGAACTTGTTGTATAGATGTTGTACAGTTTTAATGCTATTGTATATTATTTAATAATTTATTTGAATTAAATGTTACAAAATTACTCCCTCCACTTGGTATTTCGTTGGAGGATTATTGCTGGTACCATGAACTCTCTTTGCTGTTCGGTTTCCTTTTGGATTTCAGTGCCTGTACTGCCACGAAACAAAAGAAGACGACTGCGAGCCTTGAAAACAAAACAAGAATGAATCTTTGAGCCTCACACCTGAAGATTGCTTCATGAATCTGGAGTGGTTGGCGCCGTGCATGGAGGAAGGATCCCCTCCGTCTTGTCTTGACCATGTTTTGGTCCGGCACGTGTCGTTCATCGTACTTCAGATATATTTGCTACAAAGTGCTGCTACTTCAAATACTGATTGACTACTATCGAACTGTATAATACAGCCGTTCATTCTTGTGTGTTTATTGGAGGATGAATATGGACCCTCTGATTGTTAAAAGCCACAAAATATATGTCTTCGAATTATACTTCAATTGCATTGTTATATTTCTAAATAACTTGTACCATGCAAGAAAATGAACTTTATCAAAAAGCAAAATTTTGTAAATTGAACTAAGTTGGGTGTGATGGACTCACTTCAAGAGATTCCATTGACTCCTCTGTCGCAGCTTTTGGGGGTGGAGTTCTGTACTGTATCCATATCAACCTCCATTTATAAAATTAAGTACAGCACAATTTGTATTCCGCACGCAAAGAAAGTTTATATTGGTACACTTGCGGTTCCTCTATTTTCAAACACATTGTTCCAGCGGTTGGTATGGCTTATGTGATGTAACCGTTTCCTCCCCCTGAGCTAACCAGCTTGAGCAAGTACGGCAGGTTATTGCGAGCTGTTGTCATTAGGCAGTCGTCTTTCAGTCTGAATGGTGTTTGGCTGAATATATATTGGACGGAGGAGTCTAGGTGTATAGTATTTTCTGCATACTTCTGTATCCTGGGTGAGTACTTGAATTTTGCTTCTTAGTAATTGTAAATTAATTCCATTTTGCTATGATACTACGCATTGAGGCGTAACTTTCTTTTCAAGTACTCACCTAGCGTGCCGTTGTTTTAAATAAATATATTTTTGGCATTCCTTCACCATGTAAGTTCAAAATTCATATATTATACCTAGGCTTCTCTGGCCCATGGTGTGTTTCTGTGAGTGAATGCTACGTATGTTTGAATTTTAGACTGCCATGTAATAATAATACAATTTACCGAACTACTGACCAGCAAACTTGTTAATTACTGTACGTAATATATAATATCCTTACAAATGTTCTGATGTGTAAAGTATATATTTAATACTAACTTCTGATAGTTGAGCATTATCGTATTGTAATAATAAAATACGTAATATTTATGGTCAGTAGGCCTACTATGAATTCATGTTCCAAAGTCAGGAAAATTATACCATATCCCTCATATGACGATAGAAGCATAAGCCATAGTAATTGCTGCGACACTGTAATGATTGTAAATGCACCATATTGAGCCTTTCTTCCAATACGTAACTTATTCATTATTAGAAGTTTGCTAACTTAAGTACGTAATACTTAACCTTTGAGCAGGCTTTTCTGGCTAACAAATAGATCTTATATTTGTATATGTGCAAGTTATTGTTAAGAGATATGTATGTCTTGTTCATGATTTTGTTAAATAAAATTGTTTTTAGAATTTACTTCTACATAATTATACACGCTCTGGTCTCCTGTCTCCTAGAAGTTACTTTGGCATATGTCGAAGGACAGAGCTAGAGCAAGAAGTTAAAGAAGATTTTAAATGACTCAATATCAATATGGAGGATATTGCAAACAGGGAAATGTTTAGGAAAGCAATATTTGATGGCGAATTTCCAGAGAAACCCAAGAAGATAACGGGAAGTAAATGGACGGAAAAAAGGAAACAGCAACATCGCGAAAGAATGAAGTTTTGGGAAGACAAGAAGAAGACTACTGTTTCCCGTGGTCCTAAGCTGGCCTAATAAAAAGGAAAAGAGAAATAATATTAAAATATTGTTGAGTTGCTGGTATCTAGTCCATTTTTTATTTTATTGCGAGCAGTGTAGCAAAAGTGATAGACTCAAATTAACATTTACAGATAAATCATTAATCGTCACTAAAGAATACACGTTAGGTCGTAAAACATACCCTTCATGGACTCAAAAATTTCAACAGTTCCAATAGCAGATTAGCCTTCTTTCCAGCAAACGCATTAAGTAAGCTTTCACAAATAACATCTTATTACATTTAATTCTATACCAGAAATACCACAACAGTGTAATAAATTAAAGTTGAAATCATGACGCATGTAATTACTAGAACTTGGATGCAATGAACAGAATTAACGATGCAAAGGAGTTAATAACTCTGTTGTAGGGAAGAACTTGTCGTGACTAGTACTTCCAATCATCACGCGACTTCCGCAACGTAATGCAAGAAGCTGCCGTGTCAATGCTTTCAGTTATACAATAATTCTGCTGTCTGAATCGTCATTAAAATTTCCTCACTTTATCCCTGATTAATAAGGAAACTGAATGGAAAGTTTCCCAGCCTGTCCTAGGAGGAGAGGAATCCTTTTCTTAACAGTCTAACCGTAACAGTGAACTTAACACTGCTTCCAGCATTTCTGCACGAAAATTTTCGCTCCTAAATTGAACAGGAATGCCAAAATATTTAAATAAATAATTTTAAGTGCCCTATAATTAATTTCAGACTGAAGTATCACAGTACGTTAATAATACGTCTTAATATTGTGTATTAAAACAGAAATTTACGCCTCTACATAAGAGTGTATCTAAAAATGAATTCTCATATTCCACCAATCGCATAATACATATTTATACGCCTATAAAACTAGTAGTTCTGTGAACAAATGTACTGGAATAGAGCTGTAGAACATTTTACATTTGAGGGTGGAAGTAATCTTCAAAAAACTTTATCGCATCTATCGATGCGTGTAGAGAGACCTTTATGCCCTTAATTTGTGCTTCAGTGTTCCTGTTGAATTAAGAGATCATTCCATAATTATGTTTCATATGAAAAGACTATATAGGAAAAAAAATTAAATCACTTCAGAAGATTGCTCCAATAATGACGATAAAACCTCGTGAACCAGTCTTTATTATTGTTGCTTCTTAGATACAACGCATTATTTCTGGTTTTCCTAGAAAACGTAGCAAATTTTATGCAGTAAACAGTAATAATTGGTTGTTCTGCTTAGAAGCGATCCCTTATTGAACAAACCTTTGAAATGTGCTACTAATGATCTCCAGTAATCATGTAAACAGTTCTTCTTTAAGCAATTAAGTGAAGTAGTTATTATTGCTACCGATTTCCCTAACCATGCAACTCGTTAGATACTTTGGAATAACATTGAATTGCTCATTTGAGGGATTGGATGGATTATAATATGTTTCTGGTTTTAATTTTGTAATTATTAAAAATTTAATAGGGGAATTCCGTATTCGTAATAATGACATTGTTTAATATACCAGGAAAAGAAAACATAAGTTCGCCTAACGGAAGGAAATAAGATTGGGAACAAAAAGCTTCATTTGAACTGTTATAGTAAATTGGTATAGAAATGATACGTAAATGCACTAACTAACAGTATTATAATTATTCTTAATAATAATCTGGGTTTCTTCTTTTATTAAATTTTACCTCCTCTGTTGTAGATACATTTACGCGGCCCACGCCTCCCTGGTCTTGTAGGACCACGACCTATCGGAGGAGGAAGTTTGTATGGATCACATACATACATTTCTTTACTTGACAAGGACATAGTAGGCCTTCCCGTATGAGTGATCAGCGTAATGAAGGGGCCACCTCGAAGACAAACACGCACACACAGGACGAGACACATCAGTCGCACAAACACTCAAGCCGAACTAGGTGCTAAAGGAAAGGAGGTGATAATGACAGCCAGATTATATCCGGAGACCACAAGTAGCCTACCTAAAGTTTTCCGACATTCGCCCCACAGGTGAGGGAAAATCTCGGAAAAGACCACAAAGATTACTTTGTCCTGATCGGGAATATGACCTGCAGCGTAAGAAATGCGAACACATTCCCTACGCCACAGCCGTGGACACCATTATTTATAAACATTTACGGGGATTATGTATAAAATATACACATGAAATAACAGGCTACATGTACAGTGTGTCCAAAAATCCCGCACGATAGGCCTAACGTATTTTTATTTTTGCACTTATTTGTTTATTTATTTGTTTAATTACATATGTTATTTTGTAGTACTGAATGAGGACTTTTGACTGTGAAGGTTCCTCACACTGAGTTGTCAATGAGTGAAATCTCTGGTGTACAATGTGAAGATTCTCGACATGCATCTCCTTCGCAAAAGAATGAAGGACGTTTAAAAGAAAATCTGAGACTATATTAAAGTGTGCCCAATAAATTGCAGGACATAGGCCTATAGTTAGCTGATTAAAATTAAATAATGCTTATTTGGAACCAGAGGTGTACATATTCTGATTTTAGCTTGCCTGCCCCTTTGAAATTCTGCAACCAGTCACAGCTTTTAACTTGCTTGACTTGAAAGCAAGCCAGATTACAACGATGATAAGAAATACTGTCGCTATGAGTCACAAGCTCTTCATAACCTGATGGGTTGCACAGGACCTAAGGAAACTGCAAGGCCTGGCGGAAAGAATATGAAACTGGGTATAGCAGTGCACTGGTAAGTCGTGCAGTTAAGTAGTTGAGGAACTTCAGATGTGTTTAGAGAATTTTATCCTGAAGGAAGCCGAGGAGAAACTAAAATGTGGACAGTTTGAATTATCAATGAACAAAGGTAGTACTAGTCTGGCATGGGAAAAATTTTCAAACATTTTCGAGAAAACATCATAAAATCATTAATAACAATAACAAAAATCCCTTTAGGCAAGCCTACAAGCTGAGGTAGATTTCGAAGTTCTTTTGTTTTAATTTACTGTCGCTGCGTAGCATTCTTCTTCTTTAGCCTTGCATGACAAACCCGCAATAATAACTGCAAAAAAGAGGAAAGAGAACTTTTTCAAACATTCAAATCTCGCCTTATATGAGAACTATCAAGAAACTAGTTATTGATTTGTAGAGTACTCATCAAGAGCTTTTCAACGATACCCTACAAGACGTAGTTTCGAAAATTTCGAATTTCCATCCCCATACCCCCACCCCCACTCGTACTCCCAAAACCCCCGAATCGTTGGTGTCACTGTGAACTCCATAAGGAGTACTCTAGTTTATTCAATAAAAGTTTCCCTCTATACTTCATAGGGGCCGAGATATAAATGTTTTAAAATTTCAACCCCCTCCCCCGACCACCCTCTTGCGCCAATTTTGCTCATTAACGAACTTGTCTGAACTATTGCGCCTAGAAATAACATAATAAAATTTGATTCAAATATCTTGAAAATTACGGCCGCTAGCGTGTAAAGATATATATATATATATACATATATATATATATATACATATACATATACATATACATATACTGTATATAAATATAAATATCTCAATTTTTTTAACAGGCGGTGGTTTCGTACTTAGGGAGGCATGAAACGTAAAGATATGAACGAATTTTTTGAAAGTCATTAGGTAGTTTAGGTAGATTAGATTTTTCTTCGAAATCTACCTAATAATAAAAATAATAATTGTGTTAAGACGCTAAAAGGATTTTAATACTTTATCCACCTTTTATTTATCTGCATGGTGAATTTCTTCTACCAGCATGTAGAAAAGCAAGAAAGTATTACCTACACTAGCAACTACAGTTGTTTAGCTGATAGGAATGTCGCAAGCTTATTCTGACTTGCCTAGGCTGGGTTTGACCTGACCCACAAGTTTAAAGAAACCTGCCTGCTTCCTAGCTATGACGCTGGCAACTTGCTTGCCTGGCGTTCAAGCGGGTATGGGCAAGCTAAAATCGAGATTTGTACACCTCTATTTGGAACCCTTGGCCTAAGTAGGCATCATATGCATAAGGCTACTGCGAAACCAATTGTCCTCCTCGATATTTCCAAAATATGATTGTTCCATGTCATGTTACGTTAGTCATGATCCTTAGTATTCGTAGCTTTTTCTTTCCATTTTTCAATCCTTACCTTGATTGACGTGATACATTCCAATACTCAGGTTACTTGACAAATATTATGAATTTGCCTATGGTGCAGGACTTTTCGAACACATTAGTGTTATTAATATTCTGATTCTTCTGTAGCCAGGTCATCTCGAAGCTAAGAGAATTTGTTCCAGCATGTAATAAATTTACTATACGGCGCACGGTTTTAGAAGGCATATGCGTGCTTGTGACAGCTGCACTGCTGCCGAGTGTTGCGTTCTGAGCGAGAGAGGCGCAGAAGCATACACTGACGAAACAGGATCATAATTACCGGTACGCTTTGTTCATTCCTAACATGATAACTTCAGAACTTTAACGGAGCAGAAATGTGGCGTTAGACAAGCTGCTTCTAAATTTCTTACCGCTCCTAGCTACGAATTTCCAATGGTATTTTTGGGCGCATAAATAATAGGAAACTCTACTACTCACGCTTGTGCCCTGGGTGTCTGAAATAGGCAACAGCGCACGACTGTGATAGGCCAGGCGATCCTCTCTACTAGTCCTACATTTTATGTCTTGAAACCGTGAGTCGATTATCTTTACGGCATGCGTTTGGATATTTAAACATTACAGTCAGTGTTCGCTAATTTCATTCCGTAGCATTTTAGGTGGGATGATCAAAAGTTGATTTCCAGATGATACCTTTGTTAATTTTTAAACAATTTATGTAAAAGAAGTTGTAGGACATTATTAATTTTTACAATTATAAGTAATAATTACTTTTATTTCACGGACTATTGTTGTTTTGTTACAACAATTACATGAAAAATTGTTTTTAAGTTAACTAATAGCCTACTTCCACAATTAAAGTTGCGCACAAAATTCTTCTTCTTCTAGTTTCATTTTACAAAATTTTGAGGGCATCTGTCTGAATCCTATACCCCCTATGTTGGGGCGAAGGGCCTCCAAGTGGAGGTTTCTGTTTACCTCCGTGAATTTTGTTACGCTTATTTTCGAGAGAGGGCAGAGGAACAGGTGGTAAGCCCATCGCCTCTCAACCTCACTCCGGAAACTAAGGCATTACTTGGACGTGAAAGGACCGAGAAATTTTGTCCAGAGACTCTAATTTAGGCTTGGAGTTCTTTTACGTGCCATAAATCTACGACACGGGCCCCCCAGCTTAAAGTCCCTCTCGGAGGACTCCGTGCCCAGGATTTTTACGTCCTGAAAACCCCATTGACCGCAGCCGGGTTTGATCCCGCCTCCTTCGGATCTAGAGGCAAGCACGCTACCTCCAGGCCCCCACGACCAACTAATGAGGGTATAAGGTGGTTTTAAAATGATATTTTGCTCTATTCTACCCTCATTGGATCAAAATGAAATTCATTAATTGATACAACCTTACTATACTATTCTTCTACATAATTCTCAGTCATTGAACCACACCCTGGTAATGGCGCGTGTTAATGAATTGGAGCCGGGATTTATAAGCCAAATAAAACAATATAAGCCAAAACAAATTACACAGAAATCAAGAAAATTATTGGTTCCGTAGAACTCTTATTTTATTCACGGTTGTTACAGTAAGTAAGGAAGACTACCTGCAGATTTTCTTGTGTAAAGATCCTGTGTCTGTCAGTGAAAAACCAGTTGTAAAATGAAAATGTTCTTTCGACGTCGCAGGAGTCAGAGATGCATGTGAAAAGCAATACAGCTCTTCCTCGATGAATTTCTCTTCAATAACTGTTTATTTTTTCACTGGAAAGCTTTTTGGAAATCTGACGAGGTTTTATTCCCGGATTTTTTAGTAAATTCTATTAGCAGACAACATAAAGGAAGCCGGTGATAATGACTGGGAGTGAAATAAGTACCTTTCATGTAACAGTTTTTTTAGTAAAATCCAAATAGTAAAATTAGCAAGCAAAACTGTTTATCTCTCAGAATAAGCACTATCAAATAGACTTAAAATTGCTTCTCAAGGAGTGTCTTACGAAAAGCTAAAACTGCTGCTTATGTATAGGAGTCTGAAAATAAATATGCATTTTGCTTAGAAATCCGAGCTCCTTTAATGTAATTAACCGGTCATGTTTTGTTTACATGTCGCGAATTCTCCGACGAAACTTGCCTCTTTTTTAACAAATTTAGCCGACCATAGGCCAATTTTCCTGAATTGTTTATGTTGTTTTATAGTTTGTTTACCTTGATTTCTTTGTCACATGTAGAGTACGATTACTTCCACAAAGTCTCTGGCCTTGAAGACTTAACCCAGCCAGCGGCTTCTCGTTACGTCTCGTTACCAGCTTGCGGAGACTCGCATGCGCGTAAGATCACTTAGCTACTGTTGAGCACAGAGTGAAGATCACGCAGCACCTTGCCAGTCATAGAAAATACGATAATAGTTAAGTGGAGGGATAATGCCTCAGCGAGACAGAGACAGAAAACACGTGGATTGATATAGAAGAGCTGAGCCAATCAGAGTGCAGTTACCTCCCCTAGGCAGGAACTCTAGGAACGGTGACACTCGCTCCAAAGGTATATACGTAAAAACCCAGAGACTTTGTGGAAGTAATCGTACTCTACCCATGCCCTAGGTGGGACTCGAACCACAGCCTCCTTCACCACCACTCCAAGTCAGCATGAGTTTGCTACCGCGGTTAAAAGTGTCGACGCATGGGGCAGATAACAAAACAACAATAATTATAACTTCTTCCTCCTTAGTTTTACCTCTCCTTTTTAGGGACGTTTAAGCGACCAACGACACCCGGTCCTTAGGCTACTGGGCCACGACTTGTCGGGACAGGAATTATTTATTGGATCACAAATATACTTTTTTAACCAAACAAGGATAAGGAGGGCCACCTCGGATGAGTGATCAGCCCAATGCCGGTGTTGCCACGAACACATAGGACGAGACTAGCTCTTAACATTCACTCTGAACAATGGAAGGATGAAGATGATACTAACGGCCAGATAATGTCCGGGGACAGCACGGCGCACTTAGGTAACTGGTCCCGGCCAGGATTCGAATACGGACGGGCTCCGTGAGAGGAGCGGATGGATCCCCTGCGCTAGAGCGGTAAATAATAATAATAAGAATAGTATTAATTATAACAAATTTAATGCTTTATTTTTGTTTCATTTTGCATTTTTTTGTCTTAGGGTAAGGTGGTACATTTTCGAACATGGTACAGTTCTGAACGAACTAAGATTTTTAACCACTTTCGGGTTTCAAATGTTGGCCAACCTGTTTTTAATTATATAGCGTCCATACTGATTGTTTTGTTGACCAGTATCCGCGAGAATGATGTTTTAAGCTGTCTCACTCGGCCATAAATTATTATTTTCCAACCGAAGGTAAGAACTCAATGCTTGAAAAATGGCACGTTATAAAATTGCTTATAATTCCACCTTGTGTTACTGGAATATATCGTTGAAGGAACCATTTTTAACTCATACCAAGAAATAGTGTAGTCTTTAATACACAAGTCATTGGCACAACATGTGTCATTCGTGAGCGGAATTTGCAACTATGTAATAATTTACAAAAACTAGCGCGAAGTACAAATACGAGCACATTTTAGGTACAGTTTCGAATAGTATTTTTAACCCGCGATCGCTCGCTTATATCTTGCATGGAAAAGCTGTTTTGCCACCACAACATTCTGCATGTTTATTACTATTAACAGTGCTAGTCAAATATAAAAGGATGGCATTCATACATTTTTCAACAGTGGTATTATTTCAACGAAGAGTTATGCACTACACATAGCCTACTCTGCATTGTTATTACATCTCAGCAATTTATGCAATACAGAATAGCATGCAGCAATCGTTCTCGAGCTATTAAGTATTTTTATTATTGCTGTTGATGTTATGACAGACCACTTGCGTGGTCTAGTGGTTGTTGACTACGGACCCGCAAGTCAGAAGTTCGATCCCCGGTATCTCCTCGGATTTTTCTGAGGTAGGGCGATCTGGAACGGGGTGCATTCAGTCTCCTGACACCAACCGAAGCGCTAATTCGTAAAGAAGTAGCGGCTTCGGTTCAGTAAGCCATCAATAACCGTCATAGAATTCGGCATGCTGACCACATGCCCCAGTCCTGCCATTTGCCTACTCAAAACGTGACACTTGATTATTACGCTCATATTATTGGTAAATAATAATAAATAAAATGATATTTGGAAGAAAGCAGTTCGATCGTTGACAATGCCACTGTTCGAAATAGTACCCACTGGTGTTTAGAATTGTACCTACTGTGATACACGTTCGGACGATATTTTGGAAATGAAACATTGATTGACCAATTTTGCAGCTGTATGACTTTCATATTTTTGTGAAGGGTCAACTACATTGCCAACTTTGTGATTACAATACAATTGAATTTATCTTATGTTTATTGTGATCATAAAATAAGAATATTTGTTAAGTGTTCGAAAATGTACCACCTTACCCTAATAGTAGATTATGCACATTTTGGTTATAAATGATAATTGTATTGGTTGCTTAACAGAACTTAGGGCGGCGTGCACCATCCAGGAGTAAATCTTACTAAAGTAGTAAATTTAAGACGGAGACCTGGAGTATACAAGAACCAGTACATCTGTCTCACTCTTTAAGTCATACGAGTAATGTGCTAGAGTGAGACAGACAAACCGGTTTTTGTTGCGTCAGGTTCCCGTCTTAGATTTACTACTTTAGTGCTTCTCTTTTAGTAACTTACTCTTTTAGTTGGTGTTGGAGAGCTCAATTGATAGTTACTTCTTTAGTTGTAACTAAAGTAGTAAACGATTTTTACTAAAGAAGTAGTCGAATTCTGCGCCGAACAGAGCAGAAACGTTAGTGCAGCGCAGCAGAACACGTGCATTTCAATTGCCAGTATTATTCAAGTGCCAGATAATGAAAAGGAAAGGTTCGCTGAAACAATGAATATGAATTTGGGTTGTTCCAAATATTACTAATGACAATCTTCATGTTTTAAAATAGGTCTAATAGTAATGTTTTATTCATTACTAATTTCAATTCCTTCAATTGAGTATTTTCAGTTTAGTAGCCTACGTATGGGTACTGTGATTACAATTTTTGTGCAAACTATTTCTGTATTATAATGCAAACAATTGGAATTTCCAGTTGATTTTCATAATTGATTCACTGTCAATATTATAATTATTTCTCTCATAATAATAATAAAGTTCTAAAATATATTAAAATATTTATACTTCCAAAAGTTACATATCTTCCCCAAAAACGATAAATCAATTATTCTATAGTTGTTTATCATAAATCTCACTATAATGAATTATTAATACTTATTGACTGTTTAACAATATTAATAAGAAGTATTACACAAAATCATGAAAAAGGGGGGATAAAAAGGATAACAAAACTAATAAGGGGCATTATGTTTCTGTCCTTTTTCAAATGCACAGAACATTTACTTAAAAAATATTACCTTATAAAAATAATAATATTACAACTGAGAAATGTAATATTTAAACAAAAAATGGCGGTACAATATTTCGGAAGCTATGAACTCCAATAATAATTATGTAGATGGTTGTGTGTTTAAAAATAATTTCAGTGACTACTTCTCTAGATCCTGTGCAGCTTCAACCTCCGGGCCCCTCCTTAAAATTTTCTTTCGGCACTCATGTTGGCATTTTTTTTCTATATAGTTTATAATGCTTCTCACTTTCCTGTCCACAGGGTTAATTAAATAGTTAGCAGCATACTATAGACCTGAAGCATCTGTTATAGTTTATTCCCAAACATGAAAGTCTCGTCTCACTCCACCATTCGAGACTTGGGGAGTCTTTAAGGAATGGTTTTACAATGTGTCCCCATCTCAATGTACGCTAATCCCAGAGTCAGTCAAATTTTCTTCCGATGTGGCCTGTTTGGACATTTTTACACCTGGGTTAGACAAAAGGACATATTATTCATTAACACTGCGGGTGCAACTATTGAACTTTTAGCTCTTATAATTATTATTATAATCTGGCATTCGCAATGTTGTGCTTTAAGTTAAGCTATAGAAGTGTAATGTAATAAAATTAATTTACAATAATTACATTAAATCGTTTAACAATGAGAATCACCTATTGTTTAGTAATTCTATGGTTAAGTAGCAGGGGGAAGTGTTTTCTGGGTAGCTCCAAGAACGGAGGCTTTCATTTATTGGAATGTACTATACCTCGCCGATATCTGTATCCATATGATTAGCTTGAAATACATCGTCGTTTTCTGACCCAAAGTTAGGGAGAACTGCAACATCCAAAGGCCGATCCAGCTAGGAAGATATTGAAGAGCACATGAGCTCCTTGTACCGTGCAATGCAAACGTCCCTTCCACTCACTCTTCCCCTCACCTTTGGTGGACGTCTTCCTAGTTGGATCGCTCTCCGCAATGATATTTCCACATTTGACTGGCTGAAATCACATGGATGTAGTGAGAATCTGACATCGTTTCTTCCAAACGCCAAAATTTCATGTAAGGATTTATGAGCTTAATTATTTACGTTATTAAATGCCCTACTAGGTATGGTTCGCTTAATATTTATTAAATCACCTGCCACAACTCTCATTTTTGGTATACAACCTTCTTCATCTCAATAACTTATCCTCAGTTTGAACTATGTAATCCATTTAATGTGATATGTAACTCATAACTCACGCAAATGCCACAGAACACACTTACTCCACAACTTTACTCCACCCCCTGAGTAGGAGTAAATATTGGCCTTATTTACTCCACAACTTACTACGTTAGTAACGTACTCCGTGTTGGTGCTCTCCACCACTTGTGGAGTAAGTTCATTTACTCTGGGAGTAAATAAAATGTTTACTTCTTTAGTACATTCCTCTATGTTGAAAGCCGCCGAGTTTAGTTTACTCCTGGTTGGTGCACGTCGTCCTTACTAAAAGAGTACGGTTACTAAAAGAGTAGCTTACTAAAGTAGTTAGAACTAAAGAAGTAAGGCTTACTAAAAGAGTAAATGGCATGAGTTTGGTGCACGCCACCCTTAGTGTATGTTAGTATCCAAGAAAACAATTATAATGAGAATAACAGCATCGTCACAATTGTGGACATTGTCTCATATTTGAAGCGTATGATAAATTTTATTGAACTTTAGCTGGCTGGAACAGTTGCGTACCCGCATATCTTTATTACGCTCTTTAAGGCGTTTGAAACTTCACTTGAAAGCAGACTCTAGAATGTAAAGGATAAACACAGCTGCCTTTCATGCGTCTTTAAAACATGAAGAACGCCCTGGAGTGCAGTTTCTGCTCCGTACCTGTAGCGAACATCTCCTGACCTCCCTGCCCATCCCTACTTTCATTTTTCATCATATTTTAATTGCAAACACTCTTTAGATTCTGCCATAGTTGTTTGTGAATAAGCACACCTTGTTCGCTATACCTTCATACGGCAGATGTTTCTACCCCACCAATTTTGAATGTTAAAAGAACTGAAGGTGGAATAAATATTGGGCGCTTTAAAGAAATGAAAAGTTGCATTTTAAGGTGAACAACCACTCGTATCTTGAGCTGGGTTAGAATAATATATTTCTATGCACGATTTTTAGATAATATTAGCAGATAACAAAACACAGCTTACTCCTGAATAATCTGAACTTAATTTAACGTTGGAGGTTTGGAAATTACTAGATAATCCAGTATCTATGATTTCAGAAAACCAAATGCACAATTTGATGTCATTTTAGCGTTTATTCCTACTAAAATATAATATAAAATCACTGTATTAAACCATGCATATAGAACGATGAGGGTGCCAGGCCATACAGGTAATAGGCTATTATCTATTCATTTTGAGAATGCAAGTGTATATCAACATTGAGTTTGTATCATTCCGCCCTTAACGGTATTTGATTGGTCATGTGTTATATCAG
The DNA here is from genome assembly GCA_964059195.1 of Ectobius pallidus. Lineage (NCBI taxonomy): Eukaryota > Metazoa > Arthropoda > Insecta > Blattodea > Ectobiidae > Ectobius > Ectobius pallidus. The sequence goes on from CAXKWD010000013.1 coordinate 21,227,894, forward strand.
TCATTTCCTTCCCGCGACCAACGAAGAATTTCTAGTAGGCAGAGTGCTGCATTAATACTTTTATATACAGAAGGCATATTACTGCGAAATAATGAGGCCTGCTTACTCGGAGTTCTCCGGCACTGGCGTAACTCTCAAATCCGAATCATCTGACATCATCTCAAAAGTACAATATCAACACGATTTACTATAACTTTAACCTCACTTCTTTTCACAAATTATTTCATTCTATTGTCCAATAATAACCTATAAAATGATGTTCTTTTAACATTAGGTAGGTCGGAGTCCTCATGAAGTTTATCCACAGTTGGAGGTATGTTATCATAAATGAACTGATGAACTTTTGCTCGAATAGCACTTTTCACAATGTCATCAATGTTATCTAAAAAATTACACGGCTTTTGAGCCTTATTTGGAGGAGTTTTCGCTACACCAGAGTCTGTGTATTCACTACGCACTTTCCAGATACTTCTGGTAGATATAATGGTGCATTCCGATGACAATTTTACAATTTCCTCTATTACAAGTGTTGGATATGTTTTAAGAAACCCACTAAACACATTCAATATTATTTCCTTTTGTCCACTTAACAAATATTTACCTCTCTTATTTTAACTATGCCACTCGGACCAGGTTGAATTTCAGTCATTGTGTTTAATGCTTCTCGCAAACTGGGTTATAAATTATAAATGCTGTCCACTGAAATTTGTATGTTTTCAATTATTCACAACAATGACTCGCAGACTGAAGGGTTACATTACGAATGCCATGTTTCGCAATACATTGACACATGTGTAATAAGTTGATATTGTTATCTTAATTTTCGTCACATATTATGAGCTTTTACTGTTATGAAAATCAAATCTAATACCGCACTATATTGTCTTGTAGCATGGTGTGTGCTGCGGTTCAAAGCACGTGCATTTGTTTACACGGGCTTGCATTCTAAAAATGAATAGATAATAGAGTTTCATAGCCTATAGTAAAATAATGAATGACGGAAGGTCATAGGTACTGCCTGGTCCGATTGAAGGGGTTGGCGGAAAATAGTGCTAACCCTCTTTTTGTGAAAGTTGAGATTGTTGCACTAATTACTTCTTTTCTTAATCTCTATTAATTCCAGTGTTTCTGGGTATTGACTAATTATGTGAATAAGTCATGTTGGTAACATAATACGTCTGAAAAGGAAGATAAACTTTTTTAAAATGTAGTATCTAAAATGATGTTTGTATGAGTTAGAACTATCTTCCGCCGACCCATTCGATTAGTAAAGTACAACTTTATTGTTCACTCTAAAGTAGAACAAGTTTGTTTTAGACTTGACAGTCTACATCCGGATCTCATTCGGAACGGTCGGTTTTTCCTTTCGACTCCTGCGTAGATCTACAAAGTGGACTAACTACCTAGTGCAGTGTCATTGTGCCCGAGTGTCTTTTCCTTTTAAATAAGTGACTATAATACTTTCATTAGTGTACTATGTCTTACCTATCTTGTGGTTACCCCGCGGGGGGTAATTTAAAGTGGACTAATTTTCATTCCTAATCATGCCTTCGACGCATATCATACCCATTTCAACATCCGAGTGTGTCACGCCCCTAACGATTGAACCGATGGAACAAACCATAACTAACCTGCATCCTGCAGGACTTAATACTCCAACCGATAATTCGGAGGGTCAGATCCTAGTTATAGCATCTTCTCAACATGAAACCAAAACGGACAATGTATCTGACTTAGTATCGCAACCAAAATTGAACTATACTCACACAGACGTGGGACCATTTTTTGTGGCCATTCGTCAACGGAATCGAACCATTGGAACCAAACACCCCATGCTCATTGGCAGGTGGTTATTCCGTGCTAAATACGATGTAAGGTCGGTTGATAACATCAGCCCGTATCAGCTAGAAGTACATTTCCATACATACCATGCGGCTAATAAGTTCCTGAATTCAGAATTTGATAAAGAACATAGGACAGAATCCTATATACCTGCCTACACCTATATACCTGGTGTGATAAAAGGGGTGGATATTAGTATTACCCCGGAAGATATTTTACGTGACGCCATCATTGCTGAACGGTACGTCATAACACACGTTCACAGATTTCATGCTCGCAAACAAGATGAACAGGGCAACGTCCAGTACATGCCTACACAGACGATCAAAATAAGTTTTCGTAGTCAGAGGCTTCCACAATCTGTACTCCTTTATCATCAACACTGCCCAGTGGAGATTTATAAAGAAAGGATTCCAGTATGCACCAACTGTGGAAAACTTAATCACAGAAGCAAATTCTGCCGATCCCAGGCTAAATGCTTGATATGTGGGATTGATAAACATGAGGGTCCATGTGCAACCGCCAATCCTAAATGTATCAACTGCAAAAACCAACATGGAACAATGAAGACAGACCTATGTCCTGCCTACAAACTGGCGACTCAGATCGAAGATACACTTCGTAAGCTCTCGGTTTCTCGACATGAGGCCCGGTTGATTACTCTTGGTAAAACTACCTATGCATCCATTTTACAAAGTTAAACGACAGCTATATTTGGCCGCGCAGCAGCATTTCCTATACTCCAAGACAATCACAGTGCAGGGCCACCACAATCAACATTAGGCATCAGACCTATGTCTGCGGACTCCTTAGGTCCAAACAAGACTTCCCCTAAGGTAAAAGGAAGGAACCAGACATGGTACCGGGATTCGACAAGGCCAGTTATAAAAAACTGCTAATCACGCCGGAAGGACGTAACCAAGAATCAGGGCGACAAACCGCAATATCCAAGGAACAACCTGAACATCACAACCATCATACTACGACTGATACACCTGCTCCCCCCCTCCTCCTCTCAAACGGATAACTCCTGGAGGGGTATTGCAGCCACCACCATCAAAACAACAACAAGAATTGTCTCAAGTGTTTACAGCGCTCAACACCATTGGCATAAAGCAAGCTCTACGAAAACACTTGAATAACCAACAATAAATTCCATTCTACCAATATTCCCAGGTAGGTCCCTAGGGAAAATGGCGGTATAATATTCACTCATTAAATATTTTCTTTTTTATTACATTAACCTTACTTTAAATTTTTCTTATAATTTCCCATCTCATTGATGGCACAATTCAAAATTCTCCAATGGAACGCACACAGTATCAACCCCAAGAAAGTGGAATTATGTCGATTAATCGACCAATACCATTTTGATGTGGTGATACCCATAGAAACTTGGCTCAGGAAAAATATAAAATTCCATATCCCCGGTTACATCACGATTAGGAACGATCGAGACGGTTGAGGGGGTGGGGTAGCTATACTCATAAAAAATCAGATCTCCATTCAAAACTATAGGATAATCAACAATTTTGACTTCTCTTTTCAAGCCATTGAAATTACCATTCACAACTTAAAAATCACGGGCATATATAATTTCAGTTCCAATCACATTACCAAGACTTTCTGGAATAATACATTCAGTTGGGATAAAAATTACAAATATGCATACTTGGGGGACTTCAACTTGGGGAAATCCATTGAAGACCTAGTTCAACCCAATAACATCCTTTTTATAGAACAACTGAAACGATTTAATATTAAAATTGTCAACTCGTCTGGGCGATAGGGGACAATCTGATACATCTCCCGATCTAACTCTTTTAACAGACACAATAGCGGCTTGTTCACACTGGCAAATATTTTCGGATACATTAGGGAGTGATCATTTTCCTATATTAATACATTAGGGCAATTTAACACCCCTCTTCTTCCAACCTATACCCAGTATTTCTCGCACGAAAATTAACTGGTCACAATTTCGGGAACGCATATACACTCAGCTCGACAACGAGGTGCCCTGTGGTAACTCTATCGATCTTATCACACATACCATTTCTGATATTATAACGAACCATTACACATAAAAGACTCGGCGAAACACTCGTGCTTTTCGAAAACCACCTTGGTGGAACATGGAAATTAGTCGAGAACTGGCTAAACGCAGACTACTACTCAATACCTTTCGAAGATCTTTAACATTGCCATCCTATATCACACTTCGACAGCAGTACGCTAAGGTCACTCGACTTATTACTACCGCGAAACGTACGGCTTGGCTGACCTTTTGTTCAACAATCTCTTATTCCACCTCCCCACAACAAATATGGAAACAGGTTCGGTGGTTCACGGGTAAAAAATATTACGACACACAACCTATTTTATTTTATAAACAACTTCAAGACGAATTCCTCCAACATACGGCTCCGGCCACGGTGCCACAATGCCTGCAGCGATGTGTACACCAAACTCCCACCAAAGTCAACACCCCCATTATTAGGTCGGAAATTATCTTCAGACTGCAGCAACTGAAAACTTCTCACTCTGCTCCTGAACCCGACCTCATCACATATGAAATGCTTGGACAGATAGAACAAGGAATATTGCCTCATCTGGAAGCTGGATTTAACGCCCTTCTCAGTGGACAAACATATCCAAGATCATGCAATCAAATGACAGTATGCCCAATTCTAAAACCGAATACAACTGGTTTAGCAGCATCCCATTATCGCCCCATTCTCCTTAGCCAAACGTTGCGAAAATTGTACGAGAAACTACTCAATCAACGACTCACCTTTCATATTAAGAAACACCGCCTATTACACCCTAAACAATTTGGTTTTCGCAAGGGACACAACAGTTTCCTTAGCATACTATTTTTAATGACGGAAATTTATACTGGTTGGTGTAAAGGAGAAGACCTGATTGCGGTATCCTTAGATCTGATCGCAGCTTATGATAAGGTAAATCTTAATATCTTACGCACCAAATTAGAGGCATTACGAATTCCAACCCATTATATTAATACTATTACCCACTTAATGGATCAGAGATCGATTACCCTTCCACTTAAGTATAATAACCATAATCAAAGATTGTCATCATTGGGCCTTCCTCAGGGATCGTCACTCAGCCCCACACTTTTCAATCTTTACACAACTCATTTATGCAATATCCCTTTTATATGTAGTAAATTACTTGGCTTTGCTGATGACATTATTCTGTATTGTAGATTTCCCAAAGCGGAGGGACCTTTGGGACCATACCTTGCCCATCTCCTAGCAGACCTTAATACCTTATTGCAGGAATTAACCGCACTAGGTATGGACCTGAACATCAACAAAAGTGCATATACCATTTTCTCTAGATCAATCACACCGTTGCACAAACGACCGATAATACAAATCTCTCAGTCGCAAATTTACTACACTCCTACCATTAAATATTTAGGGATACATTTAGATTATAAATTATCTGGAAACTCTCATTTTACTCACATGGTCAAGCGCATCAAGAACAGAGGGAATTTATTTCGACATATTACTGGACGTTACTGGGGGAACCATCCGAACGCTCTTAATATCCTTTTCAACAATTACATCAGATCAACTTACGAATATGGAAATGCTATCCTTATATTGCCCAGCATAACACGACAACGGAGTTTCACCTCTGCATTATATGAGATTGGTAAGCGTATTTTGGGGACTGGGGGAAAACCCAGAACTTCTTTAGTTTTTCAAGAATTACATTGGGGAACTTTTCACGAACGTGCAATTGGAGCATCCATCAAATTTATGATATTTTTCTTTCAAAATTCATCTCATCCTCTGTTTATTAAAATTCGATATTTACAGGAAATACGACAAGATCAATCTATTAGGTGCAATAATATTATTTTCCCCCCAATCTATGAAATTTTTTCCTCATTTTACACAGATCATAACATCCAAACGACTAGCCATTTTCCGTTATACAACTATGATTATTCTACCGTCATATTCTCACCGGATAGAGACCTGTCATCTTTCTCTAAATCAGACCTGAACATTCCATCTAAATTCCTGGAATACATTTCATATCTTCCACCCAACATATCCATCCTCTTATTTACGGATGGTTCAAAATCACAGACAGGATGTGGAGCAGCCTACTATAATGCCAGTTCCCAGGAATATAGACAATGTCAATTATCTGAGCAGAGCAGTATATACACAGCTGAGCTTACAGCGATATATTATGGATTGCACAGTGTGGGCAATAGTGTGGGAAAATTAATATATGTTTTCTCTGATTCTCGGAGCTCACTTAATACCATCCTGGACACCTGTTGTGACGTATAGTTACCCGAAATTGCCATCCGAATCAAAGCGACCATCCACACACTATCCAATAATAATTCAGTCAAGCTTATATGGATTCCCGGACACAGCCAAATGCGAGGAAATTATATGGCAGATTTTTACGCCAAACAAGCAAGGAAGTCGCAGACGGTAGCCCATTAACTACCACCATCAAGGACTACATAACATATAGACTACGGACGCATCGCAATTCACAACTTCAGAACAATAAACCATGGTTTACTACACATTCTGCCACTCGTTCAGAGATTTCAACATACTAAAAAATAAAATTAGGAACCGCCCTCACGCCAGATTACCTCTACAAAATACGTAAAGTGGATAACCCCTTCTGCTCCTGTGGGGAACTAGGAACCATCCGACATATATTTTTTTCCTGCCCTGTTTACAATACGCAGGACCATGATTTCTACAATATGATCAGAACTTCATACGGTTATAGTCCATGGGTATTAGACACGTTACTTGTAGATCAACCACAACTTGCAGCCAAATTACTAAGACATTTTATGATCAAGTGTAAATGAAAATTTAATACCGAGATCTATATACATATATGCATTATAACAACCCCGCGTAACAACAACTGTTGGAAGACGTTGACACTGATAATTCGGTATGGCGTCATAAAATAACATTGAAGTGAAGTGAAGTGAAGTGAAGTGAAGTGAAGTGTTTTAGACTACGTTAGACTACGTAAGGACTGAAGACCGTGTGCAGTGTAGCCTACTGCATATTGTTAGTAGGTATTTTAATTTTTCCTCGTACATTTGGAGTGAAGTCACAGTAACCAGTAAATCCTATGTGAAGTATAAAACATTTGTAAGCTTTCATATTTTGTATTCTTTATATATTTATTGCTCGTCCAGGATTATATCATCTATTTGTAAGTTTTTACTTTCCGCCTTACACCTTCAAACATAAGTAACATAAATTCCTTTACATAGACCTAACTCTGGAAAGGTAGATTCAGACTGTAAAATTCAATGCCATAGCCGGGATTTCAACCAAGATCTTCGGCTCTCCATGCAGCTGCTCTACCAATTAAACTACCATGGCAACGTGTCGGTACAACATAAAATTCTCCAACTGACTTATTTCAGCAACCTTTGCGAAACAAATACTGAACTGGCATGCCCATCAAATTGCCCCTAGCAAATATCTGACTCAACACATATACAAATGAATGATACAGTGAAAGTCCTTCTGATATACCTGAAAATCAGGAACAATGAACTTTCTCGGATGAATGCATTATGCACATATTTTTAAAATGGATGTAGGTACTGTCTATATCATGTTTCATGGAAAGAAGCTACAGGTATGAAGATGTTCCAGTGTTCAGTCTTTGAGAATGTACTTAAAAAACACACACAACTGCGGTAAAATGAAAGCGATGAAAATAAAATGACACAATTATAGCGATTGGTTTAAATATAACATATTACTACACTGATGCATGATCTAAATAGTCATGTAAGTTATTGACTGCACTTTTTTTTTGTGTGTTCCCTCCCTTACCCGCGGAGTGCCAAGCTAGTGACATTGGTACAAAGTAAACAACTGTTGCTGGAATCTCAATTCCAGCCCTTTCAGGCTATGCGTGAAACCTGTATATATTTCGCAAACGTACTGTTGGTGTCACTGAAAATTAAAAGTCGTTTCGCGAATTTCAAATTGCATACACTCTACTTCCGATTTAAAATATGTCGTTCGATACGAGCACAATTGTTGTTAATATTTCTGTTCTGCGATGCAACAGAGCTAATATTTCTGCTTTACGATATAAACTAGGTACAGCCATGTAGCTACAAAACTCGCTGGCGTACAATTTATTGAACCGTATAACGGCTTCGAGTCAGTGCATAACGAATGACTTCAAACCGTGCTCTCCTTTGTCACCACCATCGATTAGGTCACTTATCGACTGAGTAGCAATAGTGCATATATACCACTTCCTTCATATGGTTCCTTGAACATGGTTTGCCAATTCATCGACAGTCACTCTTCGGTTTGTCTGAATCATAATAAGCACTTGCTCAATGTTGGCGTCACTAGTGGATGGGGATGGGAGTTCTGTTCTTTCCTCGTGCTTCACACTTGCCCGACCATTTTTGAACTTTTCAGTCTATTCGTACACGCTCCGCCGTGGTAAAACATTGCCCTCATATTTTTCGGAAAGTCTTCGATGGACTTCGAGCTATGTATACTGTACTCCAATAAATATATCTATATCCACAAAACCTTCTTCTCTTCTTTCTTTATCGTAGTTTTACCGCTCCCTTTTAGGATTTAAGCGACCCAAGCAGCCCGGGCCTTACAGGGCCGCGACCTGTCGGGAGAGGGATTATCTTTGGATCATATACATACTTTTTTTGACCAGACAAGGACATGGAGGGCCTCCCGGATGAGTGATCAGCCCAATGCCGGGGCCACCTCCGAGACAACACGAACACATAGGACGATACACACCATTCACACACAAACACCCACTTAGAACAAGGCGAGTTTGGGGATGAAGATGATAATGACGGCCAGATGATATCCGGGGACCACAAGGGCCTAAAGTTACCTGACATTTGTCTCACAGGGGAGGGAAAACCCCGAGAAAGAACCTAACCACAAAACCAATAGGCTAAACTGTCGACCTGGGTGGCACATTTGGTATAGCCTTCCTTTCTTTATCCAAGGTCGTGGGTTTGATCTCAGTCACGGTCGAGGGCATTTATGTGTGCATGAATGTATGTACCTCTACAAGCATGTAAAAGAACTGCTGCGGGACAAAATTCCGGAAAACTGGCGACGGTCACATGCCTAAGTTGCAGTACACTCCCACTGTTAAATAACGATAAAACCAACCAATAGATAAATATGTTAATACATCACATTGCTCAGTACAACAAACCTTCAAACAATATAAATATATAAAAAGAGTCCACTTAAGTCTATGATGTATGACCGAACGGCTCCTACTTCTACTATAAATATTTGTAGGGTAGGTTTTGATGTAAAGTCTACTGAATTAATCCAGTTTAAAGACATTTGTTAGAGGTCTTATTTTACCCCATATATTCAATATAATAATATTTTATGCAGTAAGACATATTATACTTTTAATGATTTTTTGTAATGACTAGAATTTCTGTAGTTTTTGTATTTAGTTATTGTTTCACTATTATATTTAAGTTACTCTGTATTTTTTACATATTTTATTAATATTATCATTGCTTTCTTTGTTCATTGTATTAATTGCCATGTTGTTTTACAAGACACTGTGTACTTTGACTATGTCTACCTATACGTTGTATAGCTTACAGACGTAATAAAATAATAATAATAATAATAATAATAATAATAATAATACGATCAGTATTTCTTTACACATATTAATTTAACACTACATACCTTTACTGCAACCTGTTTATCTACTCTAATGTTAGGCCGTTTATCGCACTGTCACTCTTTTTATGTTTGCAATTTATGAATGGCATGCATAGATAGAAGAACTTAAGAATTCATGGAAAACCAGTTTATGTTTATACTCTACAACATATACTGTACGTTGTGGTGAGTTATCCGTGCATAACTCATCGGTCTATTGTAGAGCTGGATATTTTCAAAATATTCAACACGCCTAAAGGAACTGTTTCACAGGAATATACAACTACAATTTGTGTAGATTAATCACCATATTCGCAACCCATTACCTGGGCTCGTTCAGCAGAAAACCAATTTGAAAGCGAGGAAACCATCTCTCTATAAAAATGAAAAAAATAAAAATACATTCAGCGTCGAAGAGGTGGCAAAAATTCGCAATCTGAATACGTATATGCTCTATATCCCGATTTCAAAGAGAAAAATCCCTTTATCCGCTTCGTGTCAAAAAGCATTTGACACTGCAGTAGGGTTCTGCTTTAAATCTGAACAATTTATTAGGACTCATTATTTTTCTTTATTAGAACCAGTCCATTGTTTACATACATGTTGATATGCATAACTGTAATTGAAAAGCGTTACTTGTTCAGTTACATTTATACAAAATGCCTTTTATTACCGCACTTTTGAAAACTCTAATGATTTAGCTGTGAAGTTATATTGACTTAAATAGATGGTATAAGTAAACAACTACAGTATTTGTATTACTTCATCAGTCTATACATTACATCGTTAGAAGCAACAAAAATATAAATAAATAAAAATTTCAAACACTGTATGAATACTTATTGCACCGGTGTTACTAATTTCGTTCTGGAGGGTTGGTAAAATATGTGAACATAACTACAACTCAATGATCAGAAAGTATCCTGATCTCTCAGCATACTCCACTGTTAAATTTAATCTGTAAAACATTTTCTGTAATTTTGTTATCTGTTTAAGACATTTTTGTTTCATTCCTTTTGTGTATTTATGTTTAACATTTTTTTTACTTTCTTTATTAGTTAATCACATTTTTTATACGCTCTGTTTCTTTGTATCTCCTCTTTCTTCTCCTTGATACTTTTGAAACTGCACCCGAGGACGAGCAGTCTTGCTCATTCGGGTGTATTTCTAACGTTAATATTTCTTGTGCTAGAATAATTATTAATTATGTAAGATTAGTCTATCTTTCTTTCCATTTTTTTAAATAGCAGTTGTAGTTATTTTTGAAATTTGTATATGTTCTGCTTTACTTTAATTGTGTAAATATGTATTTGTATTTGTATTTGTATAATTATACATATAAATAAATAAGTAAATAATATTAAAGCCTTAAAATGCATTAACAATAACGTAGATGAAGGATGCCGTATTCGGATACAGCAGCGTTTCTCAACCTTTTTGAACCCGAGGACCTCTAAAATGTCTAAAAAAATTTACGGACCCCTAATTTTACGCCCTACATCCCATTTTTAAAGAAGGCCTATATTCTTAATATTTGGGGTATTAAGTATAGGTCATAATAACGAAATATGTGAAAAATTTTACTTCTTTACTTTCCACTTGCTTTATGATATTTTTTAATTATGTCTTGAGGACCATCTGCACCATCTTCGCGGACCACCAGTGGTCCGCGGACCATAGGTTGAGAAACGCTGGGATACAGTATACATGCATAAATAAAACCCGATCGCATTCGCACTAAGGGAACAACGGAATAAGGAGTAATGGATAGGATATCAATATACAAACTACCCGACATGGGTGAATGTGATTTCCCCAATGACGAAAACAAAAACCAGAATCGCTTTCATGACTGGAGAAGAGACTGCGATCGATTCGAGTAGAGATAGGAAGTATAACTAACAGGTTTTACGGTTTCACATAATTTCACGCTGATGACAATATGCAGTGATTTATAATAACTTTAACGTACTTAACTTACTATACCTAATGTATAGTTATTTAATTTGAATAAATATAGTAACTAAAACGAAAGATAAATACAACAATTATCCTGCTGAATAAAACGTTCATTTTGCCTCCTATTTTATTAACAAGTATGTTGTTATAGTGTTTTTTTAAGTCCCTTTCTCACTCTCCGTTCTATCCTTGTTCTTGTAATGAGAAATTCAATATTAGTGAAGAGCATTATAGTCATCATGATATTATCGGAACTGAAGTATCAATGTCAAAATACATCGGATATTAAAAAACAAACAAACAAAAATCAAACAAAAAATACCTATAATTCGATATCGATATCCCATCACATCCTTACCCCAGAAGAGTAGGCCTACCTAATAATTTAAATGGTTTTGAAAGAAACTACAATATGGATTAAACTCTGGAATTAGCAATGAAGTAAGTTAATGATTGTAGAACTTACATTGGTGAAGGGGTTAAAGAGTTGAATGTTGGATTCCAATACAGAAAGATTTGTGTGAGACAAAACCGTGATAAGGGATAGAAATAGGGTCAGAATGGAGTGCACACAAGGCAGGACTCAGTAAGCCAGTCACGCAAGATTGCAGCTTTGAGGAGTTCCACTTCTTACAGGACGACTTAGAGACTTTGCCTCTGGGCGAAAATTCTGCTTCTTCGTAATGAAAACAAACTGCTCGGTCTTAACACCTCCTGTAAAGCTCATTTCTTCATATGAATCGCGAAAACATATACTTGTCTCTGTTTGGAATGGGATGTTTACATTCAGAACACGTTGTCAATGTTCTTTGTTTCATACCATGTAAGAAATTCATATGTTAACGTACTTCAAAAGGATCCGGAAAGCGTCCCTAAATGTTAATATTTTTTTCCTCTTTCATAGTTTTACCTCTCCTTTATAGGGACTTTTATACGGTCGCGCCGCGACCTGTCGGGAGAGGAATGAATTATGGATCACAACAAAGACATACTTTTTTGACCAGACAAGAACATGGAGGGCCTCCCCGGATAAGTGATCAACCGAGTGATCAACCCAATGCCAGGGCCACCTCCGAGACAACACGAACACATAGGGCGAGACACACCATTCACACACACACACACACACTCACTCCGAACGAGGCGAGGATGGGATGAAGATGATAATGACGGCCAGATGATATCCGGGGACCACAAAGGCCTAAAGTTACCTGACATTTGTTCACAGGTGGGAAACACCACGGAAAAAACCTCACCCAGGTAACTTTTCCCGACCAGGAATCGAACCAGGGCCCGCTGCGTGAGAGGAGCGAATGCATCCCTTGCGCCCCAGTGGTGGACAAATGTTAATATAAATGGTAACTATCTCAGAATCACTCCAGGGTGCCTGAAATGTTGAAGGGACTAAAAAATAAAGTCACTTTATAACAGAACCACATAAATAAGGAATACCACTGTCTCCACTAAAATAATAAACAAGCTAGGAAATATTCCTCAGTTAAAATTTCTACAGCTGAGAATATCATAACACCAGATATTTTATTTAATGACGAAATACAAATAATGTATTTAACGAATTCGTCCTTACTATTTGAAGTTCTTGACCGACGGCGTGGTCTTGTGGTTAGAGTCACTGACTACAGATCCGTCGGCCCGGGCTCGATCCCCGGTACCTCCTCGGATTTTTCTGGGTAGGGAGGTCTGGTAGGGGTGCACTCAGCCTCGTGATTGAGGAGCTACTTGATAGAGAAGTAGCGGCTCCGGTCAAGAAAACCACCATTAACGGCCGTGGGTGTCGGCATGCTAACCACATGCCCCCAATCCTGCCATCTGCCTATGGTAGATGATGCATCGGTCGGGTGGTAGGCCTTGTCCCTTCTGGAATTTTAGCGCCACGGAGTTAGTTATTTGAAGTTCTTGAACCGCAACAAGTTTACAACATTCGCCTGTGTAGGCCTACGGCATTTATCCACAATTTATCGATATAATCTGGAATGACTGCTATATGTTGTATGATAATATTATAATGAATAAGCTACATGTATAATTCATGAGTGTAAATGAAACCAGTGATTTACGAAGAACGGAAGAACCCAAAGCAAACTTCGTGGTGTTAGTATATTTAGAAGAAAAGAACCCACTGAAAATTGCAATAATATAACACCACCCAAAAATATAAGTCCTACTTAAGATGACTTCTTGATTTACAGAGATACGGAAGGCAGGATTGCTAACCACCAATAACAAGATTTTACTTACCTGAAAGAAAGAATAATAAAATTAACATGATTAAACATATTCTCCTAAATTTTTTAATTCGCTGCTCTTATACAATAGAAGATAAACAGTCGTGAATGTAAAATACATAATCATAATCATATTCTTTATGTGCCATTAATCAGAATTATCATAGGTAATCCCAAGAGAGTTGGATTTATTAAGACTATTCCATGAATAAAATGTAACGGATTATATAAATAATAATTACTTTCGTGCTTTGTTGTATAAAAACAAGACTAACAGTTGTGAGATCACGGCATACTGTGAATCAACCATCCATCAATCGATTCGAGCTACCCTGGTATAATCAGTACTACCAACGGCGCATATAAGACATAGTTAACTTCATTTAGGTAAGATAAGGAGAACAGAATAAAAGCACACGAACTGGCTTGCACAGAATCGAAATTGTGTTCTTAATCAATGTACATTTCTATTATTTCAATTTCCAAACAAGTTATGTTGTATACAATAATCTGTTTTCGTGCCGCTTAGTGGCAGCAATCACTGCACACTGATACTTACATGCCCAGTAACGAGGACACGATTTTACCCCGATAAAACAGCCTCCTCGCGTTTCCTACAAGAATATTGTAAGATAAACGGCCGTGATTGGTCTATATCCGAGGAATTGCTAAACGTTATTGGTCAATATCAAACACGCGGCATATGAGTGGGATAGTCAGCAATAGACACGTACAGTAACAAACAACAACAATGATTAAAATACAGTAACATCTTGACACCATTCAAAATTTTCTATACTATAAAATGCAAGTTTAGTAAGAACTTATTTGAATCTACGGGGACTTACCTATGAGTCTGGTGGAAGCTTATTAAAAAGTGTCATAGCTATAGGCCTAAAGATATATTCCGTTTTAAGTTACGATTTAAATTCTTTACGTTTTTCTGTTATGTATGCATCCTGTAACCCCCTATTCGGTACCTAGACTAATAATTATTTGACGCTTATTTATGGAGACACGCTAAAGGGACAGATGAAAAGCACATCGCCCGAAAAGCCTCGTAGGGAACTAATGGTAAGATTACGTGGACGTGAAAGGGCCGAGCAGATTTTGACCAGAGGTTCTGATTTAGGCTTAGAATTTTCGTACTGTAAATCTCCGACACGGCCTTCCAGCCTAAAGGTCGCCATCCCAGGATATTTAAATGCTGAAAAATCCATCGACCGCGGCCGGGTTTGAACTTGCGACCTTAGGATTTGGAGGCTCATACGCTACTCAACACCCCCGCAGTCCCATATGTGATTGTTTTATTTTAGTCTATTTACATGATACGGCCTTGTCTGTGGCCTGGGAAGACACGTTCGTTGTCCATCTAACGAAACTTAAGTTGCTTTTGTTTGTGATAGATTTAACATACAAATTTTTGAGGTTTTGATAAATAGGTAGGAAAATTAGGAAGTATGGAACAGCATTGGGCTTTAAATTCCACCTTTGTATTTCAAGCATCTTTTCATTCACAGTAAACGGAACAACATTTACAAGTAGATCTCCTGAGAAATGGACATGACAAACATAAGAGACGTATCATTTCTGGGCATAGCCCCCACCTATTTTGAAGATTTATCTTTATCCTTAGGGGGGCTGAAAATATATTCTTTTAATAAGAATCTTTGCCATATCCACTTTTCCATCCTGGCACGAAGCAGGTTGCAATTGTAATTGGGTTCGATTCCCGGCCGGGTCGGGGATTTTTCAGTAGTGAAAGATCCCCTCCCCGGGTTCAGGACTGGGTGTTAGGTTAAGTCTTAGGTTAAGATAATGCACATTGTGCGCGATTCCTAAATTATTATTTAACTTGCACACTAGATTCTATATCCGAAAGAAACAACAAATAAAACCTATATTCAAATATGAAGACTTCTCACATTATAAGAACAATAATCAATAAAAACGCTACAGAAAATAACTTTTTACTTGTTACTAATGCAAAGCTGGACTATACTCGGAACTGCAAACTACCGTCACGTCATGGTTTCCTTATTTTCCTGCAGTCCCATTCACGACAATGCCTGTTACATACCGCACGCTACAAGAGATCTCACTTTCTACTTCCACGCGCTATGCTACAGTCTGATTTAAACAACCTGCGACTTGTGATTAGTGATGGGAAAAATCGAATGATTTTAACAGTCGAATGATCATTCGAATACAGAACTAAACATTTCGAATGAAATCATTCGAAGTGTTTTATTCAAAGAGGGACATGCAACTACGAGAAGTTCGTTCGCTAGCTTCAATATTCTTCGAATGAAATCTTCCGTTCTCACTTCACTTCATTGGCATTCGAAAGCGGGTAGATTTAAATTTAGTGCGCACATTTCCGGCAGAGAACAATGCGGCCAGCTTACAACAAACGCGGCCTCCAGAGATGTTTATTATTTTAGTCATGTAGTCTCGAACAGGTGCTGTAGTAAATACAGTAAATTAGGCCTAACATGAAATTTCTTGAAGTCCTACAAATATAAATTGCTTAATCTTATAAATGTATCGAATATAAAAATTTGAATGGCTGTATTTAATATCATAATTCATAATATACGGTAATTAATGAAATAAATAATCCATTTGAAAATGCATATGTTTCATGTAGAAGCTAATGATGGATGTAAAACAGGAACAATCTTTGAAAAATTGAATTTTTTAATATTCGAGAGAACGGCTATTTTATTGTCAAAATATATTTTGTAGCCTGTGGTTGAAACTCATGAAAATAAATCTTCGCTCTAGCTCTGCGTCATGCCATCCCCGCTTGGAATGGGAGAGACGGAAGTTACCGAACGCTTTGCTAACGGGGACACGATAGAACACGAAAACAATCGAATGAACGAGAGAACGAGCCGAGATGCCAGATTCCGAGAGGTTGAAGAAGCATTCGAATGAATTCATTCGCTTTCACACTTCAGTTCAGTAAGCGAAGCGCTCTAATGCTAGTCTGGAGCAGAGCAAAATCATTCGAATGATTTTTTTAACATCTCGAACATTTCGAATGA
The DNA here is from genome assembly GCA_964059195.1 of Ectobius pallidus. Lineage (NCBI taxonomy): Eukaryota > Metazoa > Arthropoda > Insecta > Blattodea > Ectobiidae > Ectobius > Ectobius pallidus. Next base: position 21,244,736 of record CAXKWD010000013.1, read on the forward strand.
ATTTAACAATCGAATATTTCGAATGAACTCATTCGAATGGTTCCCATCACTACTTGTGATAGTTCACTCGAAGCGGAGAAGTGGGAGAGCTGCATTGTATTACGTTGCATTACTTGCATCAGAGCTTCAGTGAAAGGTTTAGCAGCAGTCCAAATTGCAAACATCTCGCATATCTTCAGAAAAGCCATGGAAACATACTCCTTCGGCAAATGTCACAAGTTGCAGGTTGATTAATTCAGACTGCAATACATTACATTCCTTCAGCTTCTGAATGTAGAATATTAACACAGGCTATTTAGCACAATCACATAGGCCCTACAAAATGATAGCTTATTTTGAAACGCATAGGCTACCTGCTAACAATATTGAAGAGTATAAGCAAAAATCACACTAAGTGCCAAAAAGTTGTTTGGGAGTTACAGATCAAAATTACATTCCAGGTGACATAGTTCAACATTTTAAACTAGAAAAATGTTTATGATTCTTAGGAAGAGAATTTTGCATTTAACGTTTTCTAAAATTGTGTAATATTATATTTTATATTAGTAATATTTAGTATTTTCACCTTAAGACAGCTAAATACACTATTTCAATCATATTAGTGCACTTATTACACAATAATCAAATCGGTTTGCCCTACATAAGTTCTTTATCTCAAAATGCTGTAAATGATAACAGGTCTTCTTTTTCTCCTAACTTAGCACTTACTTGTCCTTTGATTCCTCTCAGAACTACATTTCTGATGTCAGAAGCATTCATTCCTTTTAGAATTTCAGGTTTTATCTAAATTCTCTATGTTTTGTATTCTTTTTCTCTAATTCTAGTTTTTCTCCCTACACATCTAACTTGTATTCACATCCTTCTTCCTTCAAGTTCCCATATTTAATTTGTTGAAGACATGGTTACAGAATTTCTTCCCTCCATTTCATTGATCAGCTGTAGATACACTTTGGTCAGAATCTTTTGATTCAGTGAAACGGAAAGATATTGTCCGCCCTAGAACTTGCCCTAAAATAAACAATAAGTGTGTCCCACTCTAGCACATCACTCCTACCTGCCTAAGAGTGAGACAGATTTGGTTGTTTTCTTTAGGACCTGTTCTAGAGCGGAAAATATCTACCCATTCCACTATCTGAAAAGACTTGAAAATGGACCAAAGTATACCTAGCAGATTTATGGACGGAACTATGAATCTCAACTAATTGTTGTGAGACATCACCGTTTGTTAGGTGAATTGACAATGGTACAGAGGTTGGATTTAATTCAAATAAAAAGTTTAAAAAAAATCGTGAACGCCTGCAACTTAAGACTAGAAAACCCGCATAACATATTAGTATGGGTAAAGCCAGCTACCTTGGGTAAAGCAATAGGTGAAATCGTGTATGGCATGGGGAATTTAGAACTTAAATGTAAATTTATTGCTATCAACTTAACGTATTATATGAAAGTGGAATGAAAAACTTGTCAGATTAGAGGGTTCCAAAGCCGAAATTAGACACCACATTAACTCTGAACTCTTCAATTACAACCATTAAGTGTATAGTAGATATTATTTAAAACGTCTCGCCTTTCCTACGAGAAAAATAGCTGAAAATTCTTGTCGGTCTAATTGACCAGTACAGGTCCTAACAGATAGTTTAAAATTCGTGGTCTCCGTATGTTAAACGTGAAATGAAAATGTTCCGTGTTGCATTTAGAATTCAAGATCAAGCAGCAAGAAGGGTGCAGCTCCAAATATTTAAACTATTAAGAGAATCAGCGAAAACTGTTATGTGCAGGTGCATACCTTGTGCACCAAACATTAAAAGTCAGTGTTTTCAATTATAGTTATTATAAAAAGATGAACAAGTTATTTAACGGAACTATTTCAATTTATATGGAATTTAGGAATATATACATTTTCATAGAAGTGTGTTTATAAGTCCAGGGCTGCATCCAATTTGCACCATACGTGTATAGGATGGAAATATATATACACTAGTGTCCAAAATTAAAGCAACAAACCGAAATTTCATCTTTGGTGGTTTATTTTGCCACAAAACAGTATACACAAGTGATAGTAACGTATAAACAATATGAGGAATAAAGAAAGTAAACTATTGCAACGTTTGTGCATACCAGTAAAACAAAACGCCCTGTTTTTCTTTTTTTGAACAGGTAATGATTTCCCCACACATAAAAAAAAACGCGTTAATGTGCTCAGTAAGGGTTGTAACCACCTCTGGCACCAATACAGACCTCACAACGGCGTAGCATGCTGTGAATAATGTCATCAATTGAGGCAATAACGCCAATTCTTCCTGCAGAGCAGCTCGCAAGGCCTGGAGAGTGGTTGGTGGATGTTCACGTGAAGATAGTCATCTCCCTAGTGCATCCCAGACATGCTCTATAGGATTCAAATCGGGAGAGCGAGCAGGCCTATCCATGCGTGCAATATCTTCAATTTCCAGGAAAACATCCACCAACTGAGCTCTATGAGGACGAGCATTATCATCCATCAGTACGAAGTCTGGGCCCACCTCGAAAAAACCGCACATGAGGTGCCAAGATCTCGTCACGATACCTGACAGCAGTTAAACCTTGCCGATTTACCCGTACAACTTCATGAAGAGGTGTTCGGGTAGTCAACAGAATTCCTGCCCACACCATTATTGATCCACCTCCATATTGGTCTCTTTCCACAATGTTTGCGTCGCGAAATCGTGTTCCATGTTCTTTCCAGATGCGAATCCGTCGAGAATCATTTTCAAGACAAAATCTGGACTCATCTGTAAAGAGAACATTGGCTCCGTAAGGAGAACCGTCCAGTTGGCACGTTGATGATCCACTCTAGACGTACTCTTCTGTGAATACGCGTCAGGAGTACACATACAGCAAGCAGATCTCCGACAATAAAGGCCTCTCTGCCGAAGCCTTCTGTACACTGTTTGCCTCGATACAACTGTTCCAGTGCATGTTTTGAGATCAGATGCCAGTTGTCGTGCAGTAGTACGGCGGTACCGTCGTGCCCTTACAGCCAAATAATGGTCTTCTCTTGGTCTTCCTTGCCCTGGTCTTCGGGATATATTTTCTAACTCTACAAACTATTGCCACATCCGAGAAACAACAGAACGATTCACATTAAGCCACCTGGGCACATCAGCTTGAGACTGTCCTTCTTCCATTCTTCCTATGGCCCTCCACCGAAGAGAATCTTCTAGGCGTCTTCTTTGTGCCATCCTGTACCTGCAGTACATGTTTAAAAAGCAAGACATTGACTAAGCAACAAACACTATGCTGCAGTGCCCCTTTTGATAGGTGCACTGCCCTTTTGATTGGTGCAATTATGTCATCGTTTGCATGTTTGTAAGATGACAGGAATGCCATCTTCAGTTAAGAACACGACTGTACGGACATAGCTTTACATTTTATAAGAATATCTCGTATAGTAGACGCAGGAAGGAGAAATATCGGTTTGTTGCTTTAATTTTGGACACTAGTATATACATATATATATATATATATATATATAGTTGTAATATTGCTATGGGTTACCAGAGCTGCATTCTAGTACCAATCGATTCATCACATTTTCCCCCTATATGACAATCTAAATGTATATTTCCGCCAATATTGGGGTTTCGCCCTTCTTGCTGCATGGTATTCAAGTAAGGGTTAGCTATTCTTATTTGGTTTTGAACTATGTCTCATTAGGATAGGATAGATTAGCCCCTGAAGGGGGGAGGTGGGTTGGAAACTACCCTAAACACTTCTGCTATTCGGCCCATTGTGCCAACCTCCGGTAATGTAACGATGAGCATACCCAACGACCCCCAGTCAACAGTCCCCACCGCGAGCCTCCACGGAACTCCCCTACATCCAGCAAAAGAATAAAAATTAAAGGTGCTTTCTGCTTTCATAATAAATTTACCTTTGCTTTTGTGTAGATGAAAAGCGTTATGATCATGTATTTTAGATGTGAAGGATTTTATTCAGCATTAACGATGATGTAGGCCTATGTAACGTGTAATACAGTTCGAATTCCTGCAGCAACCAAGAATGTTTCAATTTAGTTTTATAATTCAGTATTACAACTATTTGTTGAACGCAGCTTTGAAGGTATTACAGAGACCACAAGCACACAAAATGAAATTGTGGCATACCGATGCATTGGTTAGCGGAACGGAATCCGTAATAAAATACCTAAATTCATATAAGCCTATTGTTTCCTGCCAATACAGTCTCATTCATTTTTTAATGTAGTTCTAACATTGGAACTGCATAGGTAACGCAGAAACAAATAAGTAAAACACCAGAATACTCGAATAGACTAAATATTATATATATATATATATATCCGCATTCAGCTATTTAAAAACAGTGGAACGCCTAGATTTTCTTTCGTAGTTATCACCTGAAAGCAGTCAATCTATCCTCTGGTAATAAAATACAGTATTTTAATATTATTGTAACTTTATTTTTAAATAGTTATCATCATGGCGTTATTTTTAACATTTCCTCCTCAATTACTGGAATTTATAATGTAGAATCAAACAGTTCTGAAAAAAAGAATATGCCTGCGTTTGCATTACATTTTGAAGCGCTCTTCTTCCTCAATGAAACATTCCCTGGAGGGTCCAGATGGTCTGGGCAGGGTCTGAGCTCAGGTTTTAATTGATTAATCTAATGAATAAAATTCAGATACGGGGGTTTGTACCTGGATGACAAAACAGTGTGGCTAGTGTGGAGAATGAAGAGGAAAGTTATAGGATAGAAGTGACCAATTCAATTGAATCGGTCATTTAAGAAAGGGCTTAATGACAGAAAACATAATTTTTCAGGAGAAATAAAAAACTGTTTATTTACAAAGACATGGATAAATAGTAAATTATTGCTTATATAATGTCTTATTATAGGTGTTTTTGACATCTCTACATGTGAAAATTGAATACAGTATGCTTACATAATTTATTATAGTGATTCAAAGTGATGGAATTCAGCCCTTTCAAAAGTTTGTCCCCCACTCTTGACCTTGAAATTGTGCAAAACACAGTTTTAAAAAAAATAAACTATTCTCAAACGTATTTGATTAAATAACCCATTTGTACCCAACGAAATTTCAGGGCTGAATTAAGTAAATTCCACTTCGATTTAACTTTTTGCGACATCATAATATTCAGCAATGTCTACTTTACAATGTAGCAGTGGATGAAAAACCTACGAGGAGTTTAGTTCATACAGTAATTAAACACGTGAACTCTGGTACAGTTCGTTACTTTACTGCCATAAGGTCGTATATGCATTTCTGCCAGAAAGTTGTATACTTTAAGTGGGAGTGGTGTTCAACTTTTGGCACAAGATGGTTCACATATATTTGAAGTGGGCCTGTGTTCCGCAAGTAAACTCATTTTCAGTGAAAACCCAACATATGACCTTCTGACAGTAATGCGACAAGATGTACCCAGCTTGACTTGATAAAGGTTAACAAACCACATTTATTAGTTTTCTCAAAAATTTTTAATAAATTAGTCATAACTCTTAGCTGGAACTTAGGAGTAACTACTGTTATAGATCTAACAGCGGAACCAAGCTATGTTAACTGCAGCAAACAAGAATGGTTCCTCGCTGGTTCTTTTATAGCTTGTACACCTATAGCAGACCGCTGTCACAGAGTAATCATCCAAGTCCTTGCCAAGGATTTCCTAAAACCCTCTCCTGAACTATAAATGAAAAAACATAAATTTAGATACAGAATTTTGTACATTTCTTTGACATGTACTGCGGCTAAATTCTAAAGAATTGTGAAGTTCATGGCGTTGTAAATTGTTATACACATATTCGAAGGTTGAGATCGTATTCGAGGCTATTACGGAAAGCCATACTATACCTTACGCCATTTGCTTCCGCAAACTCGTAGAAATCAAGATTTTCAGCTCTAATACTTACGAAAGTCTCGCTCCTCTCACGCAGCGGGCCCAGGTTCAAATCCTGGCGGGTTTTTTACAGGGTTTTTTCTCACCTGTGAGAAAAATGTTGGGTAACTTTAGGCCCTTGTTGTCCCCGGATATCATCTGGCCGTCATTATCATCTTCATCCCATCCTCGCCTTGCTTGGAGTGAGTGTTTGTGTGTGAATGGTGTGTATCGGAAGTGGCCCCGGCATTGGGCTGATCACTCATCCGGGGAGGCCCTCCATGTCCTTGTCTGGTCAAAAAGTATGTATGTGATCCATAGATAATCCCTCTCCCGACAGGTCGCGGCCCTGTAAGGCCCGGGGGGCTTGGGTCGCTTAAATGTCCCTAAAAGGGAGAGGTGAAACTAAGGTAAAGAAAGAAAGAAAGAAAGAAAGATACTTACGAGAGGCTAATTTCAAGAGAGAATCAACTAACACATCATTAATAAGTACATTTCTTAATCTGTCTTGTCTTAAATGCTTAAGCACTGCACTTCATGACAAAACCTTATATTTTCCAGCATAGTATAAGTATTGTTGCAGTTAAGGTAAGGACTTAATCATGTACGTCATCTAAAAAGAACCCTCAGATTATATTTCATTATTTAACTAAAAGAGAGCATTAAACTAGATACAATTTAAATAAGGCTCTCCACATAAAATTCCAACTGTCCAACCTGACATCAGAAAATTAGTCGCGTCACGTACCGTTCTCATCATCTTTAGAGACTTGGTTGTCATATTTCACAATTGCATTATCTTCTCTTCCACGAATATTTATACTGTTGCATATACGAAGTGTTTAATTAATTACATACTGTCGAACTATTATATCACGGTGCAGCAGTGAGATATCAACAACAAAATCAATTTATTTTTAGTTATATGGTCCTAATATGGAAAATGCGCATTTTTTTCGATAGTTGAGTGGGGTAATTTAATTACCAATAGAATTCCAGGAAAATACTTTACTTGGACTCCTCGCTTAATCTGAATGATAAAAAAAAGAAATAATTTTTGTTAAAGTCTCTGCTCAAAAAATACTTAACTGAGATGTCTTGTTGCGATCATGAGTTAATTTATGTCGTGAAACCCTTTAATGTATTTTTATCACAGGAAGGAGGGTACATTAGACGTTTACTCATAGTAAGTTGTAAGAGTTTTTGAGAACCTCTAAATCAGACCGGCTTCCGTGCCGTAGTCTATCACTTGATCGCATCTCTGTCTACGTAATTCTTCACGTGTCTTCCATCTACCCAGCCATTATTCTCGTAATTCATTCTGGTCAAGACAGGGTAGAGCTAGGATTCGTCGTGTTTTAGCCTTACAATGAGCAGGTGGCGTATCAGAAAGTACGTTACAAGAGCGTTAGTAAATTAAACCTATTTAAGTATTAGACCTCCAGACAGTAAACAGTAACAAAGAGTCACACTTGTTATTTGTGGTTTTACACAAGTAAAGTTCCAGACGAATGTTTTGACTACAGTTCCTCTCTGTTGATAATTGACATCATAGTTTCTTCTAGCAGTTTTAATAGGCCTATATAGCCCGTTTAATTTATCTAAACTGGATACATTATATTTTAAACACTGAGTTAACTAAAAAAGGAAGTTAGAAACAACCACATCGGAAATACCGTAGGCCCATTGTAATTGTAATAAAATAATATAATAAAAGAGGGCACGGTGCAGGCAAACAGAATGAGCTCCCTCCCAACCACACAAGAATGCATCGGCGTTGTGCGGAGTTCCGTCTATACAAGAAAATTACTAGGATTTTAGAAGAAAGTAAAAGAAAAAATACAAAGAAATAGGCTTAGTGCCAGTTTGATAGTTGGATAGTTCGAATTAATGTAAGGATTCTTATTTGTTGTGCTTCGTACTTGAAATAACCAATAAGAAATTTGACATAGGCCTACCATCGTAAAACAATAAAACATGAAACGCAATTATACTAGTGGATGGGGAAAAATTAAAAATAAGGAGGTCAGAGAGCGTAAAATTGAGCATCTGTCTGTTCGATTTTGAAATTCACCCAAAAGATACCATAGGTTTCATATAAAGTACGTTTACGTTCTCTTTTTCTTATAGCTAAGGTTAGAAACAATAGAAGCCTGTATTCATAAAATAATATTGTAAAATCACATCTGTATAGTTGGCCTACTCAAAATACCATGGCCGAAGGAATTGCCTACTAACGTGGATTTTCTTCATCCATAAGGCAGTATTATTACTGGCAACTTATGCTAAAAGCGTCACGTTGCCTAATGCATAATAAAACATGTGATTCCCAAAAAGAAATACAATAGTGGTAATTCGTTACTAAATAGTTTATTCAGGGTTCACAAAACTATAGTGAATTATTCAAGTTACTATCGTATATTTCTGTGGAGTGACTGGTAAAAATACTGAATACTGGGTAGGCCACCATATTGACTAGCGTCGCAGGTCCCCATCGCTGTAGGTACTACCTGTTCATTTAGACGTGAACACTTGCATGCGCCGCAGACATAGGGCGGGACGGAAGGGGAATGTGTTTCTAGTATGGATCACGTGAGACTGATACCACTGCGCATTGTGTTTACAGTGTTCACGTCTAAATGCACAGGCAGTACGCCACTGTGCATTGCACACTGCATTAAAATGCTGAGAAACAAATTTCTGGAGAGAAGCTGTAGTAGAAAAAATGCTGAAATGGAACAAATTATTAGCATGTAGGAGAATCTGCTTTTCGAGTAATAACCCTTTTAAGAATAGTAGGCAAATTCTTATTTAAAGTAAAATAAAATGGGAAGTAAAATGGAGGATTATAGTTTATAAAGTCTAAAACTATTTGCTGTATAACTACAAATTAATTACAAAAAATAAGAAAAAAGAATGACAAAAAATTACATATATTTCAAGAAATAAAACTTTTGTGTCAAATGAAACTTCTGTGTGTTGTTTGGTTAGTATAACCTGAATGGATTGGCTTTGTTAATAAAATGTGAGCTTACAGGTAGATTAGGTTGTTTTTCTGGAAAACAATATGTAACATATGGGGCATCTTTGATGTATTTATTGTTTTGATGGTGATGATGATGATGATGATGATAATGATGAGGTAGATAAATAAATCAATTGGAAATTCTACATGATGTAGATATTTACTTTTTTTTTCAGCTTTAATATAGCATGTTATTTCGATATCAGCTCTGGAAACGCAAATACACTAGAATAAAACACTTCTACAAGTGATATTATATTTCAGAGGTATTTTATGTGGAAAATCTTAACCGTAGTCAGAAGTTAAGATTTTCAAGGCCGTGACATGGAGAAAATAATATTGTGTCGCCTTCTCACCCCTTATGAAGCGCGAACAACCAAAAGCAAGCCAAGTCACTGACGTGAAAATGTAGATTCACTGCACTCGTAGATAAAATAAGCACGGTCTTTCTTTCCTCTCCCTCAATTCCATTATTTCGTTTTCTCCAGATGTATAAATAATGAACACGATTTTATACAAAGGCTACTGCTATTCTTTACTTCGGTAACTTTGTCTTGGCGTTTCTTTTTTTTTCGGTCGATTTAGTATATTCCCGCTCCACGACAGGAAGAAAACGTTACGATGGTAATGCTCGCAGGAATTTAGATAACGAAGTAGGGATGAGGTTAGAGGTGTACATATTCTGATTTTAGCTTGCCTGCCCCTTTGAAATTCTGCAACCAGTCACAGCTTTTAACTTGCTTGACTTGAAAGCAAGCCAGATTACAACGATGATAAGAAATACTGTCGCTATGAGTCATAAGCTCTTCATAACTTGGTGGGTTGCTCAGGACCTAAGGAAACTGCAAGGCCTGGCAGAAAGAATATGAAACTGGGTATAGCAGTGCACTGGTAAGTCGTGCAGTTACGTAGTTGAGGAACTTCAGATGTATTTAGAGAATTTTACCCTGAAGGAAGCCGAGGAGAAACTAAAATGTGGACAGTTTTAATTAATTATCAATGAACAAAAGTACTAGTCCGGCATGGGAAAAATTTTCAAACATTTTCGAGAAAACATCATAAAATCATTAATAACAATAACAAAAATCCCTTTAGGCAAGCCTACAAGCTGAGGTAGATTTCGAAGTGCTTTTGTTTCAATTTACTGTCGCTGCGTAGCACTCTTCTTCTTTAGCCTTAGCATGACAAACCCGCAATAATAACTGCAAAAAAGAGGAAAGAGAACTTTTTAAAACATTCAAATCTCGCCTTATATGAGAACTATCAAGAAACTAGTTATTGATTTGTAGAGTACTCATCAAGAGCTTTTCAACGATACCCCACAAGACGTAGTTTCGAAAATTTCGAATTTCCATCCCCATACCCCCACCCCCACTCGTACTCCCAAAACCCCCGAATCGTTGGTGTCACTGTGAACTCCATAAGGAGTACTCTAATTTATTCAATCAAAGTTTCCCTCTATACTTCATAGGGGCCGAGATATAAATGTTTTAAAATTTCAACCCCCTCCCCCGACCACCCCCTTAGGCCAATTTTGCTCATTAACGAACTTGTCTGAAGTATTGGGCCTAGAAATAAGATAATAAAATTTGATTCAAATATCTTGAAAATTACGGCCGCTAGCGTGTAAAGATATATATTCATATATATAAATATAAATATATATATATATATATATATATATATATATATATATATATATATATATATATATATATATATATATATACATATACATATACTGTATATAAATATAAATATCACAATTTTTTTAACAGGCGGTGGTTTCGTACTTAGGGAGGCATGAAACGTAACGATATGAACGAATTTTTTGAAAGTCATTAGGTAGATTTTTCTTCGAAATCTACCTAATAATAAAAATAATAATTGTGTTAAGACGCTACAACGATTTTTAATACTTTATCCACCTTTTATTTATCTGCATGGTGAATTTCTTCTACCAGCATGTAGAAAAGCAAGAAAGTATTACCTACACTCAGCAACTACAGTTGTTTTGCTGATAGGAATGTCGCAAGCTTATTCTGACTTGCCTAGGCTGGGTTTGACCTGACCCATCGGGCTTAAAGAAACCTGCCTGCTTCCTAGCTATGACGCTGGCAACTTGCTTGCCTGGCGTTCAAGCGGGTTTGGGCAAGCTAAAATCGAGATTTGTACACCTCTGGATGAGGTGTCTTTGCCTTATGCTTGAAATCGTAGACTTTTTTTTATCACTTACTATTATTAACTCAACTCATTGCCTTCAGTGGCCGTGGTTCAGTCGAGATCTAGCCTATATACAACATGTTGGTTTTAGGATTACTTACTTACTTGCAGAAATCTACCACTACAAGTACTGTTTCCCATTTATTTATCAGCAAATCCTGGATGCAGCGTTCAGCCACTTGAAGCCTGGGCTGTGATTGATTGAGCCGTGACTGGAAGCCAGAGTGCGCTGACTCAGCCACAACCCTTCTATGTTAAACCAAGTTTGCTTACCTCACTATTCTGCTTAATGGGGAGGTACACCATTAAATTGTATAAAAAATGATTTTTTTCAAATTGATTTTAAAGAAGGGCCTTTTATTTGTAATAACAATGAAATCAAAATATATCCAATACTTCCAGAAATATATAAAAAAATTAAGAGGTTGTATCAGATATTGGCCACCTGTTGGTAAGTTTGTCGCTTGTTTTATTTTAGTTTAGTTTTTGCAAACGGTTTGCAAGATAAATAAAAACGTATTTAAGATACTTTGTTGAAGCTTTGCATGCTTGTATACTTCCCTTGTGTTAACAACATACACTAAAATCTTTGATGTAGCAATTTCAGTTTTTAAAAATACTTTGCATAAAATGTTTTGTGAAAAATGTAATTCAAGAGTTTTAAAAAAGATAATACATATATTTTTTAAGTCCTATCTTAAATATTTTAGTGTATGTTGTGTATGGAGGTACGCCGTAGCGTAGTGGTTGAGGCGCTGCGCTACAAACCGGAAGGTCGCGGGTTCGATCCCCGACAAGGTCGATGAATCCTTCTGGTGGCACTATGGCCTTGGGGTCGACTCAGCCTCTAACAGAAATGAGTACCAATAGCAATCCTGGGGATAAAGGCGGCCGGTGCGTAAGGCTTACAACCTTACGACCTTCATGTGCCGATGTCTAAAAATCTGGGAGCCCCAACCTCCTAGAACCCTCTGGGCTTCCATGGCCTGTAATAGGGAGCACTTTTTTAAGTTGTGGTTATGTGTATTTAAAAGTCTCAAAACTAGAATTGTATCAACATTTAAATATTTGAACTATTCATCATGTAGGTCTAAACGCTGCTAGGCTGAACCAAAACCTTAACAGATTTTAATAATAAAAAATATACATATTCGGTTTTTCAAGAACTTTAAATTTGCTAAGAATGGTACAGATAGCGTATATTGTGCATGCCAATTTTTCTTCCCATTTGACTCACCAATCAAGAGGAATTTACTTTTCAAAAAAATAGTAAATTCGCACTAGCTAAAGGTGTATATAATGCGAAACTCCGTTCGATTCAGTTCCTTTGGGAAAGGTTGCCCGCATTACGACAGACAGAAACAAATATGCTTCATGCGAAAATAAGTTAGAGAGTTCAGAGTTTATTGTGGTAAGGTTTCCAGAGCACCACCGCTGTGGTGTGGATATGATCTGTTGCCCTTACATGAACCGGTGGCAGTGTACGGTATATTGAGTTTGAGATTATATCCACAGGAAATGGTGATATTCGTACACCCTATTGTTTCATCTTGCATTGTACACAGGTCGGCGCTGTTACATGATTTACAAATCTTGGAAAAGAATGTTCAGGGCGAATCCATTTCACTGCCACATGAATTTCAATTAATATGCTGACGCATGGACGGTAATGTAAGGAAGCGTCTTTCACTTAATCCAGTGACGCATGGAAGGTAGTATAGGGTGTCGTCTATGAAACTGTGTTCCCGTTCTTATACACGATGGAATTATTGTCAATGTGGAGATTTGTTCCTTGTGAAGAATCAAACAAATAATTAAAAATACATTTTTGTCTGAAGTGAGTACTGCATCAAGTTTACAATATGAGATAGAAGTATTTAAACAGAAGGAATTTACAGCTGTTGATGGCCAGAGCAAGGCCGTGTTCTGATGACGAACACTAGGAACTGGTAAATTAAATTAATAATTATTACTGCCGTAACTAGTAAAGATATCTCTAACCTTATCATAAAACAACTATGAAATTTATGCAATTTTAGAAATTCAAATTCTTAGCTGTCGAGGGCGGTAGTAATAATTTGTCCTGACATTTACTCCTTTCTTTCTTCAGAGTCTGACAAGGTATTACGATCTCTGTTTTCATTTCAAGTGTTTTCCTTAATTGCACTTCGGGTCTCCTTAATGAAGCCTTCTTCAAGACAACCACAACCTTTCATTTTAAATCTCACTCCACTGTTGCATGTCATAAAGTAAATAATTTGTCTTCACGTTCGAAGACATAATACCACTCTCCTATCCTTTGATTTTACTTCACAGATTTCTACTTCTTTGTAATAACCTTTGTTTTATCTACATAAATATTTACTTATAAACCATATAACTGTATTATATAGGCTACTTTATAAATACATATATGCAGGGTGGAGTACCTATAGCTGTGCAGATTAAAGTTTTAGTACTTCACATCACAATAAATATAAAACTTATTTTGCATTTTGTGATTACTTTTTGATTCCTAAGATAATTATATTTTTAAAGCCCGAAAATTCCAACAGCGCACTGCCAGATGCTTGTATCGCGTGAGAATGTCCTCTACCCATACAAATAAAAACAATGCATGAGAACTATAGCTACGATACCGCCTTACGTCAACGTAATAATCTTTGCATGATAACAAAGCAATTTCATTAAAGAAACACAAAGTGAAAATTATTCCGTAATTTATTTTTCTGTCCTCTTTAAACAAAATTAAAACAGTACGAATAATATTTATCGAGTGAATCATGGTTGAAATTTAGGGAAAAGATTCTTTTAGGATAGTACTCACTTGGGGCAGAAGTGGAGTTTGAATTGTTTTGTATGTTTCCACCGCAGGTATGGGCTGTTAAGACCTACGCAACTAAACTCCTTTCACTCTCTATACCGAAAGTATAATATATAAATTATACACAGGGTGTTTCAAAAATACTTTTACAAACTTCGGGCATGGGTTCCTTAGACCAAAAGAAGGAAAAAAGTTCATATGAACATATGTTCAATAATCCTTGTTTTCGACGTGTCATGGAAGCCTGCGAAACCATTCGACACCATCCCGGAGTATTTGAAAGGATGCGACAGTCCATGATTCGTCGAATGCATGCATGTCTAGAAGCAAGAGGAGGACATTTCGAGCATTTGTTATGAGTTTTGTGTGTTGACGTGTTATGAGTGTACCAAAGTGTTGAACACTTCCTAACGAGAAAACAAGGATTATGTGACATATGTTCATATGAACTTTTTTCCTTCTTTTGGTGTAAGGAACTCATGCCCGAAGTTTGTAAAAGTATTTTTGAAACTTTCTGTATAATGTATGTATGGTTTCCACATATGTTTCTAATATCTACCTATGTTTCCTGTAATTGTATTGGAGAAAAATATATCCCTGGCGATGAAAGAATTTTTTAGGAGCCGGGGAAACTTTTTGACTAGAGAGGGAAATCCCCCCATCCCCCGTTAATTCGAAATCTGCTCATTACATGTAATCCATTGACGGTTCCACTTCTTTAAAAATGATATAGGCCAGAGCTTGTACGATAGAGGGGACAGTTGTAACTATACCCTGTTAGGAAATTCATCTGCATATTTTATTTTGTGAAGATGTATAAACAAGTGCAGTACGTAATTATGTGAGGTTTTGTGTACATTGACCATATATCCATACGCAACATCCTGCAACATATATAATATATTCACATATATATACAAACACACACACAGGTTTGAATAGAAACTTCAAAGATTATTGAGAAATAATATTCACTAGTTGCCTAGAAATAAACCAATAGCACTTGATTGATTGACAATACAGCACGGCTGAACCTGATAAGTTAAATTGAGCTGCTCAGAACATCAGAACGAGAGCGAATATGTTTTTATAGCAGAAGCTGGAATATAGGCATTCACAACATGTAAATTTTCCTCGAGTCTTTGTTGTCTGTCTTTCTATATTTACTTCGACAATTTTTTCTCCGGCAACCGACTTCAGAGTTCACTCAACGGAATGAACCACTGTAGCCCACCTCCGAGAGGCTATACTTTATGCAAAAGGCAAGTTGTACTCGTGTCACACGGGGGAATTCACTTCAATCTTTCAATAGTCATAGAGTTTTCTCAACAGCACAGCCGTGTCAACTTCTCACCTCGCTCAAGCTAAATTATTTACTTTCTTCTTCAAGCAAGGAACTCCTCAAGTAAATGCGCGTACTTGTTAAAGTCTAGCCCGCGTGTTCTTAATTGATATCATAGATAACGTAACGACAGGTCCGGATGCTGCGAATTAATTTATCTTGAAGGAATCTAAGCCTCCAGTTATATTTATTGTGACTATTTAGTGAATACTCACAGAATTAAACATGTAAGGAGTAACTAAAACCATAAAAATGAAGTTAACATATCGTTATTTTTACCATTAAAAGGATGTAGAATATGGCGGGAGAGTCAGTATATTATAAATTTATAATATATCGATCTTTTGCCATCGGCGATAGTCGCGGTTGCTGTGACTTCTCAAAGCTGTTTTATTTTTCAGGTTGGTATAACTAACAATATCGTTTTATTATTATTTTATCTATCATTGTACGATATTTTAAAAAATGTTTCTTCACACACATGATATACAATACTTAAAATATCTCCTTTCTTACTCATAGTCTGCTTATACATGGTCCGGCAGAGAAACCTGACGGTTTTTAAATTGAAATTACGACAAAACTGTATCGTTTACGTACGTTATTCTATTTCAGAATTACAATATATCTCAAAGTATTTTACCTACATCAATTACTTTTTGAAAATTGTGTTCCTACTTCAATCCACAAAGGTAAATAAGCACATTACATCAAAATTATTATTATGGATTCGTGAAAAGTTGGAATCAGCCGAAACTACGTAGTGTCGTAACTCATTGTCGCCAGTACATCTCACGCTTGCGCATTCAAGTAACAAAAATATTGCGAACCTTAGTTATGAAACCTACGTGTAAAGAAGATTGCATCAGTTCAAATACTTTGAAATGTATTGTAATTCTAAAATAAAATAATGTACGCAAACGATACAGTTTTGTCGTAATTTCAATTTAAAAACCGTCAGGTTTCTCTGCCGGACCCTGTATATACCCTATCGATGTGTTTAATGATTAATTATTTTTTTTTATCAAAAATGCTACAGATATGAAGATCTTTCAGTGTTCAGTCTATGCGAATTTACATTTTAAAAAAGTGCACCTAGGTGATATAACATGAAAATGATAAAAATGTAGCGACAAAATTATGACGATAGATACTTGCGATTGATTAAATTCCCGCATATTTTTACACTATATTGGTCACTGATCCACGATTTAATAGTCAGAGTTAAACGCTCTTTGTAAGTTTATAATGCAGCATGATATGCATTTTTATTATCATCATTGTATTGCCTCGTTTACGTTCAGTCATTACCACTGCTACTCTTGCTGCTGTATTTACTGCCCAAATTACTTCTGTGACAGCGCCATAGGTAGTAAGTGATTACATTGGCGCTTCACATTACCTCGCATTATAATTCGACCTCGCACAATGGAATTCCTTGCAGCTGCACTGCCTGTCCTTTGACTTCCGCGCAAAAACCGACAACGAAGGGAGAGTAGGGCAGCGGAAATCGTGATGGCAGGAGCAATTCACAATGAATGAACACTGAAACATCTTTACACCTACAGCTTGTTTGATCAAACTCAATTTACAAATTAATAATTCAACACAGTGATTGGGTATCTATAAGTAAACATAAGCAAAAAAGAGATGTTAAAATACTGTATAAAATTATGCTATTTATAGTATATATGTGAGTAAACATTTCAAATGTATAATAATAAATACAATATTAATAACATGATCTTATTTTAGCAATGAAGTTAATCCACCAAGCTGATGAAAATAAGAGGATTGAAAAGTCTCACGCAGGGCAAATATCGACCATGTAGTTGGTAGATTATATAGTTTATTTCCCTATATGCTATCTCGCTTACAATGAAAAAGCGTTGTTTTATTAATTTTCGTGTTTTTATTATCAATGAAATGTTAAATTGTGTAAGTATTCGCGAAATAGAAATAAACAAATGTAACTCGATGTCCGGATTCTCCCAAGGTAAAATTACAATCCGGATATCTTATTATATTACAGTGAATTTCTGGCACTGATCAGAGAAATGCGCAGTAGCATGGAAGAGTCTATATCGAAATATTATCATTTTAAGGGGGTCATGTTTCATTTGGTCACCACTCTTCAAGGTAGTCACATCGCGCTGACTAAGGTATAAGCCTACGGCTGTCATGACTGGCGGGAGGGGAAGATGGCTTGTCTCTCTGAAATCAACTCCCACCTTTGAATGCCCTTCCCCTGTCACTCTTTCCGCCAGTACCAGGAAGGAAAAAGTTATTGTACCCATGAATGTACTTTCAATTTATAAAAAAAAGTAATCCTCGCTATTCTCCCATCTAAAGTCTTCATTTAAATAAAAAATTGCCCACTTCGTTCTGTTCGCTTAAGGCATTGTTCACCCACGAACGTATGACGTAAGATATCTTGATCAGTTAAATTATCTACAGTATATAGAATAAGTTATAAAATTATAAAGAACGTCGAGTCTTAAACTCAGTTTCGTGTAAACGCAAAATGCCAATGCGTAAAAATCGAAAAACAGCAAAAGCTCCCTGACAGGAGAATAAATCTCGAAATTAGTTATGTCCTCAGGGTAGTAAATTACATTTACGTTATCCAATTATCAGGGCCCAGATTTTGATAACCTAAAAATACTTTTAAAATGAGCTATAAAATGACAACAAAAATACAAAAAATGGCAAGAAAACTAAAAAAAATAAACAAAACTTGTATGAAAATGCTAGTTTATTCATCAGATTTGTGTCTATTCTACACTCCTGTTCTTGATCCAATTGTAATTAGTTAATTGGTACATAAGGTTAAACGCAAACAGTAAACGCAGTCTTTCCCTGTCAAATTTATATTATTTCTTTTTCTTTCTTTCTTTTTCGCAGTTTTACCTCTCCCTTGTAGGATTTAAGCGACCCAAGCCGCCCGGGCCTTACAGGGCCGCGACCCGTCGGGAGAGGGATTATCTTTGGATCACATACATACTTTTTTGACCAGACAAGGACATGGAGGGCCTCCCCGGATGAGTGATCAGCCCAACGCGGGGCCACCTCCGAGACAACACGAACACATAGGACGATACACACCATTCACACACACATTCACTCAGAACATGGCGAGGATGGGGATGAAGATGATAATGACGGCCAGATGATATCCGGGGACCACAAGGCCTAAAGTTACCTGACATTTGTCTCACAGATGAGGGAAACCCCCGGAAAAAACCTCACCTAGGTAACTCGTCCCGACCAGGAATCGAACCCGGGCCCGCTGCGTGAGAGGATTGAACGCATCCCCTGAGCCACAGCGGTGGACCCAATTTATATTACAACAAGATATATTTATTTATATGTAGAGCTCCGATAATATTTAATATTAGTAAATACACAGAAACTCTATAGGCCTAGGCTATATTGCGCGAAACAACAAAAATAAGAAAATAATGACTTTATAATTTTAAAAAGACCGTAACACGAGCAAGAAATTACCAAATAATGACATAGAATTCTAAAAATTACCTAAAATTAAAAAATGGGGAAAAATGACCAAAAATGATTTTAAAAATTACAATTTTTTTAAATCTAGGAGTTATGATTAGAATATCTGCACTAGTTGGTAACTACCATGATGTTCCAGTTAAAAGATGACATGTCATCGAAATCAGTGCCCTGCTAATTATATATCCAAGAAAATGCATCCATTCCTTATTCACTGTTTTTGTAAACATAGCGATAAGCTCTTAATATAACTCCATGAATGGAACATTACTCTCGATATAATGCACGTGTGCAAACCGCATCCAGCTTCCGGAGATTATATTTCCCTAATCTGGTTTTCTCCGGTGGCCATTCTTATGAACAGTATTACATACCCGAAATGTATACGTAAAAAATATAAAAAGGAGAACATGTGAAAGAAATTCAGTATAGAAATGTCAAAGATGTTGGTTTTGAAATAATTTTAGAGTAGACATGAACGTAAGTTGATCTCGTGAACTGTTAATATTTAAGGTATTAAAACTTTTATAATTTTTATAGTTTCTATTTTAAAGAAAGGACGGAAGCTATATTGACTTCCTTTTTAGGTAAGAGAATGATACATCTTCTGTTTAAAATGTGCCCAATATATATATATATATATATGAAATAAACTCCGTGGTGCGACATCCCCGAAGGGACAAGACCTACCGCCCGACCGCTGCGTCATCTACATATAGGCAGATGGCAAGATTGGGGGCATGTGGTCAGCATGCCGACACCCACGGCCGTTAATGGTGGTTTCCATGACCGGAGCCGCTACTTCTCTATCAAGTAGCTCCTCAGTTTGAATCACGAGGCTGAGTGCACCCCTACCAGACCTCCCTACC
Organism: Ectobius pallidus; assembly: GCA_964059195.1. Classification (NCBI taxonomy): domain Eukaryota; kingdom Metazoa; phylum Arthropoda; class Insecta; order Blattodea; family Ectobiidae; genus Ectobius; species Ectobius pallidus. Next base: position 21,264,426 of record CAXKWD010000013.1, read on the forward strand.
TCAGAAAAATCCGAGGAGGTACCGGGGATCGAACCCGGGCCGACGGATCCGTATATATATATATATATAATATTACGCAATTCCTTCTTCTAGTAAGTAAAACAATGTATTTTTTATTTATTTGTAAAAGGTTCATTTAGTTGAAAATATTTTAGTTGGTATCCTCCTTTGCGAGATTTTGCGCGTTTCTTTTATATCAAAATGATAAGACTTCTTTTAGATTACGAATATGGAAGTCTAATGATAATTATAGGAGTGTGAAATTCCCTATGACTACTAAAAGTCTGCTATTTTTCCAGTAATAAAAGTGTTATTTGTATCATCAAGTAATTATTTAATGTCTTAATTTTGTTAACGACCCCTAAGTAAGAAATATTTATTTTACAATTAATTTTTAACTTTCAGTAGTATAACACAGTGCCATAAATGACATGTCCATGTACTACAGATGTCATTTCTCCAGCGACATACAAAGCTCACACTACCAGCCCATTTGAAAAATAATTGCCATTACTTTTGCTCAGTCCCTCGTATAATAATGACTGTATACTTCCGTTTGGCTTACATCTGTTTTTCTTTTTGTTGCAGGTAAGTGTACACGACTAATTCAGGAGCTGGGAAACATTTTACGCGAGATAAAACATCGTTCTTCTTTCCCAAAGTACGTAGTTTTCATGAAGTTATTTAGTACATGTGCTTGTTCAAATTGCAAAACTAAAGTCTGGCCATTCTAAGAAGGAAGCCTGAAGTAAACAAATACAAGTATGCCTGTCTCACTCTAGCACATTACTCGCATGACCTAAGAGAGAGGCAGACATACTGGTGTTTGTTTACTTCAGATTTCCTTCTTAGCTCGTCTCGGGTATAGTAATTAATTAATTGCCTTATTAGTTTTTACGATAGTTTTATCATCCTTTTAGACAGATAAGCATACATGAAGGTGAATATTAAAAATATTGAATTTTTAAAATAGTATAGAGGGAAGTGTTGTACTGTGTAAAAATGAAATTACTTCCGGTAATAATAGTAAAATTCAATAAGATGAATGAAAGGAAACGAAAAGAACCGCAAACGTGTAAATATTGCATGTCTTGGCTCTTCTCTCGATCATACCCACACTCCACTTTTCTTGTATTGGTTGTATTGAAGTAAGCCGACCTCATGTATAATTTACATTTTAAGACAGCAGTGCTACACATTTACTCCCACGCCTGTTTACTCGTGGATCCCTTTCTCATCTGAGGTCTCTAGCTTCGATAGAAGAAAGCACAAGCCAAGAGAAAATGTTAGAGAATTAGTTTCTTTATTATTAAATATCTCAATGCGCTATCAGTAATCCCCTTTTCGATTCTTTTGTCATTAAGTGACTGAAGTTCAAAACTCCATCTCTCACGGTCTTCCATCTTTTCATGTTCGTGTATAATGGAATTAAGGAATAAAAGGATTTAGTTTATCGAGTAATGTTCAGATATTTCCTTTGCAGTATTTGCTTGTGGCCACAAATTACTTTCTTTAATAACTAGATGTTTCCGTAAAGAATTAATTTTGTTGGGATGAGTTCAGAAAAAAATATTGTAAATACTTTCTTAGACAGTCGAAGGTAAAAGAAGCACTTTTAACGGCAGACGATATTAATTCTTTCTTTCTTTCTTTATCTTAGTTTCACCTCTTCTTTTTAGGATTTTAGCGACCAAAGCCGCCCGGGCCTTACAGGGCCGCGACCTGTCGGGAGAGGGATTAGCTTTGGATCACATATATACTTTTTTGACCAGACAAGGACATGGAGGGCCTCCCCGGATGAGTGATCAGCCCAATGGCGGGGCCACCTCCGAGACAACACGAACTCTTAGGACGAGACACACCATTCACATACACACTCACTCCAAACAAGACGAGGATGGAATGGGATGAAGATGATAATGACGGCCAGATGATATCAGGGGACCAGAAGGGCCTAAAGTTACCTGACATTTGTTTCACAGGTGAGGAAAACCCCCAGAAAAAACCCACCTAGGAAACTTGTCCTGGCCAGGAATCGAACCCGGGTCCGCTGTGCCCGCTGCGTGAAAGGAGCGAACGCATCCCATACGCCACAGCGGTGGACACGATATTAATTAAAAGGAGAAAATTATGACACTCCAGGGTGACGAACCTTGATTGCTTCGCAAGTAATAAACTATTTTAGTTAAGAATAATTGCATATTATTGTTCAGTAGACTCAGTCTGATATAAACTAAAAAACGTTAAAATTCATTACACCATTTTAAACTCTAAATTTCTCACTGTGGTCTCAGAAAAGCGTTGTCCATTGCATCTCTTATATTGGCAGCCATGAACGAGAAATCAATAACCTCTGTCTGCGCAAGTGCATGCTAGGTGGCAGGAAAATTCAAGAACAGTTGTAACGCTCCCAAATTTCCTGCAGCGTACCAATTAAAAATTATAATTTACAAATATTAATGCTTGTCTAAACATAGTGTATGATACAAATGCTAAAGTGATTTTGTGTTGCTCGTAGCATGAAAGTATTATTATTATTATTATTATTATTATTATTATATTTATTGTATGGAACACAAGAGTAATACATCAAATGATTACCAAAATGAGCAAGTGCTCGTGTTGGGGTTCAGTTCAATTATTTATATTGCACTATACACATTCAAATACTAATACATTTAAAAAAATATAACTCTAACTTAAAATCCAATACATAAAATTAAAGTAATAAAAAGAAGACAAAATGCTAAGTAGAAAGAACAAATTTTAAATCCTGTGGTTTATTTAATAATGGTTCTTTAAATATCTACTAATTACAGAGTGACGTAAACTATAACCTATGAGTTATTTACGATTTTTGGATGTTACCTGATTATGGAGTTATAGAGTCCTGGACCATAATAATTGCTATGTTTAGAGCCAGAAGAGGTGAAGTGTTTTGGTTCTATTTACATCGGAACGTTCAAAAAATAAAGATTTGCGCTAAAAATCCTTAAAATTATTTTAATCCCGTTAAAATTAGGAGCAATGAGGCACTCTGCCATTTGAGTTAGGTAAAAATATAGTGCTTCAAACTTTATATATAAAATAGTAAGCAAGAATATCATAATAATACTGTATTGCGCTTCCTTGACGATGTGCAGTCCTAACCGTAAGACAGAAATGAAATATGAATTCTGTAACTCATTCACTTATGGACTTAGGAGATTAAAAATTATATTGCAAAGGTTTCTAATGAAATTTCAGAAGATATTAGGACAGCAAAAAATATAAATACTTTCAGAGATATTATAGATAATTCTGATGATTGATGATGTAAACAATTGTTTGTGAGATTCGATAAGTATTTCCAAACAATATGTAACTATTCTTAAACTATTGTAATTTCAATATTTTAATTTCAGTACTCTTTGTAATACTGTCCCTTAATGTGAGCTTTTGGCTCCTTGGGCTCATTAGGCTTAGTTACTAAATAAATATAAATAGAATAATTACATGAGTGTTGGAGTTAATTTGATACAGTTATTGTTGATATGCATTTTATTTAATTTACTTTCAGGTAGTGTTCATTGTTATTTTGTTTCAGAAATACAAATAGCGTATGAAGAGATATATAAAATATGCAGAAAACGCCTAATAATGTATCATTGCATCGTGGCTCATTTAGAATTTCCATCATAACATAATAACACAAGGGAAAGCTTGGAGTGGAGAGAATTCAGGTATATCAGTTAGGATGTGAGATATAGCATTCTGCTCTTTCCCAATAAAAGAAATAGAAAAGGATCACGGTGAGATAATAGCAACTCTTTCTCTCGAAACAAATGGGGAAAAACGAGAGAGAGAGAGAGAGAGAGAGAGAGAGAGAGAGAGAGAGAGAGAGAGGTGGGATGGAGTGAAGTTTGCAAACAAAACCGTGCAACGAGAAGTCGTTTATTGTGCAGAGTCTTTTGTTTGAATGACCGGTATTGTGATCTGCTTCAGAGTTTGTCGCTACTCCATGGCAACATGAACTTGACACATCAATGACATGCAATAGAGAAGGTTTCCACAGTACCGCAAGAAGAGTTCATTAATGTGAAGAAAGTTAAGAATAACGCAAACATTAATGGAGATAGGTATAAATGTTACCATAAATATTTTATTAAACTATTTCATACACCTCCACTGCAGACGAAAATCTAATAATATCTAGAAGAAAATCTAATATATAGCTCTGTTCCTCAAAAGTACAATTTAAAAACCGTTTAAATAATAACTCCCACAAATTAAAGTATATAGACAACATTCATTATAGATTGAATAATCCTTTTTCCTGTGATGATCACACTCTAGCTGCAATTTTAACGCATTTTTAACACAAATAAATTTTAAACAGAATGTGTAAATCTTTTACTAAAATTCAATTATAAAAAGTGCCGTTCATCCTCATGCAGTGCAGATATTTTAATTATTCTGCCATAACGACTTACAGACTAAAGTATTGTCCTTGCGAAATAATATTTTATTTTGTCCTTAGAATATTGCACTCCACTTTATACCCTAAATCAGCGTTTCTCAACCTTTTTGAATCCAAGGACCTCTAAAATCTCTAAAAAAAAAAATTAAAGACTCCTAATTTTACATCCCATTTTTAAAAGTAGGCTATTTGTAGGCCTATATTCTTAATATTTGGGGTATTAATTATAGGTCATTATAACAAAATAAATCTAAATACTTTTTTTAATTCGACGGAAACACAATTACTTTTTACTTTCCACTTGCTTTAATGATATTTTTTAATTAAGTGTCTGCGGACCATCTGCACCATCTTCGCGGACCACTAGTGGTCCGCGGACCATAGGTTGAGAAATGCTGCCCTAAATCATATGTATCATACGGTACCCTTACATAGTAGGCTGAATCTATTTGTTACACAATATCACATGTTTGTCATTACCTGAAGTTTAATTTAAAATCTTTGTGATGTAACACCAGATTATCTAAATTTACGTCCCTTCTAAAAATTTTACAACAGGCGCTATATTAGTCATAAATTTAAAACATTATACATATACCAAAATCCTTGAGATAAAAATTATGTAGTATCTGGTACCCTATGATCCCCAGGTGGGGTGAAGGGGCCACCAAGCGGAGGTTTCATTACCTATACTAATTTTGATATGCTTATTTTCCGATAGAGGGTAGAGGGACAGGAAAAATTATGTAGTATAGTCATTAAAACATTAATAATCTGGTGTATGTATCCAGGGTCCTCCTTCAATATATGACAGCACTTTTAACTGAAGACTAGTATATTTTTTAATGTTTTTGAATTTATGGCTTATTTTATTTTATTTATTTTATAGGTCTATTTGTTGGGCAATGACATAAACACAATTGAGAGAAATGCCGAAAGTACTTTTTATACCTTCAGGAATGTTGAATTTTAAATTAATACAGAAAAAACTAAGTACATGGTCATGAAACGTCAAAATAATGCTCTACAATAACTGGTAAATCGTTCGAACAAGTGGAATAATTCAAATATCTGGAAGCAATAATTACAGACACAATATTCAGGCAGATGTTAAGTGTAGGCTCAAATCAAAATGCCTGCTTTTATGCGGTTCAGAAATTCTTATCTTCTCGTCTTCTGTCCAGAAATCTAAAAATAAACATTTATAAGACGGTATTTTGTTACCTGTTGGAGCGCTTTCAACCGCATGGAGCGGCCATCTTCAGCAACTGACTTCCGTGGTGTTGTTGTTGTTGTTGTTGTCGTTACGATACAGTTATCCAGAAATGTCTTCCCAACAACAACAACAACAACACCACGGAAGTCAGTTGCTGAAGATGGCCGCTCCATGCGGTTGAAAGCGCTCCAACAGGTAACAAAATACCGCAATTTAGTAGTGAGTACCAGTGTTAAAGCTCTACGCTATACATAAATCATTAAGATTATCGCTACAGAATGGACAAAACTCAAGAATTTATAAGACAATTATCCTGCCGGTTATATTATATGGATGTGAGACATGGTCGTTTACCCTTCGGGAAGAACATAATCTGAGAGTGTTCGAAAACAGGATGCTTAGGAAAATATTTGGGCCTAAGAGAGATGAAAATGGGGATTGGAGAAAACTGCATATCGACGAGCTTCATATCATGTACTCGTCACCGGGTATAGTCAGGATAGTTAAATCACGGAAGATGAAATGGGCTGGACATGTTGCGCGCATGAGGGAGGAAATACGTATCTCAAATGTATAGACTGGGAGACCCGAAGGGAAAAGACCACCTGGAAAACTTAGACATAAGTGGGAGGATAATATTAGAATACATTGAGAGAAGTAGGATTTGTGAGGGATGGTTGGATGGAGTTAGCACAGAATAGGTCTGAATGGCGGGCTCAGGTCAGCGCGAAAATGAACCTTCGGGTTCCATAAAATATATAATATTCCTTTAGCTTGCTGAGGAATTTCCTATCACCACTGAATAAGTAAGTAAGTAAGTAAGTAAGTATAGGCCTATTTGTACAATTTTGTTAAATAAGTAATTTTAGATAATCTGACATCTGATAAAGATGTTAGTTTGAACTAGAGATTGTGAAAAACATGTGATAATGCGTAAAAAGTAGATTTAGGTCTGCCATGTAAGGGTACCTTATGAAAAATATGTTTGAGAGAATAAGTTGAAGCACAATACTGTTAAGAAAAACATGACCCTCGACGAACACGAAATATATCAATAAATATTAAAATATATTTAAACTCTTTGAAACAAATTTTTATACAGTAGTTTAGTATACATCTCACAAATAAACTTCTTGAATTAAGCGTGTAAGAAGTAATAACGTATGGTACTACTTTATACGCTTCTAAACTATCTGTTTTAAGACTTAATACAACAAATCAACTTTTAAAGCCATTTATTTTTTGGCTGGAGTGATATTGTGAATAAGGTACTCATGCACTTGATTAGTACATTATTGCGTGTACGTATTCCCGATTGATTCAAAGATGTTTATGAAGTTTACTATTAATAAATCTAGAATACGTTTCAAATTAGAAAATGCAAGATCTATATTCTACCATTTCCCTAGGAGGTTCTTAGCTTCAAGGAGCAGCTTTTGATGCAAGATACGACAATTAGTCATTTTTGTGACCGGGCTTCCAGTGTTATTGTACATTAACACTGAAGATAGATATATGCATTCATGAACTACAGTGTGCCTCACAGTACTGCAAAGGACATAACTTGTCTTTCAATCATAGGAAAGAGGTTCCATCTGGATATGCATTCATGAACTACAGTGGCCTCACAGTACTGCAAAGGATATAACTTGTCTTTCAATCATAGGAGAGAGGTTCCATGTGGTGCTGTGAAGCGAACTGTGGCTAGGTTAATTGGCAGAGCATCGGCACGGATATCAGATGGTCCTGGGTTCGAATCCCACTGACAGAGGATTTTTTCTCATATAATATTCTTAGGAAGTGCTAATTTTGTAATAATTTGGTTGAGTGACCACTTCTGACAATTTATGATACGTGAACCGTAAGGGAGGTTTTAAGCAGTAGGTCCTGGCTACCGGTAATAGCTTTAGTAGTCGTCCACGCACAGTGGTTGGAACTTCAACATCCTTTATGGACTCGGCTAGGCACCACCCCCACGATCATTCATGAATTTGCTCGCAGCCTACCATTTAATCTAACTAAATATGAAGCTCTATGCCTAGGAATAAGTGGAGGAATTAGACTTTGAGGCTTGGATAACAAATTGCATTCTAAACGTAATGCATGCCACTCTAAGTAATCCATTACGTTACTAACAAACCGTTTATATATCGTAAATATCCTAGATAATTAATTACTATTTTATCGTTAAGTGAATTTTACCATTAAGTAAAAGGAATGTCACAACACTGAGCTCTGCATGTAAATAAAGTCACTAGGTGTAAATAATGCCAACGCTGAGATTCCCAAAAAGGAATGATCGAAGCGCTCAAAACGCTGCAACTTACCCACACCCTCGCTGGAGCACGTTGTATGCAATCTATATCATCACCGCAAGAGCATGCTAATTTTAAATTTAAAAAAAGATTGACCGAACTGAAATTTGACATAGACACTCCCCGGTTCATGTGAAATGTATGGTGAAAATTTCAGATCTATAGGTCAAAGGCTTCTGGAGAAGTCAACGAGCAGATAAACATACACACATCTCAGGGCACATGATATATATATATATATATATATATATCCCAATGACATCTGTTTCTTACCTATGAATGACCACAGGGATTCTTTATTTTGATCACAACCCAAAGGTCTGTAGATTTTATAGATTTGCAATTAGGAATGTTAAAAGTATAAAATATGATAAACTTATTACAAATCTCGAATTATATTTTAATAATATATTTCAAATTTACATAATATTTCTTCCAATTTTTTCATTGCTGCGGGATTTTTAACAAGCTGAAAAAAACACGTTCCTGAGGTTTATAAGTTGCAGAAAAACGTAGCCCGAGAATAATAAAATGTTGTACTGAGAAATACTGTCAGGAGAAATTACTGCTTCATGTGTGGAATATATTCGTTCTACTGAAGAAGGCTGTTAATAAAATACAACGTAGTTCATGTTTTAATTATTATATAATAAACTATAATTTCTTGTTCATTTGGCAACCTTTTAGTCTACTTACACCTTTCTACCAAATAAATATTCGGTTTAAGATATTGCCCCAAAATGTTTTTAATTCTGAACAATCCTAATGTTAATCTACTGAACCTGAAATAGTATGTATCTCATTGTTTTAGAATCCCTTTTTGTACCGAAAATCTACATAGAAAACATTTAACTGTGTTTAAATTGTGAAGTTACTAGATTGTTGAAAACAATAATACATGTACGAAAACAAGTAAGTGAACTCGGGTGGTAAACAGAACTATGACTCTTGTCTTGTGTAAGTTTACATAAATATTCTGCTGCTCCGAGTGCTGGCTACGAGGGATACGAGGGAATTATAATGTAAAATGAGAAACAGAAAATTCTGTCGGTTCAATCTTCACCGTGCTGCCAGGTTTTGCTTGCTTAGGGCTGAATAGATTTGCATTGAAATGCCATTCGCTATCTTTCAAACTTTGAAAGACCTGGAACGACAGAGTCATATAACTCATTTTACTTCTTCCATTGTCAGCTAATATAACAGGAGTCTACTTCTTGTATTACTTGTGTAGACTATTCCACTCATATGCCGCGTGTTTGATATTTACCAATAACGTTCAGCAGTTTCTCGGATATAGACCAATCACGATCGTTTATCTTATAAAATGCTTGCTATTAATATGAGGAAGGGATTTTACCTGATAAAATGATCTGCTCGTTACTGGACACGTAAGCGTCAGTGTGCAGTGATTAATACATCGCGTGTTGTCATTAAACAGCACGGAAACAGATTATTTTATACAACATAACTTGTTTCGAAATTGAAATATTATAAATTTACATCGATTAAACATAATTTCAATTAGGTGTTCGTGTGCTTTTTATTCTGTTCAGCTGTTAGCTTACCTTAATTAAGTTAACTATGTCTTATATGCACAAATGGTAGCACTGGACACAACATGTACATGGTAACTCGAATAGATTCATGGATGGTTGATTCATAGTATGCCGTGATCTCGCAGCTGTTAGTTTTGTTTTTATATAACAGAGCACGATAGGAATTATTATTTATATAATCCGTTACATTTTTATTCATGGAATAGTCCTAATAAATCCAACTCTCGTGGGATTACCTATGATAATTTCTCCGGTTATAAACACCTTTTCATGATTACTGGCCTATCATTCACGTCACAAACCTGAAACATGTAAGGATAAAATAGGTATCAACTCATTATATAAACGCTTAGAAAAGATATCTCTTACTTATGCACACACAAATTTCTCTGCTTCTGTTCTGAGAACGAACTGTGAGTATTCCTTATTGAAGTGTAAGATGCATGAAATACAGGGGGTACAAGAGGAGCCTTAAGTATACCGACAAACTTCTGGGATGGTAAAGAATACTGAAATAATAAATATTAGATATAAAACTCCATGCTGCAAACATTTATTTGCGCAGTTGCAGGGTGTTAAATGTCCCAGGAGAGGATGAACCAAAAACCGACAATATATTATTATTATTAATAGTAATAACATTAATAATAATAACAATAATAATGAGTAATTGAATAAGCCTTGTAGAGCAAAGGCCATTAAGCCTTGTTTTCCCTGCCAGAATACCAAAAAGAATAATTAAATCACAAAAATAACTGGAAATATACAGTAGACCTTAATGGGAAAATATACTGGGAATAACTACAATATCGTGACAAGGTGGTGCAACGCAACTACTGAACAAGCTTTGCCTCACATCACACGCGATTTTGAATCCACAGTTGAATAACTCATATGTTTTTCAAGATTCCGTCATGACAGCTTGAGCAAGCATTTGTCTCAAGGTAAGAAAAGAACGGTCCCAATGTAAATATTAATTTAGTTCATTGTAATTCTAGATGAAAGTCCTTAGGATTTTTTTTTTAGGATTTAAAATATGTAAATACCTTTTTATAATGATATGCATTCTATTTAGCTGCATTGAAGCATGCGCTTTTCATAATATTTTTAATTAACACCTTCATCTTAATAGTAGGGAAGCCCAAGAGGAGGATTTTGGAATTTACTCGAGCGCGTCAGATTAAGGTAAGATGGGTTAATTACATGCTGACAAGTGTGCATTTCAAAATTCTCACGATTTGAGCGTGACATAAGGGGTGGGAGGGTCACAATCTTGCAAAAGAAAATCACTGTCGAATTGTTTTTATTTTGAAGGAAATAATGCAAGAATAACGGAAAAAATATAATCTGCCGATTTCCACAAGCCGAAGTAGCAAAAATCGTCAATAAAGTTTAGTGCGTGCAGCTGGAGTAGAGTTTGTGGAAATCGGCAGATTATATTTTTTCCGTTATTCTTGCATTATTTCCTTCAAAATAAAAAACAATTCGACCGCGCTCGAGAATGTCAAGGTAAAGTTTTTTTTATGTCACGCTCAAATCGTGAGAATTTTGAAATGCACACTATTAAGCATGTAATTAACCCACCTTGCCTTAATTTGACGCGCTTGAGTGAATCCCAAAATCCCCCTCTTGGGCTCCCATTTCATCCATTGCCACAGCTAAACTCCCAATCGTATTGTTTTCATACCTGAACTTCTCAATTGTTATAGTAACTTAAAAATTCACATCCTAAAATGCGCGAAAACAGAGACCCAATTGTAAAGACGTTCTAAATCTTGTGTAGAACAACCTAGTAAGAGAAAGAGAAACTAGAGGCGAGAGATGGAATGGGGAGACAGATGGAAGGAGGGACATGGGGTTAAAATGCTATGCATTTGGAGTTGAGTTGTGACTGTATGTGGTGTGTTCTGCTTCAACACGATATGTCCTGCTTGGATATGCGTTTTATGTATGAGTGAATGCCGCTGTTACTCAATGGCGACGTATGTAAAACATGCTGGTTTTTCGGGTTTATGGGTATTCTGTCCTTTGCTAACCTAATAATTTTGTACTTCCTCGCATTGCTATGTCTAATGCACCTCCTAATCAATATCAATATGAAAATCAATATGTACCAGGTATCAGTTTGAATTGTGATTCTAAAGCAGACTATGGAGTCTTCTATACCATTAAAGATAGCCTATATGTTTTATAGCTATATATCTCCATTTCCCTAAGATCCATTATAAATAAATTTAATATATAAAAGTATCATGTTTGAAACTCCTCTTCGATATAACCGAGTAAATATAATAATACTTTACTTTTTGAATTTACAATTTTATTAGTTCAATAGAGATGTGAAAAATCCATTCCAAAGACTTCATAATTATATGTTAATTATTAGTAGGGGGCGGATTTCTATGACATGTCATGTTTTTCTTCCTTTGCATTATTTCAGGTTTCCGACTAATTTTAACCCGATTCCAAGCATCCTGGTGAAAATGGAACGGCTTTTATTGTGCATATAACTGCATATTTAGGAAATTTTCAACTATTGTAGCATATTTAGTACGAATATACATATTTAGGTAATATTTTTTGCATATTGTTGTGCATATTAAAGAAATTTTGAAGTTTCATATCATATTTTGTAAATTTTGCATTATACTGATACTTTTTGAGAATTTACAGATATTTTAATTATTAACATTATATATTAATAAAATGAATTGTAATGAAACTTAAAAAATATATACATTATGTGTAAGTGGTAAAGTCATATTAATTTTATTGGTCATATTTTAATGTTTTTTTAGGTCATAAATGCATGCATATATCCTATTTTTTAGGTCATAGAAATCCGCCCCCTAATTATTAGTTTTCATCTGGAAGGATAAAGTCAGTTTAAAAAGTTGACGCAGAATTTTAAAATCTCTGTACTGCTAAAAGTAAGAAAGAAGTACTTTCTATATTTTATATTCTTTATTTATTTTTTAAATTGTTGCTGTTAAAGGTAGGTAAAAGTTTGAGCCTTCAGTTTGTTCACCACACAAAAAGAACTGCCATGCAAAATTTCATACTTTTTTAATTCGTGGAAAATATTATTTACAAAAGTTTGGAAAATAGTGTTTGAAAATATACAAACCGATCAATAAATTTACAGATTCGTGAAATTCTGGTTGCAACCCTAAAGGACATTTTTTACATAACTTGGTCGTTTTAATATACGGGAATTAACAGAAATGTATATCTAAACATTCCTCACCTGCACGAAATGAAATGTAGGGTATTTACGAAAAAGGATTCATATATAATAATATTTATGATAGAGTAAACAGTAAACAGTTATTATGCTACAATACAATAAGTTACTGTGGAAACCTAACCACAAAATCACTGAATTAGTATTCTTTACAATACTTCATAATATGACGTAAATACCTTTAAGTGAAGTAGTCATTTAAGGGTAATAATAGGAGAAAGATTCCTTGTGGCACCGTGTGACAGACTGTAACTAGTTCAGTTGGTAGAACATCGGCACTGACTGCCGGAAATCGCGGGTTCGAATCCCGCGTTACAATAATTTTTGTTATAAAAATTTTCTGATGTAATATTCAACAGAAACAATATTCTTTGGTCTCGTGTAATCATATCTAGGCTACATATTAAACTAATTTTTGTAGAAAAATAAAAAAGTTACATTTTCGTTAAAAAAAATTACAATTTTAGTACATAGAATGTCGTCGACGTGCTTTGTATCGCATTCCGAAGCAGTAGATTAGTATGACCAGTAAATATTTAACGAAATCTGTTACACTTTTCACACGTACACAACAAGTTCACATTGTTCTCAAAAACGTTTTTACTCTCGTGCGTCATCGGATATAGGAATTTCTGAGCAAAACACTGCAAAGACAATCTAGATTTAATTTCTACATTATTAATGCAGCTTGGTATTGTTATAACATAACATTATTTCTCTTAAATAAGATGCGGACCGAGCAATCCCCTCATCGGCCCGAGGTGAAGATTCCTTATTCTTAAGTAACCATCCGAGCTACGTTCTGAAATGATCGGCGCAGAAATAAAAGCCTGGGGTATACTGAATGTGAAACAGCGAACTTTTAATTCAAACTTCCCTTGGGATGTTTGACGTATGATAATGAAATTGAAGAACAAAAATGGCTTACTCCCTCACCCCCAAAACCCTTCCGGATATCACTCTTTACAAACGTAAGGAAAGTTTCCGTCGTTTGCAAGAAAAGTTGAAGTCTTGTCTCAATATAAAACAGTATTTTACATTTAAAAAAGACATCGTGAATGTTATATTTCCGAAGCTTAACATTTTTGCTTTCAAGATAGATACATGAGCATTCATGAACCACAGATTATTGTCTCTGGTGGACATTACATCTGTGGTTCATGAATGCTCATGTATCTATCTAGAATGTTAGCTGTACAATAACAGTGGGAGCCCGGTCACAAAAATCACTTCTTAGTGTGCCTCACAGTACTGCATATGACATAACTTGTCTGTCTGTGAGGTAGACCATTAGGGCAATCAGTTATAGGAGAGAGGTTCCATCTGGCGCTGTGAATTGAACTCCGGCTTAGCTCAGTTGGCACGAATAGCCAAAGGTCCTGGGTTCAAGTCCCAGTGTCGGAGGAATTTTTCCTCCTATAATATTCTCATTTTTGCTTTGTTAAGAGTTCGTCATGAAAGCGGAAGCCGCACGATTAAAATTAAAAATATAAGCTTTTTGTTTGTTTACTGGCAACATGAGCCAGGACAGTGTATAAAAACTGTTTGTATAAATTAATGAAGTGAGCATTTCACATAATTAGCATAACAAATCTGTATGATTTGTGGCTGTCATAATCACAATTATGGAACACTAAGTTTGGACATTTTTGTGACAGTTTTGCGTGGAAAGGCAAATAACTCTCTAAATTATTGGCATATTTACGTGAAATCATGGTATTGGCTATTGTTTGTTCATTGTGACGGTTGCGTACACCCCAAGTTGCGTATGTCATTATTGGTTATGCTAATGTCGAACAATATCATTCGAAGGACGAAATTTCATACAGAAGTTGTATTGGATTGAAATCATGACAGGCTTTTTAGTCACGGCTCTAACCATACTGTATAGTCCTATAGGCAACATTAATAATAACTTAGTACTGTTTAGGGTTGTAAAAATACCGTTGTAAATCTTTTATCGTATTTGGCAAGGTGGCGAGAGTTTTAAGCATGGTGAAATTAGTTGCATAAATTGCTGCAACAGGCATTGCTATTGAGTATTGCTAGGGAGGCCTATATAATTGTGAAGGTGTTTCCTAGGTCACATTCCTAAAACGCACATAAAATCATATCATATCGATTAAGAAAAAATTATTCGAGAAAGCAGTTGATGGTGCTGCAAGCAGAAAATTTGAGAAAAGGAAACTGTCAGAAATACTACAATTAAATTAATGTCTTAAAGACATTAACGTCTTGAATTAACATCGGATGAGAAACTATAACACATAGGCCTACATTTGTTACAATTAACTATGTTGCCATTTCCTACTTCAATTCTGAAACAATTTTGACATTAATTTGGTGTCACAATCCTAGGATATTGGAGGACATATAATACTAGGACAGGCCCCTAAAGTAATACGCATGGCCAGAATGTTTTCATATGTAAAAGTCAGTATCACCAAAATGATGGATTCACCTAAATGTCTTCCATCGAAAAGACTTGTCACCCAAAAGTTGGACCGAAACAGCTTACATGGTTTTGTTTACAACAGCTTTCCAAGAACATCGTACCTAAGAAAATTAAATGATACCTATTTCCAAGAATGAGAATTAATTTGCTATAACATGTTTATCAAACAGTTTCCAAAACTAATTAATTTTTAAAAATCAACCAAATCTTTAAAACCAACCGATGCATGCGCAAACATCTATAAAATGTAAAGTGAAAACAGAAAATCACAGATTTAAATTACTATTCCATTCATACGCCGCGTGTTTGAAATTGACCAATAACGTTTAGCAATTCCTCGGATATAGACCAATCACGATCGTTTATCTTATAATGTGCCTCCTAGGGCCGAAATGGTGCACTTTTATCTGATAAATCGTCAGCTCGGTACTGCATACGTAAGGCATGAACGTACCGTGATCAATAGGCCTACGTTACATTCTGCCAGTGTACAGAATGAAAACACATTATTTTATGCAACATAACTTGCTTAGAAATTGAAATAATGTAAATGTTATTTGATTAAGAACACAATTTCGATTCAGTGCAAGACAGTTAGTGTGATTTTATAGCGTTCTGATGCAGACGCACTTCATTTTTTTGTAACGCAGTACAGGTAGCTTTGGGAACTCGAATCGTTGCATGGACTGGTCACTCATTTAGTATTCCGTCACCTCACAGCGGGCAGAATATTGACAACAAAGTAAGAAAATCATTATTATTCACAAAATCCGTTCATCGTATTCATGGAATAGTCTTAATAAATCCTACTCGGGATTACCTATGACTATTCTGCTCATACGCCGCGTGTTTGATATTGACCAATAACGTTTAGCAATTCCTCGTATATAGACCAATCACGATCGTTTATCTTATAAAATGCTTGCTATTAAAATGAGAATGCTGTTTTATCGATCAAATCGTCTGCTCGTTACTTTTCACGTAAGCATCAGTGTACAGTGATTAATACTCGTAAGTCTCATGCTGCCAATAAGCAACACGGAAACAGATTATTTTATATAACATAACTTGTTTGGAAATTGAAATAATACAAATGTACATTGATTAAAAACACAATTCCGTTTCGGTGCAAGCCAGTTGGTGTGCTTTTATTCTGTTCTGCTGTTAGCTCACCTGAATGAAGTTATCTATGTCTGATATGCACCATTGATAGCACTGATTACAACATGGTAACTCGAATAGATTCATGGATATGCCGTGATCTTGCAGCTGTTAGGTTTTCTTTCTATACAACAAAGCACGAAAGTAATTGGGCTATTATGTGTATAATCCGTTACATTTTTATTCATGGAATAATCTTAATAAATCAAACTCGAGTTTACGAGTTTGATCAGATAAATTAGCTCCTACTGCGCAGTCGCGAATCGACTCTCGTGGGATTACCTATGATAAAACTGAGTTAACTCACTTGAATGTTGACAGCTGAATATTATAGAACTGACTAGATGGGCGGGCGAGCATTGCTGATACAGCCTGGAATAATAGAAACAGAAGTTTAAAACTTTTATTTTCAAACCCAACTAGAACAATGGAGCATATACTTCTAGATATTATCGGCATCCCTTTCACTGTTGCAATGCGAAAACAAAATAGATAAATGAAAATTCCGACGAGATACGTTTGTAATCTGATCAGTTGCCTTACGCACGTACACTGCCGGGTCTGTTGTAGGGACACCATCCATCGTGGTTACAAAAATTAAGCCATCTTTTGAAATTACAGTTCTTTGCTTAACCAAGTTACGGAATGTCTAGCATGTGAATAGAGGTTTCAAACGAAATAGTCTATATCCTGGTAAGATGCCTTATGTATGGGTAGATGCACATGTCTTGTCTGATCGATTGTTGTTTGGATTTTAGAACATGGGTCTACTGATCTTAGATCTTAGATCCCGAAGACCTAAGAGATAAATGAATTTGTAAAATATCCACAGGGAAAAGTCTACAAGATGATGGCCTACTAAATAATTGGCAGGTCTACCACATAACTTAACAACATCCTGCACAACTCAGAATAATTTAAAGAATTCTTTCCTGATAAAATAATAAGTTCACTTTATTTAAATTCCTTGATTACATCAACTCACGTCAGTTGAGGAACCGGATCTGATAGGAATTTTTATAAAGTCTTTTTAAAATTGGCACTGGCTATTTTATAGTAAAGTGTTTGGATTTATTGTGCTTTTATGCTTTCAACTATTTGTTCAATGCATTCCCTCTACGCGTTACTATCGCCAATGATCTTAGATCTTGAAGCGCCTCTATACCAAACTAATACTGTCTTCATCGCATGGAGAATAATCAGACAGACAACGCAATTATTATTCAGAATTTGGCACACCACGGTGATGTAAAGCACTCACTAAACGTTATAGTTAGTAAATAATCTTCAAGTAAAAAGGATAGTAGACAGCTATCAAGCATATAAAGATACAGGTGTAACAAAATTTTATCCAAGAGGTCTGAGTTGTAGGCTGAAATTACAGAACCCACGGCTTCCGAAGGTAGCAGTAGTAGTGTGTTTATTATTTTCATATTTTTATTTTACATATAAAGCATATTATTAATATTATCCAGCGCAGGGGTCGGTATCGACTATACGTGCTTACATCATAATTATTACCCAAAAACAGCCAATTTAAAAAAAAACTATATTCTACTATTTACATATCAAAGAATATTCACAGACGTAACTCCCACCTCCCAAACAAAGTAAAAGGTATCACAGAAACATACAGACCTAAAAAAATACTTAAATTTCTCTAATTCTCCAAACAGAGGTTTATCTCCCACATAGCTGCTTGCAATGGCGTTCATCCATCAACAAGTTCACGAGATCAAAAAATGTTCAGATAGAATCATAACTCTCCAGCGCACTGTAACTCCACACGCTGACAAGATATGAACCCAGGTTTCATTTTCTCCCTACTCTGTCCTGCGCATATTCACCGCAGTCTAGTCCCGTCGTTCGTAATAGCCACATCGGGACCTTAAATGGGCTTTATCAGCTGAGGAGTGACGCTCCATTACTTTCTATTTAGGTCTGTATGTTTCTGTGATACCTTTCACTTTGCTTGGGAGATGGGAGTTACGTCTGTAAATATTCTTTGATATGTAAATAGTAGAATATAGTTTTTTTTTAATTGGCTGTTTTTGGGTAGTAATTTATGTGTATGATGTCAATAGGCCTAAGTAAATAAGTACCAGCGCTGTAATGACGGGTAGGCCATTTGTTAATTTGGATAGTTATATACATGACAATGAAGCTGAGATGTACTATAAAATATAATTTTATTTTACATTTCTTTACTTTATTATATCAATATTTTAATAAGGAAGTGAAATTAATTTGTTTCCTAAATCCCTGATCAGTAGCCACAATTGATTTAATAATTGACTTTACCCGTTATTTTCTATACATTTTGATTAGGGTACTTTGTTTAGACAGAGCAAGTTGTAAAGAAACCTACTTTAAATAGACGTGTTTCTGTATATCAACTGTCATTATACCTGGAAAGGTTGAACATCATTAGATATACATGCAGTAGTGTAGACCTCTCTGATTTGTCTAGTGGTCAGTTGTAGGTGGTAGAGAACATGTACTCAAAGCTTAAGGTCCCGGTTCCATTCGCATCTTGGAAGAATTTACGTTCTCAAGAATTATTGCAATATATGATCAAGGGGATAAAGCTGGAATTGATCTAGGTATTAACATATCCAATAGGCCATGGTTTCACATTTTAGATTGACACAGGTAACTGAGAAGTTCTCCTTTAATGTTGATTGCAGAGTGTGGCTGAAAGAGTTGCGGAAATCAGTTCCATTAGTAAAATCTCAAAAAGAAATCATGAACCCAGTTCTAGCAAAATTAGAAAGCTTCGCCCCATTTGTGAAGAGAGTGATGTGAGTTTCATGCCCGGTCGACCTGTAATTCAATTACAAAGTCAGTCAACTCTTTTTGAAATGAGTTTTAATCAATTTGGGTTAAAGAGAGAAGTGGATTACGTAATGGAAGACTTCAGTCGTAGCTATAAATTCATTTTCATATGCAATGACTTAAGAAAGTTCTTTTTTAACAGATGTGATCGCCAGAATGCACAGTTGACTAAGGTTATTTCTACAAAATTATATTCTACAATCTTCGTTAGACGAAACATTTATTCATGAATACTAATCCACCTTATAAACATTATCTTATGTAATCCTACGAGAGATTTATTGAGACTATTCCATGATAAAATGTAACTGATTATATAAATAATTATTATTATCTTACTTTTTTGTCAATATTCTGTCAGCTGTGAGGTTAGTGCGTACCACAAGATAGACAACGTCGTCGTCGTTGCTAACATCAGAACAGAATAAAAGCACACGGACTGGCTTGCAAGAAATAGGAATCATTCCATATTATATTTCTTCAATTTCCAAAAAAAAAGCTATTTTCTATAAAATTGTGTTTTTATTCTTTTCACTGCAGCATTTAACGTATTAATCACTGCGTGTTGATGCTTTACGTATCGAATTAGGAGCAGACGTTTTATCATAGGTAATCCCACGAAAGCTGGATTTATTAAGACTATTCCATGAATAAAAATTCAACGGATTATACAAATAATAATAATTACTTTCGTCTTTTGTTGTATAAAAACAAAACTAACAGCTGCAAGATCACTGCATGCTATGAAACAGCCATCCATGAATCGATTCGAGTTACCATGTTTGTGATCAGTGCTACCAATGGTGCATATAAGACATAGTTAACTTAATTCAGGTAAGCTAACAGCAGAACAGAATTAAAGCATACCAACTGGCTTGTACCGAATCGAAATTGTGTTTTTAATCAATGTACATTTCTATTATTTCAATTTCCAAACAAGTTATGTTGCATGCAATAATCTGTTTTCCTGTTGCTTATTGGCAGCATGTGACGGAATAATCACTGCACGCTGATGCTTATGTCTCCAGTAACGAGCAGACGATTTTACATGATAAAATTGCATCCTCGTATTAATAGCCAGCATTTTATAAGATAAACAATCGTGAATGATCGATATCCGAGTCATTGCTATCCGATATTGAATGGAATAGTCATAGGTAATGAATCCCACGAGAGATTACCAGTTTATCGATAGATTTATCTGATGAAACTCGTAATCTGGGGTGGGATTTATTGTTGCTATTTCATGAATAAATGTATCAGATATCAGCTTATATAAATAATACGTTTTCTTCTTATTTAAAATCAAATCATTATGGTTTCAGCTGTCTGGTCACGTCATATTACAGGAATGAGCAATCGGTTATCAAATGTATTACCAGATAGTAACGAATGCTATAAAAAGTGCGTATTGGAAATAGTTAACCTAATTAAGATAAGCTAAAATAAGAACAGAATGAAAATTCATGCACTGGCTTGCACCTATTCTGTTTTTAATCAATGCACACTTTAAATATTACAATTTCCAAATAAGTTATGTTGTATAAAATATTGCCTTTTTAATTCTATTCACTGGAAGCAATACAGGTAGCGAACTTGAAGTACTAATCACTGCATATTCATACCTTGACATGTCCAGTAACGAGATGACTTTTATCATATAAAATTGTATCCTTTCAAACATATATTTATGTTCATGACTTGGAATAATTTTATTTTACATTAATTTAGAGTGGAAGAAATTCTTTCACATTATAGATCCAGTTCAAAAGAGCGGAGCGTGAATGAGTCTTCATAACTATTATTTCCATATCAACATTATACATCCTCATTCCCATTCAATACCGGTAGCAGATATTACAAGCATTCTGTCGTGTATTATTCACGCCTATTTCGTTCCGTCTCATCCTCGCTTATCATCTATTGGAAAATTCCACATTCTCTTTCATCCCGAGAAATGTCATACTCAGAACCAATATATCCTGCACAATGCTCCAAGAAATTCCACTAAGTTCATAAAATGAACGGTGTGCGATTAATACCATTTTATAAAACTGCTTCTTTTTATTATCTCATTTCATTGTATTCACTTTTGTAGTGTTTGTCTGTGTAGTCATTCTACTTATTTAAAATTTATTGTACAAATTTTTTAAACATATTATTATTGGTGCTGTGTAATATATATTTCTGAATTTGGTTGAGTGGAAGAGAAAATTTCAA
This sequence comes from Ectobius pallidus, assembly GCA_964059195.1. Taxonomy (NCBI): domain Eukaryota; kingdom Metazoa; phylum Arthropoda; class Insecta; order Blattodea; family Ectobiidae; genus Ectobius; species Ectobius pallidus. Next base: position 21,285,887 of record CAXKWD010000013.1, read on the forward strand.
GGCTAAAATAAAACTATTTATTGTTATTATTATTTCTATTTTATTATCCCGGATGCTTATATTTATCAAAACCACGGGAAGTATAACAGCCTATTCTTACATATTACATAATTACTTAAAATTACAACATTTTTGTTAGGAATTATAATTGTGTTTTGTATTGCTTGCGTTGTGATTTAACTACTAACATTTAAAAATGTATATATAACTTGTTTAAAAACATTTGTCGTTGCTATTTAGAGGACTGCCGACTGATATCTTTCAAACTATGTGAAATATAGCAATGATGTTTTCAGTTCATAAGAAATACAGTTGATAATAAGACCGCTGGCGTGGTCTTGTGGTTAGCGTCGCTGACTACAGATCCGTCGGCCTCGGTTCGATCCTCGGATTTTTCCGAGGTAGGGAGGTCCGGAACGGGGTGCACTCAGCCTCGTGATACAAATTGAGGAGCTACTTGATAGAGAAGTAGCGGCTCCGGTTATGGAAACCACCATTCTTCATGCTTGCTTTCTTCTTATCTCACTCATTCTCTTTACTCTCTCATTCTCTTTACTCTCTCCTATTCTCTTTACTTCTTATGTTTACATAGGTAATTATCCTAAGTTTCCTACTTTTATTCACCTATTTCGTATTTGTGTTATTGTAGGAACTTGATGTATTGCTAGAATCGCCATGAACATTGTAATTGGGTGTATACCTGTAATTTTCATTCTTGATTAAATAAATAAATTAACGGCCGTGGGTGTCGGCATGCTGACCACATGCCCCCAATCCTGCCATCTCCCGTGGTAGATGACGCAGCGGTCGGGTGGTAAGCCAAGTCCATTCATGGATGTAGCGCCACGGAGTTTATTTTTTATTTTTTTAGTGCTTAATACATTTTAAATTTAAACTGAATTCGTTCCTGAAATATCTAAACATGCATACATATTCTCTACTTTCGTTATAACTTTATTATACAATTGATTAAAGTTGATATATATTCACAAAGCATTGGTAAGATATAAAGTAGTTGAAAAAATATGGTCGCGTAGCAGTGACACTTTCATTATATATATAATATAAATATATTATTCATGAGTATAGAGTAAGCTAATGTTATGAAAACACCAGTATGCAGTTATAAATGAAGCTTTAAGAAATGACAACACAATAACAGGGAGACCCAATGAACTATGAACCGGCTGCGCAGTGTTTTCCGGTTCGCGTTGCCGTCTGTGGCTATCATAAAATGGCTCTGATATATTATATATATATATATATAATCATATATACTGGTATAATCAAACTGTTTACTTCCTTAACTTTGTTTAAAGACTTTACATACCAACGTAATGAAAGGAGATGCTGAAACTGGCCACCGTCCTTCTCCTTACGTTTTTGGCATCTCTTTAGAAACAATAATTCAATCGCCGTAGTTCACGTTGCGAAATGCTGGCAATTTCCTGACGGATTTTTTGTTTTCATTCTTCCATGGTGTGTGGTTTTGTCTGGAATACTTTGTTTTAATTTACCCTACAGATAAAAGTCGCAGGGACTTAGGTCGGGGGACTCAGGGAACACAAATCTCTACTAATAATTATGTCCTCTTCTAACACTCTTTCAATTATTGTTCTCATCGAAATATTGTATGTAAGGGCTGTGGCAGAGTCTTGTTGAAAAAACACAAAGGCACATGTCTCTTAATTATCTAAAAAACGGACGCAAAATTGTATTCACTACCTGTAATAGTCAATTGTTGGCTTGTAAAAACGGGCCCTATAATTTGTTCACTCAATGCGCACCACACCCCAATTTTTCGTCATGGAGGGGTACTTCATGGCAATATTAGGCTTGTCAGAGTTCCAATAACGATTATTTTGTGTACACACTTATCCATGAATGTGGAACCAGGTCATGTCAATGGTATGACCTTAATTGCAGCAGCGGGGAAACAGTGTCCACACGTGGAAAACACTGCGCAGCTGGCTCATAGTTCATTGAGTCTGCTTGTATCACGAATATCAAATTTTGAATAATAATAATAATAATAATAATAATAATAATAATAATAATAATAATAATAATAATAATAATAATAATAATAATAATAAAAGGAGTTATACAAACAAACAGAAAAATAGGCCATACTTTCAGGAAAAGAAGATTAAGATTCTATGGTCACATTTTCAGAATCGAAAGAGAAAGACTTATCAAACAAATTTTTGATCACTATGTAAGTAAAAAAACTAAACCAGCATTTTTCAAGGAAGTTGAAGAAGATTTGAAATTACTCAGTACCAAAAATGAGGATATTGCAAACAGAGAAAAGTTTAGGAAAGCAATATTTGATGGCGAATTTCCAGAGAAACTCAAGAAGAAAACGGGAAGTAAATGGACGGAAAAATGGAAACAGCAACATCGCGAAACAACGAAGAAGTTTTGGGAAGGCAAGAAGAAGACAACTGTTTCACGTGGCCCTAAGCTGGCCTAATCGAAAGGGGAAAAAATAATAATGATTTATTATTATTATTATTATTATTATTATTATTATTATTATTATTATTGTTGTAGAATAATTATGCGAGTTGTGAAGTTATCATTATGTACAAGATTTGAGAATAAGATCAGATTGAACTGAGTTATAAGATATTAGGAAATTCTGCATGGCAAAGTGGCACGATCAGCAGAGTATTGTGGGGCAATAGAAACAGGCAACTGGGACACGTCATTATGCAGCTGAAAACCCCGCTTGTGTAAGATATGTGAGAATCTGCATACCTATGTAGTTGCATAAAGCATACAAGAAACTGCAATCAAAGCGCGCTTCTAGCTCTTCACTTGAGGGATAAAAATACCGCAGCGATGTACCGATCACGCACCACAGATCAAAGGCATCGAACTCTCTCGCCTAGTGTGGCTAAAAATGGAACAATAAATAACACAGGATCAGGAACAGGATCAAAATAATAACTTCCCACGTTTAACATATAAAGCTTCTTTGCATTTTACTGTATGTGGATTTAGATATTCATACAAGCTCTAGACGTATAATTTATTTAATATTTGTGGGAATCTCATTGGGTAATTTCATTTATGATAACGGATAGAATCCAGAGTTTTATGTAAAATTATCCTCTATATGTGTACTTAAATATGTACGAAAACAACTCAATGTACTGCATATATAATATAAAAATGCAGAGGGAGCTACAAATTCTTGTATCACAATATTTATTCACAAATGATGAATGTGAAAATAGTTCTCATGACACACGACGACAACTTGGATAGGAAAATACCAGATTAAAATTGAGTTATCCCATTCTAAATGCGGAGATTGCAACCCAGTATGTCATGAGTTCCATTATATTAATTTCTGTAAGTATATTCTTTTGGTAATTTAGTTTTAGTTTATGCTCAAATATTCATAATTATAAGATTTTAAAATATACAACATCTTGCCAGTAAGTTAAGCTAATTTTATGCAAATAAACAACTATCTTTAAAATATGTACTATTGTGCGAGATATGCGAAAAACAATTAATCGTAGCGTACTTTGCCAAACTGTGAGATTAGAAACCGGTACATACTAAACAGAAACGCAACAACATACAATTCCGGACTCTAATGGAAGAATAGCGGAATGGATGGCAGGGGAAATAGGAGAACCATGAGTAAAGTCATTCAACATAATTTTGTCCACTACAAATTCCACATGTATCCCAGGCCCCAGCGGCAAGGCGAGCGGTGTAAACACAAAGCCATTGGACATTCAAATTATCGATTTATGGAGAAAAAACATTCCATGATTGTTGATGGAATGCTCGTTGCTGGAAAATAAATAAATATTACAATCGGGTTTTTGTAAAGCCACATGTGTCGAAAATACTGGCGATAAACAAACTTTCAGGTAAAAACAACTTAACCAGATATATTTTGTTGGTCTCTAATCACTATTCACAAACTGTGGGATTAATTTATTATCTGCAGGCTAGGTGATAATTAATCTACTTGAGTGATCATTCATCCGGGGAGGCCCTCCATGTCCTTGGCATAAACCTCCTTTCAATGAGAGGTTAAGTTAATGATGTTGATGATAAAGTGTTCGGCGCTGAAGCCGGTCCTGCCCTGGGACCGAGTCGTCGGGGGATACCCATGGACCAACCGAGGGACACTAGGCCGGATGATACCGCGTAGGGTGGCCAGGTCCTTTGCGGGATGGGAGTGAGGACACAACACCCATTCCTTACCAAGGAAGGAAACTTTACATCTCTGTAAAATCCCCGACGCGGCCGGGTATCGAACCCGGGCCACCCAGGTGGCTGGCAATCATACTACCAACTCATTGGCGGATATATATATATATATATAGAGAGAGAGAGAGAGAGAGAGAGAGAGAAAGTATAGAAATTATTAGGCTATTATTTGATACTCTGGAGATATTTATAACCTTTTGGCCTAAGATGTGTTCCTTACCTATTGTTTTCTTTTAAAACGCCCGATTTATTTGAATTTGTTTTTCTTTCATACGTTTTCTTGTGATTCCTGATAATGGAAAACCGACCATGGAAGTGAAAAGAGGTATCAACAAAACGTACTATTGTATGTCTTGTGTCTATTGACTATCCTCACAATTTCCAAGAAATTTATCTCCACTTTTGTGTTGCATCCTTTATGCACGTCTCACTTTATAAGACGAAACCTGAAGTTAGCCCCTGCACGTTTCATTGAAAGACGTTAAAGATAATCTGTAATCAATACTAAGTTTGGATGTGAACCACTTGTTTATGTATTGCTTTAAATATTAATAATGTTTCTCTCAGTGAAAAGTTTAATACATTCTGAAATAGATGTTTACATATCTTAATAGTAGTACAATACATTTGTAATATACATACTGTAGAGAGAAAAAGTAACTTGAAGATCAGTGACTTTACGGACTATTAATAGTACTGTGTTGCACACTGCTGTTTGCGCTCTTCAGTCTTTAAATCTTTCTTTAATTTCTTACTACTTTTTGAATTCCGCGCTTCATTCATTCGTTTCTTTATAGTCCGTTGAGTTATTTATACCCTTAATGTCCAGTTTCTTTCTAACTACGTGTTTTCCTTTTTTTGTTTCTGTCTTCTTTTTCATTCCTTCGCTCTTCACTATTTTATTTCATATTTTCTTTCTTGTCAGTACAGCATCCTTCCTTTTTTGTTACTTAATCATTTTACCTCGACCTTCACATACTTTTCTCTATTAATTCCGTCATTTTGAGTAGCTATCTTTCATCTCGCTCTTCGTGTGGAGATATATTTTGCGTGTCATATTTTCTTACCTTCATGCATCTCCTTTCTATCATTAAGTTATCTACCTAATTGAGTTACGCACTTAAGGATTGGTTTCGCTTTTTGTTTACTTTGTCACTTCATTATTTAATTAAGTAATTTATATTGATTTTCCACCTTAACGACGATTGACTAGCTTATAGTTTGCACACTCTTCCATATAATCAACGATAGAACTAGCTTGAGCTAAATATAAGTTTATTAAATAATAAACAGTCATAAAATGGTGTTTAAACTCCGTATATTATGAAGAATGACAACACACAATTATTAAAAAGAACTGATATTTTCATTTCGTAGTTTTACCCCTCCCTTATAGGGAGCTTTATGCAGCCCGCGCCGTCCGGGCCTTACCGGGCCGCGACCTGTCGGGAGAGGAATGAACTATGGATCACAACACACACATACTTTTTTTGACCAGACAAGGGCATGGAAGGCCTCCCCGGATGGGTGATCAGCCCAATGCCGTGGCCATCTCCGAGACAACACGAACACACAGAACGAGACACACCATTCACACACCCACTCACTTCCGAACAAGAGGAGGATGGTATGAAGATGATAATGATGACCGGATGATATCCGGGGACCACAAGGGCCTAAAGTTACTTGACATTTGTCTCACAGGCGAGGGAAAACCAACAAGAACGAATACATTATAAATTGCAGGTCAAGTTTTATTGTTTACATTAATCAGTGTCATATATAATGTAAGTCAATTATTTCATAGCAGATTAAGCCTATATAAATGTTTATAGTGAGCTAATAGGCTTAAACATTATGAAAGTTTAATAGTGAACTAAAGGGCTTATACATTATGAAAGTTTAATAGTGAACTAATGGGCTTATACATAAATAGGCTTAATTTGCTATAAAACAATTAACTTACATTATATATGACAGTCCAAGTAATACCTTAGTTTCCGGAGGGGGGTTAAGGGGCGATGGGCTTACCACCTGTCCCTCTGCCCTCTCTAGGAAAATAAACTTAACAAAATTCCCATCGGTAAACATAAACCTCCACTTGGAGGCCCTTCGCCCCAACATGGGGGCATAGGATTCGAAGGATATATATATATATTAGTTCTTGTATATATATATAATATATGTATAATATATATGTATTATATATATATTAGTTCTTGTTAATAATTGTACGTTATCATTCTTCATAATATACTGTGTTTAAACACTATTTTATGATTGTTTATTATTGAATAAACAAGTTAGTTCCATCGTTGTTTACATGGAAGAGTGTGCAAACTATAAGCTAGTTAAAGGTCGTTAGGGCGGAAAAATCAATATAATCTACTTAATTAATAGACCATTAAGGAAATGAAGTTTATCAATAATACTTCATTATTTATTTGTTTACTTTTATTTATTTTTGTTTCCATTCCTTTTTGCCTTACTTTTTTAATTAATTTGGTTCCTTCATTTCTTCTTCTATGGTTTTGTCGATTATTACATCCTGACTGTGTACCAACATCTGTGCAACAAGTATTGAACACATTTTGGAATAGGTCTTTTTATCAGCCTTTCTCATTTTTTATCGTTAATACCAAGGAATGCCGGCTGTCATATCTTATGAAATACTCATCTGAAACTAGGACTGAATTTCCTAATGCAACATATCTCATGAAAATTCACTTAAAAAAAATAAAAAATTGATGTTGACGATGCAATAAACCCAATTATTTCATATCTTCTTAAATTAAGGCTGTGCATCTAGCCAAACTATGATGATATGTAAATCCCAACGTGTTGTGATCCTAGAATTACTGTAGTTGCACTTACAAGTGTGCTGTAAACTAGACTTACATTGACGGATGTCACAGACATTATTGCAGAAAGCATCACTTAAAAATGAGCGAGGAAGATAGTCTAAGCCTTCTGGTGTCGCAGTGTGAAAAGAACAGCGTGATGTGGAGGCAAGTACCAATGTAAACTGCCCCTGACGCTCTTGCTATTGATCTTCTGTTATTTTTGTCCCTGGGTTAGTTATGTTATTATACCCATGCTGTTCTTTCTGTCTCTCTTATACTCTTTCCGGGACAGATTTAGTAGAGTTCAGAAGCCTGTGGTTTATCAGTTAAATTTCCGTGGTTTGAAAATATGAACCCACATTCTTTTTTATTCGAGGAGGAACATTTCACAGTATAGCCCAAGTAACTATCTAAAGAGATATTAGCTTTATTTAGTCAGCATTGTGATATTTATTATTTTAATCTAAGCATCATATCATAAACACTCATTTATAAAGGGACTTCTAAACACTGAACTTCTAGAGTTTTATCAGTTTTATAAACTGAGATACTTAACAAGTTCGAAAATCTGTGAATGTGCTAAAACTTTATCGAAAAGGATTTGTACAAAATTTCAAGATAATAGTTAAAAGTTTCTGTGCATGGAGTAATTTTAATATGAAAAAGTTTTTATGCCGTGCTTTGGAAATAACTCACTTTTAAAGCATCTAAATAGTACAGCAAGGCTTACAGCTGTCAACGACTACCAATATGAAACTAGTCATATCCCATGAAATGCAAATTGTGTCAGCAAGTTCTTAATCTGAAATTATTTTTTCCTTTGTTTTTCATTTTTTTACCTCATTTTCACCAGTCTAGTCTACCAGGAAACCATACAATTTGAAAAAGCAAGAGTGGCAGGCTGCAAGAATGAAGTAAAATACAATAAATAAATAATAATAGAGCCAATAAAGTATTTAAAGAAACTATGAATCATTTAATAGTAAGGCCCAAATCACAGACAGCCAATATATATTGCCGGTGACTATTTAAGTGGATATTAAAAAAATAGAGGAGAAAATGATGCAGGGGAAAATATGAAATAAAAACTAGATCACAGGAGGACATTAATAGATAAATCAAAGAGTACTATGTAATAAGAGAGTGTAGAAAACAATAAATAGGCGACTTGTTAAAAAGAAGAAATATGGAGTGGAACGAACATGAAGAGGGAGTGAACTCTAAATTATTGGTTAATTCAGCGAAAGAACTACTAACGGAAGCAATAGAAAAGCACGGTTGGTCACGAAAAATATGTAACTGAGGGAGAACTGGCTACTGGGCTAACTAAGGACAAATCAGAAGGATATGCTGATGATAAGTACATAAATATTAAACACGGTCAGAAAACTTTATCGCCCTTGCTCAGGTCTGAGGTCAGGACCTTGAAACGACGTGAAAATTTAACCAATTGAGTCATCAAATGTGACAGTAAATTAATAAATAAATAGGTAAATATGTGCAAGAAGTAGTCCGACCGTTCTATAGAAATCTGACGTAAACTAAACCCAGTATGCCTGTCTCACTCTAGCATATTACTCAAATAACCTGAGAGTGAGGAAGACATATTGGGTTTTGTTTACTTCAGGTTTCTTTCTTACAACGGTCACACTATAGATATTTTAGTCGACGCGCAAATGTTTTAGATTTAGACAGTGGCATGGGTATTGTTCCGCCCTAGAACCGGCTCTGAAGTAAAAAAGCTCTGTCTCACTCTAGCACATTACCCGTTATCTGCTTAAAATTGAGACAAACATAATTGTTTACTAGGACTGGTTCTATACCGGACAATTACCCATTCCACTGTATAAAACATTTGCGCCCTGACTGTGTGTAATGAATCATTTAATAGCATAGGAATGCATTTTAGAATAATTGAAGGAATGGTACTCTTTGACAGAGAACAAAATCCAGGCCAAACTTTATACATATATGGGTTAAGTCTTCTTTTCGACGAACATTTATATGAGACGCGAAACTCCCTATTCTGAACTCCCGGCTAAAGTGGAGCTAGTTCATAGCTTCAATTTTAAGAAGCATTTAAGAAACAGTTAAATACAGGAATTCGTTGCATGTGATTTTTATTATCATATTATTACTATATTATTGTGATTATACTTTGTATGTTTATCCAAGTGAAATTGTCTTGTCCTTAATAATAATTTACCTGTCTGTTTGATTTGAGTCTTAGTTTTAGTTTTAGGTTTAGTTTAGTCTTAGTTTGTTTTGATTGTTAGATTTTTGTTTTTAGTCTTAGCGTTAGTCTTCGATTCTTAATTATACTCTCATGGTATACTTTTCATTTGTATATTTAATGTTATTGTAGCTACTAAAACTATAGTACTACTCTGTTGTATCACAAAAAAAAAAAGGATCAAAAGTGTTAGACGGTGAAACGCGTATTAAAAATTCTAAGTTTCTATCCCTAAAATTATAAATATAGGATTTTCCTTACAGTGTTACCATCACATATCCTTTAACGCTTTTTGTATTATTTTATGTATCAAAACAGTAGATCTCATAATTGGCAAAGTAAAATGTTAGAGAAGGGTTAGTAATGGAAAAAATCTCGCACTTCTATCTGAATAAGCAGAGCCGTGAATATTGGAGTTTTCGTACCCCGTCCAGGAATAGATGTGGTAGGCTTGTTTATTTTCTAGGGTCCCTTAAAAACTTGCTTCGTTATAGGAATAGTGAGTGCGCATTGTGGAGGGTAGAGGAGCCTGCGCCTGCGTGTAGGCAACTTCGCGTGGATGCACTGCTGTTGTGCAGTGTCCGGCATAGAAGCCGGCAGTCATGCTCAGTACACTGGCGAAATTTAGTTGTCTGTCTGTTTGAGATATCGGAAGGCGGGTTCATAGGGTTCCTTCGAGTCCGTCGACGGAAGGGTTTTAATATTAAAGAAAACAGTGTTGAAGAGGTGACTGATTAAGTCTGCATTATATCAGGAGTCGATAGTGGGTGATCATACTAAGAATTACAGTGTTTATAATGTCTCCTGCTTACTATATTATGATTACCACAAGTGTAACCAGAAATGCTTGGTTTGAAACGGAATTCCATGTTTGCAGCGTAATTGCACGTATTCTTTACGAGAACAAAATCCATATTTTAGGTTTTTAAGGTTGAGAAATGCAAAATTAGCATTTATTTTAGCTTGGACATGCAGAATAATTAAAACTGTCCATTGGACATGTGTAGTGGATATGTATAAATAAGCAATTATGATATAAAAATGAAATATTATAAATATTTCGAAGGGATGGGTTGTAGGTTGCAATGAAGTTCATTTCTTACTACAGCTACGTTTTTATAAATTAATGTTTTAATTCACTTCACTTAAAAAGCAGCATGTGATATTTAAAATTTAGCCAAAAATTTAAAGAAATACAAAAACAATGACGAAGTCAACCCTATTTCTAAACATATCATTTTTAACAGTGGTGAGAGAACTATGTTATCCTTTTGGAATCAGTGCAAGTTTTGTTTTAAAATTTTACTTACATTAAAATTATTACAAATCTTTGGTAGTACACTGATATATTTTAATATGCCGAATTAACGTATTGTAGATAGTTCTGAATCCAGATACAGTTCTGATGGAGTTGCCAAAATTAAAATTGTCTTTGTGATCGAACACAAAATATTATTCGGAAAACAACAGAGATACCAATGTCAAGCAATTATATCGGACGTTATAGCGACAACATTATTGTATAAACGGGATGTCAATTGAATGTTATTACTGACCAATGATAAATTAATTAACCCTTTTCTTCTAGCAATACATATTTACACGAACTGAGTCTCAAGCGATATCAATACATCAAACAGAAACTAAATTTTGCAAGTGTACGTACCGGTAGCCGCGTTGCAAATTTTCCCCGCGTGTTTCTTTTCCGATGTGACACTGACGTTTTACATTGTGCTTTGTTCCCAGTGAACTCCACCGCTTTGTGATAAACTGTTGACTTATAAAAGCAGCCCAATGCCTAGTTCAAGGATCCTTCTCTTCGTTTTTCTTCTTGTATGGGGTAAGCCTAAAAACATGCACGAACATTGGTAAAATAAGGTGAAAACATGTCATAGACATTTTCCTCTTGTATTTTAAGACGATTTCAGACAACAGCTTCTATAAACTACGTGCGTTAGGCCTAATATTTATAATTCAGCAGGCTACCAGATTAAAGTATGTTCGAACATGCTGCGAAGGTCCTACAAGGCATAAGTTTTTTCAGACACGGACTCTTTATACTTCGTATTTATATTATTATTTTATTTCAATTAATATAAAATTATGCAATTTTTTATAGGTCTTACGATTATCTTTTTTGTTGTTAGTTTATTTTGGGTAAAAAATGGAAAATCCGCTTATATCTTTGGCAGTGTAATAGGCTATTGGTGACACTATTAAGGTATTTTTCCTCTATAAATGCTTTGCGTTTTGTTGTTTTAATTCATCATTGCGATTAGTATTTAGTGATTTAAATAGTAAAAATAATACAAATATTTTTTAACTTTCTCAGTTGAGTGAACAAAAATGTTTAATGTAAACCCTGATTAAAAAGCACATAAACGTTTACCTAGTATCCTTCGAGATATATTCCCAAATCATAGGTTTAACCTAGCTGATCTCCTTGCAAACCGTAAATAATAGTGTCGTACATTGTTTTATCTACGAACCAATTCGATAACAGGGGTCATCAAGATTACATAGGTTTTCCAACTGTTTGGACTTGTTGTGTATGTTCGTCCCTTTGTTATGTTTTCTCCAGTCCATGAGAACCGACGTATTTGCGGTGCTTCGTTCTCAGTGAATTTTATGGCTTTGTGAAAAACTGTCTCACCATACAAGAAGTTCAATGTCTAGTTCATGGATCTAGCGGATCGTTAAATTGAACTTTTTTTCTTTGGCTTTACTTTTTGATCACGAGGTAGAGTTGGATTACTCCCACAAAGTCTCTGGCCATTATGACTAACCCAGCCAGCGAGCTTCTCGTTACGTCTCGTTACCAAGATGCGCGAATTCGCTGCGCGTAAGATCAGTAAGCTACCGCTGGGCAGAGAGTAAGATCATGCTGCATGTTGGCAGTGGTAGAAAAGACTGTAATAGTTGAGTGGAGGGATAATGCCGCAGACACAGAGACAGACAACACGTGGAGTGGGATAGCCAATCAGGGTGCAGCTACCTCCCCTACGCAGGAATTCTATGAACGGTGAGACTCGCTCCTAAGGTATATACGTAAAAACCCAGAGACTTTGTGGAGGTAATCCTACTCTATAACATGCTAGCAAGATCAATCAAGTAACGGGTAGCCAGGCTGGAGATAATCCTATAGGATATGTTGTTAATACAGGTACCGATACATTGATTGAACAAGTGATTTAAGATAAATTATCATCTTCGATTAATTAAATAAACGACTAATTATTTAATTACCATGTATCTGTAATTTAATGTAATTTGTGCTGTCGTTTAAGTTTACTAGCACTGTTTTTTAATCGCCTGTTATTTTTCATACACCAGTAAGCCATAGTAATATAATTTCATTCTTGAATCAAGAAAAAGTCATGCGCCCTTAAAGCCACATCCTGAAGTTACCTATCTGGCTAAAAAGTCTTCCATACATAAAACAGGGTTGAGCACAATTATCAAATCCCGTTATGAGAATATTATCTGTCTATATTGTAGATCCAGTTTGTATGTAGAAATTAGTAAAGAAAAATGTAATTTATTCTTAATTGTTTTTAATAACTATATTAAAATATTTAACCATTAAAAAAATTATAAATCGTTCACAATTTAATACAAATAAAGTGTAGGCCTAAACCATTTATAACCACGGCTTGACGGACTTTCCGCATTCATTCATTCATTGGTTTGTTGTTTTTTTTTTCTCTCATTCCAAAATTTATCATGAACACATTTTTGCAGTCCTCAACAACTTTCGAAAACCCTTAATTGTCTTTTTATCTCGAAATTTTGTATCCCGTAAATTTTGTTTTAAGGCAAGCATAAACATTTATGTTTCGGAGTATGCAACCATTCAATTTTACTGCACTGACTTGAAAACATGACGATCGTTCCATAAACCACTGGCAGACGTAAATAATTCATCATGTCCAGGTTGTCATTATCGTAGGTAATACCACGAGTGACGAAGTCTAGTTGCATTTACGAGAACGACTATTAAACGAATAACACAGACTGTGCCATTATTAAAAATAAATAATGCCACGAATTTTCTCCTCATAGAAAAATGCCTGTATTATGATAACTCAAAGTAAATCTGTAATGTATTTAGTTTGAAAGCGCGCTCTTGTAGTCCCTGAGAGACTGATGCCTGTTCATAGCGAGCTACCCCTTGTCTTCTCCGTCCCCCCCTTGTCCTCATGTGCCGCTATCTTTCTCTCTCAGTTGCAGTTCTCGCTCGCACAGTTTCAGTTCAGCTGTGGTATGTATCTAAGCGGCAGTGAATTCTCTTCTAGCTGGGAGCAAAATGCTTTGTCATTACAGTAATGTTTTTCATTTGTTATAAACGACAGCAATTCTGGTGTGATTAAAGAAGCTAATACGCATGTCAAGGAAACAATAGAAGATCGATTGCAGATCCTATATAACAGTATGTAATCCCGCCACTCGATCTCTTTCTTGATTAGGCTGTTGGCCAAGAATGGTCGCTCTAAACAATGGCTGCCGAAAGGCAGAGGAGAAATCAATGGCCGTCCAGGCTTCTGCTTTCCAGTTGTAGGGTGAGTCTTTATCAAGTAACATCTTGTGCATTTATTATCTATCCGTGTTTCTTTTCTGGCGTTAAGAAAATATTTTGGCAACGCTATGTTCTGAAACATGTTTGATTGTGAAAGCCTCATGGCTTATACCGTTTCATTAATGTAAACTTGTAACTGAAAAATGGATATAGTTTAATTTTGGTTTTTGATTTCAAATTAATGATTTAATTTGGGAGTTCCTTCTTGGAATTTTAAGTTGATAATTAATTTCAGTTGAGGGTTTTTATTATTTTATGTAAATCTTAACTTCTTTCATCTGCAACTGGAACATTTTAGTTCGTAGGCAAAATTTTAACAGCTTCAAGAAAGAGGGCCTTCCTCGTTGGGCCCCGAGGAAGGGAATATTTATTATTTGTAAGTATGTGAGGCCCAAATGAACAGGTTAGTGTCATTTAAATATTTATGTATATTTAAAATAATTATGAAGGAAATACAATCTAACCAAATATGAAGATTTATGAATTTGACTTCTAGATTGTATTTCCTTAACTATCTTGTGTAGTTTTAATGTTCTATTTTAAAATTGTGAAGGGTTTTTAAAATATTATTTGTTTAGTTTGATCATCTCCTTCAAAAGAAATTATAAACATTGATGAAGGATTTCTTGTCTGGATTTTAAAAAAGGAACTTGTAATATTTTAGGTCTGGTGATTTTGCCCAACTTGTTTTACTAATGTTGTAAAATTCAATCAATACTATGTGAAGGATTTAGCACGTATTCATTATAAATATTGGTATTTTAATAGGATCAAAATATGAATCAAATTTGGCATGAAATGTTTAATTAATACCAAGAATATGAATGTGCAATGAAAACTTACATTATTAATAAGAGCATGTATTAAATGTATGACAAGCATGTTGTGGATAGTATGAATTTATTGATTTAAGAGAACCTTCTTAAAGAAGAGGTCATAAAATATGTAATTTAAATTTAGGGCAATCTATCTAACTACGTTATTGAATCATTACAATGAAATGCATGTCCAGTTTTAATTCTTGTTGTAAAATAATAGTTTAATATATATATTTTTAGAAAACTTAAAATATTTTCTTGTAGTGTTTCCACTTGTTCGAAAAGGCTAGAAAGCACTCTAGGCTATTCGAAATATTTTGCTTTGTACCATCCCCAGTGCATTTATTCGTTTTCAGAGCCTCTGGTGCCCAGCGATAACCTTCCACAATCCTTACCCTATTGTTGCGCTGTGGAGGGTGGTCCAAAGTTAGTGATAGCTTTCGAGCGTGGTTGTTAACCAAATTGGTTAGCCCACGATAGTAAATTTTACAAAATAGTGAAGAAATAATTTTTTTTAAGTGGAAACATCAAAATGAAATATTTAAATTTTATTTAATGGTGATTTAATGTTTTATTTTGTTTTAATGGTCTGTTCTCTTGGCTAAAATTGTGTACTTTGCCTTTCATGTCACTAATAATGGAGAGAACTAGGGTGAAACCTGATAATTTGCTGAAGTCTGACCTGATCTACGAACTAAAAATAAGAGGTATTCAACCAGATGAGAGTCGAGTAGTGCCAGAATTACGCAAGGAGTTGAGAGAAAATTTGGACCTACCAGTCAACTTAGATTATCTGGGTGAGTCACAAACCTCTCTTTTATTAAGTGAAGTGCAAGATAGGTTAGAATTTCTCGATGATCAATTGGGTCATGAGAATATCAGTAGTACAGGTGTAGCAAAAGTGATAGATAGAGCTCGTCATCTTAAAAACCGTGTTAGTGACATAAAGCTGTTAGTCGGAAAGACTCCTTATGAGCAAAAGTGGATCGATGCTGACCATAAACTCAATGAAATGTTAAGCAAACTTAACTGGAATGATACGGAGTTAGATGCTGTGGTGAGCGCACAGCCTGATCGCAAAGTGAAAAATCCCTTAGAGCCAGTGAATACTAGTCAAACTGCTAGGGACCACTTTATTGATTATGAATCCCCGATTAGACAAACCCGAACTGAGTTTTTAGACCATAGTCAGGCGTACCGAGCAGAAAGTAGTGGTTTTTCTTATCCTAGACCAGACGTTAAGCCAAATTTGTTTCCTCCTATGCACCGAGTATCTTTCGCCAATCTCCCTCACCCATTAGCTTCACTTCTTGAAAATGGTTCCCATTTTTCTGATGAAACTGTGGAAAAGGTGTTAGAATTTATTGGTTATGTCTGCGATTTGAAAGAACAAGCTTCAGTTTTTGATTTTGATGACAGAGATATCTTGGCATATTTATTTTCTAAACTTTCAGGAGCTTTTCGCGACGTGGCTTTGGAAGCGATTAATACTGGATTAGGTTTAAACCATTTTCATGAAAAGCTGCTAAATATTTACTTGCCTGTCCGAGCTCGAGCTGCTCTAGTCAACAAGCATTTTTATCGCACTCAAGCAGGCGGTGAATCTCTTGCTGCATATGCTAGAAGCGTTAGGAGAAGTGCAAGCATTTTCAAGTTACGTCTGTCTGAGAAAGAGATTGTAGATACCATTGCCGAAGGTATGTCTCCTGAAACTAGGTCGAAGGTAGTTTTTGAGAGTAGGCCGGTGTCTTTTAAGGAATTGGAGAGTTTATGCGCCAGGGTTAATGCCATAAGCTACACCGATTCGCTGAGGTGTGAACAAGAAGTTTCCCCTCGTGCCGTTCAGCCCAAGCCCAGTGTTAGATTTGACAGTGCTACTAATAGGAAGACAGTTACGTGTTTTAGATGTGGTAAAGCGGGACATGTAGTGAGGTTCTGCAAAGCTCCTGTGAATAGAAATGTGGAGAATAGTAATGCTCCCAGTCGCTCTGGAGAATGAGAATTGTTCCACTCTAGGTACCAGAGTGGAGACTCAGTGGTCAGTTCTAATGTTTTCAAGAGACTTAAGACGAGTGAGGTTAGGAAGACAGACGAGACGGACTTGCTGGACGAGCCTACTAGGGAATCGCGCGCCCCTAGTAAGCGGACCATTTTGTTTAACAGGACTCACGCTACAGACCTTAAATGCCAGACTCACCGTTCCTACCCGACAAGGACTTTTATTAACAGTGATTTTAGTAAACTGAACACAGACTACATGACCACGCATGTAAATTCTCTCAGAAAAAACAGGAAAGTTAGTAGAAAAAAGTGTAAACATGTCAAAAATAAAACTGTGAATGCGGCTCACAGTATAAATTATGGTCCGGACCCTCGCCGTGCAAATAAACCAAATAATGACTACCCTAATTGTGACAAAATGGAGGTACAAAGTACCGATAATCCACATCAAGTAGCTGCTATAGTAGACGCTAAGCTACCGATGCTTGGGGTTGAAATATGTCAATTCAACTTGTCCGCACTACTGGATAGTGGGGCAGCCGTGTCTTTACTCTCAAAAGACGCCTACAATAGGATGTGTCTTGCAAATAAACACATGCCTAGAATCGTTAAGGGAAATGCTAACTATAGGACAGCGGATGATCAGTTACTTTCTTCGGTAGGTTCCGTGTCTTTAAAAATCAAAATTGGGAATTTCACTTGGAAGTGTCATTTTGTTGTTTGTGAGAATTTAGTGATGCCTGTCATTCTAGGCTATCCTTTTATGCAGAAGGCAGGTTTATTTTTAGATTTTGGCAGTAAGAAGTGTCATTTCAAATTTTCTCCTGATTTCAAGTTTGATTTGTTTTTCGGTGCTCCGTTCTGCAATTTAATGTCATCTGACAGCAGTAAGTTAATTAATTTTCTAAATCCATCTGATTTATTACCTGAGAATGTTAGTACTGTCTCTGTAGACTTGGCGCATTTGGGACCAAGTGACAAAAACCAAGTGACGCGTCTATTAGAGGAATTCCCAGATGTTTTGACACCGAAGTTAGGGTTGACTAATGTACTAGAATATGACATTGAGCTGCTCGATACTCAACCCGTTCGTAGACCTCCATACAGGCTGTCTCCGCCCCGAATGGCCATCTTGAAAGAACATATTAATACTATGGTCGAACAAGGAGTCCTCAGGGTTTCCAAGTCCGATTATAGTAGTCCGGTCTTTCTAGTACCGAAACCTGGAGGGAAGTTCAGACCGGTAATTGATTATCGACATCTCAATGCCAAGATCAAGATAGATTCAGTGCCTTTACCTGATATTCATTCAGCCTTCAGTTTCTTTTCCGGTGCCAAAATTTTCTCCTCGTTGGACCTTAACCAAGCCTATTACCAGATACCTCTTACAGAGCGATCTAAGCGCTATACAGCCATTATATGTGACTGGAATACCTATGAATTCTCTAGAATCCCTTTCGGCCTCGCCACTGGGGCTCAGGTCCTCACACGCTTGTTGGATCAAATATTTTCTGACGTCAAGTTTAAATATGTCTACCATTACCTTGATGATTTAGTAGTCTACTCTGATTCCTTTGAGGAGCACCTGGAGCATCTAAGGGAGGTATTTTCTCGATTAAGGAATGCTGGTCTAACCCTTAATCCTGAAAAAGTGAATATTGCTGCTCGCCGTCTTTCCTTTCTTGGTCACTTGGTGTCTGCCGATGGTGTCACCATTGACCCGGAACGGACTGAGGCTATTCAGAAATTTCCCCCTCCTAAAGATGTAAAAGGTGTAGCCAGATTCGTTGGTATGATTAATTTTTTTAGAAAATTTATCCCTAACATGGCAGAAATTTCAGCGCCTTTGAATAATTTGAGAAAAAAGAATGTCAAGTTTGTGTGGACACCTGAGTGCCAGGAAGCTTTTCAAAAACTTAAAATGTTGATCATGTCTCCCCCTGTTTTGGCCATGCCAGACTTTTCCAAGAAATTCATCTTGCAGTGCGATGCTTCGCCTGTAGCTTTGGCATCTGTTCTCCTACAGGAATTCGAGGAGGGTAGAAGGCCTGTGGCGTATGCCTCTAGGACTTTGACCCCTCCGGAACGCGTGTATTCTATGTATGAGCTTGAGGCTCTCGCTGTACTCTTTGGAGTGGAGAAATTCAAGCTTTACATAGAACATGTAGAATTTTTGCTGGAAACCGATTGCCAAGCTTTGAGTTGGGTGCTGGCCAAGCCTCGTACCACAGGAAGAATTGCGAGGTGGGCAGTCAGGCTTTCCGCATTTAAATTTAAAGCTAAACATATTAGAGGGACTGACAATGTAGTAGCCGACGGCTTAAGCCGTATGTTTAGTCCAGAAGAAATATTACAAAGTCCAGAAAATGTATTGGATGAGCCTAAAGAGCTATCTGGCATGATCGGAAACATTTTAGGCGATTTTCCTCTTGCTTTCACTTCTTTAACTGATCATCAGGCCAATGATGAAGAGTTAGCTCCCCTTATAGCCCGCCTTAAAGGTGGAGAAGACATACGCCACTATGTCTTTAGAAATAATGTATTATATAGTGCCCCAGCGCGTAGGTCACCCTCTAAAATTGTCTTACCAGCTGCATTAAGAGACATGGTATTCAAATATCACCATGAGTCTCCAGTAGGAGGACATTTAGGGTTCTACAAGACTCGGGCGAAAATTAAACAATCCTTTGTTTGGAAGGGTATGGATGGTTACATAAAAGCAAGGATAAAGGCATGCCAGCAGTGCGCCATATCCAAGCCTGCTCAATGTACCAAAATCGGATTTTTAGCTTCTAGTGTGCCTAACGCACCAATGGATAGGTTACATATTGATTTTGTTGGCAAATTACCCCGTTCAAGAAGCGGAAATGCTTATATTCTTGTAGCAGTGGATGCATTTTCTAAATTTGTGTGGCTATTTCCCTTGAGAGATGCTACAACTAATTCTACAATTCAAAGTTTAAAAAGAATCTTTTCTATGACAGGATTTCCGAAGTCTTTAGTTTCAGATAACGCTAGTTGCTTCATTTCTAAGTCCTTTAAGAAATTCCTATTCTCGTTAGGTATTCAGCACATCCGTACAGCTCCATTTCACCCTTCTCCAAACTTTTCGGAGCGTTTTAATAGAAATCTGAAGGCAGCGCTTATTGCGTACCATTCAGACGAGCATGTCGCCTGGGACAAGGAACTGTTCTGGTTACAGTTTGCGTTTAACACCGCACGACATGAAGCTCACAAACAAACTCCATTTCAGTTAATGTTTGCTTTTCCGCCCAATAGTCCCCTTTCCAATGCTTGGTCTTTAGCAGAGCTCTTGCCGGAAGAACAAGACGCAGGTAGAGTTAAAGAGATTTGGAAAAAGGCAGCTGCCAATCTGCGACTTGCTCACCAAAAGACTCAAGAGAGATATGATGCTAATAGACGGCCAGTAAATTTTATGGTAGGAGACAGGGTATATTTGAAAAACTTTCCAAAGAGTAAGGCAGTGGACAGATTTTCTGCGAAGCTCGCTAGAAAGTTCAAAGGTCCTTACGACGTTATCAGGTTCTTAACCCCTGTGACTGTGCTTTTAAGAGATTGTGTATCTGATAAAACAGTCAAGGCTCATGTTAGTCATGTTAAAAAGACCTGATCTTAAGTTTTTCCTAAGAGAACAGAATTTCAGAGTACCAGGAAGAAGATGGTTTGCTACACGACTTCTGATTCGACACCAACCAGGGCGAGAGTTGGTGAAGACTAAGACAGAAGATACTGGATGTACCTATTCCCAGCAGTCGAAAGAGTTGAGGGGATCTCAAGTCGAGTTGGACTCCGATCTAGGAAAAGATGGTGAAAAATGGTTTCTGTTTATTTTGTTTCTCAAATCTCAGCAATCTTTCCCAGAACTTTGTTTAAACAGCAAGAGAAAGCCAAGGCGTCAGACAACATTAATTTCTGTTAATAGTGTAATATACTTATAAAGATTAAGGGTATAATTTAAATTGTAAATATAGTGATGCAGTGTATTTTAATTATGTTAGATTAATGTCATGGTGAATACCATGCAAAAGATAAGTTTCTTAGAAGAGTGATTGCTAATGTTATGATAGGACTGCATGTTGAATTTTCATTTTTGCATTTAAATGTTTTTGATAAATCTTTAAGAAATTTTAAAAATTTGAATTAATTTAGAGCTATCATTTTAAAATTTCAATGCAGGAGGGTAAAGTATTTAATTGTATGCTGTCTTGAATTACTGTGATCTGCCGCTAGTCTTGTCATTTCAGGAGGTCTTTATGCAAGTGGAAGATGCGGAGTCACTGGGAGATCAAGACGGAGTGGGCAACTTCCTGAACGCGGGTCCTGAAAAGCTGGACAGTCTCACTGTGGGAGAAAAGAAGACGTCGTCTCGCCTATAATGTCTCATCTCCGTGAAAATACAGTGCCTGCCAGCGAGCACCGACATGGACGATAGTGAAAAGGGTTGGATACCTGGTTTGTAAGAATGGACTCGTAAACAAGGTAAAATCCTCCCAAATAATTAAGTGCTCTAGTTGGATCCGGTTCACAGCGAAGTGCTCATCTGACTTGATATCCTTTCAGTGAACTCTATGAATTTCTTCCCACTTGTTTATTAAAGTTTTTTCTATGAGAGATTACCTGTATGGTTTGGAATATATTCCAACATATATTCCAAGTCATGGGGGGGGTGATTTGTGCCATTATTAAAAATAAATAATGCCACGAATTTTCTCCTCATAGAAAAATGCCTGTATTATGATAACTCAAAGTAAATCTGTAATGTATTTAGTTTGAAAGCGCGCTCTTGTAGTCCCTGAGAGACTGATGCCTGTTCATAGCGAGCTACCCCTTGTCTTCTCCGTCCCCCCCTTGTCCTCATGTGCCGCTATCTTTCTCTCTCAGTTGCAGTTCTCGCTCGCACAGTTTCAGTTCAGCTGTGGTATGTATCTAAGCGGCAGTGAATTCTCTTCTAGCTGGGAGCAAAATGCTTTGTCATTACAGTAATGTTTTTCATTTGTTATAAACGACAGCAATTCTGGTGTGATTAAAGAAGCTAATACGCATGTCAAGGAAACAATAGAAGATCGATTGCAGATCCTATATAACAGTATGTAATCCCGCCACTCGATCTCTTTCTTGATTAGGCTGTTGGCCAAGAATGGTCGCTCTAAACAATGGCTGCCGAAAGGCAGAGGAGAAATCAATGGCCGTCCAGGCTTCTGCTTTCCAGTTGTAGGGTGAGTCTTTATCAAGTAACATCTTGTGCATTTATTATCTATCCGTGTTTCTTTTCTGGCGTTAAGAAAATATTTTGGCAACGCTATGTTCTGAAACATGTTTGATTGTGAAAGCCTCATGGCTTATACCGTTTCATTAATGTAAACTTGTAACTGAAAAATGGATATAGTTTAATTTTGGTTTTTGATTTCAAATTAATGATTTAATTTGGGAGTTCCTTCTTGGAATTTTAAGTTGATAATTAATTTCAGTTGAGGGTTTTTATTATTTTATGTAAATCTTAACTTCTTTCATCTGCAACTGGAACATTTTAGTTCGTAGGCAAAATTTTAACAGCTTCAAGAAAGAGGGCCTTCCTCGTTGGGCCCCGAGGAAGGGAATATTTATTATTTGTAAGTATGTGAGGCCCAAATGAACAGGTTAGTGTCATTTAAATATTTATGTATATTTAAAATAATTATGAAGGAAATACAATCTAACCAAATATGAAGATTTATGAATTTGACTTCTAGATTGTATTTCCTTAACTATCTTGTGTAGTTTTAATGTTCTATTTTAAAATTGTGAAGGGTTTTTAAAATATTATTTGTTTAGTTTGATCATCTCCTTCAAAAGAAATTATAAACATTGATGAAGGATTTCTTGTCTGGATTTTAAAAAAGGAACTTGTAATATTTTAGGTCTGGTGATTTTGCCCAACTTGTTTTACTAATGTTGTAAAATTCAATCAATACTATGTGAAGGATTTAGCACGTATTCATTATAAATATTGGTATTTTAATAGGATCAAAATATGAATCAAATTTGGCATGAAATGTTTAATTAATACCAAGAATATGAATGTGCAATGAAAACTTACATTATTAATAAGAGCATGTATTAAATGTATGACAAGCATGTTGTGGATAGTATGAATTTATTGATTTAAGAGAACCTTCTTAAAGAAGAGGTCATAAAATATGTAATTTAAATTTAGGGCAATCTATCTAACTACGTTATTGAATCATTACAATGAAATGCATGTCCAGTTTTAATTCTTGTTGTAAAATAATAGTTTAATATATATATTTTTAGAAAACTTAAAATATTTTCTTGTAGTGTTTCCACTTGTTCGAAAAGGCTAGAAAGCACTCTAGGCTATTCGAAATATTTTGCTTTGTACCATCCCCAGTGCATTTATTCGTTTTCAGAGCCTCTGGTGCCCAGCGATAACCTTCCACAATCCTTACCCTATTGTTGCGCTGTGGAGGGTGGTCCAAGACCAACAGCCATTTTGATGCCTTAGAATCTATACTTATTCTCGGGTATATTTAGGTCGCTGATTCCAAAAGTGCCATTAGTTTTGCCCTATCAGCTTTAGTTTTGTGAGATATGGTATCGCCGTTATGCATATTATCCCATTTTACGTTTGATATAAATAAAAAAACAATGCCTATTTTTAGCTTTTAAATCATGTGAAGAAAAAAGCAACATAATAACATTACATTAACATTACAATAACAATATAACATGGGGTCTTTCAAAAAATTGATATTATCACATATTGTACGGTCGTTTATGACTTATGAGCTGTCAATTTGAAAGGCAAAAAATAATCCAGCTTTTAGTTTTCTGTACTTCGTAACGTTTTCGTCCTACGTGTCAAGTATGGTCAAGTAGCTAAATTATCAAGCAAGATTTTGTTTCGCGAAAGAGGCTAAAAGTTAATGGCACTCTATATAAAAGTAGAGCTGGTAGAGAAAAACTGTTTACATATTTGGAATAAGCACACTAAGTATAGCCAAAATCCGGTAAAACAACTGAGACACCAAACAAAAAGTTATTTTTTGTTGGGCTGTGTAATATGTAATAAATAATTAATAAAATAAGATTTTAGATTGAGAAACCTATTAAAAGGCATTCGCCACATATAATGAATGGGGCTGTTTTCTTTTAACAAAACACGACTGTAGGAATAGATGTGTTCCATTCATGCTTTAAAGTTTCTCTTCATTTATAATGTTTGAAGGGGTGATTATAATTAGATGCCAACGTTGCTGAACTATGTAATAAATTTCCCTTAAAATATCATAATGGTGATCCTGAACAGATTTGAGCGTAATTCACTTTATTTTCACAAAAATCTTAACGTACTGCAACAGTGGTGACGTATGCATAAGGCATTGCCTAGAGATTCTCCTTATGATTAGAATATAAAGAAAAAAGGTGTGTTTGTCACTTTTGTAGGAGGTGACAAAGCAAACTCGTGTACAGATTGAGTGTATCAGGTCCATGATTAGCTGATTTGAGGCTCATTCTTATGTTATTGGTCCAATTCGAAAGAAAGACTATGAGCTAAATAGTCAATATTAATTTCAAATCTCTGAATGTTTATAATGTAAATTATTATTTTATTTAAGACAATAGTTGGTACTGCAAACATGAATATTCTCTTTCAAACCTACAGTTAATATATGTAACACATTACCTTACCCGGGAAACTCTGAGACCTATTTCCCAAAAGCAATCAAACAGTGAAAATAGGAGTGACAAGATATAAGTACAGTATTAAATATATTAACTCCTTCAGTCAAAACGTAATAAAATTAATAGCTCTCTAAAAATATAATGAGAAGCCTGGTAGAATGGATGGACCAAGAGCAGTATAGGTACAATTATAAATTAGTTAGCGATTGGGTTTAACTGGAGTAAATGAAATTACTTCTCATATGGTTCAATATTTTTCTCTGTGCTTCAAATTATTTGAGAGATAATACCATGAGTCTGATTGCCTTTATCACATTTCACTAAATTGAAAGAAATTTAAATGTTAGATTTGCAAACACATGTTTTTAATGTTCAGATTGTTTGAGTTATAATGCCATCATAATTTTAATTACCATTTTTAACATTTGAATGAATTGAAGAAATCGAAATGTTAGTTTATTAACCACAATTTCACCGACATCATTTATAAAACACTAGTGTAAAATGTAATACTACACAAACTATAAGTTATCGGTTTAATAATTGTCATTGTTATTGCAGGTAAGAGTCTATGTTTATTGGCAAAGACGAAAATATTCTCGAAGGATAATTAAGGAACTTATGTTCCATTTCACTTTAAAAGTACCCAATATAAAATGGTGCCCTCGCCTTACGCCTCATACATGTTGGAGCGACGATAAACGAACAAAGAAGCAACGCTGTTTTACCAATAGAATGGTAGTATTGATTAACACCGAGGTCTTCATTTGCGAGCAAAGATAAAACGTCAATAAAAGATCAGAACGACGAAAATGAATTAATTTTCTTCACTCTTCTAACACCACGCAATGCTAGCATATCGATTTTTTATCTATTGTATGATCTCCATAGTGATGCCCGAAACAATAAAATATTTAATAATAACATTCCACAATAAACAAGACAGTCATCGATGAGTTAATTAATTCTGTTTACACTCGGTACAATTCACTGCTCAAAGAAATAGGAATTAACTCTTTGTGATAGCGTGGGAGATGAGGATTATCGAATTCGCCATTATACGGTATTATCAGCTGTCCAGCTATCATGGTACTACGTTCAGCCAAAAGTTTCAATATTCACAGCCATACAACATATTAAAAACAAAAATGAAGTCATGCCATAAATAGTTAGGTTTACTCAGATAATACGAAGTATAAACTGTGCTGTAAAATTTAATAATATAGTCTGAATGCTAGAGTTCTATTATCGTTGCTGCAATGTGAACACTAGATTATTTCATGCATTTTAAGCTTTGTTAGTATCGTTGCTATGTTCTTCTTCCATTGCTATAACATGTACGTGGCCTTTTAGAACAGAGAATATTAATCAAACCAATCTAACCAATAGCATTAGTTCTCTACTACTAGCCAAGAAACATTCTCGCATTTGTCTTGGAAAGGGATGAACTAGTTGCTAAGTGTGTTTTAATGCGATTTTAAGCAGGGGACAGTATTGTAAATCACAAACTCTTTGATGCAATCATTCACCGTCGACTGTTGATAGCAATAGTAATTTTCACATCTCCATTACAATTTATACCCGTTGAAACCTTCTGTTGGCCAAGCCAAATGTTACCCTAATAATTCAACTTTCGATATTTCAAACTTTTAAAGACCATTCACTGGATCTGAACATTCTTGCTTTGGTGAAACATTGTTCTACCTAAATACTTAAGCTTGCACTGAAAAATCACGTTTCAGATGTCAGAGCAGTTTGCTCCTATGAGACTGTCGCGTTGCGATTAACTCAAAACTTGTCGCTCTGGCTGGAAAATGAGAAAATCTGAACAGCTGTTCTGACACCTGAGCAAGGTTATGTGTGAGAACAAGGTTTCACCAAACCAGAAGGTCCAGATGCCAGCGAGTGGACTGTACAGTATAGGCCTATTTCAAAAGTTCACAACCTCATCGTCGTTGAAATGTTTTCCACCAAGGAATTTCTTTAGACAAAGGAACAAGTGAAAATAGCTTGGTGCAAATCCGGAGGGTAGTCGAATTTTCCAAACCAAATGATGCCATCGGGTGTTGAGTTTGTTGATTGTGTGTGGCCCATCATTGTCATGGACCAAAAGGATTCCTCGCGAAACCATTCCACGCCTTTTGTTCTGTACTGCACGACGGAGCTTTCTTATGGCGAGTTCCACCGACCTTCGTTACGGCTAAAACGCGTCGTTTTCTCCTGCTTGTGTCATGTTTACGTTCCACCGATCCTGGTTACTCCCTCACGCCCGTTAATACTCGCGTTAACTTAAAGACAGAAATTCCTTGCGTTAAATCTCGCGTTTGTTTGAAAACAAGATGGCCGAAGCTGCTTGCATGCTAGAATACGCAGTATTATCCACATTAAACAGTAAACCCAGTATATTAATGCATTAATAACAGTTTCTGAAGAATAATATGAATACAAGGGAGTGACTCATTTACTTCCTTTGCTACGTTAGAGCAGTCATATAACAGCAGACCCTCCTGCTGTCACTAGCATGAACACAAAAATAGGATCTGGGTTTTTCTCAAATTCCACAAAACAAACTAGTCCCTCAGATGAGAGGATCAGTTGACACTGTAACGTTGAAGCAGGCGAATGGTTACAAAATAAAGTGTTTTTCGCAGTTGCTGAACATACAACAGTATCCTGAAGTATTTCGCTCATAGTTACGCCTACATGCCATCGAAGGTGCCGCTGTGTATTTGTCAGTTTATAGCTTGTATTATTAGTTTATTACTAGTAGGTTCACGATAGGTGAAATTGATTATAATATCTCTATTGGATTACTTCTCAATAAAATAACAGTGCACAACGTCCCTTGTTATTAAAGAAAATTAGGCCTAAGTCAAATCGTTTTTGAGTGTGATGTGTGTGTATTATTCCTGTGTTTTTCCAGGAAAAGGTCATTTTGTATCTCCTATGACTATAACATTAGGGTAAGAGCTATGCTGTACATTTATCACGTAATAGTTTTCAATAATTTTTTGATATGGTATAATATATTGTAATAATATTACACCAGCAGTAGGCGTATAGCCTAGGCCCAATTCACATTTTAGGTTTGATACATTTTTGATACCGATACCAGTCGAAAAGATTGCAGGTTAGCATATAATAAATTATGATGAAGTTATGATAGGTTAATAGTGCGAGTGCAACATCATAAATTGTATAATATACTGCATTAAAGCATTAATATTAGTAATAATTGGGTTCCCTACTCCTGTTTATTTTCTGCTGGCTACTGTGAAACAAAGCAGCCAACGTTGCCAATGGAAAAATGACTTTGAACGGCGAAGGAATCGGGCATGAAAACAATATAACATAAGATTTTTGCATCTCGGTAAATAAAAAGAAACAATACTCACTCAATTTGTTTATAATTTTGAATTATATAGTATGAAAATTACTAGTCTTGTGCAGTGTGTGCTCTCAGGTTTAACGTTGTATGTTGGCATTAGCGACGGTGAATGTATGAGAAGCTTGTGTGCCAAGATTGCCTGCCTTCTAACGCTCGTTTGAAAACGGGTGTTTATTTCAACGACTAGAGTGTTGATGGAACAGTGTCCACTTAACGCAGAGGTTATACAGCAGTGGCGCGTTACTAAAGTCTTCGTTTGGGTATATTTAAAGAATGTCGGTGGAACCGGCCATTAGTGTCTTACAATATACGTCTTTATTAATTATCGCATGCAACAAGAAGTGCAGACTTGGCTTCCATCCCCGGCTGCATCATTCTTTGATGAAGGCATACAAAAACTGGTCTCCCGTTACAAGTGCTTGAATAACGGTGGTGAATATGTGGAGAAGTAGTGTAAGGTGTAATATAATGAATTATAATAAAGTATTTGGAAAATAATGTTCTGTTATTTTTTTAAATTATTGGTCCTTACTTCAAAAACACACCTCGTATTTTTATTCAACCGTTAAAATTTCTTAAATATTAATACATATTAATGTGATGTATCACGCACCGTGGTGCCAGCCACATTGCTTCGCGCTAACAGCTAAATCTGTTATTGATTTTCTCGTACACGTCTGCCAATAAAATGACAACGCTTTTCACCCACCATTTATGACGATTTTTGCAACGGCCGTAAGAAACTTCACATTTAAAATGGCCAGTGAATTTTAAATTATTTACCAAACTGGGTGTATTAAATAATAATATGCAAATATTTTAAGAGTGTTTTCCATGTGATGGATACCAAAGTTGGATACCCTGGAGTAGCCCATTATAATTTTATAATTGCTTATTTTAAAATAATATCATCGTCCGTTAAAATCCCTTTTTTTTTACCTTCGATCGTCTAAAAAGAATATTTTATTTGTTTTTCAGCTTTTGCGTAACATCTTTGATTTTTTTTATTTTATAAATTCACACATAATTTTTTTAAGTGGTGTGGACAGAAAGGTAATTTTACATTATCAGTTCTTCAGAAAGTTTTAATCCTCTCAACCCGACTTGTCCACAGGTAAAATTACAACTTGTCCATACAAGTCTTACTTTAGTGTCTCTCCTGAAGTGTGTTTAGTGCTGTTTACACATTTACTTACAGTTTAGACGTACTGTCAGTAATCCGTTCGCTG
The DNA here is from genome assembly GCA_964059195.1 of Ectobius pallidus. NCBI lineage: Eukaryota > Metazoa > Arthropoda > Insecta > Blattodea > Ectobiidae > Ectobius > Ectobius pallidus. The sequence continues at coordinate 21,314,921 of CAXKWD010000013.1, forward strand.
AGGACGCTCAAAGCCGATTTATGCAGAACTATAGCTTATAGCTTTCTCACTCCTAGATATTGAGAAGAAATCCAGAAAGTCTTTCGATGACTGTAGGAATGTTGGATTGAAAATTAACACAGAATAAACTTTGTATATGGTAATGAAACATCAAAATAATGAGCAACAATATATTAGAATAACAGACAGACCATTAGAACAAGTAGAGAGGTTCAAAAATCTGGGAGCAATAAATACTGATACGGAAAACCTTAAGGCAGAAATTAAGTGTTAACTACAATAATGAAATTCTTGTTTTATGCATTTCAGAAACTTTGATCTTCTCGTCTTCTGTTCAGAAATCTAAAAATACAAATTTATATGACAATTATCATGCCGGTCGCTTACTCTTCGGGAAGAACATGTTAGGAGAGTGTTCGAAACGAGGGTGACTAGGAAAATATTTGGACCTAAGAGAGATGAAAACGGGGACCGGAGGAAACAGCATAACGACAAGCTTCATAACCTGTACTCTTCACCGAATATAGTAAGTGTAATTAAAACGTGGAGGATGAAATGGGCTGGACATGTTGCACACATGGGAGAGGAAAGACGTATCTAAAAATATTGACGGGGGGCCCGAAGGGAAAAGACCACTTGGTAGACCAAGACGTAGGTTGGAGTACAATATTAGAATAGATTTAAAAGAAGTAGGATTATAGCGATATAGCTGGAGTTAGCACCACAATAGGGTTGAATGGCGGACTCATGTAAGTGCGGCAATGAACCTCCGGGTACCATAAACAGATAATATTCCTGTAGATTCCTTAGGAAATGTCAACTGCCATTGAGTGAGTAAGTAAGATACACAGGACAGCTTGAAAGTATTAATGGAGAGAATCTTGAAGCCCTTTGTGATAAATAACTGCGAGATATGCATGTGACTAGGTGCGTGCTGAATAAGAATCCTGTTACATAGCACACCAGTTATTCGAAAATCGGAGTTGACTTCGCATTGCCTGCGAGAAAATATTTTCCACCTTACACGGTGTAGATCTGTAGAAGAATTTCTGTAGAGTTCGTTGTTGAAAAAGATACGCAATTCTGAAAGAATTTACATTGCACTGATACGAAGCTGCTATTCACTAAGTACAGAGACATGCCAGAAGGAATTGTGAAGGTCTGTAGCGAAATGAATCTCTTGTCCAAATGCCTTTAAATTGGTGTTGAATTCTCTTGCTGTAAAACCTGCTCAAATATTTTTGTTTCGTCTTTGGAACACACTACTTTAAACTGGTATTTTCGTAAAATGTTTTCCTATTTGGTATAAATATTAACTCTTTTATATACAGCACTAAGCTTAATCAAAAGAAGGTAATCCAAAATTTAAGTTAGGGGCTCAGACTTCTAAAAACAAGGGTCCCAAAACAAGGTTTTGCTAAAATGATATATCCACGTTATATTTAAAGATAAATAAAAGTACTTTTTAAATTTCATTTGTAATAGCACGGTTTACAAATTGTGAGAAACAAAATTGTATTATTAGTCCCTGTCTTTGTAAAATTTACTAAAATTTAAAAACAATTTTCACTTCTCTTTCTAAAATAGAATGCATATTTTAATTAGCAAAATTATTTTCTAGAGAAAAGTTCTATAACAGTTTCGAGAATGTGTGTTCCACATTTCAGAAAATGTATCAATTTTAGTCTGTCAATGTTGCAACAAAATTGAATGAAGTTATGGGAAACAGCGATCAAAATTTAGGAAGCATCTCAGGAATCATGCTTTGAGACTACGGTAAGATTTTCTTTCTAACCTGTTGCGCTTTACGGCCTCATATTTCACTTTTGGCAACATGTGTCTCCATTAACCATATAGGCTACGGTAACATTGTAAATGAACTAGTAATTTACAGGGCAGGAAGACTTTCATAAAGTGCACTGCGACTCAACTATTAGGGCCCAAATGCACATAAATTTTCATGTAATGCATTCTAAATATATGGAAAATTTAAAGCAAAAAATATTAAAAAATTATGTTTCTCTAAAAAAAAACACAGTCCTCTCCCCTTAAACCGTGATTCCGCTATAGGCCCCAAGTAGGTAAAAGAACAGGGTCTTCCTATTGGTTACTGAGCTTGAATCGCAATTGAGACGACCACCAGAAAAGCTACATTTGGTGTTTTTGAGGTAGGTAATAGAAAACAGACATCTTAAAATACTATGTTTGCCCTATTAATGGGCAAGTTCTTATCTCCTTTTATTTATACTGAAATGAAAGGGAGGTGGTAGAGGGCGGTACCGAAAAGTAAAAGTTCACGAGATTGAGAAGGGACTTGCGGGTGATACCCTCCCCCCACAGTCATTATAGCAGCTTGCGTGTTTTAAGACAGTTCAACAACTGCCAAGAAAATATGACAGCTGTTATTACGAATTCCTGAGCATTTCTGTAATGAAAACTTGGTAACTTTCTGAGAATATATTCGGTTCTATGATCCATACGTTAATAATAATAACAACAATTAATAATAATAATAACAACAATAACTGGAGCCCCTAGGAAGATGCCATTTCCAGCAAATTTAGCGAGCATTGAATCGTTGTTGATATCCCCACACGTAAAGAGCTAAAGAAAATACAGTCTCATGACAAGAACCTCACCACTGCATTGAACGCTGAAATTCACAATCTACGGTTAACAAAATTCAGTGTTTTATATAGTTATCTGATTTTAAACCTTGCTAACAAGTCTTTAATAAAAGTTAAGGCTGGCTAGACTAAAATTCATTGAGAATAGAGGGGGTTTCGTATAACGAAAAATATTTATTTTAAGATTATCTTTGAGGAGGAGGGTAATCAACTGCTTTTTATTAACATTTTATGTTACTTAAATTTTGGAGAACTTGCTTGAAAAGTTTTTTACTAACGCATCAAAGGGTGCAAAGATTTTGAAATAGCCCTGGCCCTTCTCTTGGAAGCAGACGAATACGGATGTTAAGCTGCTGAGAACTTACTCATGATTTATTTGCGCCTGTCGTAATACAACATCTGAGAGTCAAATCACCTGAGTTTGCGTATGTCTGTGTGTAGCTTGGAAATTTGCATTCTCTTGTATCTTAGGTGCCTAGAAATTCTACAACTTCTGTAACTACATTTATCAACAAATACATTCTATGGCTTGTTCGCTCCGGGTTAAGTAACAGAACATTCTCAATGCTGGCTGCACTTGTTATGGCGTTTGAACTCGGGTACAATTCTCTTACTACATGATGGCCAACTATGGCAGGTAGATTTACAAAGGTAGATAGTGACGACTACGTCAAAATGAAATAGAACTCAGTTAATTTATAGAAATGTCCCCAACTGGACACGCTTGCATTCTCACTTGAGTTCATAGTCCCCTTGTAGTCCACAAATCATGGGGTAGTTGAATAATGTGAACATTTTGCCTCACTCTTAAAATGAAGTGTTAATTTGATCTATCAATCTCAACTATTAGGAATCTGGCGGTTGCTATTAAGAGATTAAATATTTATCTTATCACTGCAAGGAATATTGATTTTTCGAAGCTTAGTCATTTTTTTAATTTACTGTGTGCATTGACAATCACAGACACATCTTGTCCAAATGTAGAGTTACAGAGCGCTGGAGAGTTATGAATGCTGCCGGACAAATTTTCCAACTCGCGGAGAAGTAGTAAAGCATGTCTCAACTTGCTGCTGGATGAACACAGTTATTGCCATGGACTATGTAAATTTCTCCAGAAAGTTAGATGTGGGAGAAAAAAACCCTGTCTAAAGAATTAGGGAAATCTAAGCGTTATTTTTCTAGTTGGATCTATGTGTTTGTAATTTTACTTTCTACGGGGGTTAAAGGGTTAAGTCTGTAAATATTCTTTGATTAAATAATGGAGTATAGTTTTTTGTTAGTAATGGCTTATCTTTAGTAATAATTTATGAATAATTTATGGGGAAATGAATTGATATTTTAATGAAAATTGTGATTTTCTTTTCATTGTTGCATTTTATTATTTGGACATTAATCTTGAGACAGTTGGGTTGAGCTGAGCGCCAATTAATAATTTTACTAATTATTGATAATTAATAAATAAACAGTCTCGCTCGGTTAAACTCAGTGTTGGGGAAATGACAGGATCAATGAAGGATTCAGCTTAATAGAGAGCCTAATATTCAATCAGGGGTAGTCAGATAAGTATTTTGTTAAGTATAGTTTATTGCCTAAAAGCTAACACTCTGGCATTGCTCACCAGCTCAAATCTACGGTATATAAAAAATCAATAACACTGATCGTACATTAGGCGTGAGATCGTGAAGGTTAGAACTAGTTGATATTTACGCAAAATTAATACACAGTGCAGAATCTACATTATAACCGGCAACTAATCTATGCTATGGATCCAAATGACGGGGGCGACTTGCTCCCGCGTCCGACGTCTAGCTATGTTCCAGCCAAATTGTCTCACTCTCTCTATTCTTCAAGTTTTCTTAATAATCAATTAATTATTTTGCTATTTAAATCTGGTTTCTCGAATCGGATTAGTAAAAAATTATTATATGAGTTTGAAACAAGTCCACCGCTGTGGCGTAGGGGATGCGTTCGCTCCTCTCACGCAGCGGGCCCGGGTTTACTGGTCGCGACAAGTTACCTAGGTAGGGTTTTTTCTGGGGCTTTTCCTCACCTGTGAGACGGGAAACTTTAGGCCCTTGTGGTCCCCAGATATCACCTGGCCGTCATTATCATCTTCATCCCATCCTCGTCTTGTTTGGAGTGAGTATGCGTGTGAATGTTGTGTCTCGTTCTCTGTGCTCGTGTTGTCTTGGAGGTGGCCCCGGCATTGGGCTGATCGCTCATCCGGGGAGGCCCTCCATGTCCTTGTCTGGTTAAAAAGTACGGATGTGATCCAAAGATAATCCCTCTTCCGACAGGTCGCGGCCCTGTAAGGCCCAGGCGGCTTGGGTCGCCTAAATCCTAAAAGGGAGAGGTAAAACTAAGATAAGGAAATTAAAACTAAGATAAGGAAACTTTAATTTTATTGGCTGACAAATCCGTTCAGGAAGAGGCAAGAAATTTCGTTCTGTATGAATTACCGATCTCACTAGGGAAATTGAATGGAAATCACCGCGTTACTCATTATTTCGTTGGAAAATCTTTTGTTATAGGAATGAAGACAATATATCCAGAATTTGGTGGAGTCTGAACACAATAGGTAACAGAACCTTATTCATCGTGGGCTACACTGTCTATTGTAAGAACTATCTCCATCCTTTTCTATTGGATGCACTTTTTCTGCTCAGTAGCATAGCAAGGCTACCTGAGTGTTCGACATGCACACCTTCTACATTTCTGTACACTGTTGTAGAAATCTCTTTACTGTATTAGAAATATTCATTTTCATATTATATTTTAATTAATATTGGCATTAATGTTGCATTTATTCTAATTAATAAATGTCACGTTCTATTAATCTGTTTCTCTTTTTAAAATGGTATATCGTTCATAATATTGTACTATACCTCTATCCATGCAACTTTTTGATTTTTCTGAGAGGTCCCGGGGATTATTTTAACATCGAAGCTCGTTTTCCGCAAGTTTACTTTTTCTATGTAGAAGGTGCCTTTTCTTAGCTTTATACTTAACCTACAAATTTCCAGAGTTTGTCTATTCAGGTCTCTTACATACACTGGAAAAAATTAAATATCAATGAATGATTTATTTATAAGCCACGAAGTACTTAATGGAAAGGAAAAATCATAAAGGAAAAATCATAAAGGAAAAATCATATTTAAGTGAATAAGTAAGTCAATAATTATGAAAAATTACTTTTGTCAGTACAGACACAGGGTATGTCTAGAAACTGTAAAAAGTTCAAGTACCTAGCTTTAGTTGTTGTTGTTGTAGTTGTTGTTGTTGTTTTTTTTTTTTTTTTTTTTTTTTTTAAATGACACAATCTACTCTTATACAATTCAACGGCCCTAAAGAGCGTGCTTGCTCGCCCGCTTCGTGAGACATCGGGTATACTCGGCGATGTTCGTCTCTCGCAGTGTAAACTTTCATGATGACTACAAAATTAGGAAGGAAAACCGTTTCTTTATTATATAAGACCTAAGTGAAATGAACACAATGAACAAATATTATAACTTTATTTTTACTTACAATTTTCATAGCTCTGAACCACAAACATTTGTAATAATCTACCAGTGTAATTTTCTTAAAAATCTTGGAGTCAATGAATAATAGCGGGCGAAGCCGGGAGCAACAGCTGTAAAATATTGATGGTTTTATCTCTTGAAATATCGCTGATAATAATAATCCAAACAAACCATTCCTTCCCTTGAAACATTATATAATTTCTGAAAATTACCCTGAATTGATAAAATAAAATTCACATCATATTCATGTCAACAAACAGCTGAGAAACAATACGTATTATGTGTTCACAGGTTCTTTCGAACTGCATAATCGATTCTGATATAGTTTTCCCAGGGGGCGCTTTCATGTCGTGGAATGTACTCTAAAGCAGGAATTTTAGCTGTTTCATTAATTATTAATGGCTTAGTTTATGAATGATTCGCGTGCAAGTGTTAATAAATATAATGCTTTAATAATTATTATACTCTTAATTTTTAATTTTTAAACGAATTATCGTGGCGAAGCCACGGGCACCTCCTAGTGCATTACACATTATAAGGATATGCTATTTCCTTTCCCCTTAAGTGTATGGTGTAACCACGTATGGTCGATACCGACTCGTGCGCTGCTTACTGTTGACAAGATAGTTTTTATGAGAAATAAATATACTCACTTCTACTACTAGGGTAAAGTGACACATTTTCGAACAAGATAAAATTCTGAACGAATTAAGATTTTTATCCACTTTGGGGCTTGAAATGATGACCAACCTGTTTTAAACTATATGGCGTTCGTACTGATTGTTTTCTTGGGATTTTTCTACGAGAGTTATGTTTTAAGCTATCTGACTTAGCCGTAAATTAATATTTTCCAGCCGAAGGTATGTACTCCATATGTGAAAAATGGCACATTATATAATTTCTTATAATGCCACGTTGTGTTACTGTAATATTTTGTTGAGAACAGGTTTCTAAATACAAACATTGGCACAAAATGTGTAATTTGTGAGCAGAATTTGCAACTATGTAGTAATTTACAAAAATTGCGGAAAGCACCAATACGGAAACTTTTTAGGTACAATTTCGAACAGTAGTTTAACCCGCGATCACTCGCTTTTGTCTGGCATGAGAAAGCTTTTTTCCCAGTAACTCAAATGTATGTTAACATTCGTATTGTTTCAGCACGGAGTTTTGCATTACTCTGTTATTACTTCTCACCAATTTCTGCAATACAGATAAGCCTGCAGCAATCGACCTCGAACTGTTAGTGTGAAGATGTGTTCAGTATTTTTATTATTGGTGTTGATGTTATGATAGACCGCCTACGTGGTCTAGTGGTTGCTGACTACCGATCCACACGTCTGGGCTCGATCCCCGGTAGCTCCTTGGAATTTTCTGGAGGTAGGAAGGTCTTAAGCGGGGTGCACTCAGCCTCGTGGCCCAAACTGAGGAGCAACTTGACAAAGAAGTAACGGCTCCGGTTCAGTAACCCATCATACCATCAATAACGGGGTCGGAGTCGGTTTGCTAACCACATGCCCTATTCCTGCCATCTCCCTTTTCAAAATGTGTTACTTCATTAATACGCTCATATTATTGGTAAAAAAAAGTAAATAAAATAATATCTGTAAGAAAGCAGTTCGTTTGCATACTCAATATATGTTCAATCTAAATATTATATTCCTAATATCTATATATATAGTATATATTAAGAAGTATATATATATATATATATATATTCCTAAATTACTAACACAAAATAATATAAACCTTTCTGTAAAATAGAGTTCTGATCTTTCGAATTATGAACTATTTATAATGTTTATTATAATATGTAATGGGTAAAAATGTATAAATGCAATGAAATAAATAAATATATAGGAATTCACATAAAGAATTAAGAGCTCTTTTTTGGGAGGACGTTTAATATTCTCTAGTCACTCTCGCGGTAGTTCAATTTACAAATATTTTGAGAAAGCATATGCTTTTTATTTGATGTCGAATACCTTACAGAACGGAAATAGTGTATAGACTACTGTATTGACGACATGAAAACCGAGGAGAAAGGGTAATTTGTTCTCGCTGGGAGGAAATTGAGCCACAGGTTGACCCATTGACCCATCTGTTGTATGTGGACTTGTATCTTCTACTTCCATATATCATGTTCCATTTCACGACCTCTTCTTTGTGAGCTTGGTATGAATAATGCGTTCCTTCATCCGGTACATTAATATTTTTTAGCGTGTGAAAGTGTCTGCTTTGTTGCATTGTGTATTTGGCAAGGTGTCCACATGGAGATAATGGTGTATTCAGGGTAGATACATATATAAATCATTGGATGGAAAAGGAGAGCCACACTTTCTTCACCATCATTATCCGTGGGAAGACTGTTCCAAAAGTTTGGTAACATTTTTCATCTTGGGAGGTGTTGAACAAATCTTGATATGTGAACTCTTGATGGAATATTCTAGCATATCCACATTGAAGCCAAGAATAAAAGGTGAGTATGTATGAGTGATTGGAGTGATCTCCTAATTTTATTATATATCTAACTTTTGACAAATCAACCTGAAACTTCTCAGTTATAAAGTAAAGGTCATCAAGTTTTGTATGACATGACTAAGTGCCATGATCGGTGTGCACCCTTGACGCTACATCCCTAGAGAGAATGGGTTTACCATCCCACCGCTGCGTCATCTACCATAGGCAGATTACAGGATTGGGGACATATGGTCATCATGCCGACACCCACGGCCGTTTAAAGTTGTTTCCGTGACCGGATCTAGTGACTCTACACTCTACAGGTATTAATTATGTAATCATTTAACCGGGAAGAAAGTCCCAGGAGAAGGCCAGGGTTTCTGTTTTAAGTTTCATGTATGTTTTTGAAACGTTTGACGCTGCCTTGAACTACTAGTTTTGCCACGAACTCCATGAAATGTGGAGGACCCTAGCAGGGCTTGAATCCGGAACCGCTTGCACCGTAGGCACAATCTCTAGGTTTGAGCATGCGTGAAAAAATACTTTGAACTTGTTATTTTAATTTCTGTTGATTTATTTTGTTCATGTTTTATGGGGAGGTTAACCTAGGACAGACTAGTTCATGTGGGGTTATATATAAATACTCGCTTCGCTCATTGTGAGGTTCTCGGGAAAGGTTTTTGGAATTTTCCTGTGGCCTAAAAGCTATATGTGTACCAAATTTCAAGTTTCTAGCTCATCTGGAAGTGGGAAAACATTAGTTCAGTGAGTGAGCTCTTTTTCGGGGCTTTCAGGGCTAAAAATTTAAAAAATATATTTTTTGGAATTTTCCTGTAGTATACAGCCTATATGTGTGCCAAATTTGAAGTTTGTAGCTCATCTGGAAGTGGGCAAACATTAATGTCAGTGAGAGAGCTCTTTTTCGGGGGTTTTAGGGCTAAAGCTTAAAAAAATACTTTTTACAATTTTCCTGTGGTTCACAGCCTAAAAGCTATTTGTGTATCTAATTTCAAGTCATCTGGATGTGGGCAAACATTAATGTCAGTGAGTGAGCCCTTTTTCGGGGGTTTTAGGGCTAAAAATAAAAAAATTACTTTTTTGAAATTTTCCTGTGGTTTACAGTCTAAAAGCTATTTGTGTACCAAATTTCAAGTTTGTAGCTCATCTGGAAGTGGGCAAACATTAACGTCAGTGAGTGAGTGAGTGAGTCAGCCGTGTGGCTTTATATTATAGGGATTAACATCTTGCAAGATAACTGATCAATAATTCCAATAAAATGTCAACTATTTACTAACAAGTAATCACTAAATTTAAGTGTATAGTTTGGTAATAGAGTTGAACGCTTTTTAAATTGGCAGCCATTTTTATTTTCACAAAATCCGTGCACATCATGTGAATAAAAAAAGTTTTTTTTTTCCTCTCTCATTGGTATAGAAGTTTGATAATCTGAAGTCAAGGGTATAACCTTTGAACTGAACTAAAAATATTTGAAGCATGACCTAGTATTTATTTGTGAGGGAAAAGCACTTGAATTTTTCAAAATTCACATTACTTTGATGCTTTTAATTTTTTGTATGAGAAGACCAACGATGATGATGCAAACTTTTGAATTCAGATGTTAACTATGTTATTAAACAATAATTTCAAGTAAATCCATTGAATAGGTTGTTAGAGAAAGAACACCTTATGCATGAAAATGTAATTTGTGAGAAAATGTGGTATATCTGCAGGGTGCATTTTCTGCTGAAGAGCTTTTAAATGACATTCCCATTTCATAACCAATTACCAAATTTCCGTGACTCCGTTAAAAAATGACATATTTACATGAAAAATCTTTTATTGTGAAGGTTGCTTATTTTGTTGTCAGAAACAACTTCAAAAATATTTTTTTCAACCCAAACTTATGTTAACTTCCCTTTAACCTGAGTTTGGCATATTTTCAAATTAGAGATATATATATAAGGGGTACGCCGTAGCGTAGTGGTCGAGGCGCTGCGCTACAAACCGGAAGGTCGCGGGTTCGATTCCCCATGAGGTCGTTGGAGTTTTTCAATTGGCCTAATCCTTCTGGTGGCACTATTGCCCTTGGGTCGACTCAGCCTCTAACAGAAATGAGTACCAGGAGCAATTCTGGGGGAAATGGCGGCCGGTGCGTAAGGCTGACAACCTTAGCTGACAACTTTACCACCTTCATGTGCCGAATGCCTAAAAATCTGGGAGCCTCAACCTCCTGGAACTCTCTGGGCCTCCACGGCCTGTAATAGGGAACACTTTACTTATATATATATATATACACAGCGAAACCGAGCTGAAAACAATTGAAGGAGTGTAACACAACCTTTTTATGTTAACGATTAATGGGAACCTGGCAACAGAGATCGAAATCATAGGTTCTTTACGCAAATGACGGGGATGAGTTTCCAAAATATCATTCACCTTCCTCTCTGATAAAACTACAGTATGCCTCTTTTTGAGAAAGAACAAAAATAACGGTAACTGGCAAAGTTTTACATGAAGTGAGAGAGTTCATCTATTTCTCTGTTTAACAGGAGGTAATAAATGGACTTTAGGTATTCCGTAATCCCGGATTCAGCGAAACTCTGGTACATTCAAGAATACTTTACAAGAGAACTAAGACGAGATAAAGCCCAGAACTTACAGTCTTGATCCCTTCAAGCTTTTTTATGGTTCACAATGTTACTGTTCAAGGAAAAAGAAACATAGATAAACAGAGAAAATAGTAATGACTTGGGCTAGGAAAAATGGAAACACGGCTGCTTTCGTATTTACATATTTAATATTAAGTGTAGCCATTCTGAGCATATTTGACAGGGTTTTGCATTATGGTTTCTTGACTGCATTTTTATTTTGTAATTTTTAGCGCATCTTGAATTATAACCAGGAACCCCCAATAATTTCATTTCATTTCATTTATTTATTTAGAGAAGCTACAGATAATTTTTACAAATTTTAAACAGTAGGCTTCTTAGAATGAGTTATGATACAGGAATGGTAGTGATGATGATGATGATGATGTATAATAATAATAGATGACATATACAAACAGGAATTACATAATAATACATAATTAGACATCTGACTTGTGAGTGATAATAATATGAATATTTAAACACACAGCAAGTAGGAAATTCCATGTCAGCACTTTAGCGAGTTCATGTTCATCATGTGTTGGTCATCAAATTCCACTTAAGTCAGTTGCAACACACTCTGCTGAGTAACACTAATTAACTGTGTCACTTACGGTCACTGCTTGTGGAATATATCTGAATTTTTGTACAAGGTGTTACAAGCAATGGCTAATCTAAAACAAGGAATTGTATAAGGCTGTTGTACAATAAAGATTGTTTGATTTCTTGTTCCTCTTGTATGAGGGACAGAAAGTCCAATGTTATCTAAAATTGATTTACAGTATATTTCCCCACGAAAGACTTTAGCTATGAAATTAGCATCAGCTGAAATACGCCTATTATATAATGTTTCCAGATTTAATAACTTAAGTATTTCATACTAGTCCAGATTTCTGTAAAACTTACTACGTATAAGTGAAACAAATTTCCTTTGTATCCGTTCCAGCTTATTACTGTCAGAGACAGTAATACTATTATATGCAACACTGCAATAGTAGTAATAATAATAATACCTACTGAATGGCAATAGTGCAATTCTTAAGCAAGCTAAAGGAAAATTATCTATTCTCTGGAACCCAGAGGTTCATTGCCGCGTTTGCATCAGCCTGCCATTCAGCCCTCTTCTGTGCTAACTCCATCCACCATCCTTCGCAAATCCTAATTCACTTAAATCTATTCTAGTACTGTCCCCCCTGCTACCTCTCCAAGTGTTATTTTACTTCGGGTCTCCTAGTCAAGATTTTTAGTTATGTCTTTCCTCCCCATGCGCGCAAAATGTTCAGCCCATTTCATCCTCCGTGATTTAATTACACTTACTATACACGGTGAAGAGTACATGTTATGAAGCTCGTCATTATGCTGTTTTCTCCAGTACCCGCTTTCATCTCTCTTACGTCCGAATACTTTCCTAACCACTCTCAGATTATGTTCTTCCCGAAGACTAAGGGACCATGTCTCACATCCATGGGTATGAATGTGAAACGTCAAACACGTCATGCTGAAGATGACGTTTCTCGCCCGTGACAGTGAAGAAAGCATGTTGGCCAGTGTCATCATCTATCCAAACAGTGAAGAAACAGCAGTCGACTGCCATGAGAAAATCAAGTTGCAGTATTTCATTAAATTAATGTCAGTAAGCTGTAATCACGGATCAAATGAAGAAAATGTGACCCGCAAACAAGGAACAGTTTTAATAATTCCGCAAAAGCAGCTTTTGAAGGTTTCATAAAAGTTTCATTAAGAATAGATGCATAACCTTAAAATTCAATCTCATACATCTACCAAACGATCGGCTGTTACAGATATCGGTCATTTTTATTCTTTACGTCAAGTTTATACAAGGATGTTAGGCGCTGCAAATTGTTGCACATATTCAGAGAGTTTATTAGTAAATTAAATTTTTCTCCTCCTCTCTGTATACTTAGGTAATTCTAGTATAAATGTTACACATGGATCATTAGTAAGACTGTAATAGTACACTTTGTGTAACAAAGCTGATATTGATGCAACCGCTTGATGACTTAATCCATAAATAATTAAACCATCGATTTCCCAGTCTCACATATCAGCGGCACAACTTGTTTGGTTTAATAGCGTAAGTCGTATTTATCTGAAATTGCGAATTAGTTACGCCGTTGATCGTTCGTGTATGAAGTTAACTGCAACGCTCCCTGAAACAATGCTGTTTGTTGTTTCATTTTTAACTCCAAAAGCATCATTGAAAACACAAAGCATTAACTCAACCAAAAGCTAATTTTGAATTGCAGCTAGTCTTAATTTGTTCACTTTGGTATTCATTGCGTATTCTGTTAGAACGGCCTGCTCATAATAGTTTCATCCCACTCAGGCCTATTCAAACATGTACATTCTCAACCGAAATACAAAACACAGCTGCGTTTACCCTCCGAGTACTATAGAGCCGCAAAATTAGAGTTTGCTTACAATAATGGTCCAATGGCAATTGAAGAAGAGAGAAACCCAAAAGCATGCTAAGTGCCAAAATGTTGTGTGGGAGTTATAGATTAAGAATACATTCCAGATGATGTAGTTTTATATTTCAAATTATAACTATGTTTTCATTTCTTGGAAATATAACTGCTCTGACTTTCTTTTGTTAATTTTGTTGTATTACGTTCTATACAAATAATATTTAGTGTTGGAATCATAAAAGTATTTCAACATGCTACTTTCACCTAAACACAACTATTAATAATCACCATACACAATTTCAATCCTATTAGGGAACATCGTATTACACAAAAATCAGACTTGGTTTGCACTAGGGCTACATAAGTTCTCACAAAAGAGAGCCTGTACTTTAATCCGAAAATTATATAATTGATAACAAGCCTTTTTTTCCTTCTTCCTTAGCAATTTTGTTCCTATGATTCCTCTCAGAATTGCTTTTTTTATTTTATTTATTTATTTTTTAGATTTCAGGTCTCATCTCAGTCCTGTATTCTTTCCCACTAATTCTAAGTTTCTTTCTGCACTTCTTACTTATATCGACATCCTTTCTCCCTTCTTTCCCCTACATCGTCAGTTGAAGGCATGGTTGCGGAATTACTTCTCTCCACATCTTCTGTAGGCATTTAGTAGCCTGATGAGTAAAAAGAATCCGAGGCGTAGAAGCGCTTCCGTCTTCTAATGGAACTATGAACCTCAGCTAATGGTTGTGGCACATGGCCGTCTCTGGGGTGAATTGACACTAGTACATAGGTTGGTTTTAATTAAAGAAACACGTTTTTGATAAAATGACACTTAGCAAGATTTTGGGTTACACTCATTATAGATTATAGATTATAGATGACTGATGTACGATATAAATTGCAATCAAATACATAAGTAGATTTATGACAGCGCAAGCCTTGCGATCAGCAACAGTACACTAGTTATATACTGCGTTCGTAGATGATTAGTACTGAAGCTATACCGGCAAATTCATAACTTCTTTTACTTCTGGAAAAAGACTATTTTCGTGTAGAAAAAATAAATTAAAAATGTATTCCACCATCTACTTGATCTCTGTTGATGAATTTATTTAAATATTGTATAATAGTAGGGGCATAATTTGTTTTTTGGACGCTGGTTTCAACATTAATTAAAGATACAGACTGTTGTTTGTAATGACCCGTAATTTCGTATAGCAATATTGATTTCCAGACTTACAAGCATAAGTCATGTTGTTAGTGGGAAGGTGTTATTTACAATGTTGTATTATGGAAAAAGGCATCACGTTATTCCTCATGAGAACTTCCGGTCACGACGAGGGTAATTATTTTCAAATTGATGTAATTTAAATTTCCCCTGAACTATTCGTGATAACAAGTGGCTTGACTGGTGTAGTATTATCCATTAAGTAAGCAGTCCGATATGCCTGTGTTCTCCTCCACGACACACGACTGTTCCCAATATCAGAAGTACATTCCACCTCCACTCTTCTCCTAACGTTTGGTTGGTTTATGGTTATTTATCGACGAGGGTGTACTGCAAATTAGGCATCTAATGTCGACGGTGTACATTAATTTTGTCCCGCAATAGTTATATTACAGGCGTGTGAATGTATAAACATGGGCCTGTCACATTTTAGCACACATGAATGCCATCGGCCTAGGCCGGGGTAAAACCCACGAACTTCGGCAGAGAAAGCCAATGCCATACTAACAGCGCCTCCCAGGTCGAATGGCGTCCTGCCAAGTCTAAGCTTACTCCAGGGTGTTTTCTTTAAACCAACGGATGTTTACACCATGAAATGAATTCGATTTAATATAATATTTAAATTAACACGTACAGAATTTATTTTATTTTAAAATCAGGTTGTTTATGTTGCAGTTTCATTTGCTATTCACAAAGGTTTCAAGATCGTTCCGTGTATCGAAATTAATTTCATTATGATAGGTTACATCACATGTAATAAACGAATTATGGTATCGTCGAACAAAAATATTAAATGATGATGAAAGTCCCTCTTTAAGTATTATAGATGTGTGGGAAATGGTAGATGTTAATTTGTTGTTGCGATTATGTTTACGATTAATAGTTTAGTAACTGGAAATATTTCAGTACGCTGTCACAAATTCACATATAAGAACAATTGAATGTAGGTGCGTTAAAAATGATAAAAATAAACGATAAAAATATGACGATAGACATCGGTCATTGGTTGAAATTATACATATCCTTACAATGGATTGGTCTAAGAATAACGCCATATAATTAGAATAATAAAAGTACAGTAATGGGATAATGTTATTGACCTTGTGAATATAAATTAAAATTCCGGCTGATTAACTGCAATGTCCAAGCGATGAGAGATGACAAGAAATTTCTTGCTGCTGCGATATCCATTACTACAAATTATGAAATAGAGAATCATGCGAAAACTTTATTTCCTTTCGCGTATGTTTTACCTGAAAGAAGTAATAAAAGTTTCCTTCGAAATTGGTAGTTTTCCATTATCCGCATAGTGTGCAAATTTCACCAACGGTTGTCCCGTATTTGTATGTTATGTTAACCTCTTATAAAACTTTAATGCTTTCCAATTTGTGTGTATATAAATTATCTGAGTTTGTATCACGTAATAGTTACATGAATATTTGTTGCAATATGTATCTAGCATTTATGTACTTCGTGTACTGATGAACCGATCTCTGACTGAAGTTATATATTTCTGAACAGGTGTACATATTAAATTGGCCTAATTCAGGCAGACCATTTTTTTTAGAAATATTCTTTTACTATCCTAAACGAAATACGTTTCCAGAATATTCCTTCCGGGAACAAAATCGCAAGGTCCTACGCAACAGGGCAGCTTGGTTACAGGAGTAAAGGAAACAAGATTCCTTTCTTTATTCACTATTCCTTTACGGAAAATATCACAACCTATTCTGAGAACCACACACCACTGTATTTAAAGAACCACAATTTGAAACCGAATAAAGTATTAATTTGTATCACCCCTGTTACATGCAACCAACAATACCGGTGTGCCATGAATATTTACGGTATATTATACAGAGTGTTAATTAATAACGCCGAAATATTTTACCTGTGTATAGAGGGGACATAGATCAGCAACTTTTATTAGTAGACTTTTACTCTGAGGATTCAATTTTTCCTGTTACAGCATAAAATCTCCCAGGGCATGGCCGCCACTGGCATCTAACATTTGAAAAATGCAAAACAAAGGAACTTCGTTGTTAGTACTGTTGTTATGAGAAAAAGAACTAATGCAGTGGTGGCCAGTCATGTGATTAGTCAGTAAATTCTGAAGATTTTGAATACTCAAAATTTTTGATACAGCTGTTGATGAATGATTAAGAATCAGGTTTTTATCGATCACTAAGAAAGCATGAAGTCAATTTAATGAAGATATTCACCCTATTTTGCTTAATTATTTACTTATGAGCACCAAATTTTAATGTATTTAATGCCCTGTAGCATACACATTGTACGTAAAAATCTCCTAATAAAAGTTGCTTGTCTATGCCCCATACACAGGTAAAATATTTCGGTGTTATTCATTAACACTCTGTATAGGTCTAAAAATTAACATAGGTAAACAGAAACCTCCACGTGGAGGCCCTTCACACCAACATAGAGGCTATAGGATTCCAGACAGATAGGCCTAACGCCAAGAAGTGAATGGCGATTCGCGGAACACACTGTAGCTGTTCTGCTCTCGGCTCTCTTCGCAGTTGGCATGGAAACGAATTCCATTGTTTTGAATTTTGGGAAGAACCTTCCAGAGTAATAAGATCGCTCTGGCTGTTCCATCGCAAACACTGCTCAAATATTCTGCCGTACAACGTCCATCTCTTCGCTTTAACTTGTTAACTGCATCCTGTATCCCATACACCCAATTTACTAAATCAACGAGAGCCTGCTAGCGGAGTTCAGTCCTTGAACTACGGTTATAAATATTTTATCACTTTTTCTGAAATAGACTGTGAGTTGTATCAAATATAAGCTTAAGTGTTACGGAGGAATTTAAAAGTAACTCATTTCACTTTCATAGGTATACTATGGGTATACCACTCAGAGAAGTAGCTGGAAATAAGAAGGGAGGTGGAATTTAAAAGTAACCCTTTTTCCCTTTGTTAGATATACTGTATTACTCTGTAAATTAGCTGGAAATGAGAAAAGCTTAAGTGTTATAGAGAAATTTAAAAGTAACCATTTTCCCTTTCAAAGATATACTGCACTATTCGTTGAATTAACTGAATTAGTTCAATTAGATTGAACTTAGTAGGCCATTCTCTCTGTGAATTACCTCACAGTTGGAGGCTGAGCTGAAAAGATATTGTGTGTGTTACAGAAAGATTCCACTGGATGTCTTATCTATGATCGTGAAATTAAAAATATTCTTTGTATTGGTATTTCTCACTTAAGTGTAATTATATATCCAATGCATAAAATAATCACTGTACACACTTACACACATACACACATACAGACTAAACACACACAATTGTATGTAACTAGCAATTCGTGCTGGCTAAAACTGAGCCACATTCATGATGTTGGTATGACTTTTGGTAAGATTTTCTATTGTGGGACGTAGTGTATCTACTCAGACAGAAAACCAGAACACCAGTGGTATTGCATTTTGTTGGCATAAAGTATTTTATTTAAATAACATTTACAAACATCAGTAGAAATTATATTTAATGTAAATATAACAGTAATATTACATATCTATATTAACTTGTTTTTGGATTAGCAGGCAAAGCCAATGCATGAAGCCCGGGTATTCAATGCTACTGTGCACCTGTTTTAAAGGAATTAATTCGTGTTTATTTTTATAATTCTAGGTTTGTAAATATTTACAAATGGGTGTAACGATTGTGATAGTTGCTTTTTTTTTAAAGTCTGCAGTTTTGTTAAATGATGTACCTATTGCAGGGAAACGTGAGATGCATTTCAATTATCGGCAACAGGATTTCATGTAGAGAATATTTTATGCAGTATAATTTGTTAACAGCATATGCTCTGTATGTCTCTGAATTTTTAGAACGATTATTTGAATTCGGCTGAATTTCACAAAAATAGTGATCCGCGAAAAGTCCTTTGAGAAATGTATGCTATAAACTACAAGAGATAAAAATGAGTTCCAGAGAAAAGTTAATTTATTATTGCTAAACAACCAACTAGCTAAATTCTTTGTCTGTAAAAGCTGGTATAAGTATAGAATTGTAATGCAAATTCACGTTTTTACCACCCTCGACTAAGACAGAAATTAATAGTACTCCCATTTTTGTACCACTGCATTATAGTCCGCTTGTTTGAACCTGGGAATGAATTACATAGCATGCGCACAAACGTCGTAGACGCTCTGCTGTAACGAATCAATTAGGCCTAGTTATTAAGCTTCAGATAAATATCTTCTTCTTTTCCTTAGTTCTAAGTCTTCATTTCAGAGACATTTAAGCGACCCATGCCGCCCGGGCCTTACAGGGCTGCGACCTATAGGGAGAAGGAATAATTGTTGGATTACTTTCATAGACATTGGAGGGCATACCCGGCTGAGTGTTCAGCCCAAAGCCGAGACAACACAAACACATGGAATGAGACACACCATTCACACACACACACACACATTTACACTTAACGAGGCTAGGATAGGATGAAGTAACTAAATCTTGTTACAGGTGAGGCGAAGGGAAATAAGTATATATATATATATTTTTACTCGAAATACTTTTAGAGTTACAGTTTATTTTCGAAAACTGTTCTGGATTTTTACTAAAATAAAACTGAATATTGGTATTATATATTTTAAGGGAAATTCTTGAAATGAAATGGTGTGGGGTAAATGGCTAAATTATGCATTTTTTTCACAATTGAGGAGTATTTGCGTATGATTATATTTTGTTTTTTATTTAGTCGTAATTGTATGAAATTTAATTTCTTATTTCAAATGTAGTGTCCACCGCTGTGTCTCAGGGGATGCGTTCGCTCCTCTCACGCAGCGGGCCCGGGTTCGATTCCTGGTCGGGACGAGTTACGTAGGTGAGATTTTTTCCGGGGTTTTCCCTCACCTGTGAGACAAATGTCAGGTAATTTTAGGCCCTTGTGGACCCCGGATATCATCTGGCCGTCAATATCATCTTCATCCCATCCTCACCTTGTTCGGAGTGTGTGTGAATGGTGTGTCTCGTCCTATGTGTTCGAGTTGTCTTGGAGGTGTCCCCGGCATTTGGCTGATCACTCATCCGGGGAGGCCCTCCATGTCCTTGTCTGATCAAAAAAGTATGTCTGTGTTGAGAGACAGGTCGCGGCCCGGTAAGGCCCGGGCATCGCGGGCCGCATAAAGGTCCCTATAAGGGATAGAAAGAAAAATAAATTCGTAAAATGAAATGGTGTGGTGTAAATAGTTAAATTATGTTTTTTTTTTTCACAATTGAGGAGTATTTTCGTATGATTAAATTTTGTTTTTTATTCAGTCGTAATCGCATGAAATTTAATTTCTTATTTCAAATGTAAAATAGAAACTAATTATAATTTCAATTAAGTTAGTCGAAGTTTGTTCAATTTAGCATGATCATTGCTGGGTTCTCATAAAACAAGGCTCTGACGTAACACAGTGAAGATATGAAATAGACCTGCTCGGCAGCTGATGCTTTTCGTATGGGTTATAAACGTGATGCATGAATTATTTAGCTGCCTTGTCCGTAAGGGCACAAAGCGCAATCAATAGCGTTGTGAGATACCGCAAGTCAAGCCTGTTCAGTAACACCGCTGAAGCTGTGTACAAACATGTAAAGAGACCTGCTTTACCTGCTACCATCTCTGTATAACATGCATTACAAGGCTTTGTTTCGATCCCAACTCTCTCCTCCACCTTTAGGGGGTACAGACGCACTAACGCTTTAGCAACGTTTGTTTGCAGCTAAAAAGAAACTAACACAACGTTCGTTATATTTGCGCACAATAGCGAAAGAAAAAGGGTTAATACCACGTGCACCACGGTTAGGGTTTTAATCCTAAAATGTGGATTTGTAAACAATTCAGTAGTGCCAAGCAACTAGAGCAGTGACACTACGGAACTGACCCACGGCACTTATAATAGCAAAATACAGTAATATTAATCAGACGTGGCAGTCCAAGGATGGATGCTCAGTAGATGCAGACGAGTCCAATAAACATTCGTACTGCATGGAGGGGTGTATGGGTTAGTTATGTCGTTGTTTTCAGAGCGGTAAGATCGTGTAATGCAGAGACCTTGTTACAATCGCTTCTCCTCTCCCGCTAGATTCTTACCCCTCCCCATGATTCCTCCTACATGCGTCACCTCTCTCACGCGCATCTGACTGCCACCTCTGATTAATACCACTGTAGTTGAATAATGCATTACGAAAACATCAGAACCAGCAGAGAGTGGAGTAAATTTCTCGGTTACTCTTTTGGACTTCTGTTTCTACTGATTGAAGATATTTATGACTAATTCACATATGACGTAATAAGTATCAAACCTGAAGGACACAGCTTTTGCGATTACACCCTCGTCAATTGATTCTCTGGAATACATGTTCCCACCGCAAACGTAAACCGTCAGAGATGATGGAAACTTTAATACTCGTTCAAATGCAGTGCAATCGTTCCATTCAGAATTAAATTCTCCCTTTTATCAAAGCTATCCTAACATATTCCCTTTCGTTGAAAGGTACAGAATTCCAAACATTGACATATGTATATATTCCACGTGTGTCTGTGGAAGTCACGTAATTTGGCAATTTATTCGCACAGAGGGAATAAGTTGTGAATCTGTCGCCGTGAAGATTGCATGTGACAAGATGTGAACAGCGTTCTTACGTCATAATTGCTTTTTCTTTAATGAAAATGCCAGAGAATGTCACAGAGAGCTGGTGGAAGCTTTGGGAATAAGGACCTTCCGTACCGAATTTCGAGAGTCCTATAGGTTGGGCTATTTGTCCTTTCATCCTTCCAACTACTGCGTTACAGTGGAGTATATTAATGTTTAAGGGTGTCTGCTCCCTTTTCTATCCTACACCTAGTACCCATAATCTTCATCATATATACATTCCATACCCTGCCTTTTCATTTGTATTTTTCAAAATTTCAATCTGATCCCACATTTTAAAAAATATATAAAGTTGCCATGAATTATGCCCCATCTCTCATGAACGTTATGAATGTTCGGGACTTTCTGTCAAATAGGAATTCTGGTATGTTCTAGAACAACCCACGTGAGCTTACAAATCCACCATCTACCTTATATGAAATTTCCTGATAAACGTTATTTTTCACATACGTTATTCTGAAACTACACCATTATCAGAGATATAAACCTGAAATTTTGCACAATGTATTTACATGCATTTATGCTTTTAGAGTATAAAGACACTCATATCTGTAAAAAGAAGTATACAATATTAATTTTAATATGATGCATTTTATATAATGGAATATATACGGTAATCTTAAATTTAATGAAATTTTAATTAATTAATTGTTTTGAAACGAATGACTACAGGTGTTAAATTATACTCTACTTGGCAGATAAACTATAATATCACTATTAAATGCATTAACAAAATGATGGAATCACAAAAATCCTGACAAGGTTATGCTTTCCTCAAGTTGCAATTGCAAAAGTCAATATGTTTATTTCCCTGATGAAAAGGGTCCTAAAAATTTAGTAACATCGTAAACTATATAAGTTATAGAAACCATTGCCATAGGGTTCTGTAATTTTTTAACTTCTGATTTCAGCTTTCTGTTAACTTGAATATTAGAAAGCTTGTGCCCACCTGCGTGGTCTCGTAGTCTACGGACCCACAGTCTCCTGGGATTTATCTGAGGTTGGGAGGTCTGGAACGGGGTACACTCAGCCTCGAGATTTGAGCTGAGGAGCTACTTAAGTAACGACCAAGGTGTCGGAATGCCCCAATCCAGCTATTTACCATTAGTAGATGACTCAGCGGTCGGGAGGTAGACGTAGTCCCTATATGGATGTAGCGCCATGGACTTTAGTTTAGTTAGAAAGCTTTGCGATTTATTCAGAAATTAAAAAGTATTGAAGATTAGTTATCAGTAATTTTGTGAAACTGACTGAAATACCTGCACCCTATGTCCAGGAGAGCGAATCACACGCGGAGGGTGGGGTCTGTGGATTTCTCGGCTTATTGATGACCTATTGGAAGTTGCCCTCGTGTGTATAACTGGACCAAAAACACCTTTGACTATTTGCTATATAATTCAGAAGGGTGGGCTGAGAATAAACGCACAGGCGACTGATGAGTGATTTCACACGTCAGGAAGCTGGAAAATATGCACAAACGAATTCACTGGAGGGGCAAGTAGAATAACCTTTGCATACTACCCGACCTTCAACCAAGAATCTGATGCTCGTCCGTGTACCTTACGAAAATGTAGTAGTTTATGTTTACATCACAAATGCATACAAACCAACTAGCAATCTCTCTACATTTTTCCCTTTAAGAGATCTTAGGCCTATACCGATTTAAATTATACTGGAAAACAGCAGTGTGTGTTATTTAAGTGTCTCAATCCACCTAAGATCAAATTGGTTGAAACTGAGAATCAGGATTGCAAGAAAGGGATGTTATTCTTATTCATATTATTCCATAATTCACTTTGCGGGAAATGAGAATGTTCCCTTCTAAAGAAGACTTGCATGAATCTGCCAATATGGCAAGGAAACTAGTGAAGATTCAAAAAATTAACTAAATTTCTAACCCTAAAAGTCTATCAACGCTAATGCCAGGATAATGAAAGTTTAAACCCATCATGTAAGAAACGTTTTTGCGCTATTTTGACACGAGATGGTAAATTCTGTATACGTCATACATGTGGAAAAGATAGAGCACTCCAGATTGAAGGGGACAGTAGAGCAAATAAAAAAGAACATAAAATAGTTTTGAGTTTTGTGATTACGTTTATGGCTTATGAGATATATAGGTTCAAATGTTCCGCAGAATTGCAACAGCGCACTGCCCCGTAGTTCTTCCTATTGGCAATGACTTCTATCACGCGTATAAGAACAAATGCACCATGGTAGAGAGGTAGCAAGCTAGGAAAACGTTCGAGCGCGCATGCTCTCTTTTTACCGTGCAGTTAAATTTAATGGTAGACTTTCCTTCCACTTACTCTCTCCTTCACCGGTTCCAGCCGTCATCCTATTTGTACCGCTCTCTACCAAGACACAATCGATTCGACGTTGCTTTAGGTCGCGAATTATGTTGTCCACGTAATAATGTGTGTATTTAATTTTCCCGAACCTGTAGAATTACAGGTTTTTGTATTGAAAACTATGTATGTGATCCAAAGATAATCCCTCTCCCGACAGGCCCGGGCGGCTTAAGTCGCTTAAATCCTAAAAGGGAGAGGTAAAACTAAGATAAAGAAAGAAAAGTATTGAAAACTAGCCTTCTTTTGCTAACGATTCCTTAATTATTTGCGACGAATATAATTAGTTCATCAAGGAAGATTTGCCTTCTTAACAGTCCTTTAAATAGCTTGATTCTGGTTTTAAGTACTTGACTTTCCGTCAAGACTCAAGACTTAACTTCGTTTGAAGCATCCGAATACAAGTACTGGTAATATACAGACGAGTAGGGCAAAAATCAATGGGAAGCCTTTCAAACGTTTACATGAATGGTAGAGAGGAAAAGGTCAACCTTTTCTAGCTTTCGTTTGCTAATGGATGTCTGTGCGAAATAGCTTTTAGTGAATGCTAATATTTTAGCAGTGCAAATCACTTTGATCCCTCAGGAGGAATTTGTATTTCGAGTTATGCATTTGAGCAATGAATAATAATTAAACATAACATGAATAGTATCGCACCCAGTGTCTCATATAATATTTTGTTAACCTTGCACAATAACTAAACTACAAACGCTTCAGACGATAAGTCAGTGACCGGCATGTTCCGTGCTCTGTGACGTCATACTACAGAGCAGCCGCGCTCTTTGCTCTGCAATATCTCCGTACTGAGCGTGGAGGAAGGGTTCAACTGGCCAGTGGCGGAACGACGCCTATGCATTGACAGAGTGCGCTCCGATCTTCGTAGATAGTATGGGAATAGCACAATTACAATGCATTTGTACGAAAACAAAATAGTACAACTGTGATAAATCAATGTAACAGAACAGTTTTGTTTGTAATGAAATTTAATATAGGCCCTACTTACACTAATCTGAAATGCATCCAGGTGCGGATGCGTCAGGTTATTTAAATGAGGCTCCGAAACTACTATAAACATACAAATACATAAAACATAAGAATACTTTAAGGAGTACTGCGAAACTTTGTCTACTCGGAAACTGAAAAATGTTAAAGTATATACAAAAGTATATACAAAATACACAAAATATACAAATTAAACTATACACCTTTGTGAGCACTATGCCAAGTATAGGCCTATTCAGACTTTTGATACACACCCTTACTTTGTGTCACTATCGTGCCCAAGCTCAAGGCATTGTCGAGATTTTTTCCCTCTTTTCTCGCGCACTAATTTTGCAATATTAGGAGACATAGTCTGGCTAACACACAAACGAGAACATTTTTCATGTTCTGATCAGATAGGCGGTTTCCATGTTGTGGTTTGCAGATCTTCATACAAGAAAAGAACTATTCACATACATACGTCGATACAAATATACTCAACATTCTAGCAGCAAATATATTATGTAGTTGCCTGGGTAAATCTTCTATAAAATATAGATAGATCCTTTTTGTTTTGAAAGCGGTCTTTCATTTCAATATTCTTTTGCAAATCAATGACTTCTAGTTGCAATGACGTTGGAACACTGTCAACATCCACAGAAAATGGTGTCGCAAATATGCAAATATCGGATTGGAGTTTTGCAAAATCTTGAAATCTGTAATAAAATATCCTTATCCAGTTCTTCTAATATTTGTACATAATTATTAATGTCTGTAATTGAATGACATACTGTAGACAACTTTGGAAAATGTGGCGTGTCTCCGAGGGTGACCTGACGTTTCCGTAAGTCTAGTATTAATCTGAATGCACTAAATTTACCATACATTTCACTGATTAACTGACCTCTGCACCCTTGCCATGGTTAATGCACGCAATTCAATGTACCATCACGGCTCACCTTAACCCTACTGCTGCACTGAACGCCACTGCGCTAGTGCGTATTAACAGGAATGCAACTCAACTGCTCGCTCGCTCAAGCTCTTGCGAGATGATCGGCTCTTACGTCACAACTGCAGCATCTGCCGGACACTGCGATAAGTGAAGTAAAAAAAAATATAAAAAAATCTACAACGCTATATCCCTTGATAATTGATATCATTCTAATGGAATCGAATATGGCAGGCTCGGGAAGTATTGCACTGGAAGTGCGAATTTTTCTACCCCTACATTCGCCCCCTTCCTTATTATTTCTATCTGCCACGCGACTACTCCCAGAATCAACCGGTTTAGTTGTCTCAATTCAAAGAGGGTAATAGGGACGAGAGGGAGAGTAACTTCGCACTTCCAGTGCTTTCCTTCCCGGCCCTAGAATATGCGGATATAAATTTCCCCTTCCACCTAAAAACAATTTCATTTTCTTTGTTTATTTTAATATATATTCTCATGTATAAAACGTACATGAAAAGTGTGGACACAAGCATAATCGAGCTTCGTTGATTATACCTGTATGTAAGCTAGTTCATGGATGAAAGAGAGCATGAGTCTTACTAATAATTTATTTATTCCAGGTTATTGATAAAACTCATAATTGATTATTTGGATTTTGTGATTATTTATAGACGGGAGTATGCTGCTACCTAGGCCTGTGACCACCACAAGTGTGCCGAATTTTTTTCCCCCGCAGGAGTTCTTCTACATGCCTGTAAATCTACAGTCATGGGACTGCCACACTTATGCCTACATAAATGCCACCGACCTAGGCCGTGTTCGAACCCGCAACCTTAAGCATAGAAGGCCAGTGTCATACTAAAGCTACTCAGACCAACATTATAATTGATAAGAATTTATGTGTGTTCTTTCTGTTTCATAAATTTGTATAGAGTTTAAATATAATAGAGTAAGGGGGACATACAGCTTTCGATGCTGAAAAATAGGTGAAGTTTCTTTTTTTTTTCTCAGCAAAGCCTTGCAATCTGACATGCTCTATATTGACTAGTTCTACAAATCCATACTATTTTCAAAATTAATTTAACTCTTACAGTTAAAGGGTAATTAGCATTACAAAATGACAGTCAAATCTTGTGCACTGAAGTGCCGTATCCCTGATAATTTTCATAAATGCCAATATTTCTGAGTGATTCCGTTTTATATATATTTTTAAATATCATATAAACAACATATGAATCTTTGGATTATCTGCAGCATAAATATTCTTTAAAAATAATTCATAGCTTGTTAATTTTTATAGAAATGTTTACATTAGAAATGCTTTTTTAAACATAAACTATTAAAGTTACTTCAATGATTCTACATGTTTTTGTTCAATAATATTAAATATACTTGCATACAAAATTTCACTGCAATATGTTAATAAATGTTTGAGCTATCAGGGAAACGGCACTTCAGTGCACAAAATTTGGCTGCCATTCTGTAACGATAATTACCCATTAACTGTAACAGTTAAATTAATTCTGAAAATAGTATGCATTGTAGAACTGGTCATTATAGAACATGGCAGATTTCAAGGCCACAGAACAATTCATTGCTGAGAGGAAAAAAATGAAACTTCGCCTATTTTCCAGCATCAAAAGCTGTATGTCCCCCATTAAAAACATTACATCTCCAGTCAGGCCAATAGCAGGCAATATCCTTACAGTCTGAAGAATGTATTCTACATTACTTCAACTTTTACAATGTAATAATCCGTTATTCTAAACTAGTGCAGATTATAAACGATATTCCGATTTTCAATATTTTTTAGTTTAGGATATTCGTTCTGTAGTGTTTTGTGCATTTTGAATTTTAATATTTCTTACGCATGTACCCCTAAGATTCATTCTAATTTATGTAGATTTCCTCACTTGACTTTTTAATGAATGCGAATACTTACTAGTAATAATTATAATTTATAATTCTTTTTATAAATGTATAGATGCAGTAAAATATGTTTCTAGGCGAAGGAGATAAGAAGAAATTTCATCTGGCTTTAGAAGTACATTCTTCTCATATCTTTATTTTAGCTGTAATTTTAATTCTATATGAGCATGCTTTCACAGTTTTCCTCCCTTCCTCTATGAAGCACACAGCTTTACTTAAAAAACGGTAAGAAGGGTGTAATTTTGTATCGCACATGGGATTTTATTTGTTTGCTTTGGCTCAGGAAATAGCAATGAACGTGGTGAGTCATTACTGTTTTCATGTAATGAGTAGATCAATAAGTGCTTGCTTCCTGTTCAATGTTTCCATGAAAAGCTCAAAGATATTATCCATTACGAATCTTTTAAGCTGATAGTACGATTATAATTTGTGTAGTGTTCCAAACCGTCTACTCAATTTAACTTAATTATATAAATGATAATGGGGAAACGTCGAGAAGTTCAATCATATATATATTTCATCATTTGTGTTGAAATTCTCTCACTATTTAATTCCGTCACTACACTCTTTATTAGGCCTATTCTAAGAAGACATCTTTAACCGAAGTTTTGTATTCACAATGAAAGTGACATTTTTGATCAAACTTTTTTTTTCTTTTTTGCATAAAAGGGCAACATTTGTCTGCTTCATAATGATACCTAGTTTATACGAAAATCCCAACAGGAAGTCATTAAAAAATAAGTTTAAATGTCACAATGTGCATTCTTTTTGCCCTTTGAGTGCAACTTTGTCCTTATTTTCGTCTCAACTATTTTTTCTCATATTTTCTATCCTTTAAACGGACAAAACCTACACTAAAATTTGAGCTAGAAAGTTATGGATAAAATGAAAGCTTATGAATAGGGAATGTTGTGATCTTCGGGTTTCCTATTATTATAAAAAATACTACAACTGTTATGTAAGTCTTATGTAGTCCTATTGCTGATTTTTTCTATTAAAAAGATTATATTCTTTCTTGTAATGCTAGCTACATATGCATAGTTCTCAACAATGTTTGCAAGAAAAGGAACAAATCACTGAAAGAGTGATCATGATTGCATAATTTCGGCAATTCCATTAAATTTGGAAAATTAGCATGTTTTTCTACTTATAAAAAATAGGGAACCCAAAAAGTGAAAACAACATTTCTGATATAGTATTTTGTTAGTTTTATACCATGGGATTCCTCGTAGAATTCTAAAAAAATTGGTTACGATTTGGATTTTGCCCTCCAACGTGAAAACCGGTACATACATGACTTAAAGCCAAACTGCCAGAAAAAGGAATCATTGAGAAATCGACATTGAAGGTTTAAACTAAGATTACATCAGTGTTTTATAATAGCTAATGACTTAACTATTTACCAAACACACCAAAAATCCAGAGATGTTTCTTATCTCAGAGTGGTTTTCTTCAAAATATTCTTGCCGGTTGTCGACCAAGAGCTAAGCTAAGTTAGTTTAGCTTAACTCACATACAGTGCGGGATTTCGTATGTAGTTGTGCCGACAAAACTACATATGAAATCCGGCACAACTATGTATGAAATCCCTCACTATATGTGCGGGATTTCATATGTAGTTGTGCCGACAAAACTACATAGGAAATCCGGCACAACTTAACTAAGCTAAGTTATCTTAGCTCTTGGTCAACAACTGGCATTCTACCTTGACCTAGGGGCAGTGATATTACTTTTTCACGCCCTAGCCTATATCGTTGCTAGAATATTACAATATCTTCAAGTCAGAATAAATTAGGATTACCATGAGTGTACTTGAACATTGACTGAATGAATGAATGAATGAATGAATGAATAGCCATTAAGTCCCTGAAGGGCTATGGCCTCCTCTAGTGAGTGAGAGCTCGTTATTAGGCTCATGCGGGGAGCTAATCCGCGTAAATGTGAATAGTTTATAGTGTTTTGCAGATGACAAGCGGTTTGTTCTTCTCCTGCTTAGATACGCGGACCAATCAGAGACGGCGAGACGGAGGGAAGACCCTTCCTGCTAGCGGCACTTCTTTAGCTCGTACACGTGATTGGCGGTGAAGAAAAACGCTTCTCATTTGAAAAATACGTGTCTCACTTAGGTTTCTTATACTGTTACTAGTCACTCCGGGACTAAATGCATTTTCTCACTATGTTACGACCGGGTTTAGTCACTCCGGCACTACATGTACCCTCTCATTTTTACGACTAGACGTTAATTATTCGCATTCGACGCTGGTTGCAGTCTCATTCGGATATCCTCTCTCTCCATTCACTACAGTTCATTGCCGTCCTCGTCCAGTACTGTCATCTCATCTCGTTCCAGGTCTTCCTCAGCGTCGTTTTCCAGTGTAGTGTTATCACATTGTTATATGTATGCCCATCTTGCGTTTTGAAGTCTGACCACGGAGGCTTATTGAGACGTGTTTTCCAAGTTTGTTATTTCCCTTAGTCTGGTGTTTGTTACTTTGTCATTAAGTGATATTCCGATATCTTTCCTCTCCATTTTTCTTTGGCAGTTTTGAATACGTTTTTTGTGTGTCTGTTAAATTCAGAGTTTGACATCCGTATAATAATGCTGCAATAACAAACGAGACTAGTGTGTTGATCTTCATTTTGTTTTTTATTTCTTATCCACTAAATGAATTTCAGGGCCCAAAAAGTTTTCCACGCTATTGCTTTTCTGCGTTTCAGTTCATTGTCCATGTTTTTTTTTTTCTGAATCCCATCGCTTGTCCTAAATAGATACATTCTCTCACGTGCTGTAATTCATTAGAGTCAATTTTGATTGGTATGATTTGGCTATAGGTTAATATTTATGTTTCATTTTTCACTAATAGCCCTGCTTTCTTGCTCCTTTTGCTTAGTTCCTGTATCATTGCTTGTAGCTCTTGGTCAATTCTAGCGAATAGCGCCACGTCATCGGCGAATCTGAGGTTTGCGATCCTGAACCCATTTATTGTGATTCCGTGTCTATTACCCTTCTCGGAATATGTCTTCCAACAGGCTTGTGAACAGTTTTGAGGAGATTGGATCTCCTTACCGCACTCCTCTCCCTATTTTGAATATTTGTGTGTCTCGTTCCGCAATTTTGGTTTGCAATTCACTGTAAAGCTTGGTGTTCAACCAGATATACTTGGACTCAACCCCCTCTCATGTGATAAAAGCAAAGAATGTAAATGATGGAAAATTTGAGTTCTTGTTTACGAAGATGATTATTTGAAGATGGGTATAAAACGCCCTTTAAAATTTAATGATGAAACAATATATAGAACTTCACATCTTCTACCAATTTTAATTAACAAACTTCATTCATGTATGTAAGAGCCTGTTATAGAGCGTTCTTTTACAAGCTGAGAGGGTACCATTTAAGGAGGTTTCCTTGTCAATGGAAAATTTTGAAATATGTCGGTCTAATGTTCTGGGTTGAAACTTGTGACGTATTCTCGTTGCAAGCAATCCGTTTTGTTACTCCCTATTCTTGGTATTGTAAAAATTAAAAGTAAATAAAAAATATATAACTTGTTTTTGAACATGACGATTTTCCAGCGAATTGCGTAGTTGTCCAAATGCACTGCTAGAACAATTTGTAATAAATTTAATATCAAATACAAAAATATGAACAGAAAATAATTGCACGCACTTAGAAGACGACGCGACGGTCTCTTTGAATCTTGAGATTCCGGATTTTTTTAATACATTACCTTATCGTGGCTATAAGAATATTCTCCTGGAAGAATATTCTCCTAACCTTTGGAGTGATGTATCGAGATTTATCCTTTCTTTAAAAGATTAGATTGCAAGTTCAAATAACACGGTTTCCGGTTTTTGCTTTGGTTTGTTGAAATGGCGGGCTTGCTATTCTCTTTTGTATAACCTACTTAAATTATAATAATATCTTAATCAAATAGTACACTGTACAGTAATTTTTTTCAACCTGACACTGTTCAGACAGATGCTCAATAACCTGGAGGAGTCTATTACCGAAACATTGTAATTTGAAAGGGGGGTGGCTTTCCCGTACGCCAGGCTTTAAGAGAGTCACATCTCGCTGACTGAGGTATACGGCAATGAATGTGGGAGGGGAATGATAGCTTGTTCTTGATTTCACATCCTACCTCTTAATGGCCTTCCCACCACTTGCGTTTCAACAGTGTCAGTTTCAAAAGAAATACTGTAATGAATAAGAAGCATGATCCTTGACTAACATGACTAATATTGATAAACTTGTAGATTTATTTACATTAGGTCAAACGTTTCTCTTTGGAACGTTCATACAAATAACGTTAGAAATAAAAAATAATGTAACAATGTGTTTCGCTTGGCTAGTATTATTGCACTAAACCATGTTGTTGAACGAGAGTTTTATTAGCTTCAGTAACGGGATATTTGCTACAAAATAAAGTACTGTATTGATTAATAGCAAAACACTCCACCGGCCATAGTGCCAGAATCTATTCCGAGAAGTGCTTAGAAAACTGGCAGGAGGTAACAAAACTCAATCTTGGCTTTCAGAATGGTTTTCTTTCAACCTGACACCAAAAGCCTTTGTTTTCAGTATTGAGATGTCGATCTATAAAATAAAACCGTGATACTTCCTAGGTAAGTTTTTCAGTTCTTCACAATTTCTTGCCTCAGAAAGTCGTCAGCATCGATGATAATTGTAACATTAAAATAACATTGACGCTAAGTGTCACTTTTTAAAACTAAGACGTTGTTTCACAACTGAACTTTGCCCCATTGCCAGTAATGCATGAAAAGTGCAAAGTGTCACGAGCTCAGGAAAAATGGCAGGAGCAATACTTTTAAATTTACGTTATTCATTTTGGCACTTATCAACTTTAATACTTCATTGACAATTATGAAATACATATATTTAAGCGCATAGAAGTTAACGAGAGGATTATTTTATTTTAACTT
This sequence comes from Ectobius pallidus, assembly GCA_964059195.1. Classification (NCBI taxonomy): domain Eukaryota; kingdom Metazoa; phylum Arthropoda; class Insecta; order Blattodea; family Ectobiidae; genus Ectobius; species Ectobius pallidus. The sequence continues at coordinate 21,347,652 of CAXKWD010000013.1, forward strand.
TCCCTGGCCCCATTCTTTCGCAAACGATTATTTAAAAAAATAAGTTCTAAGTCTTCTTGAAGCATTCAAATTTTGTGTCTACTTACAAATCGTTCTTTCCGTAGCTCAATAAATATTTGCTAAACGTTTTGCCACGCGACTTCGCTACTTATCTTAAAAGGCTTCCAGATAAAAAGTAAAAAAAGGCGTACTGAAGTAAATGAAATCTTGCTGTTAGATGCACAATGCCCTTTCCCATGAACAAAAAGTTATTGGAAGTTCAATTTGTAATAACATAAATTGTAGCTAGGATTCCAAAAATGGCCTTACAGTATGATAGTAAAAACAAAAGGAGATGTAGGGAAACACGCCAAAAGATAGGATTCGGCCGGAAAAGATCGAAAGCGGAAGAAGACAGGAATGTAGTATAAAGTAAAGTGCTCCCGATCCAGGCCTTCGGGATCTTAGGTTTCCTGCAGGTTGAGGTGCCAAATTTTAGACAGTTTGTGGTGAAGGTCATTCGTAAGCACCGGCCCGACATTAACAATGGATTCGTCTTATTACTCTTATTAGATATTTAGTCGCTATGCCGAATGACTCTATTGAGGGTTGGAATCGCTACATTCAAGTTTATAGTGTGAAACTGGGCTACCTGCCTTCATTGATAGAAATTCAATGTTTTTATGAAGGGCTCTGATTGCGGAAGATTTTTTACAATTATATGTGGTTCACATTGATGTGCTTCGGATAATCGAAAGAAAGAGGTAAAGTTGGAGAAATAGTTAGTTGGAGTAAAGTTGGAGAATATATATAAAGTTGGAGTTGGTTGCCATGAGGTTTATTAAAAAAGTAGTTCAGTTTATATAATAATTTGCAAGTGTATCCTAGCGCGTGTGCAATTAGCTACAAAATTATGGAGATTAAGCCGCACAAAGAAACTGCACCTGATATAATATTAGTAGATGTCAGACATTATACAAATCTGTGAAGTGCATCGGTACATCACTAACAATCTGCTGCAAGTAAATTACGTCAAGGAATTGCTCTATCGGATTTAGAGGGGTACTATCCCATTTTTTTAAAACGTTCTGTAATCACTTGTTTACAGTAGAAATTGATTAGGACTATATATATTCTTTTAAAATTTAATTTAATTTTAATTTTATTCATTCACTGTCCAATTGAACTCAAATCATGTCAACAGTTTACACAGTAAATATTTTACAATGCACACAGTATAAATATTAGGCTATAGTAATAGATACCGTATTACTTGTAGAATGAAAGAGAGTAAACAGTAATTTATGACTGATATGATAATACATCAAGTTAGTCATAAGGGGAAGTAAAAGGTAAAGTGATCCCTATACAGGCCATGGAGGCCCAGAGGGTTCCAGGAGGTTGAGGCTCCCAGATTTTGGACATTCGGCACATGAAGGTGGTAAGGTTGTCAGCCTTACGCACCGGCCGCCTTACCCCCAGGATTGCTCCTGGTACTCATTTCTGTTAGAGGCTGAGTCGACCCCAGGGCCATAGTGCCACCAGAAGGATTAGGCCAATTGAAAAATCTCAATGACCTCATCGGGAATCGAACCCGCGAATAAGGGGAAGTACTCAAAGTAAATATATTAGGCTTCTACATGTTATTAAAACATACTAATAACATTTAACTGTTTCTACGTAGGTTACTGATGCAATATTCTTAATTTAACGATAGTTCGATGACTTTTCCGAGCACATGTGAAACCTTTAATTACGCCATTTGGTGGAAACCCTATGGATCTCCCTTGGAATGCCATATATTTCAAGAGTAGGAAATTAATTCTAAACAGGAAATTTGCGGCATATGAAGATATAGAGGAGTGCGAAAATTACTATAACACACGTAAGCCGAATTTGTTTTATACACATGAGTCTCACATTTACACATCTCTCCACTCGTGTATATTCCCCTTAATCTGAGAGGATTTTGTAAAAGGATCTTAAAAGAGTGCCGGCATTTCTGATAATTTTATAGATATGGCGCCTTCTCTAGTATAGTCTGGTTATTCATTGCATGGCCAGGCGGCTTCCTTTCGTTAGGAGGAAAAGTTTGCCGACAGCTCAACCTATGTTCTTTATTTTTACCGCACCAATCAGCTAGTTACCCCAGCCAATCAAAATCTAAGAATGTCCTGCGACAAATATGACAGCTACTCGTCAACTCCACGTGGAGTGGAACGCGAGGTTGCAAGATCTAGTTACAGTAAACGATAACACGTGTGAATTGATTAAAGTGAGGGAAGAACTGAGGTCAGTGATAATAATGAGAGAATATTGCAACGTTGCTTTTGTTTTGGAAAGCGGAAACCAAGCCCGATATAGCCAGGTCAATTAACATAAAGAAACACCGACTTATGCCCGAGTGCACCATTCTCCGGTTTTTTCAGCCGTTTCGTTACCGCGGTAAACGTAATACCGGGGTATTCTCAAAATCTCTGTGCACCATTGCTAAAATACTGCGGTTTGCTAATGCTTCGAAATATTGCGGTTACTCTGGTCCGACTCCAATTCTCGTTGATGGTTTCTTCCATGGCCGCTAGGTTCTCTCTCTCTCTCTGCACGTCTGCCAGTCACGGTGGCTCCTGTAGGCTAGGCCTATTGGTTTTCCAAATTCAATTTATTTGCTGCCTTATTATTCAATAAAACGATGTTCATAAGGATAAAAGGGAATATTATACTGCGTATATATGTCCTCTGAATTCATATTTTGAATTCAAGCACCATAGATACTGTACCAATCGTGAAATGAGTTGGTTTCGCCTAGCCTACTACTGGTTTGGTTGAGGTGAGAAAGGAAGGTCATTTCAATCGATGTTACAGCACAGTATTTGCAAAGATATGTACCATCGTTCATTCTTCAAATAGATCCCACCTGTCTGTACATTTCAATAAAATAACATTGATGTTTTAAAGAATAATTTTCACACGTGTGCAATCCAAGGCAAAGCAACACCACGAAATCTCTGCTCTGAGTTCGACATAGCCTCGCTTTTATTCCCGTACGACTAGTAGAAATTTTAGGTGCAAAATCATGTGCATAGCCATGAAAAGGCTGTTATAATTATGTTCGTGTACGTGCAGGTATGATAAATTGATTACATACCCTATATACTGATACACAGGCTATATCGTGATGCATGCAGCCATTCACTTAAATTTGGCCTACGACCACTGGTTTTCCATATTTCATTTATTTCTTGCCTTATTGTTCAGTAATAAATGTTCATAAGGATAAAATGGAATATTATATTGCGTACATATGTCGTTTGAATTCAAACTTTGAATAAATACTATACTAATCGTACTAATCGTGGTTACGCCCACTAGCCTACTCGATGGACCTGGTTTGGTTGAGGTAAGAAAGGAAGGTCATTTCAATCGATGTTACAGCACAGTATTTGCAAAGATATGCACCATCGTTCATTCTTCAAATACACCCCACCTGTCTCTCATTATTCTTTATGTTCAATTAGCTTTTGGCCTAGATATCGTAAATATGATACATTACGCCGATCTCCATCTTGGAAAGAAAACCGCTGTTTTCTCACTTTACAGCTCCTTCACGGCCGGTTTGCATCTTACCGCGGTAAAAGTCGAAACCGAGCACGGTGCAACGAAAGTATGACTTTACCAGGGTAAACTAAGTAACTTTACCGCGGTATTCTGAATACCTGCCATCTGCCTTTGGTAGGTGACGCAGCGGTCGGGTGGTAGGCCAAGTCCCTTCAGGGATGTAGCGCCACGGAGCTTAGTTTTAGTGCTGAGATAAATAACGGTTAACTGCACCGACAATGGATTGCAGAGGAGATAAAACAGTTAACTGTTATTTCCTCACAACATTAACTGAAAACTGAAAATTATTTGCTGTTATTTGGACTTTTATATAAATTAACCAGAGACTGAAAACGTTTTTCAGTACCATTGTGATAATTTTTAAACTGTTCAACAGAACTTTAGGAAAACTTTGCGTATATTCCCACAAATATACCCTGTAAAACTGATCACAATCATTCCAATTTTTTATGTATTTTGCCTAGAGAAAAATTAAAGAGTAAAATAACTTGAAACGGTGTTACGGAAATCTAAATTTGAAGTTAAATACATTCTATTTAACTGCAAAATTGTGGTAATTTTTATAATTGTACCTTACAGTTTATAAAAAAACGAACGGTAATTGAACATGTTAAAATTGATTAATATGTAAATTCTCAGTTCTAGCTTAACATGACTAGTAGTTCCCAATGCATTTAACTCCACATAAAAAATTGAAGTTAGTCGTAATATAAAGCGATTGGGTTCCAGTGCATTGATTTGCGGTTCTTGTGAGACATGCACACTACTGAAAAATAGATTCAGCATTGTAATTTTTTCATTGTTTTGAGCTGTACCTACCCCTTTAAAATAAAGTGCCTAAATTTAAACGGAAGGCTGGCCAGCTGTATAAGTAAACTCACTTTGCACCAAACTCCCAGCGAAGTTATCGGGAAAAGTTTTTTTTCATGAACTGAAGTGGATACAAATTAATGTCAGTGAGTGATTGAGGATTTTTAATGTTTTTTTCGGGGTAAAAGAAATTTCAAAACTGATTTTTTTAATGTTCCCAACGATTACAAGCTACAAGCTACAAGCTATAAGACTGAAAAATTTCATGTTTCCAACTCATCTAGAAATGGGTAAATATCAGTGTCAGTGATTGATTGAAAACTTTTCAATTTTTTCGGGAGTAAAATTTAAAATTTTTAACTTTTTGAAATTCTCCCGTCGGATACAGGCTGAAAGATATAAGTTTTGTCAAATATCAAGTTTCTAGCTCATTTGGAAGTAACAAAACGTTGTCAGTGAGTGGGTACTTCAGACTGTCGTAGATTTGATAGACGTCACAGCTTTAGTAAGTTTTTCCACACATAAAAGGAAGATAGAGTGTCTAAACATAACTTATTGTAACTTACTGTAACCCTAAATTTTCCTTTGTAGTATTCCATAGTATAATTTTAAATATCTTATGCTATAATCTTAATTATTTTCTTCAGTATTTTTATTCTTTTGTAATTTAATGTTTTGTAGTACTCTAAAAATTGTAATAATTTATAAATTAAACTTAAATTTATATTAGGCATATGACAAACTTGTAGAGTATTTAGGCTTACATGTTTTTAATAGCAACGTTAGTGCTTTGTATTTAAGTATTAGGAACTTTATCTATAATATGTATTTGTGTTCGTCCTATGTAATTGTAATGTAGCTTTTCGACTGGTAGAGCGGATGAGAAGGCCAAATGGCCTTAGCTCTGCTAGAATAAACAAAAAGAATAAATAAATAAATAAATAAAATAATAAATCTGGCATGCTCATGGCAGTTGAATGTATTAATATTCCTGCTAAATGTTCTGATTTTACCTGTCTTATAAATCCGTTAAATATTACATAATGTGTGGAAAATTTAAGAAATTTACTTACATTAAAATAATATAACTCTATCTAAGGCATAACCAATGGAGACATGAAAAAAATTAAATGATGAAACTTGTAGATCTCTCAAAATCCGTTACTCCCTTACTGATGGTGCAATCTGTTATAGCTGCTACAATACAACACATGGCTTTACATTATAGTGATATTGTCTGCCTCTCATTCGTTCAGTGAAACCTTTGAAGATCATAGGTAGGTTATTTGCTACAGAAAGTAGCTTAATTTCTCTAAATACATGAAAGTAGAAACGATTTGTGAGTTTCTACGTCTTTTCATCTGGAGAAACAAAGATTTGGTTATACAAGCCATTTGGTTATGCAGAAAGTTAGTGCAGTATGACTATGATAAGTTTTTTTTTCCGTTTTACTGCACCCTTGAACCTTGCTAAAGCAATTTGTTTTCGGCCTTCGGGGGAAAGTTTAGAAAGTTTTGCGCCCTTCGTGGAGTTGTTTAATTTCATGGTAAGACTGCAAGGGAGGCACTGCGGGTCTTACCCCTTCCAGATTGCGGCGAATAAAGATTAAATCAATTGTACAGAAAGAGGTAAACCGCATACAAAAAAGCTAACGACTTTCATTCATTATTTCGTTCTTCTATAGCTATTTTGTTCGAATCTAATAGCGAATAAAATAATAATGTTTGCTTAAAAAATTATGGACTACGCAACAAAAAAATTGAATTTAGTGTTATGACAATAGAAAAGACTTATAAGCTTACTCTCCTAAAATATTTTCGTAAATGCCGAAACTTACACGCATGATTACAATGCAGGAATAAATAAAATCTCGCCTTTAATACAGCCTGAATATTTTACCTCAAATGGCTTCAAACATAGCAATTATGATATTCCAAGACTCTATAACTCCACAATTAGATCATATCCATAATAGCAAGTATGAACAGCAAAAAATTAAATGCAAATAATAAACATCTCATTTTATAAGTTTTAAGTTATTTAATTCCGATATTGTTATGATAATTAAGTGGCTATTTTATTACCTATACCACAGGTTGTTAGAACTTCTCACACTTTGCTCTGCAATTTTCAAGGTAGTAAATTTTAGGAATTACCGTATTTTACGGACCATAAGACGCACTTTTTTACCTTGGAAACAGAGCCTTGAAAGTTGGGTCCTTCTAATCGTCCGAAGTACACTAAAAAAATTTAAATCGTGGTAAATATGGCCGGTTATACCATAATCATAATGAAGGTGTTCTATGGATAGGTTAGTTGCAAGTTTTGGCAAAGACTGCACATCAGTGCACTTGTCACAATCGTAAAATGAGGGTAGCTGGAAACCAGATATAGGCCTACAATGCAAAAATAACGGAATGTTGAGTTCTTAAATATGAAAAGAGTTGTCTCCGCCGGGTGGTTTAAATGAAGGCAATGACCTCTAAACAGCCTTGACCTGTCACACTTACCGTATGCTGAATTGAGGGTTAGAGGGTGTAAAAGTATTTTCAGTCATTCATGAGAAATCAGTTCAGTTGTTAAAATTTACGCGATGCCACCTGTACAGATGAGATTTTTGTAGGACGCAGGTTTTAAGTTAGAAGTGATTTATACTGATTCCATCGTACAAGGTTATAATTTGCTTATGCAATGAAGTATATTATTCCCTTCAAAATTTTTCATAGAATCACATTAAATTTCTTTTTCTTTAAATTTCCATCCTAAAATCAAAGTGCGAAGCGTCTTTTAGTTCTTAAAATACGGTAGTTGTATTTTTGTGTTATTCATTTGTGTATATTTTAGTATAAACTGAACTGTATTTGAACTCGAGCATCTTGCTCATTCGGATAATTAACTGATGTATCCCAAATAAGTTTAATTAATATGTCTGCGGCTGTCAGAGAAGAACGATTTGAAAGTGAAAATATTCTTTTAACGTGCAGGACGTCATAGGCGCAAGAGAAAAGCAGCACAGTTCTTCTTCGATGAAGTCCACTTCAATAGGCCCATATGTTTCTTCAACGGAATGTTTTTTTTAGAAATTTAACAGAGTGTTTTACAGCCAGAATTTTTCAGTAATTCTAACTGAACTTTTCAAACGCAATTTTACTGATTTCTGAAGAGAATGTTACTGGAAAAATCTCTATTAGGGAAAGTGAATGTTGCTTAAAAAGTCGGGGATTGATAAAACTCGAGATAACGCGGTGTTACCCTATTGGTCTGCTTAATTCCAGAAGTAGTTCGGAAAGGAATACCAGGTCTCTCTCTTAATCATAACTATCCAGAGTTATTTCATATCTCAGGGTCTTTCCCTGATGCTACAAACCGATATCTTTTCCCAAAGCTTATACAATGAACTCTTACTATTTTTCTCCTAATATTGAGTAGAGAAAATGGCCACTTAGATTTTTTAATGAAATGATCTACCTCGCCTGAACAACTTCTTGAATCGTCTCCGTAAAAATTCTGTTCTTACACATTTAATTCCTCCCCTCTCATACCGCATCGCAAAAAGAAAAGTTATTTAAGGAAGTACTCAGATCCTTTTCTTTAGAAAACGGTTTCTATAACATAAACATCTTTCATTCATAGGTAATACATTTGAGGTCCAGAATTTAGCTTGAGAGATGAGAGATTCCGTAATTATTTAGCGAATACTCACAGAATTAAGCATGTAATGAGTAATCAAAATCACGAAAATGAATAAAGCACATAGCTGTAGCTGTTTTTGTCATTGTAAGCGAGGTAGCGTATGGCAATACAGTCGATAAACATTGATCGTCTCACCATCGTTGATGTCGCGCTTCGTGCCACTTTTCATTAGCTTTTTATTTTTTATACTACCCTCCTTGCTTTAAGTAACAATATCGTGTTATTAAAATCGTAGTTATTATTAAACGAGATTTAAAAGCCTTCTTCGCCAGACATAACCATATCTATTTTAGCTCACATGCAGCTTATACTTCCTCAACGCCGTTTTCAATGGTTATTCATTCAAACGCCGCGTGTTTGGTATTGACCAATAACGTTTAGCAATTCCTCGGATATAGACCAATGTCTATCTTTTATCCTATAATATGTTTTCTAGGGTCGCTAAGATGCAATTCTATCTGATAAATTGTCAGCTCGTAACTGGACACGCTAGGTATCCAACGTGCAGTGCTTAGTGCGTAACATAATGCCAGAGAACAGAATGAAAGATATTATTTTATACAACATAACTGGTTTTTCATTCGAACTGTCACTCGATTCGTCAGTTTTAGTAGTTCTGGTATCTCGCATCGCGAGTACACGGATTCGGTTTCATCCGAGAACTTTCTCATTCGGATGATCACTTGATTCTTTATATTACTCGAGAACGGATTACTCGATTCTTAAAATCACTGCCCATCAATAGTTGCTCTTCATTAATACAAAGATGGGGAAGATGTAGTTAATATGAATAGAAAGCACAATACTTAACATTGGAACTAGTTTCAGAAAATGTGTGTAGAATAAGCATATAGTTCATTTCACTCTTAAGGTCTCAATTAAGAAGGACTGGGAATGGTAATGAATGTGAGAACTTCGCAATGGGGAGGAGCTTTTTACATGGAGACAGGAAGAAAAGTTTGCAAGAGATTTCACGCACGCAAGACCTGACTGGGCACGACCGATGGGCTGGAGTGATGGGCGGCTTATAATGAATCACTTCAGAGCTCCAAGAAGTCTTAATGCACTAACTAATCGATAGGACATCAGGAGTAACAACGAAACCAACTCCAGTTTCACATCCTTTTCCAATTCCTAACCGTTTTTACTTTTTCTTTTTCTTTGCAGAAAAATACGTTAGGGAAGAAATAGAAAAGCAAGAGAAAGGACTGTAATATAGAGAGGAACATTCATTATAATGGAATGATAACTCTTTCATACAGGCCGTGTGAAGGAATTATCATTTCACTGTGACCTACTAGTGGCTTACTATGAACCGGGCCTTAAAACGTACTTACGAGTTTGGAAGTCGCCACTCATATGTAGAACAACACCTGGTCGTATACTGAGATATACACTACGAGACAGTTGGAGAATTTAATATTGTACCGGCATGTTGCCACGAAAGCACAATTGGTAGAGCAACGGCATGGAAAACCCAAAGACCTTGGTTCAAATCCCGGCTATGGCAGGTGAAGTTTTCAGTTTGACTCTACCTTTCCGTTCATTATAATGTTTGACTTAGCTTACTTATCAAAATAATTATTTTTAAGTGAAAGTTCAACATTTAAATTACAACTTGCAGATGGCGTAAACATAAAAGTATAATGAAGCTGGAACACAATTTTCCTGAAAGAATCTATTTACCACTGTGCTTCTTAACTTCACCAACGTATGAGGGGTATATTAGCAAACCAGGCAATCTCCATTTAAAAAAATAGAGATCCTAACTTCTAATGAAAGTTTTGTGCATTTCCTATTTCATATTTAGTAAAGAATATTAATTATAATAATATTAATGGAGCCTCATCTAATGAAAGTTTTATGCATTTCCTATTTCCTATTTAGTAAAGAATATTAATTATAATAATATTAATGGAGCCTACTAACTACAATCCATTCACTGGAATTTTGGACCCCGAATCAGGGCTAAAACCAGAATGATTAAGATATTCTTTGTGTCGGACTCAAGATAGAATCCATCAGGGCCCATGAGTTGCAGTATTCCTTCTGTCTGTGGCAGCTCGTATTTGTTCATGATACATCTACAGGTATAGGGTCCAGGCACGGACCCTGCTCAAAAAAATACCCCCTAATCTGGAGTTGTTGGAATGGCAAAGGCTGAATGCTAGATTAATTTAGACCACTTTACTCACCTCATGGCCCACGAAACAGGCCTATTAATAATGAGCGCCGAGAATGCTTCAAGTCTAGTAAACTGTATTTTGTCTGATATATTATGACTAGGCAACTTTCCCTTGTGTCTGCTTTGACAACAAGGCTCAATCACGGAAACTAGTAGTCATGCTAGAAAATAATAAGGCCAATTACAAAGACTGATAGCCTATTGGTGTAAAATTTCCGCATTAAAATAGTTACGCCATTAAAGAGTTAACAGACTGTTGAATTAAAAACACGCACTTTCCAAATTATTTCTCTTTCCTTTTCCTTAGTGATGGTTTAAACCAGGCATGTCAAACGTGCGGCCCTTTGCAAGAACACCTGCGGCCCGCAAAAAGGATATATAAGCTGGCCAGAGTTTCATTTCGGTTTTTTAACAGGCAACTTTAGGGATACCTGGTTGCTTTTTATATCTTATTGAGAAGTTCAAAAACTTCAGAAAATTTACCGTAAATATTACGACAGTGTTCTGTTCTACCTATATTTGTGAATAAATACACTGACAGGCAAAGAAAAAGCCGACCACTTAAAGAAATAAAAAAAATGAAGTTTAAATCAAAATTATGAAGTAGTGCTTGAAATAAAATTACTGTAATTGTATACTTTTTCTGCCAGTGTCTTCTGGTATAACTGCCTGTTTCTCGAAATCTTCTCACGGCCTCTTTCACCATGGTGTACGGTGAGCCTAAGGTTGCAGGGGCATAACGGAGGCTGCGTCCCATCATATTAGAGCAACAGCTTTGGCAACGTCTTCGGGACTGAGAGGCATAATTTCAACTAAACTTACCGACAGAATCACTTTGATGCAAAGAGAGACAGTTTCCTTTCAGCTTGGAAGGAAATGACACAATACAACAATGAAACATCTTGCAATGTGTATGACAAGCTAGTGCAGATAATCAAATCGGAAACGACCTATCGCGATGCTTTTGTTTTGTTTGGTGATAAAGTGAAGATATTAAGAAAGCGGATATGCTGTATCTATAACTAATGGTCCAATAAAAATAATAATTCATCCTCATCAACAACAATGTATAAACATCCAACCAATTTATGTTTAATCTTAAAACTACAACAAATTTTACAGTGATCGGTTTTTTTTTTTGCCTGTCACTGTATTTTTCTTCATTAAATCAACCTCAGAGGTCAAGGTTGACTGAAACATTTTGTCATCTCTGATCGAAGTTGGAACTGTACAGATATTTCACCCAGACTCAACACAAATTGACATTAGAAATAAATGTCAAGCCTTAGGACAAATGACAAAAGATTGTCGTAAATAAATGTTCATTTTTAACATTTGTAATTTCTGCAGAATACAATGTATTTGTTGCTGTTGAATATAAGTCTATGTTACCGCTTAAAATTCCGTTATTTTATCTTTTTTAAAACTACTCCATTACTTTGCATCCCTGAGTGTGGCTGGCCGTGTCTTGAGTCGCCCTCACGACAGAAGAAAATGACCAATATGACCCTCGGATGACACACAGTTTGATAGGTCTGGTTTTTCCTCAAATTGAAGCAACTCCAACGCAATCTGAGTCACCATCTTGATTCATCCCTCGAAACATGATTAGAAAAGTAGAAAGAGAGTGGTTTATACGAGGGCCGTTTAATAAGTAATGTAACACATTTTCTTTCGTAAAGCAGGTTGGTTTTATTCAGGATTCAAGTACAACATACGGTATTATTCCCCAATCTTTTGGCTAAAAACCCCTACTTTTCAACATAGTCTCCGTTCAATGCTACAGCATTACGTCCCCTGAATGGGAGGGCATGTATGCTTGCATGGTACCACTCTACTGGTCTATGTCGGAATCAACGTCTTGCTGCATCAATAACATTCCCATCATCCACGAAGTTCTTCCCGGGGAGTGCATCCTTCATCGGTCCAAACAGATGAAAGTCAGAAGGTTCGAGATCCGGGCTGTAGGGTGGATGAGGAAGAACAGTCCACTGAAGTTTTGTGAGCTCCTTTCGGGTGCGCAGACTTGTGTGAGGCTTTGCGTTATCTTGGAGAATGAGAAGTTCGTTTGCATTTTTGTGGCGACGAACACGCTGCAGTCTTTTCTCCAATTTCCTTAGAGTAGCACAATACACTTCAGAGTTGATCGTTCCACCATGAGGGAGGACATTGAACAGAATAACCCCTTCAGGGTCCCAGAAGACCGTAGCCATGACTTTACCAGCTGAGGGTATGGCTTTGAACTTTTTCTTCGAAGGAGAGTTGGTGTGGTACCACTCTATGGATTGCCGTTTTGTTTCTGGTTCGAAGTGATGGACCCATGTGTCATCGCCTGTGACAATGTTTGACAAAAAATTGTCGCCATCAGCCTCATAACGAGCAAGCAAATCCTTCTTTGATCTTTGTGGTCTTCAGTTAGGCGTTGAGGAACCCAGCAGGAACAAACCTTTGAGTACCTCAACTGGTGGACAAGTGTGTCAGCACTACCAACAGAAAAGTCAAGTTGAGCAGCGAGGTGTTTGATTGTGATCCGTCGATCACCTCCAATAAGAGTGTCTGCACGTTCCGACATTGCAGGAGTCACAACTGTGTGCGGCCGGCCGGGACGCGGGAGATCAGACAAGGTTACTTGACCTTGTTGTGATGATGACATACGCCTCGCCCAACGACTAACCGTGCGTTAGTCCACCGCCAGATCTCCGTAGACATTCTGCAAGCGCCTATGAATATCTGTGATGCTCTGGTTTTCTGCCAAAAGAAACTCAATAACCGCTCTCTGTTTGAAACGCACCTCCGTTACAGACGCCCTTTTGAAGGCTAGTAATATCGCGGCCACCATTAGGAAATTAATGAAACCATATGAGATGAAGCGGGAATATTTTAAAGATGCCCCAAACAAAATGCCAATTTTTTCAATCAAAATTGGCCGAGAAAAATATGTGTTGCATTACTTACTGAACGGCCCTCGTATACATTTCCAGTCTTCTGAAAAAAATCATTGCGTGTGTTAGCCTATTGTCTTCATCTAATTGAACTGGAAAAAGAACACTAATTACGCAGACGTATAATGTGGTGCAGTAATTAACCCAATTTTCGTAAACTTTATTTAAAATAATTATTTGTTCATAACATATTTCAAGTCTGTTCCATTTCCTTAGCTTTCAGTGCGAAAGAAAGTCGGTACACAAATAACTCTGCTCTAATTGCTTTAATTCCGGTGTCATTTGTAGAAACAACAAAGTAGCAAAACTCTGCAGGCAATAAATACTCAAGGTTTATGGGCATAATTACTAATAAGTTAATAACGATATCAACATTCTGAATCAAAGTTAATGGAACTCATTTTCTGCTTCCAAAGTTGTTAGCACGATGGCGTGCTTGTAACAAAAAAAGACTAACAAGAGAGTTTTCCACAACCGGATTGGAACTAATAAAGAGTTATCATCATGAGAATAAAATACGTAAGTTCGTAACAATTACTGAGGATATCAACATAGAACTTTCAGGCTAGGTTTCTTGAATTGTTAGTCAATAATTATAGTTAATTATGTGGATCTGAGATAGATCTATATTTATAGAAATCTTTAAAAGACGAGAACGAATGACCGAAGGTTATATCCGTAATAAGATACTCAGGTAATAACAGATAAGTGTTTTATCATCAGCTGAAAATTTTTTTCATCAAGTTCAACGTTTAATTTATTTACGTGGATATCGATCTCATAGATGAACGGAAATGTTAGCCATAATCACTGCAATCGTTATTTATACCTAAATTTTATTCGGCGTGGGTAGTACAGTTGGTATAGCGCTCACTTTCTGTGCCCAAGATGGCGGGTTCGAACCCGGTCCAGGTACATCGCATTTATGTGTGCATAAATGTGATAGGCTCATGTCTGTATATTTACGTTAAATAACTATAAAACCAAACAACCAGCCAAACTAATTTGTAATCATTCTTCCTATAAAGCTATAGTATACACTTTTATAAATCTACTGACATACATTATTTATTTGTGTGCGATTCTAACGCTGGAGGTGGAAGAAAGCAAGAAGTTTCGACGTGCGACGTGGGCTCCCAGTCGTCGCGAGCAGTGTGACATACTACAGTATAACCAATACGTGAATAGTTGATCCTGTTTGTGAATGAAGTGGATGTATTGGGGATAAATCTACTACAAGATGGAAAATAGATGAAGTGATTATGGTTATTAAATCTAAGACAATAAATTGCGTTTCCCGAGGAAATAAAATGACGAAAAATATATCATATAATTTTTTTAACACTGTTTCTAATGCTTGTGCTAATTTCAGTTCGGGAGGGTACCTCTAACCCAGTGGTCTCCAACTCGCTGTATTTTGTGCGCGTGCAAACAGGCTTGCACCATGCGACCCCTGTGCACCACGTTACGTCAGTCTTAGGCGGGGTTCCGTTGACAGAGTGGGTCGTCTCTTACGCCCACTTCCAAGCATTATGTCGGGTGTAGAACGTAATCCAATGTGTAGGCCATCGACCCTTACATTTATGGTAGAAGTTTGAGTGACGTTTCCCCGAACTATATTTCCCCGACTGCATAGACATGCTGCTAGTATTTTGTCTATGTGCGGATCTACGTACATAATATATGCGAACAGTTTTTTTTCCCCACTGATGAAAATAAACAAAACCCGCAGCAGAAGTCAACTGTCAGATGAAAACGTAAAATGTGAACTTAGATTGGCCACTGCACAAACGTTGTGTCATTTAAAGGAATGAGTCTAGACTCTGTTTTCATTTCACAGGACTTGTGGCATTACAATTTAATAATTATAAAATTGAATAACATCAGTTCAGGGACTTTTCAACTATGTTCAAAACGACAGAATTAATTTGTCTGTATTATTTTGCTAGGAATATATTGTACATTATTTGCATTGTTACAAACATCAAGAGTTCACGAATGTTCTTTGTATAAAACATAAGTAAATGATAATGAAATAATAATGTAATAACACATTTATACAACAATCATCTGTTGAAATGCCAATATAATTTGTGAATTTCAAAAGCCTAATGAGCATGCAGCCACTGAAGTAAAGAAAGGCAGTATACCACGCGGTGTGTGCACACTAAATGATTCTAGCGTGCAAAGGGTAAGCTTGCACTTACTGCTGTACTCATTGTGCAACGAGTTGGTGGCCGCTGCTCTAACCCATTTCACAAAGGATCATTCTTTAACCTCCACCTATGGACCCGCCGTGTCCTAGATTGACAAAACCGGCAGCTGTTTAAAGTCACATATCACGTTATAAGTGCTTTACAGCATAACGGACTAAAAGTTCCACTCACAGCTAATATGTTATAGGTATAAGTTATACTCCTTTATTAACCTGCTCTTTTTATTTTCACATTTTATTTACATTTGTTGTATCTATCGTGTATTCATTATTTGGTATTTACAATTTGTAGCATTTTATTCTACAAAAGATGGATTCACTCTATCCCCCTCGGAATGAATCGTTAAGTTTAAGCATGATAATCCCCTACAATGCCCACAAATTAGATAACAGAGCAGTCAAAATAGATGACAAGAAGTTATCGTTAATTCCCAAGAGTTCGTTAACTGTAATTGTGTCCCTGGGACAACTCCAGCAAATAGAGATTGTATCTGGAATATGAATTCTCAACAAGTCAGCCATCTGTAATTTATGGTAACTTATATCTTTTCGGAAGGGTACAAAATCTTCTTTGATGAAGTTTGAGAAAGGTGTTGACGGGAAACTTGATATGAACGATGGTACTTATTTTGGATGGAGGATTCCTGCTATACCAAGTGCCATGCCCAAAGAATTGGCCAGAATTGTTTCAGACAGTCGGATGGGAGGGTATTATCCTCTCCAGAACTGCCCCTTTAGTAAAGAAGTAATCCATTCTTACTCTAGCACATTACACGTAAGTACTTAAGAGTGAGAAAGACTAATTTGTTTACATTATGGTCGGATCTAGAGCGGACTTGCCTACCCATGCCACTGCTTAAAACATTTCCGAGCCGATTATACAGTCAACCCTCGATATAATGCCCCTCTTTACAGTGCCACCCTCGCATTGCGCCAATAAATGCAAGTGTACGGATCTTCTCCCGTATAAAATACATAAGAAACCTCGTTACTGTGCCAATTCTTTTAGTGCCAGTGAATATAAGACAGACCGTTGGCGTGGTCTTGTGGTCCCTCCAGGGATGTAGCGCCACGGAGTTTAGTTTACTTTAGTTTAGAATATAAGAAGTTTTTACAAAATATAGCTTACATGGATTTGTTTCAGTTGCAGAATCTTTTTAAAACTATCGTGAATGTTAAGAAGATTATTTAAAAAACATAATGTACTGTATTTCAAATAATTGAGTGTTCCCCTACCACTGACTGTAAATGTAGTGCGGTGGAATGAGGAAGCTAGGTTAAGAAGTCGAACAGACAGCCCGAGAGAGATTGTAGCAGGTAGAAAGAGCCCTTCCTACAATGAGACATTCCAAACTTTCACTTCATTACACTGTACTACAGTTACTCAGTTACAGTTACATGATTTTCCACCCATCTGTGTACTGTAGCACTGGACATTTACTGTATTAAATTGAGTTTCTGTGCAGTATTTTATTTTATGCTAAAGTTCTCTATTTGCCTTTTTAAAAATATTTCGTTCGTAATACAATATAGTAAATTAATGCTAAACTGTTTTACGCCATTTTTATTTTACAAATTAAATTTCGTTTAGTGCCACCCTCGCTTTCTGCCACTAAATGTTAGAGAACGGATGGTGACATTATATCGAGGGTTGACTGTAGTTACAAGCAACCGCTTCCGAAGTCTAGACATAATACTCCTCCCACAAAGTTAACTAATATTTTATGGTATTATTAAAAATATTGTGAACTAGTACATTTTATATTGTAATGATAACATGTTGTCCAAGAATTATGACACAGGAGTGGCGTTGGCTCTCCTCACCGAGAGATTAATGGTCGGCAGAAGTTTCTTAGGTGTTTTTATTTTTCCTGAATTTCGTACGGCATGAAACTTTCTCACTTTTGAGACGAATGTCGGGAAACATTAGGTCCTTGTGGTCCCCGGATATCATCTGGCCGTCGTTATCATCTTCAACCCATCCAAGCTTTGTTCGGAATGAGTATGTGTGAGCGACTAGCGACTCGGACTAGGCCCTTGTATTGGACTGGTCACTCATCCCGGGATGCTGTCAATGTCCTTATCTGGTCAAAAAAGTATACATGCAATCCATGGGAACAGATCGCGGTCCTGTAAGGCCCGGGCGGCGTGGGCCGCATAAATGTCCCTACAACGGAGGAGATAAAACGCAGAGAAGGAAGATGATAACATGTTCTGTAGTCACTGCAAATAACATTAACTTATACTTTTCTATGTTGTAGTTCCACTTTCTATATTATTGTAAATATTCTAGTGTTAATCCAGTGTATTGTACTGAACCGACTCCGAGCACAAGCTGCACGGATTATGCTTTGCTTCTGAATGTATTTTTAAACACAAACACAAAGTGGACTGTTACTGTTAGAATATATTTTGTAATTGGAAGCAGAGAACGGATTCCCTTGGGTTTCGGCAGGCTTCACATTCATGCCGTACACAACTTTCCTCGTTTATATATCACCTACTGTAACATGAATATTGTTGTTTCATATTGAGGTGGCTTCTTTCCTAAGCTGAATGTGGGCCCGATATTCTCGAGCTTACAGCCTGGATCTGAATTATTTAGAAGCTTTCTCAATAATGCAACTAGATTGTGAAGGCTCTTAAAATAGAATAAACATACTAGCTGGTTGCTGCCAGAACCTTTGACTGTTTTATATTCCAGCGTTGTTTAAATTCACAAATATAGTCGTCATTCAGCTTTCATACTTTTAATATGATTTATTATTAACGTAACTAGTTAAGAAACCTATATATTTAGCATATGTCTATTTATTATGACTGAGCTAACACTATTTCGTCTTGTCTTTCGGTCTACCAGTGAAACAATAGCAATTGCATATTACACATAATCACAAAAAATCAAATTACTGCTAGATCTATGTCAAGGTAAAAACACTCTAAACTTTATATCGCATTGCTAATATAAATTTTAAATTAATTACTAAATTACTACAAAAACTTTGGAAATTACAATATATGACCTCTTAATTTCCTCTCCTTTTCTTAGTTTAATCTCTCCGGTTGTAAGGACGTTTTACGGCCCACGCCGCCCGGACCTTACAAGTCGTCGACTTGTCGTGAGAGAGATTACCTTGGATTACAAACTAATTTTTGCCAGAAAAGGACGTCGACAGCCTCCTGGCTGAACATCTCAATGCCGGGGCAACTCGAGACACAACGGTCACACACACGCTATGCCGAACAAGGCGCTGATGGGATGAAGACAAAAATGGCGGCTCGATAATATCCGGGACCAGAAGGGGTCAAAGTTACCCGCATTCGTCTCACAGCTGAGGAGAAAGAAAAAAAAAACTACCTAGGTATCATGTCTCTACCAGGAATAGAACTCGGGCCCACTGTTAGAGGGAGCGAACGCATCCCCTGAGTGGTGGACTATACCTAAATTAATGTCAGAAAACACTAAATATTACACTTTATACTGTCTCCAAATTACTAAAAAGGTAAACTGAGAATATTACAATACATTTAAGATAAGGGTTCAAGTTACTAAAAATGCAGCAGTGAAAATTGATAGTTAAGATGGTAAAAAGAAGTAAATTACATTATCTCGGATTATGTTACTCATTTATTTCTTAAATTCTTCTAGCGTTCGACAGCTTCTAACTTTGCGAGGGGTGAAGAACTGATACAGTGATGGAGGATGATGCATGAGTGTTCAAAGCCTGCGTTTAGGGTGTGATGGCGGAGAAGTTCGGGATCCGACAAGATAAATATGATAGTGAAGAAGTATCAAGGATTCTGAGGTTAAAATATAGGTTAGATCTGGATATGACCTAATACTGCGATAAAAACTTAAAACATTGATAGGAAAGAGAGCTGCATTCTGATTCGTTTGATTTATTCAGGTGCTGCTACCAAGCAGTGTTTTGAATAATATTCAGTATATTAGTGGCCTAAATCTCATTGCGTGATATTATTGCTTCTAAAGGCTAGTTTACACGATGGCAGTAGATTGCTTAACAACATTCATGAAAGTGATTTCGTAAATCTAATTACACCAACTTTCTTCAAAACTAATTCCAGGGCAACCGTACGTTTCACCTTATTTCTGAAGTTCAAGATGCTGAAATCGCATATGCACGTTTGAAACCCCTTTAAGGTAGTGAAAATATTTATACTGTTGACTGATGACTAGACGTGGAACCGAAATTACATTGGGCCTTTAGTTCGCTTCAATTTACATGGATTGTCAGATGCAATAGATCCAAACGTGCGTTCGTTGTTTTAAAAGTAATGTGAATATCAAACTGAATATATGCTTAGTATAGCCTAGTAAATTGTTTTCATGGTCGCCTCCCATGCAAATCTCTGGGATAATACTGTTCATACATTACTTTCCTTTGTAATCAAAACAGTACACCTCTAAGGCGTTGGGGATGCGTTCTCCTCTCGCAGCGGGCCCAGGTGCGACAAGTTTTGTGAGTGTAGATTTTCTGAGGTCTCTTCTCTCGCCTTTAAGGCATATGTCAGAAAAACTGTAGGCCCCTGCTGTTCCCGGACATCATCTGCTCGTCATTATCACCTTCACCACACCCTGTGAGTGTGTGTGAATACAAAATTCGTCCTTTGTGTTGGTGTTGTCTCCGAGATGGCTCCGTCATCGGGATGATCACTCACCCAGGGAGGTTCTCGATGTCCTTGTCCGGTCAAAAAGTATATATGTGATCCAATGGCTAATCCGTCACCTAAAGGGTGGCGGCGCTGCGACGTCGGCTGTATAAACCGTTCTTACAACGGGAGGGGTTAAACTCAGAGAAAGAAGAATTAAAACAACTCGGAGATGACATCTCAGATCTGAAGATACCTGTGAATGCATTGTTGAGACCGATTTTAATATGATGCCCTCTCCATGTACGCTATTGCTTCATACAAACACACTATGCACACGTCGTGTCAATTCCTATGTTCAAGAAATAGACTCTTCGATTGTGTATGTTAATTTGAACTACATTAAAATAAATACTGTACTGAATTTTCGTACAGTCAACCCTCGATATAATGCCCCTCTTTACAATGCCACCTTCGCACTGTGTCAATAAATACAAGTGTACGGATCTTTTCCCATATAAAATACATAAGGAACTTCGTTACTGTGCCAATTCATACAGTGCCAGTGAATATAAGAGAAGTTTTTTAGAAAATATAATTTGCAGTG
Source organism: Ectobius pallidus (assembly GCA_964059195.1). Classification (NCBI taxonomy): domain Eukaryota; kingdom Metazoa; phylum Arthropoda; class Insecta; order Blattodea; family Ectobiidae; genus Ectobius; species Ectobius pallidus. The sequence continues at coordinate 21,368,309 of CAXKWD010000013.1, forward strand.
ATTTTTTTCAGTTGCAGAATTCTTTTAGCCCTATAACTGGCGTGAATATTAGAAAGATTACACTGATAAACAAGTTGTAGATATCTGACATGCTGTATACCTTTTCTAATGCAGTTTTTTATGCTGATTTCAATTCTGGAAACCGTTTCGCTCTATCACGTCAGGTTTTGAAGATATCAACAAAAAATAATTTTCACTGGACACCGTTCATCAAAGTCTTTATGTAGTTTTTAGTAATTTTTTATGCAACGTCATAGGCCTACACTGTTGTGTCATTTGTGAAATAAGTTACACTTAATGTAAAATGTCAAAATATTTTCGATATCGCGAATCCATGTCGCTACTTCTTGAAAAAAAAAAACGCTATCACAAGTATAAATGGTGTACTGCGGTGATTTAAAAGTTATCACAATTCTCATGGGAATGCAGACGGGATACACCAAGTACTGCTGTTTTATCTGCAAATGGGACAGCAGAGATAGAAAACACCACTACATAAAGAAAAATTGGCCGATCAGAGACAGAATGCAGCCAGGAAATAAAAATGTCCTTCGTGTACCGTTGATTGACTGTGACAAAGTTATCATGCCACCGCTTCACATCAAGCTGGGGCTCATGAAGAATTTCGTGAAGGCACTAGACAACAATTCAGATGCTTTTCGGTACTTGTGCACCACGTTTCCGGAGTTGAGTTATGCAAAAGTGAAAGCAGGTGTGTTCATAGGTCCACAAATAAGGAAGATATTTGCTGACGGCCACTTCCAAGATTTACTGAATGTTACTGAAAGACATGCAAGGGTAGCATTCAAACCAGTCGTGGCCAATTTGCTTGGAAATTATAAATCTGGTGACTATGTGAATGTTGTGCAGAAGTGCATTAGTGCATACAAACAGCTGGGTTGCAACATGTCCCTCAAAATTCATCTCCTTGATTCACATCTTGACTTCTTCCCTGAGAACATAGGTTCAGTCAGTGACGAACATGGTGAACGTTTTCATCAGGACATTTCGGTGATGGAGTCACAGTATCAGGGTCGATGGAGTGCAGCAACATTGGCTGACTACTGCTGGACGCTTCAGCGTGACATACCAAATGCTCATCACAAACGTAAGTCTACAGTCAAGAAATTCAAACCAAACACAGCTTACATTAAGAAAGTATAGCAATTTTCTTGTATTCCATGTACAGAATATGTGTCCTGTGACTCAATCACACTATTTTCTTAGCTAACGCCATGTTCATTAGTACTCTCTGTATCAGTAAGTGTTCTAATGATATATAAATAGTTGAAGATGTATATAAAAAACCCATGGGTGATAGAGATAAACGGTTTGCATATTCTGAATCAGCACGTTTCAATTGTCTTAGAACAAGTTTTGGATACCAAGATATCCTCCGATTCTATTTTTTTGTTTTTCAGTGTTATTTAAAAAACTTACTGTACGGTATTTCCAAGAAGTGAGTGTTCCCCTGCCACTATTTGTAAATGTAGTGCGATGGAATGAGGAAGCTATGTTAAGAAGTCAGACAGACACCCTGTGAGAGAATGAAGCAGGTAGATAGAGCCCTTCACATTTCAAACTCTCACTTATTTTAGTCCAGTGTCCATTCAGCTGTTGAACGCTACCCTACAGTTACTCAGTTATAATTAATCACTCACATAATTTTCAACCCCTTTGTTTACTGGGCATATACTGGGCATACACTGTATGTACTGGGCATCTACTGTGTACACTGGGCATGTACTGGGCATATACTGTAATAAATTGAGTTACTCAACAATATTTTATTTTTTGCTAAAGTTCTCTATTTGCCTTTTATTTCATTTATTTTCATAGCCGTTTTAGTGCCACCCTCGCTTTGTGCCACTAAATGTTAGAGAACGTATGGTGGCATTATATCGAGGGGTGACTGTAGTAGGAAAATATGTATAGATCTATATTAATTTTATATTGTGGCCATGGACAAATTTATTTGTGGAATATATAATTGATAATAGACTTTTTGTTGGTCGCATTACCAAGGCGGCCCAGTGTAAGATGAGCCGTGAGGACGCTACAGTCTCTGAGTATACTGCATAGGCCTACAATTATATTGCAAACAGTGTGATCCTGTTTTTAGAAATCTTCAAGCTTTACGTTATAAAGATACACTAAATATGACTCGTAATATCCTTACCTTACGATCTTCATTTATTTTCAGTGGTTTCAGTAATATAGCTTATAACTCACACGTTTCAAAAGACACCGAAATTTTTACTTTAGGATTTTAAAATGTTTACATGTATATTATTTCCATTTATTTATTATTTCCTGCATATATTGTTCACAAATATTTATTATTGAATACCGTACTTCGTGTTTTAATAGAGTGAAAATGTTGACGAGAGTGTTGTTTATTATCCCATGGTTTGTAATTTTTTAAATTTACTCCTTCTATATTGTATTACGTGAAAATGACATGAATATTCAAGATCGGAGTAATATTACTTTAGAAATAATTAGTTCGTTACATGTTCAAGGAAGGCATTTCTAATGCATGGTTAACTAAAGGCAAAATCCTTTTTAAAACGTTGAGATACGTCACTTCGAAAATACTCACTACAACTACACGGATCTTGTTTTCCTTAATTCTTCCAACTTGTTCCGTATTGTCTCCTTCTGTATTTTCCTCTCACGAGACAAGCTGACAATAAAATCTGACTTGATCCTCTGGAAGGGGAGAGAAGCATATGCTAAATCTGGGTTTCCTGAAAGTGACAGTCTTCTCGTCGCGTCTGGAGGTACACTCGTTTGCTTTCCAAATTCCATATCTCTAAAGACTGTGTTCACCAACATGGATAAAATGTTACATTATCTTGGATATCGAAAATTCAAATTATACCATTATCTGGGATATTAAATCTTCCGGCTTTCTCCACATTATTTATCATCGTGATATTCCAAAACTTGGATTTTGTCTACTTGTTTGGTCCTTGAAATCCACATACAGAAACGAATGTCGCCTAGCGGGTGTCTTGCGGAACAGCAGCGGAAAAATGTCCACCGACATGCGTCCGTTGCCAACGTTCGCAAGAAAATTCATATCGTATTACGATTTGTATCTACTCAAATGTGTCTTGAAAAATTCAATGAAATTGCATTGTCCTTGCGTAATCAGATCTCCTGGCGCCATGACGTGGTAGCCGATCCGAGTAGGGATTTCGAGGGGTTTTCCTCACTCTATGGTTGAATACCGGATCGGAGACTCGACAGCGCAGGGTAAAGACGTTACGATCGGAAAAACTGAAAATAAATAGGTAAATCACCAACCATTTGGGAAACAGCACAACTCCCCAAGAAGATGTTGGGACTGTATGAATGGCTTATGTCTTGGATGGGGTGGTGGCAGGCCAACGAAATATGCCTATAGACCTATGCCTATAACCTATAGACAGATGGCAGGATTGGGGGCATGTGGTCAGCATGCCGACACCCACGGCCGTTAATGGTGGTTTCCATGACCGGAGCCGCTACTTCTCTATCAAGTAGCTCCTCAATTTGAATCACGAGGCTGAGTGCACCCCTACCAGACCTCACTACCTCAGAAAAATCCGAGGAGGTACCGGGGATCGAACCCGGGCCGACGGATCCGTAGTCAGCGACGCTAACCACAAGACCACGCCGGCGGTCAGTAGGCTTACTAAACTAACATAAAATATTATTTCATCGCAATTGAAATAAAACAGTCTCTTTGTGTTACTTCCGGATTAGCGTGTGTATGTGCAACATAAAACCTATAAACATTCATTACGTCACAAGTATTGATTCTTGGAATGATAATCAGTGTCCTATATTGCATAGTAATTTCCTATAAAACGCCAACAGGAGCCTTATTCTATCAATCTAGGTCGCTTTATTCTATATTCTGCTTCATATTTCTGTTATTGTCACCATTTGTTATGTTGATCATACGTTCGAATCACCTACACGCCATCTCGATGAAGCATACGCATTGAGCTCGGTTTATCTTGTTTACTATCCGAACTTTCGTCAGTAAAAGCATTAGACTGTATAACGGAAAACAAATTTGATGTAGACGGTGAAACGCAAAATGAAACACATCTCAGCTTTTCAGCGCCAAACTGGGATAAATAGGTATCGGTGTATGTGAAAAGAGCCCTAAAGGACATTCGGGTTTAAACATATATACACATAAAAGCAATATGAATAACTGTGTAGCTAGAGGAGTCGTTCGTTCGATCCTGAGGAATTTTCATATTTACCAAGATATTAACATTAAACTTACAGATGCTCTGAAACGTTCGTTCGATCCTGAGGAATTTTCATATTTACCAAGATATTAACATTAAACATACAGATGCTCTGAAACGGTTTAAGTGCCAACTGTTCTCTCATCAAATAACAGTTGCTTATTATTAACGTATGGTCCACAGTTGTGAATGAATTAATACCGTGGTCGTGTTAGTAAAACGTCATCACAACATACCTTGGCTGGCCTTCCTCATATTCCCACAAACATTCTGTTATTATATGATTTAATCTGAATATAGTGATGACTTAAGGCCGGTATTCATAAACAAGACTTTGGATTAAAGTTGACTTCGCGAAGAACAAAGTCACCATTTTCCTATTTGACGAAAGTAAACTTTGGTTGTGACTTTACTTCGAAATCGCCGGCAATCTCGACTTTTACTTTGACTTTGGCATATTTACATAAATAGATATAGGTGAATTTTGGAAGTTGATGAATTTGATGAGAATATTGATGATATCCAGAACATTATCGTAGGAAATTACCTTTTCCTTGGCGTATATCAGACATACGCAAAACCCTATTGAATGTTATAGGGACTATTCCACTCATACGCCGCGTGTTTGATATTGACCAATAACCAACAGCAATTCCTCGGATACAGACCAATCACGTTCGTTTATCTTATAATGTCCTTTTTCGGAACGCAAGGATGCAATTTTATCTTATAAAACGTCAGCTCATTATTGGACACGTGATCTTACGGCTGACAGAATATTGACAACAAAGTAAGAAAATAATTATTTACAAAATCCATTACATTTATTCATCGAATAGTCTTAATAAATCGTAATCTCTCGTGGGATTACCTATGATAATCTTTCAAATCAAGATACGATAAACAGACAGTATTGAATAACCTCATCATGTTTCAACATGCACTGAAGAATAATAGGATTACCTGTTCCACCGATAGTACAACTGCTTATTTCATTACGATTTTACACAAGTAAAAATTGCAGGTAATTATATTATAGTGCATTAATTTTATAGGGGTCATATCTTTGTATTGCTTTACCAGTTCAAATAACAAGTACCTTTTTTAGTCTGTCATTGGTGGACTTTTTAGGATCTCCATGCCTTCAGAATAATTGTTTCTACAGAAAACGATCACACATAACAATGTAATGCACCCATCGATGTCATTTTGTTTAATTGATACATTAGTGAATATGTAGCAATTTTAACTGTATGTAAACATAATTCGTTCAGAAGGCAGTGAATAACATTGCCAACAATAGAACAAATCGCCAAATCTCGATTTTCCAAAGCCATAGTCAAAGTCTCGAAAGTGATGTCTATGACTAGGACTTTATACAAAGTTTAACTTTGCTTTGAAAGTGTACTTCAGGAAGTCGTCCTCCAAAGTTGCGTTTATGAATACAACCCAAGTCCGTATTCCTGCTGAAGCATAAAATGTAGTAAGCATTCTTTTCCTCGTACTTCAGGAATACACATATTTTACGTAACAGAATAATCAATATGAAGTACATTTGTACGCCTGTATGTGAAACACTTTCGTGTGGAGTACTCTGAGGAATCAATATACAGGATAAATATAAAAGTTTTACTCGGTGTGGGTAAACAAATGTTTTAAAACGAGAGATGTTTGTACACAGCATTTCACTATAACAAAGTCCCCCTTGGGAAAGTAGGCCTAATTAGAGTTGTAATGGTTCCCATTGTTGCAAGTCGATTCAATTCACTCTATAAATAATGTTCAATCCCCTCTCAGCAAAGCGGTCTCATAATTTTGACAAAATCATGATTAATATATCCTATAAGAATTCATTTTTCAGGATTTGGATAGTTTTATAATTGAAAGATCTCGTTCCCCAAATAGTTCATTATGTAATAGGATAAGATTATTCACAACATTACTCTTAAGGTCCGATAAATTTTGTGGCTTGGTTCTAAAACTCGCTTTTGAGATAACATTTAACTTTATAGAAGTAACATTTTTTGATGAGAACTTCCGACATTGGCCTCTAAGGTTTCTGTATTACTGTATGTCTATTAATAGCAACAGACATTGGCACTGTAAGTATACGAAAGATAAACTCTAGCCGAGCTCAATAATGCATAAATCTCTTTTCTGCAAGAAATTGACATTGGCCCTTTTAGAACCAAGCCACAGAATTGTGTTATGTCTCAGACTATAAATTATGGTAATAAGTACTTCTGAAATATTATAGTAATCATTAGCCTATAAACTTTAGATAATGGAGTGAAGTAGTGTTGAAATAAGATTTCATTTTACACCTGTTTACCTACTTTGCACTTCTTATAATAACTTCAGTATGTAGGCAGAATCATTCTAAATTAGGATAAAGGTGCTGTAATCAGAAATCTCCAGTGATTAGAGATTACTTGGAATCGTAATCACTGTATGGACAATTTCCGATAACTGAAAATGCAATGGACTAATAGTGATCTGCATTCCTTAGGATTACGTCAACTGCAATCAATAATTATAATCGGTCAGAAAATGCCCAACTCTGAATCTCCTGGGGTGGATCTCTTATTTGATTATATCGTCTATGTAAATTAGGTTTTAAGAATTATTTTTAGGCAAAGGACAGACACCAAAGGCGACTAAATCGTGTGCGCAATTCCATGTTCTTTTTTCTTTGCGAATTGTCCCATGACATTGTCGAAAATTCATGTATTGCAGACAATGCCCAGACGAACTTGGCATTAAATTGCAACGATTTTGTAGGCTTTTTTTAGTCGTAGTGTATATTGGACTGGCAATATATGGGCCTACTATACAGTGTAAACTCAATTATCCGAGTAAATGTGGACCTGGTCTGTTCTAAATTTCGGATAATTTGTCGATTCTTGTGTATTTAGTTTTTTCATATATTGACATTAATATGCCTAGAGGAAATAGTAATTATTGTGTATACCTGCATTGGTGCTTGCTTTGCATAAAGTTAGTGTCTGTGGGCTATTAGGTCTCTGGCTGCATTTAATTACCTGCGTTAAGAGGCCAATGGTGTTAACATGTGTACCTTCATGCAATTGAAATCAGGGAATAAATTTAAGAAATTAACTAATCAATAAGGTTAATCCAGACTCTTTATAGGTATTACTGAATTTACAGTATGATTTGGAAAAATGCCTACAAATACTCGTTTAACAAGGTGGTCATATAAATTTACACTTAATAGTTTCAAATGATATTATCCATGGTAACGTAATTCAAATTTTCAATAGTTCCATAACGTTTTAAACTAAGAAAATTTCGGATTTTTTTATGAAAGTTTATCATTATTTGTTTATAAGTTATTCATTTTTTGTTATTTTTGCTGATGTTTACAAAACAGCCAAGCTCCCACATTTGTGCCTCAAATTGCACGAAATTTTGCAGAAACAATCTGCAATCCATAAAGGATTTCAACCACAGCTTTTGTTGAAACGTATTAAAAGGTAACGGTTTCAAAATTGGATTTGCTTTTAACCCATTAATGCACACCGTATGAAATTTCATACCCAAAACCTATTTTTAAAATATGATTATTATGATTTATTTTTCGGATTTAATCCCCTTGCAGCGGCATGCATTGGCTCTTCGAATACTTACCGCAGAATCTAAGGTTGAAAACAAATCATTTAGGCCTACAGTTACACATGCAAACTAGTGGTCGCTGAAGTCAGTGCTAGCTTTTGAAGAGAATTGTCCCACCGGTAAGTGTTTGGCTCATTTATGATATTCAGGTTAACGAAATTCATTAAATTATATTGCTAGCGTGATGAGGACACTATAAAGGCTTATATAAATAAACAATATTGAGGAAAAAAGCCATGTCATGCTGTTCATGCGGTTGAATATGTTAGCGTATGAAATTTCATACGCTGGGCATTCACAGGTTGAAAATGCATGCCTTTTTTCAGATACTAACGGAAATTTATTGCGAATGATGCGGAGGTTGTTCTCAGTATCTTAGTGTGTCTCGATGATAATCGTAATGATATTTATCTATTTATTTAATCAAGAATGAACATTACAATGTTCATGACTATGCTAGCAATACAACATGCAATATAGCATGCAATAACACAAATATGAAATAGGTAGACCTATAGTGAAAAGTAGGAAAGTTAGGATAATGACCAATGTAAGGTAAGAAGTAAAGAGAATAGGAGAGAGTAAAGAGAATAAGAGAGATAAGAAGAAAGCAAGCATGAAGAATATAGAGAAAAAAGGAAAACGAAATAAGATAAAAACAAATAATATAAAACAATGAAAATATGTTAGTTGACAATATCACATATTACTATTCACACACAGATTCCTATGAATTACCATTTTTGACAAGTTTTAACAATTGGCTTGCAGCAGAATTATTGTTTAAGATTTATTCCAAATATATCTATATTAAGTGGGTGGATTTGATTGTACCTATTCAACGTTCTGTTTATTGGTGAATTTTTGTGCAAGTCTTTGTTTACGCTAGGATAAAAAAAAATATTTTCTTAATATGAAATGAAATGAAATGAAATGATTAGCCTAAATGTCCCGTTATATAGGCGATATTCTTTCTATAAGATTTGTATCATCAATATGGGAATTAATTATTTTATACAAAAAACTTAATGACTCGCATGCTGTTCTATGTGACAAATGATGGATTCAGATGAGTCAGAGGAGCATTAAGTGGGAAAATCACAAAATATAGATTTGAGTAGATACACATCTTATCATCTAAATGAAAGTTCCTCTTATGATCCAACAGACAGAATTTTCAAGATACGGCCTCTCGTGGAACGTCTAAATGCAAAATTTCAAGCACTTTGTACCCTTGCAAGGAGATAAGTTCTCACTTGATGAAGCAATGGAACCATATTATGGCCTCCATTATGCAAAGAAAGTTATTCGTGGCAAGCCTATGCGCTAAAGATATAAATTATGTTGCCTGGCCACTTCAGAAGAATATCTTCTGATATTTGAGCCATACTCTGGAACTGTTGGGAAAGAAGACCGTAATTGGGCCAAGCATAGCCCAAAGATTTTTTGAAGGATATATGGAATTTGGGAGCACAGTTTTATAACTATTTTCACTTCATCCCTTTAATTGTGTAGCACGTTCTACGGGTACAAGATAACAAATACATAACAGAGAGTTATTACGCAGTTATTATTTCCCACCGTATGAAATATACGTTAAAAATGGGCCTAAATATAGACAAATTTAAAAAATATAATTAATAGTTATTAGTGTCATCAATATATAATATGTTACAAAAATCACAAAAGTACTTTGATTTTTTCTGGGCATTACTGTGTTAACTTTGTGCAAATTCAGAGTAGTCACATCGTTTTGAAAAAATGTAATATTACTATTTTAAGCTGTTTAGTTCTTGGTGCTTGAGGATATGCAACAATGTAGGCCTATTAACTTTAATTTCAAGGAAAGAACTTGCAAATATCTTTATTCTTCGAGAAGTTATCGTTTTTTGAAATGCAGAAAATGTTGTGAAATTACTTTGCGGCAAATCGCCTGCAAACATTTTGGGCTATATATGCAATATTGGCATGAGGTGTGAAGCCCTGGAATACGTTTTAATCTTTCTGAACCACTAACAGGTGCTACTATCTGATTAAGAAGGTCCCAGCTACATAAAAAAGAGCGGAAGCTCAAAATTATAACATTATATTTAGAGGAAACATGTAGCCTATATAAGTTATCTTTAACAAGCAGACGTACGCTTCCATGCACTACATATTTTAGGCCTGCGTGTGATTATTAGAGATATAGTATATTTTTGGAAACTAAAAGAAATTTCCTATCAGATGACACATAAACAAGAAGAAATGATAAAGTTGAGAAAAATCGTGTATATGACCACCTATATCATTTCCAACGTTGACTTGGCATTGACAGTAATTTACTTGAATTGCTGACATTGTCGGTAATAAGTGAACAAACCTAAAAAATAAATAGATTCATAACAATAGAGAAATGAGATATTTAAATGACTGTTCCACTCATATGCCGCGTGTTTGATATTGACCAATAACGTTTTGCAATTCCTTGGATATAGACCAATCACGATCGTTTATCTTATATCTTATATCTCTATTAATACGAGGAAGGGATTTTATCTGATAAAATGGTCAGCTCGTTACTGGACATGCAAGCCCAATGTGCCGTGATTATTACGCCACATGTTGCCACTAAGCAGCACGAAAACAGATTATTTTATACAACATAACTTGTTTGGAAATTGAAATAATATAAATGTACATTGATTAAAACACAATTTCGATTCTGTGCAAGCCAGTTCGTGTGGTTTTATTCTGTTCTGCTGTTAGCTTACCTGAATTAAGTTAACTATGTCTTATATGCACACTTGGTAGCACTGGTTACATGCTAACTCGAATCGATTCATGGATGGTTGATTCATAGTATGCCGTGAACACACAGCTGTTAGTTTTGTTTCATATAATAAAGCACGAAAGTAATTATTATTTGTATAATCCGTTACATTTTTATTCATGAAACAGTCTTAATAAATCCAATCGAGTTGACGAGTTTCGTCAGAATCTATCGATAAACTCGTCATCTCTCGTGGGATTACCTATGATAAATTATATGGTGCGCAGATTATATTGATGAATAAATATGCAAACAATTAAAAATAAGTACATACATGATTCAAATAAATATTTAGTTTAGTAAATTCTGGAAGTACGTATGAGCATTATCAATATTCAACATAGGCCTATATGTGGCAGCTCGTACACTGCAGACAAAGGACATAGTTTTATTATCACAGGAAGGCATCTACTCAATTAGGCGTATTGACTGCCTCGACTCATCAATAATTTATGCGGTATTACTGCGACGTCACGAGAGTGTGAAACACGCCACTCCACTCTCGCAGATGTCGATATCTCGAACTCATACTAACACACTACTTCACTTTAACTTCGCTAACACAACATTCCACATTCCATAAGCTACAAACTCCGATATCACTTGTTCCGACTGTAACATGTAGTTTGTAGTAGAACAAACCGCATTGATTTCTTGATATAAAGCACTAGGGAATAATATATTCTACTCTCTCTACTCATGAACATAGCTTAGGAACAGGACGTTGTTCGTTTACCTAACAAAGTCTGCTTTTCGTTTTATTTTAATGTCATTCACTTTTCTCTAATTTCTCTCCTCCCTCACGTCTGCCCTTCTATCTTTTCTTTTTCATTTATTTATTTTGTCTTTGATTTTCCTTTGTCTCTGGTTTCTTTTCCTTCGTTAGTTCTATTTCAATAACTTCTTTAATTAATGTTACTTCTTTCCTTATAGTCAGCGGGAAATGTTTTAGACAGTGAGATGGATAGGTATTGTTCACTCTAGAACCTGCCCGAAAGTAAACAAGCGTGTCTGACTCATTATTAAGTAGATACGAGTAAGGTACTACAGTGACACAGATTTACTTGTTTATTTTAAGGCTGGTTCTTGAGCGAACAATAACTACCCATTCTACTGTCTAAAACAGCGTTTCTCAACCTTTTTGAACCCGAGGACCTCTAAAATGTCTAAAAAAATTTACGGACCCCTAATTTTACATCCCATTTTTAAAAAAGGCCTATATTCTTAATATTTGGGGTATTAATTATAGGTCATTATAACGAAATATGTGAAAAATGTTACTTCTTTTCTTTCCACTTGTTTTATGATATCTTTTAATTATGTCTGAGGACCATCTGCACCATCCTCCCGGACCACCAGTGGTCCGCTGACCATAGGTTGAGAAACGCTGGTCTAAAACATACCCGCGCCGACAATGTTTCTTCAGTCGACACATCTATGGCAGTAAAATTTAGATAAATAAATAAAAAAATAAATTATAATTCATTTTACCTAATAATTACAGGCCTGCAACAATTCTAATGCCCTGTTGAAAATAGATGATAAATATGTAAAACGATGTCCTGATTTCGAAAATGTGTAGCGTTTTGCTGTAGCACAATCATACTTTTTGTTTGTCCTTACCCTAATACCCCCATTACCTGTGATGTAACAATATTTTAATGACGTACTTTAAGTTCAGATTTTCATTAAAGCACTGTTGTTATTCCAACTGTCGATTAATATCGTACTCGCAACAATCTTCAAGCCTTGAAAGGAGCAATTCTAACTGCACAATAAACAACCTGTATTTAAAATAAAACTGATTCTGTTCGTGTTAATTTTAGTATTATAATAAATTGAAATAATTTCGTGCTTTTAAGTTCGTTGCTTTGAGGTTAAAACGCCAAGATAATCCCTGCTCACTGCATCCATTGTCGCCTGCCATCTAACGCAAAGAACGAGAACAGTTAACAGCTGATCACCGAGATAGTGAGTAATTTGTTTTATCAATATTTTAAGATATAAGGTATTCACTTAAAATGTATCTAAAGTCAAACGTAATAAGTCGTATGCATCTTGCCTATAATAGTAATTCAAACGCCCGTATGAAATTGTGAAACTCGCTATTCTCCATCATAAACATACTCGCCTCTTAATGAATGTCATTACAGACTAGTTGCATAATATTCTATTACGTAATTCGATATTACATTAATTAACTTGGATATTGTATTTCAGTTCATCATTATGTGCAAACAGTAATACAACTTTAGCAAAACGTAAATAACATCAGTACAAACATTTCATGCATAATCATCCCTCGTCTGCTTCCACTCCTCTGAATTATCTTTTTGTTCGACCATGCTATTAATACACTGATGTAACAGTACCATAATGATATGCAATAAGATACAGAATTTCATTACAACACTGTGTTAGTATCGATTAATATCGAACACCGAACAATCTGGAAAGGAACAACTGGAATGCACAATAAACCTGTATTTATCCCGATTTATCCCAGAGATGCCATATGGCAACAATAAACGTATGTGTACATAGTATATGCACTAGCTAGTAAACACAAACCTCTTTGTTAATATCTGATATCTGTTATCATTCTTAAAAAACGAGTCTTTCTTAGATTGCGTCCCTGATTTAAGTGATTTGTGTGGTTGCGTCATGATAAGGTTTTAAAAGTTGGAGTATCAGAGTAACATGTCAGATCACAGTGATATGAGATGGTAATTACGTATTTAGATCACACTTCTTATGCAACATTTTGTTTATCTTAGTGGATATCTGTAATAAGATGTAGTCTTTTTACTTTAGAAGTAGATTTTAGAAATTTTCAAATTTAGTAGTTTGTTTCCAATGTTTTTTCTGGCCGTGTCATCTTTCATTCTTTATCGTAGTTTTACCTCTCCCTTGTAGGATTTAAGCGACCCAAGCCGCACGGGCCTTACTGGGCCGCGGCCTGTTGGGAGAGGGATTATCTTTGGATCACATACATACTTTTTTGACCAGACAAGGAGATGGAGGGCCTCCCCGGATGAGTGATCAGCCCAATGCCGGGGCCACCACCGAGACAGCACGAACACATAGGACGAGACACACTATGCACACACACACTCACTGAGAACAAGGCGAGGATGGGGATGAAGGTGATAATGACGGTCAGATGATATCCGGGGACCACAAGGGCCTAAACTTACCTGACAATTGTCCCACAGGCGAGGGAAAACACAGGAAAAACCTCACCTAGGTAACTTGTCCCGACCAGAAATCGAACCCGGGCCCGCTGCGTGAGAGGAGCGGACGCATCCTCTGAGCCACAGCGGTGGGCCGTGTCATTTCGAGTATTTTTATTTATTTATTGATTGTTTTTCTTTACGTGTCCTTAATAGCTATAGATTCTGGCATTCTGTGTTCGATATCCGGAATCCCAAAACCCTGTCAGAACAATTATGGGCCTAAAATGAAGTCAGGTGAGCCCCATGAGTCATAATTATTTCAGGAAATGTTGTAGGAGTACAAAGTAAATAACGTATAGCTTTAAAGAACATTGTTTAAAAAATTAAGCGATGTATTATATAAATATAATTTTAAAAATCTCGATCATTGGGGGGATTCGCACATTATTATTTTTTATATTTGAAAATTAGTAATTCCTCAAGCAATGGTCATAATGACATAAGTCGGCATGGGTAGCGCAGTGCATTTCTATAGATTTACAGGGATGTAAAGGAACTCCTCTGGGACAAAATTTTGGCACAGTGGCGACGGTTAAAGGTTACAGTAAACCCCAATCGTAAAATAACCATAAAAACAATCGTAATCACATTACACTTGCACTCCTAATACAAATGTTACAAAAATAAAAGCATGATGTGACTTATCAAACCAAAAGACTATAGCACTTTAAATGCCGAAATGGATGCATATCGAATTACATATTAGAAGAATCTAACTTACCACTTCAAGACATTACAATTTTCATTTATTAGTGATTTTGCCAAGAATTTAATGTACGTGTGCGTGCTTGGTATTGGTTACGTAAATTTAAATTTTGAATTTTGTACATGTCCACTGCTGTGGCTCCTCTCACGCAGCGGGCCCGGGTTCAGAGTTGGTTTTTTCTGTGGTTTTTCCTCACCTGGCCGTCATTATCACCTTCATCCCATCCTCGCCTTGTTTGGAGTGGGTGTGTGTGTGTGTGTGAATGGTTTGTCTCGTCCTACGTGTACGTGTTGTCTCGGAGGTGGCCCCGGCAATGGGCTGATCACTCATCCGGGGAGGCCCTCCATGTCCTTGTCTGGTCAAAAAAGTATGTCAGTGTTGTTGTTCATTCCTCTCCCGACAGGTCGCGGCCCGGTAAGGCCCGGGCGGTGTGGGTCGCTTAAATCCTAAAAGGGAGAGGTAAAACTAAGATAAAGAAGAAAAGGAAGAAGAAGAATTTTAACATTTGACGACATACCAGAGGCACTACAATGAATATCAATAACTAATAGGCCTAAATTTGGTTAGATTTCTTCATTTATAACTGCGGGAGCAAGGTGTTTGTTTTTTATATTCATACTTGTACTTACCAAAAGCCTATCGATTAATGATGTAAATGTAATTACTCGGACACATAAAGGAAATACGTTTATGTGCTACTTATTGGTGAGCCACGTAATGATAACAGAATCTAAAGTCTAAACTATCTTCATCCCGTGTTTTTGGCATGTTAAATGTTCGAGTTCATGTAATACCGTCATTGTTACAAATAACAAACTCCCCCAATTAAATTACACTAATTAGTGGAACTGAACCAGAAACATATCAATTGAATTCTGGATCATTATCCGTGCTTCTAGTAATGAATTATTTATAACGATAGAGCTTGTTAGCAAATGTTAAATAAACGACGGTTGGGAGAGTAGTGTACGATAATAAAAGCTTTATATAAGTGGAAGGTTGAGAAAAGTTTTTGATACGTAAAAAGCGGAATAACCGATTTTTCGTTTGATCCACAGATTTCTCAAGAAGAACGAATATTGTTCATCTCTTAAGGGAACTTTATACTGAAATTACTAAAAAGCGGAATAACCGATTTTTCGTTTGATCCACAGATTTCTCAAGAAGAACGAATATTGTTCATCTCTTAAGGGAACTTTATACTGAAATTACTACTTTTCTTTTAGTCTGGAGTCGATTTTGAACACCGGTAGGCTGTACTCCAATTACTAGAACACAACGAAATTTCATATAACTACTGTGTATTAATTGGTTTATTCGTTTTACAGTAGAGTTTCGCTAATCCGGACTGGATGAAACCAGACTCTGTCCGGATTAAACGGAATTTTCCTTAAAATCCATGTACTGTAATAAGAGTTTTAGATGGGTAAAACTATAAAATATATATATATTTTTTAACAAATAAAAATTTTCCAGCAATTTAATTTTAGTTTTAATACTCCTGTATACATAGAACTGAGTTTTAACATACAAACTGATGGAAGATTAACAATACAAAACGTATTTGTGAATAAAATTCAAAATTTATTTTTTAATTCCCGTCCGGTTTAACCGGATGTTAATTTTATCAACATTTTAATAAAGAATCTATCACTTTATATTGTGAGAATCTTTGTTGCACAGCTTCCGCTATTGTAAAATGATATTGAGCAGTATATTTAAACTAAACTAAACTAAACTCCATGGCGCTACATCCCTGAAGGACCAGGTCTACCACCCGACCGCTGCGTCATATACCATAGACAGATGGCAGGATTGGGGGCATGTGGTGAGCATGTCGACACCCACGGCCCTAATTGGGGTTTCCATGACCAAATCCGCTACTTCTCAATCAAGTAGCTCCTCAATTTTAATCATGAGGCTGAGCAGCAGTATATTCCCTTATCCATATAAAAACAAGAATAATTTATCTAGGCATTATTGTAAAAGAAAGGTTTTATTTCTAAAACACTCGAAACGTGCTGTTTTAATTTTTTAAGTACAGTGAAACCTCTCGTTACGGACACCCCTAAGATACGGACACTCTTCATATACGGACAAATTTTTAGGTCCCGACTAAAATAATATAGAAATAATGTTAAATTAAACTCTCGCTTACGGACACTCGCAGATACAGACACGGACAGCTGTTTGACTGTCTTAAAGCTTGCTTTACCTCCTGACTACGGACTGAACTTGAATTTCATGTCCTAGTGTGTTACAAAAATTGAAAAATTTGATTTGAGGGGGACTGTACAGAAATGTCATGAGCCCTCCTAAAAACCGTACCGTTAGCTGAGCGGGTGGATAAACAACGTCATGAAATTCAAGGTTTCCGCAAACTTGCATCCTGCACAATAGGGTAGGGTAACAGGTTAAAGATTTACTTTTCTGTTCACGTGAGTGTTTCAACCAGTTCTGTGCTTCTGTATCTAAAGACATGGCACCTAAACGCAAAGATTTGACAATCCGCGAGAAAGTTGAAGTGATCAAGTGCGCAGAAAAAACTAAACGTACTGTTCGTGTGCTTGCAGACAAATTCTGTTAGGAAACACGCAAATAAGTACTATTCTACTTTAGAAAGATGATATATTAAAGCAGTGTTCAGGAGATTATTTGTACCGGTAAGTCGAAAACGGTTAATTACTGTATTGAATAACTGTGTACTTAGAATATAATTGTATGGCCCAGTATTTTTTGTTATATCTAATTCAAAATAGCAAGAATTTATTGTGGTGTATTTAGAGATAAACAAATGTAAAATTACCGTTAGACTGGACAGCCTCCGCCCCATTAAAGGACACCTCCCAGATGCGGACAGATTGTTACGTCCCTTCAATGTCCGTAAATGTACAACTTTATTCTTACTTCGCAATGATCAATATAACCGCTATTTATATTGTGTTAAAACTAATGAAATTTTCAGTTCCTATCTATTATAGAAAAAATCCTGGGCACGGAGTCCTCCGGGAGGGACTTTAAGCTGGGGGTCCCGTGTCGTAGATTTACGGCACGTAAAAGAACTCCAAACCTAAATTAGAGCCTCTGGACTAAATTTCTCGGCCATTTCACGTCCACGAAATACTTAGTTTCCAGAGGGGAGTTGCGAGGCGATGGTCTTACCACCTGTCCCTTTACCCTCTCTCGGAAAATAAGCATATCAAAATTAGTATAGGTAATGAAACCTCCATTGGAGGCCCCTTCGCCCCACCTGGGGATCATAGGGTACCAGATACAGATCTATTATAGAGAAGTACGCCGTGGCACAGCGCTACAAAAAAGAAAGTCATCGGTTCGATTGCAGATGAGGTTGGTGGGTTTTTTCCATTAGCTTTCCCTCTGGTGGCACTTTGGCCCCGGAGTCGACTGAGCCTCCAAAAAAAAATTAATACCAGGAGCAATTATGGGGGAAGAACTGGCCGGTGCGTAAGGTTCACAACTTTACTATTTTTCATTAGCCTAATGTCTCAAGATTTTGGAGTCGCAATCTGCAGGAACCCTAAAGGCCTTTGCGGCCTATACATGGATCACCTTACCTTTGCTCTTACCTATTATAGAGCCCCTGGGCTAATTTTCACTACATTCTGAGGTGTTTATAATCACGCTAGGTTGTACTGCTGACCTCGATCAATAAAATAATTACATAATACCTTCATTCTCAACTTTTTTTATTTTGCCTACACTTTTCAGTTACATGGAACCATCATATGATTCTATAGGCAAGATGCCCTGATGATGGTTCCATATAACCAAAAGGCCTAGGCAAGTAAAACAAATTGAGAATACAGGTATTATTAAATTCAGTGTCCTGCTATGACTTTGCTGTCTTGGTGAAAATATACCACTTATTAAGGAAAATGGCGTAGTTTTGCGTATTAGGTGGGAATATAGTATTTTAGTTCTGATTTTTATAAATACACTTTATTTCGCAAAGTAAATTCACTTCTTTTAAAATTATTTTTGCGTTTTGCTTAAAGTACTTACTTGATAGAGGAAAACGGTTTTCAGATTTCAATTAAGCATTCCAAAGTTAACCAAAGTCACCGTTCAAATCTGAGGGAGCAGAAAATTTTTATTTTCTCAGGCCAGTGAATTATTTTATTCATTCTGAAGAAGATTCTGCAACAAGAGTTTTTCTAAAGGCAAAAGAAAATTGACATTATTTTACTGCATTAAATTCATTACAAGTAGCCTAATTCGTTTTATAAGTAGCCTAAGACATTTGAAGACATAGCCTAATTTCATTATAAGATACAGAAAGCAGGACTCACTCATTAAAGTGACTATGGCACACTGGACCTCTGGTTTATCCATGTTACTAATGTAAAGGGTCTTAGAGGAAGACTTATAGCAACCACATAATTCGTATAACTCCAGCAAAGGAAGGCAGTTCATCTCCAAGTACTACAGATGGCATCAAAATCCAATTTTATCTGGCAGGAGGATTAGATCACAGTTGCACTGACCCCCTCAACTGTACATTAATATTTTAGTGTACATAGATTAAACTTTATAATTACATATAAATAATGACCGATTGAACTGACGCTATGCAGTACGATCACTTTGAGCGAAATATATAACGCAATGGTAGCTGGAATTTCGAAATAATTCATTTCGATCTTACAATAGTTTACATTCTGAAAATTCTATAAAATTATGTTACGATAACGGAAAACTCATGTATGCTAATTCACCTGGTTATGGACAGGAAACTTTGAGAACAGTGAAAATATAAAAATTGTCAGTCACTTTGGAAGCAATATGCTTAGATTACTGCACTTTATTATTCAGTCCCGCTGTATTAAAAAAGAACACAGTTCAATGAATGATGCTGTTAGAGATTCAAATGAAGATATAATCTCTATACCTGACGGGACAATGAATTTTTACTTACCAAACACTAAACATAGAAAAAAATAACTCTTGCTACTGCGAGTATAATGGGCATCATAACTCTAAACAAAATGGACTTAAAAGTAAAATATCACAAATATCATGCAATTGAACTTTAGGAATTTCATTGAAGTTATTGTGATGACAGTATTTCGGTCCCAGTAAAACAGACGAGAAGAAAAATGTACAAGTTCAACGAAAATAAGAACTACAAATTTTACTGAACGCTAACCATAAATGGCAAGAAAAGACAACTAGCATGAATATTTAAATGAACAGGAAACAGTGTAATCACACTGTGTAATTGTCGTGAACTGTAAAAAATACATTAAGATTAAAATTACACAAACTGCGTTATTTTAAAGTACGAGTATAACATGATTCTCAAACCGGACTTCTCAGTCCTCCACTCCTAACTTGTAACTTCCAATGTGACAGATACTATAGTCCACACGGATTTAGAAGGCATATGAGCTTAGCCAATGCGTGCATGGAAAGGACGAACTTCGAATAGTATTTTGGGGGATTAGAAACTAGGAAACTCTGTTCTCCTCGCGTGTGCCGAACTATGCAACAGAACTTCTAAATACTATTGGAAATTCCTCAATGTAACGCAGGCATTCGCTCAGCTCATATACCTTCTAAAACCTTGCGGACTATTGCCTAATGCATAAAGAGCCTTTAGTAGATTTTGTTTCTGCATAAACTGAGATAAGAAAAAATTCTTCAGTTGTACTCGAACTCTCGAAACTTATAACAGAATTGACTACTTGAACTTCACCTCGAGTAATTAGGATCGTAAAAACAAATCCATCTAAGACTTGAAGCTTCATTGCCTTGGATTTAATTAAGGCAAAGTGGGGTTGCGGTGGTCATTACGAGAAAGGGGTTCCAGTGTAAGAACGATGTAATAAAGTTAATGTGCGGAATTTACGAGAAATTCGAAGTCGGAAGACATTTACTCCTCAAATTTAATTTTAGGTGTGCTATATGGTCTGTGGGACATTTGCATGTAACAAAACAAACATGACGTGAAAATCTCTTGTAGAAAGATAATTCCAAATTCATTGGAATATTCTTTTTTATAAAGTTGAATTGGATAATGTGGTGCGTTTAACAAACTTTAATAATGCTTTATCTCTATCAGAAGTAAGTATGTTAACTTAAGGAGTAATTTATAAGGCAAATATCCTGCCGGTTGTATTGTATGGATGTGAGACATGGTCGCTTGCTCTTCAAAAAGAACATAATTTGAGTGTGTTCGAAAACAGGGTGCTTAAGAAAAAAATTTGGGCCTATACCCTTAGCAACCAGGGAAGGCAGTTGAGACCAGGTAGGTTCCTTCACCCTCATGCACCCTCACATTTACAAGGGCAGGAGATTTAGGACCAACGGTAATTTCCTCCCCATGAGTCACCAAGTCTACTTCAATCAATCAATCTTAGATTTTTTAAATATGTCATTTTATCTTAAAATGTTTGTTACATATATAAATTCTACACATAATTACAAGAAAAATGACACCAAACAATGTATAATTTACTTTAATAGGAACATTTCTAACAAATGATGAAGTAAGTCACTAAGACAACTTTGTAAGTGTAGATCATATGTTTCTGTACCAACAAATGAGTTCTTCAGTAACATCTTAGACTCTGGACTAGGCAGTAGCCTATACGGTTTTTCGTTTCTGTTCAGTTTTCCAGTACGTATGTGCTTCAATGTTCATGTCATTATAGTTATTGAGTTTTAGTGTATAGGCCACATCACCATGACTTCCGTGAAAATAAGCCAGGTAATTCATTCTCAGGTGAGAACAATGATAGCGAATGTTATTCAGTATTTTGAAAGTGAAAAAATAACAAAGCTGTAAATAAATGTTGTGTACGGTACGTCTAAATTTTTAAATAAGAATACAGTACCCGGTCACGTATTTCCACCCCATTAGTAATGTATTACTTACCCAATCAAACTAAGATTTTTTTTTAAGTTGCAGTTTTATCTTAAAATGATTTATAGGCCTATAAATAAATTCTCCACATCATTAGAAGAAAAATGACACCAAACAAGGTATAATTTATTGGAATTGCGAATTCAGGAAAAGTACATACGAGAAAACTGCTTCCAAGTCCTATGTTCCTATTAAAGGAAATTATACATTGTTTGGTGTCATTTTTCTTGAAATTATGTGTAGAATTGATATATAACAAACATTTTAAGATAAAATGACATATTAAAAAAATCTAAGATTGATTGATTGAAGTAGACTAGGTGACTCATGGGGGAGGAAATTACGGTTGGTTCTAAATCTCCTGCTCTTGTAAATGTGAGGGTGCATGCGGGTGAAGGAACCTACCTGGCCTCAACCGCCTTCCCTGGTTGCTAAGGGTATAAGAGAGATGAAAATGGGGACTGGAGAAAACTGCATAACGACGAGCTTCATGAACTGTACTCTTCACCGGATATAGTAAGGGTAATTAAATCACGGAAGATGAAAAGGGCTGGACATGTTGCGCGCATGGAGGAGGAAAGACATGTCTAAAAAATACTGTCTGGGAGACGCGAACGGGAGATGAAAAGATAATATTAGAATACCGTAGATTTAAGGGAAGTAGGAATTGCTAGAGATGGTTGGATGGAGATAGCACAGAAAAGGGTTGAATGGCGGGCTCATCTAAGCGTGGCAGTCAACCTCCGGGTTTCTTAAAATAGACAATATTCCTTTAGCTTGTTTCGGAATTGTTTATTGTCATTGAGTGAGTAATTAAGTAAATAAGTACCAGTATTCGTGGTAGACGAAAGGGGTTTTTCTCGGAGTTCTCCCGTTTCCCCCTCTCATTCTACCAATACTCTCCACTTCATCTCACCTTTCCCCCTTTTCATCATCATCCCGTTTCCACTTCTGGAATCGGGTCTGCTTTGGCAGTCAGCGCCCTTTTGGGGCCTCTCCCGTCTCCCCGCTGCTTGTGGTCAAGAGGTTGTTGGTGTTGTATGTGGGGCTCCAGTTGGAGGGACCGAAGGGGGTGGCGCACACGTGGCATGGTAGTAGGGCTTGTTGCATGTAAGGGAACTCCGTGGGGGCTGCAGGGGGATCTTCGGTCCGGGGCGGCCTGTGGGCACGCAACTCATCCCATCCCTGAGGTAGGTACAAAAGCCTGCGGCTTCGGTGCTTAGGGGTCGTTCCCACCCCGCCCTCCCTCCTTAAGGGCGCCTATTCAATTCAATTCAAATTCAAAGTACCGGTAAGTAACTTTCAAAAGTTTGTGTACTCTAATAATCGCGTATGGATGCTGTATTTTTAATATATCTTAATGAAACGAGTTTTAATACATCTCTTGTTGGTTATATAGAAGTTACTACTTACTTTGTAATATAATTGACTATTTCTTCTAGAAAAAATACTTAAACATTATTTTACTTAATTTTATAAGTTTAAGTAACAAACAGTTTGTTAAAAAGGCATGAAAAGCTAACAGATTTTAAAAATTAAGAATGAATTTAGTAAGTTTTATTTTCTGATATGTCTAAGAGCTTTGTTGAAAATTTCGAAGTAATGGATTGAAAATTGTTGCGCAAGCAGCAATTTGAATACGGTAGTGAAATATACAGGGGAAAGAGTCAACTTTTAAAGTCGAGAATAAATTGTTGAATTTAAAATTATCTGTTCCATATATAGATCTAAAGAATTATTTTCTTAGAGGAATAACCTGTAAAATACCGGAATACCTTTCAAGCATTACTCTTAAAATGTCTGTAACCTGTAATTTTAAATATCTAGAGATAAAATATTGCGTGTTGTAATAATAGTTTTTTTATATATTTCATCAAAAGTTCATGTTTTAGAAAATGTTACTTTATAGAATTGTACTCTGTATATTTTTCAATGCTCGTCGGGTGGTCGCGTTATTGAAGATTGCATTCATTCCGTCTGTTTGTTTATAGAGTCTCCAACACGCCCGCTTGCATTTGCGGCTATCTCGAAAGTGAACTTCACATCTTCGGCAAGCACTAACATGCTCCACTCACAGTCTCTCACTAATAAAAGTTATTGTTTAGTTTGAATATTGTTCTTCAATATTTCATGATAAATTTCTCGTCAACGTGTCTCCTACCGTTTCTCTTATGTAGAAGGTGTTTCTACAGAGTTGCAGCATAGAAATTAATATTACGTGGCAGGACACTTAAAAGCCACATTACGGAGATCTAAATGTACCTAAGGTAAAATGTGTTGCATTCTTTGATTAGCCCAGAAAAGGTGTTAATTAATATGCAAAATACAAAAAAAGTATTATTTGGCAAATTTCACAGTTCAGTTACCTTAAGGCATGATATGATAAAAGAAAGAAAAATAGAGTGATTCAAAAGGAGTAAGAAATCTGATAAGCAATAATTTTCCAAACTTTTATTTATATTATGTTTAGAAGTTAAATTTGGTCGCAGTTCACAAAATGTTCAAACACGAAAGAGAAAGAAATGATAAAATGAAGGTAAAAATGTTTCCGTTCTTAAGAGAATAGTTAGTATGTATGACTTGATTGTAGCAGTTGGTTGGTTTCTGCAGAGTGTGGGGAGGAAGAACTGAAGTTGTTAATTTTCGCGGTGGTCGGAATGCGGTATGCGGTAAGCTGGGTGTTCTGTTTGGGTCAGTACTTGCGTAGTTCAAGCAGCAGTGGTGCGTGATGCTCTAGTACGCATGCCCCAACTCAAAAACCTTTGTCACTTTACGCTCAGCCCTCCTTCCTACAGTAATGATGTGAATTATTACTACGATTCTCAAAGCAATTCTAATTAATATGTCTCAGCATGTTTTAAAGTCAGAAGAACGGGCGAATAAAGTAATAAAACAGTGGTTATGTAACAACAATAATAATAATAACAACAATAATAAAAAATAATGACAATAATAATAATAATAATAATAATAATAATAATAATAATAATAATAAAGCCGACTTCAGTCGTATGATCTTAATGAAGAGATGTGCTGTTTGTTAATTAATCACTTCCAATTTTGAATGTTAAACACAACAATCGTTATAATAGCAGGAGAGAAGTTCGAAAGCACTTCAAAGCTAATCATTAATCACATAAACGTAAAACGGTGACCCAATTAGAAATCACGAGAATAAAGTTACTAAAGTACAAATTCGGAAATTTTCGATGTCTTATTTTTATTTATGAAGAGATGAATGTATACAACTCCCTATCTAATCATGAAGCGCATGAACCAAAATGATTGAAAGCACTTTTATCACCATTCGCCATTTGCTCCCATATTATGTTTTAAACATTTTCTGTTGATTGAATTATCTGAAAATATTATTCCACATTTCATTGTTCAATGGACACACGCAAAGTAATCCTTTGTGAATGTATTCATTCCACAAATTTTTATCATAGCTGTTATTACGTAAAACGCTGAACTCAATTTGGGTGAGAAATATTCAGTGCTCTCTTTGTAATTGAAAAATTTGTCTAGTTGCAGGCCTAGTACTATCGGATTGTGGCAACTCAGATGTATGACCAAGTGACTAATAAATAACGTGAATATATTTAGTTTGTTCTTAGTGTTACAAATTGCATCTTGAGCTAAACAAATTGTGATAATATGTAAGCGATTAACTAACTCTATTGAGTAAATTCTTAGTGTTTGTAGGGATAACGAATTTTAACTGTGAAGTATATTGTGACAAGTTTCTTTAACACGAATTCTTCAACCAATGGAAGAGGTCATACCGTAATTTATGTAGTATCTATCTCTATAAATGTGAAACCGTTAATACAGAGACCATGGCTCGTAGAAAAATTCCTTACTAAACACTAAAAGGCAAACATGTTTATACCTTGGAACGTCCTCCTACTAAATTATCTTTGTTATCTTTGATAGACTAAGTATCACTGGGGTCAAACAGTCTCTGAGAAATTTACTTAGGATATAATCGTTTCTTACAAAAAAAGCCCATGTCCATCCATGGTGGTGTTTACTACAGTATATCTCGTTCATAATCTGTCAGGAATAAACCTATTCATAGGTTAAAACATTCATTTAATAGTCTAGTTAGGGTATTATCCAAGAAAAATTAACTATCTAAAAACTTGTTGTTGGTAGAAAGTTTTTTCTGTCTCCTGAAAAATTAAAGAAAATAGATAAGGGCTGTTTTGTAAGAAATCCTATTGGTAGTATACAATAGATTTAATGAAATAGTGTAAATACAAACATTTTTACTTTGACAATCCCACTCATATGCCACGTGTTTGATATTGGCCAATAACGTTTAGCAATTCCTCGGATATAGACCAATCACGGCCGTTTATCTTACAACATCATTTTAGGAATCGCGAGGAGGCGTTTTATCGGGGTAAAATCGTGTGCTCGTTACTGGGCATGTAAGATCAGTGTGCAGTGATTGCTGCTACTAAGCGGCACGAAAACATATTATTTTATACAACATAACTTGTTTGGAAATTGAAATAATAAACATTAATTTATATTGATTAAAACACAATTTCGATTCGGTGAAAGCCAGTTGGTGTCCTTTTACTCTATTCTCCTGTTAGCTTACCTGAATATAGTTAACTATGTCTTATAAGCACTACTGGCAGCACTGTCACAACATTCATGGATGGTTGATTCATAGTATGCCGTGATCTCGTAACTTTTAGTTATATTTTTGTACAACGAAGCACGAAAGTAGTTATTATTTGTATAATCCGCTACATTTTTAGGCCTATTCATGGAATAGTCTTAATAAACCCAACGCGAGTTGACGAGTTACATCAGATAAATTCGCTCCTGCTGCGCAGTCGCAAATCTATCGATAGACTCGTCAACTCTCGTATGATTACCTATGAAAACAGGACAAGTTTGAGCATATAGCCTATAAAATAAGTATGTATATAAGCATGTTTACGTAATGTAATTTACGTAATATATATATATATATATATATATATATATATATATATATAATATCTGTATCTGTATCTGTTACCCTATGATCCCCAGGTGGGGCGAAGGGGCCTCCAATGGAGGTTTCATTACCTATACTAATTTTGATATGCTTATTTTCCGAGAGAGGGTAGAGGGACAGGTGGTAAGCCCATCGCCTCGCAACCCCCCTCTGGAAACTAAGTATTTCTTGGACGTGAAAGGGCCGAGAAATTTTGTCCAGAGGCTCTAATTTAGGCTTGGAGTTCTTTTACGTGCCGTAAATCTACGACACGGGACCCCCAGCTTAAAGTCCCTCCCGGAGGACTCCGTGCCCACGATTTTTACGTCCTGAAAAATCCATCGACCGCGGCCGGGTTTGATCCCGCGCCCTGCGGATCTAGAGGCGGGCACGCTACCTCTAGACCACCGCGGCCGACATATATATAATATAGTATATATTAAATGAGTTCATATTGACTCCAATGGTACTCACAATGAGTGTAAAAACAACGAATAAATTTTAATGTGTTGAAAACATAAAATTATTATACTCATATAAAAACGACGAAATTTACAGGTGAAATTAATATCTTAGAACAGGTGTTCGGATTACCTTGTACAATATACCTTGTCTAAACAATTTTTACCAGTGTGTTGCGTTTGTTCACCTCTGGGTTCAAAGTCTAGTCTCACTCTCATCCTATGTGAAGCATGTTTCAGCAATTTTGCACGGATATGCTAGGGTGCATGGCTTCAGATGTATATATGGTAATTCGTGAGCAGCACGAGAAGGAGTGGTATGAAGTAGGAGGAATAGATATGTGTGTACAATTGTAAATGGGTACTAGATACAGTATAAATAAAAAGGATTAGAATAGGTTAACGAAATGAAAGAGATTTAACGTATAACTCGTGTCACGTCTCTTAATACACCATTCCCTGGGTTTGGAGAATCTGCCTGTGCTCAGAAGGGAATGACGAAGAAATTCACAGCCGCCCGTGACGAGAGGCAAGTATGGAGAAGAGGTATTCGCTACGACCCGGCGTATATTAGAATTTTTCAATACGTACCCAGACGGCTTCAAAGGAATAAACCATTAAGTCGGTGTTTCAATTCAATCGATCTGACCATTTCGGTCTCTGTTTCCGCTCCTAAAACAGAAGCAATGTTGCAATATTCTCTCATTGTTATCACTGACCTGAGTTCTTCCCTCGCTTTAATCAATTATCACGTGTTATTCTTTACTGTAACTAGATACTGCAATCCCGCGTTTCGCTCCACGCGGAGTTGACGAGTAGCTGTCACAGCCGCCACAGGACATTCTTAGATTTTGATTGGCTGAGGTAACTAGCTGATTGGTGTGATAAAAATAAAGAGCATGGGTTGAGCTGTCGGTAAAATTTCCTCCCAACAAATGGAAGCCGCCTGGCCATGTAATGAATAACTGAACTATACGTACATCAGTGGAGTTTACGTACGACTATAATATGGGTGCAGTGGCGGATGCAAAATTTTATTTCGAGGAGGGATTTGAGGAGATAGAAAGGAAACTTAAACTAAAATTAAAAAAAAAATATATGTTATATTTATAGAGTTTACAAAACTGTAATGTTGCTATGGTTTTGCTTGAATGCGAAACATGTCCAATTACATTACAAGAGTTACACAAGTTGAAAGTATTTGAAAACATAGTTTTAAGGAATATATATTTGGGCCAAAAAGAATGGAATGTCAGGGGAATACAGAAACATGTACAAGAAAATTTACAGTCTGTATCGCTCTCCTAATATCGTAAGATTAATTAAGTGCAGGTGGTTAATATGAGCTGGATTTGTTACTCGAATGGGAATGGAGAGGGGAATTTATCTAATTTTAATGGGAAGATCAGAAGGAAAATTACAATTAGCAGATCCGAGACGAAAATGGGTTGATAATGTTAGAATGGATCTAAGAGCAACTGAACAAGTTGACTAGGGATTAATATTTTCTGTATTCTAGAGCCCATTATGCTTTCAATTCATGAGAAATAACTAAATAAGGATTTTTTTTCTATAGAACACAGATATAAATTCGCATTTATAGCCTATTCTTTTTACTGTTTTTTTTTATTTCCGGGGGGGGGGGGGGTATATCCCCTCGATCCCCCTCTCTGCGTCCGCCATTGTATGAGTGGTTCATTTCTGCCGGTTCCATCTTAGGCAACTAAGATAAATACTTTCTGGAAGAGCACAGAACACTATATATACAATATGTAGAATCTCGTGGCAGCATTTCATATGTTAATTAACTTCATACACAGCGAATACAATCATTGGACATAAAAATGCCTTGATGTGATTACTGTTGCAGAAGGTTTTAGCTTGATAACACACTTTTATTCTGTACACGTTCTCTCGTGTTTATGGAAATATAACATGAATCATCAGCCCTAACTAGGGGAGCTGTTTAAATAAGCATTACACAGATAATGCTTTGTTCACTTTGGGGATTAATTCCCTGCACCCTAAATGGACGCCTCTCTCCAAATCTCCGCTTCCAATATCAGCCTTAATTATGACTACGGGTCTAAGTGGACAGAATCAATATTAGCGTCAGGTTATGTAATTTTAGTAACCTATTTTGTAGAATGTTGAATGTGGTTTTTCTCAGTGTAATAAATAAAGCTTATTTGCTGATGCAGTATTAACTGTTTGGAAAAATGAATTTTACTATTACACATTGACTTAATTGCATGTAACATTGCTATTTTCTGTACCAGTACAAATTAAATATAGGCTACTTTCCAAGAAATTACTGCATACGCAGATTTCGAATGTGCGAGTTTTTTGTTTTGTTTATTATTATTATTATTATTATTGTTATTATTGTTATTATTATTATTATTATTATTATTAATGAACGGACTTTAGGAGCAAGGCTCATTAACAACGTCCATATATATACAAGTTGGGGATACAAACAAACGCATACAAACTGATGACATGTAATCTAATTAGTTAACATTGCACAAAGAAATATCTTTCCATAATGAGATCATTAACACGCATTACTCATATCTATATTTTGATCCATAGCAAGCGATGTAATTATATATTGTCTTTATACAATTTAAAAATACTTAGCTACTGAATTTTGACAGGAAATTAAATAATAGTTATTTATGATACAAGGGTTACACGAGGGATTTTATTTTCCGAGTAGGTATGTTTGTGGAACGAGCCGGTAAGCAACCCTACGAGCAAAATAAAATCATCTTACCATGTGCATCATACATTATTTTTTTAGACAGGCGTTAATATTTGTTAAATAATAATTTTTATTACGTACGCTGCAGCCATTTTGGAAGCTTTACAGCTGCTCATGAACTCCCTTGCCACCTAGTATGCACTTTCACAGACAGAGGTTATTGATTTCTCGAACATGGCTGCCAATGTAAGAGATGGAATGGACAACGCTTTTCAGCCAGAAAGTATGCCATTTTTGCGACCACCGTGATAAATTAGCGTTTAAAAAGGCGTAATGAATTTTAACATTTTCAATTTATACCAGACTGAGTCTACTTAACAATCATATGCAATTATTATTAACTAAAAGAGTATTTTCCATGAGAAGCAATCAAAGTTGGTCACCCTGGATTGACATAATTTTCTCCTTTTAATTAATATCGTCTACCGTTAAGAGTACTTCTTTTTACCTTCGACTGTCTAAAAATATTTAATGCCTTCAATCCGGTATCTAGTACACCTAATATTTTGACTGTGTATTTGTTTATGTCCTCTTGTAAAATGACTATGGCAATCAAGATTAAACAAATCTTTCAGATAATTAAAATACATTTGTGTACAATTTTAAAAGTGTATAAAAGTGCGTGTCATTTTATCAAATTTTGATAGGCTACATTTTTTTAACTAAAGAGAGAGGGAGACAGAGTCATTCTATGGGCTGCTATGAGCTTCGTTACTGAAAAATTGAAATCAGAACTGGAGCTTTTCGTTCAAGTTCAACAAGCTTAGAATTTTTTTACGTACGACGTATACAACATTCTTATCATACACCTTTACAACATAAAAACTTACACAATGGTACTAAGGAAATATACACAGGAACAATGAGAAAGGAAAGAAATAACAACTATTCATGATAAACAATAATTATGTGATATTTACGAAAACTATAGATATGAAAAAAGTAAAAAAATGGAATAATAAGATTTTATAAATATTGCGAAACAAAGTTCCTAAATGAGGCATCACGTTCGGCTTAAATAAAAGTTCCAGCTATGCTCATGTGAGTCAATAATCATTAGATTGAAAGAAAGTTAATTATTTCTTAAAGATGCAACTTAATGGAATCGAACGACTCACATCACATTTTACAGAAGATATTATGCAACTACTATATTCAGGAATAAAAGCGAAATGTTGATGTTTAAAGGCAAGCAATAAACAAAGATACATGGTGTGGAAGATGTGTGGTGTAACCAGTTTGTGTTTGTGGTCTCCCCCTACACTATACGCCATAAATGCCGATACAGATTACTGTAATTTGCATAGTGGTATGGGATTTGCCACCCTAATTAGTATGCATAGCTTGCTGTGAGCAAAAAATAATCTTTCCGTGTCAATGTGTCCGCCTAACAACTTTCGTACTACTAATTCAGTATTGTAATAGAAACTCTTGTGGCATGGGAATGCATTAATACAATCTTCATTACTCAGCTAGATTACCATGGGTATATCCTTTCATGTTTGTTGAGTACAGTAGATATTTCCATAACTATACTTAACAACCTGGTTTGTATTCCTTTTTTTTTTTTTTAATTGTAAGGCGATTGGGATTTTCTGTCATTTTATGAAAATTATGGTTCTAAGTTAAGGGTTAACAAAGAACATAATTTTTTTACTGTGATATATTTTGGTGCGTGGTCACATTTTCTTTGAAAATATTAATTAAGGAGCTAAAATCTCCTATTAACTTTACTCAATACAATAAAATTTACTAAATAAAAAACAAGAATCCCCCGTTCGTTATCAACATGGGAAAGTAATAGGCCTATTTCTGCTGCAGATATAAAATGAAATAACTTCAATATCCTTTCACGCACAGAAATGTACTTACTCGGAAATAACAGCGGTCACATTTTCCTGACTATTCCACCCATCCGCCACGTGTTTGATATTGACCAATAACGTTTAGCAACTCCTCGGATATAGAGCAATCACGGCCGTTTATCTTACAATATTCTTGTAGGAATAGCGAGGATGGTATTTTATCGGGTAAAATGGTCTGCTCAATAGTGGACATGAAAGCATCAGTGTGCAGTGATTATTACATCAAATGTTGCCATTAACAGCCTTGTTGTATATAAATTGAAATAATAGAAATGTACATTGATTAAAAACACAATTTCTCTTCGGTGAAAGTCAGTTCGTGCGCTTTTATTCTCTTCTGCTGTTAGCTTAACTGAATGAAGTTAACAATGTCTTATATGTACAATTGGTAGCACTGGTCACAGCATGGACATGGTAACTCGAATCGTAGCACTGGTCACAACAAGGACATGGTAACACGAATCGATTCATGAATGGTTGATTCATAGTATGCCTTGAACTCGCAGCTGTTAGTTTTGATTTTATATAACAAAGCACGAAAGTAATTATTATTTGTAAAATCCGTTACATTTTTATTCATGGAATAGTCTTAATAAATCCAACTCGATTATACGAGTTACATCAGATAAATTCACTCCTGGTGCGCAGTCGCGAATCTATCGATAAACTAATCAAATCTCTTGGGATTACCTATGATAAATCTACTGAAGGAAATGTTGACATTCTTATTCTTAACTTAAAAGGGCTCCGAAGATTACAAGAGACAGGATTTTAAAGGCAATTCCTTCTTCTATATTTCACCATTATTAAGTGTGTTCCAGCCAGAAATGATGTTGTTTTATCTTCCCTTATTTAGCTTCAATTTCCTTTTTTAGGAACTTCCCCTTTCAGATCCCGTTTTTGTTAATTTTTTTAATATCGTAAATTACCCAGTATTTTGGTGAAATGTAAGCGTTAAAAGTGTATTGTTTTCACTGGTTCACATTGAAAATGATTGTTCATTTCACTGCAAGCAAAGGCTTTACAGGAACTCAAATTTGGAGACTGGACTGTATTCAGTACACACATGTAATTTTCCACCAAGGGGCTATCATCCGACTGGAGGAGTGTTTACCTTTTTAAGGAGTCGCTGTAGGGTGTGCTCAAGTTGCCAACCTGCTCGAGGGATTTTCCAAAGATAAGCTGAGGCAAAGTTTGTCTAAAAACTCAGACACTGAGAAACTAACGAAGTAGGCCTATACTGATTGCATTCAGAGTTCTTTGTAGAATGATATTTTGCATTGTAAAGGACAGATTCTGACATTCAAGCATGTGAAAATGTTAAATGCGATCAAGTTCAACACTTTTTATTGAAATGAAGTAAAAAATGAAAGAAACACGTGTAACCCTTATTATTATTATACTTATATATATTTCTCCCCTCTTTGGAAATAAATTTCCTCTTTTTGTCCTCTTTTAATCCCTGCTTATTACGTAATAATTGAAGGGTTTTTTAAAGACTTCACAAATTCTTATTTATGGTAAGGAAATAATGGGAAGCAAAGGTAGAGGATTAAAAGTAGGAGAAATCATAAAAGGATATGGATGTTCCATAACTACTTGCTATATATTTGAAAAATTATATAAAAAAAACGAAAAATTACAAATAAATGCATAAGTGTATTTAGAAATAAAACATTCCATGTTATTGACTTTTTTGAATGAACGTTTTGTTTTACTCATTGGTATTGTTTATAAATAAGTAAACTTATGGCATGTTGACTGTCTGAAAAATAGAGATGTATTTATTGTTTAGGTGAAAACAAAGGATTTGACTACGGCAATAGGTATAATAATAATAATTAGATGGAAGTGGGGTGTTTTAATGGAAGTGCATTTTAAAAACAAATCGAAAAATATAAAATTGTCTGATGTACTCGTGTGTATTATTGGGAAGCAAATTTATGTCACGTGACGAACGTGTGCCGAAATCGAATAACTGTGTTCAAAATTTGAAAATATATTTTTTCCTATTGCCAAAATAAAGTAACTGGTAAGCAAAGTGGAAATTGTATAAGATTGAACGCATTCATATCATTTTTAAAGGTAATATAGAAAATCTGACAACATCGTTAAGAGTAAGAACTGTACCATCTCCTGTTGTTGAACTGAAACATCCTTTATGATAGAGTGATGGACTAATCTGCTACCACTTACACATGTATGCTAATTAATACCTGAGTACTGGTTTTACGTTCTGCATAGAACAGCGGTATTAATCCAGTTTATTGTTTGTAGAAGTGGATTAACTCATGTGAATCAGTGGACTACTCACTAAATTTCTAACCACATTAAATAAATTACATGCCGTTAATTATTCTACACGATTCTGTCTGTGTGTAGTTGAACACAGACCAGCAGTTATAATCTCGATAGGCTCACTGTTAACATATAATGTTATACAAGCTTAGCGACCGTACCTTAAAACTCCCTCAGCAAGCTCTTAAAATAAGTTGCAATTTATGTCTCTGGCAGCTTGCGGATGTATAAGGAAGAATCCTTCAATTAGTAAATGTATCTCCGATGCCAAGAAATGTTGCTTATGTACACGAAGTTTATTTGCCTTGATAAGATCTAATGCAAGCCTGGGGCTTACATTTGTTTTGCTTCATATTTATACATATAGGTATTCATGTTATGCTTCCTTAAAATCTGTTCCTGTTTATTTCCTTATTCTCTCAAAGTTAAAAATTATCATGAATTACTAAATTTCTGTACCACAGGTATCATTTTAAAAGTATATATATTCTGTTTATTTAAGCTGGCAGAGCTAAGGCCATTAGGCCTTCTCTTCCGCTCCACCAGTTAAACACAACAAATACATAATTTAAATATTTAAAACCTAAATACAATAAACTAAAATACTATTAAAATACATGTTAATTTAAACACTACACTCCTAATACAATTACTTAAAACTTAATTGCAAAAAAAAACAAAAAATTACTATTAACATTAAAGCCTAAACACTAAAAAAAGTTGGATACATTCCTAATATAAATTTCAGTACATTATTTAGAATTAAGCTACTGACTTATCTCTTAAATTCACCAAGCGTTCGACAGCCTCTGACTGTGCGAGGGCTGGAATTCCATATGCGAACTACTGATACAGAGAATGAAGATGAATAGGAGGAAGAGCGGTGTAAAGGGATAGAAAGTACAATACTAAACTCTGATCGTGTGTTTAGGGCATACATGGGCATTTACTGGTTCGCGAACCACTTGTGGTTCTTGAACTTCCCGCATAACACACAAGATGGCATTGCAGACATTCGGTGTAGAATTGGATTATTCCCACAAAGTCTCTGGCCTTGAAGACAAACCCAGCCAGCGAGCTTCTCGTTACGTCTCGTTACCAAGATGCGCGAATTCGGTGCGCGTAAGATCAGTAAGCTACCGCTGGGCAGAGAGTGAACATCATGCAGCATGTCGTCGTCAGTCGTAGAAAATACAATAATAGTTGAGTGGAGAGGTGATGCCGCTGCGAGAGAGACAGACAACACGTGGAGTGGGATAGGAGAGCTGATCCAATCAGGGTGCAGCTACCTCCCCTAGCCAGGAACTCTACGAGCGGTGAGACTCGCTCCTAAGGTATATACGTAAAAACCCAGAGACGTTGTGGAGGTAATCTTACTCTACGGGGTAGATTATTCCCATGCACGAGTCTTTGAAAGCAGTGACGGGTCGCGACACAGTTCCGATTGGAAAGGCGTTATGACACATTCTAAGCCTTTGTATAATGAAATAATTGCACACGTAAAAGAATAATTAAAAATACAAGATTGTTTGTATTATTTGTTTCTTGTAGTGTACATTTTAAAGTGAAATTAGTGTTTCCCTAAGAATGAGCAACCGCCACTGCACTTATTGTCTGCTTGTGTCTCCATCTATCCGTTCTTTTCGAACTATGTGTAAGTTGACAAAAGTTTGCGGGTTGCGTGTCAATGGATAGGGTTTGTCCATGTCTGGTTTAGGGTGTGATGAGAGGACAGGTTATGAAAGCGACTAGATAGATATGATGGTGATGAAGTACCGGTATGAAGAATTTTGAAGAGGAGACAAAGACAGTGAAATCTTCTTCGGTCATTCAGACGGAACCGTGACAGCATTTCGAAAGATGGCGATACATGATCGAACAGACTTATATTACAAATGAAGCGTACACACATATTATGAACACGTTGCAGCCTATGGGATAAGTTAGTGCTCAAGTCTGTAAGCAGGACATCACAGTAATCGAAGTGGGGCATGACCAGGGATTGTATTAAAGTATTTTTTACAGCAGTAGGTAAGGGCATATTTAATCTTTTCTGCATATGATTGATTTCATTCAGCTTGTTTCTCAGCCGCTGATATCCCACAACTATTGCCTTTGACTTCGCTGGATTCAGATTGAGTCCCAAACTGTGCGTCCATACATCTGTTGAGTTAAGGTCTTCGTTCATGCTAGCTACTGCGTTATTTGAGTGGTTTAATATCGAAGGCGGACATCTGTCGGAAAAATTGAAATTGAGTTAGAAGTGGATTCTTATAGGATTTTGTCTCCCCTTTCCAATGGTGAAATCGGTTTTAGTCAGAAATGGACGCAAGCACGTAATTTTTTGCTTCAAAGTTGAAGGTTTGTTTCAAATTCGGACTCCTGCTGTGCAAGTTGTTTTCAACATCGGACATCTACCAAACAGCCAATGCGGGAGCTAGAATCTGATCACATGACTTCCGATTTAGCAATGGCTGCTACTGTTCCCAATGTGAAAAATCTGTTTTGCTCATGTTGCGTGCTTGTAACATTATTTTGACGTAATAATATTACTTAAGGTATTATTGAAAAGAGGAAGGTGTTCCCATGGAGACTAATATTTCAGTTAGTGAAGGGAACACAAGAAGAAGGAAAAGCAATTCATAAAAGTGGACAAGAAATATAGAGAAGCGTAAGGATGACTTCACATTTTGGATATGCTAATTTGATATGTCAAACCAAATAATCTATAGTGTGGTGAAAGTTTGATGTCAGAAATGTTAGAATTGTTCATAACGAATATTGTAACGCGGTAAAACTTCGTTAACAGGGCATAGAGTAATAATGAATTAACGTTAATGCTAGCTGCTGCAATCGCGAGAATCGTGCAGTATTTATAAAATAAAATCTTGTTTAAGGAATTTTGACAATGTATTGGTATTTAATTTGTACTGTATTTCAGTTTTCACCTCCTTATCTTTCTTAGCAATATTAGGGTTGGTCTGATATGGAATTTCTTAGGTGAGTCATTTGGAAAAAAAACGGACACCTACCATCATGTTTGTATCCAAAGCGGACATCTGTCAATTTTTGTTTCAAAACAGGACATCTGTATTTTCAAAGCTAATTTTCACTGACTTTCTTCATGATATTGATATCAGAAACAGAAGAAAGTTTATTTGGGAATTCTAAGAGGAAATATGAAAAAGAAGCCATACAAAAATACATTAATACAACTTGTATATAAGGAACTGGCATTTTTCAGAATTTATGAATTCGTCAGATGTCCGCCTTTGATATCAAGCCACTCATTTATGTTGTTAGTATTTGAATGTATGTACAGTTGTAAGTCATCCGAGTATATATGGTATTTGCTATGTCGTATACAATTAGTAATGTCATTTATGTACAGAGAAAACAGTAAGGGCCCGAGAATGCTTCCCTGTGGAACTCCTGCCTTTACGAGACGCTATGTAGAAGAACGATTATTGGAAACAACATATTGTTGGCGTTCGCACAGGTATGAGCTGAACCACAGAACAGGATTATCTGACAGGTTCAACGTCTTAAGTTTAGCAATAAGAATGTCTGTGTCTACTGAATCGAAAGCTTTAGTCATATCAAGTAAGACAAGTATTGTCAATTTCCGTTCGTCACAGTAAATACTGTATATATACTGTATATTGTATATATATATGTATATACTATATACTGTATATATATATATAGCCTATGTGTGTGTGTATAATATCATATGATGTCGAAATGATGTCGATTAAAATGGCCCGCTCTGAAAAGTGTTCAGTTGTATGTAGTTCTAAATAACGAAGTTAAACAACATTTCATCGTGATTTATATAATATCTGCATTTTGCAATGTGTTTTTGTTGTTCTAAGCAATTATATTTCCTGTACGAATCAATTATCTCCAGTTCAATAACTTTTAAATCAGCCCACATTCTTCATATTCTGCGTTAATAGGCCTATTATTGTTTGAGTACTTTCATTTCGTATCAGAACAACATTCACTTAATTCAACCGTATAAATATCAAGGGAATTTGGCTCAATGGCACATAAGTTTGAATTTAGGTGTATTTATCATAAATACTTGGTATAATAGTCTGTAAAAATATGATTTTTACTAATACCTTCTACTTACGAAGTAGGAAGACAGCTTTAAAATACATTCAGTAAAAAATAAAAAAATGTAGTAATTTGGCTTGGCGTGAGCTCCCCTGTGGTAATATGTTTTTCTATAACTTCATTCTTCATTCTTTTTTCGAGTGTTTTAAAACATTTAAAGTGGTTCTATCTTAATCCACAATGTACAAATCTATGATTTCTTTGTAATTATGTTTAGACATACCTTCTTCTCATAGAAAGTCTGTCATTACTTAAACAATTATAATATATAAATATATTATTTTATGCTATATTAAAGTACACATATAAATATTTAATTCATTAAACATAAAATAAAAAGATTTATGTATTGCTGAAATTAATTGGCTGAATAAGTAACTTCGTTTTTTCAGGAGAAAGGAGGATTGTTCTTATAGGTTGTAAGGTGTTAGTTGCTATACTCCAAACGAACTAAGAAGGAAACCTGAAGTAAACAAAAACCAGTAATCCTGTCTCACTCTAAAGTCATACGAGTAATGTGCTATAGTGAGACAGGTGTACTGGTTTTTGTTTACTTGAGGTTTCCTTCTTAGAACGGCCAGACTTTAGCTCTATACGTTCATGTTCACGTCATGTAATTCCTCAAGCAGGCCTACCGTGGATGAGCAGTTTTAAACACTGTTCTCTGGATGAATGGTATACGAAGACCGACAATTTATTTTAAGATCCATGTTAAGAAATTTTAGACACTTTGAAGTCTGTATTATGAAGAATTTTGTAACTTAAAACGATTGGCCTACTCTAGATGAGTAGAAAAGTTGATTATCATATCCACACACGAGAACCCACACTGATTAGGCGATATTCTACATATGGGATTGAGTGTACCTAGATCGCCTCGGCTGTCCATTGGCTATTGATGTGAGGTTATTGTTATTATCTATTTATAGCTAATGTTTCTTTATGATACCATGTGGTATTTCATTTATAGAAAGACGGCAATGAAAATGGGCATGCATTCCTTTGTTGGGTGAACCGTGTACAACTTAGAAATCCTAGAAGTTTTGTGGTGGAAATTACAAAATAAACATGACTTAAGATTTACATAACTTTTGAATGTGTTGCACACGGACTGTTGTAAGTTTTGTGATACCTAATTTAGTTAGTAAATCAATGTACCGTACTTTCATTTTACAGATTGACGTTCAACGCTCACTCCATGCTAGACTAATAGTAAAATACAGAGAGGCCATTTTATGCGGAAACTTTTTAACAGCGTTGCCCCTGCTCACACTTTCCCTGCTGTTGTGCTTGCACCGGCGGGGACCGTGTTGCGTTACTACCGGCTAATCACTTTAGAAACAATACAAAATAGAATAACTCAACCAATTTATTATCAACATAGGCCTACATGTAGAGGCTTATTACTCACCATTTATTTTAGATAGGCTACTGTTGAAAATGACATTTACGAGAAAATCTCCGAACGCGCCTTCTATGGTTATTTCTCAATAAATAACATTCCACCAAATAAATTTGCTGTTCTTATGTAACACACGACAACAATAGACAAAGCGTCTCACTACAACACACCGAAGCAACCAACCGCTTGTATGCTTTGTACAACTGCGATGCAATGCGATGCTAGCGCGGCAATGCGGCAGTGATGCGAGGTTTCCTCATAAAATGGACTCACTGTACAATATCACTGTCATAGAAAATCATTTCAAAAATAAATGTTCAAGATCCACAATGGCATGTAAGTCAATATTTCAAGTCCCTTGAAACAGAGTGGGGACTAGTGCAAAACAGTGCTTCAGAAATGCATTACTGTATTAGGTTATGATAAAGAGAGTAGTAGGGGAATGATATCAATATAATACCTATAAATTTCTGTTTCAGGTAAGTGGCTCTGAATTCCACTGGAGTGCAAGCTGTATGAATACGTAAGTTAGTCTACAGTTACCTCTCTATTAACTCCCTTAACTCGCTCAACTATATTGGGATACAAACTGTTCAGAACTATCGAACTTCAGCAAATTCTGAAAGATTATACAACCTACATTTGTTAAACTGCTCTTTAGAGACACCTAAAATTATTTACAGGGTTAATTGAACTAAATATAATCTTGTTATATTTCTATATTTTCTAATCTAAAATAAACATTCCCATTGGTGAGTCAAAAATATTTCAGTTACCATCAAACGCGTTGCAGGATTCTCTTAATTTTAAAACCCAAATTACATGAAGAGGATGCCATACCTAATATAGTATACTATGAGACTAATTTTTATTTGGGCAGAGGAAGTTACGTGACTTTCACGTATTTTTTTTCCTGCTGTATTTGCTGTATGAAAATGTTAGCTGTTGTAAGTCTGTAATATGAGTAAAATAACTGTAAAACACTGAACTGTGTGAATAACTAACTGCGTAACTAACTATACTTCTCTCGGAAAATTATATCTCAAAAGCACGATATCTGACATTATGCTAATTGATTAGAGAGATATCCAACGCCAATTCCCAATATTAAACATGTCAAACGGTATAAAAAAATTGTTGCCTTCTTCAGCTTATTTTTTAATAATAGAATTGAAAACAGGAGATAGAATACTGTTTCCGAGCAAAATCAGGGTGTGGAAATATTTTGTACATAATGAAGTAAGTTTTTTTACTCCATGGAGGATTTGTTAGAATTCCGATATTCGACACATTTCATTAGTAAAGTGGTACATTATTTGTTACTTTACGACTATAAGTTTTGCGGCTTTCATTTTCAAATAAAGATAATTTACATTTCCTTCATATATCCCAGAATAACTAGTTTGATTCATGAAAAAGTAATGGTTACTCAACAGTTAAACACTCACGAAGTTACTTGAATGAGTCACGCCGGACATGACTTAAATAATTCATGACCGTACGCTGAAATTTATCCTACAGAAAAGATAGCTATTTTTAAATCTGTCTGGCTGGACGTAGACACATAATTGCTTTAATAAGTAAGAAAAAAATCACAGAATCTTGCAGATTATAAATTCTTCGTTGACACTCCTGCAGGTAAAACTCATCTGCACATTATCCATTATTCATTATTTGCCTTCACACTAGGAGGTCAACGGCAATCATTTGCATATCACTATCCAACGACAAACAAAACAGTTTCCGTGTGAGCGTCACATTTTTGTTACATGTCACTTCCCAGTTTAACTACTGTCTGTAGTCCTAAAACACAATTATTTATTCAAGAAAGAAAATTCACATCAGTAATGAACGTAATGGAAAGTGAAATTGAATATTCAATTAGACACTTGAGAAAGTGTTTACGTTAATGTACTATAGAAATTGGCAAAAACTCTACGGACAAAATTACAATTTAAGTTCCAATAAATAGGCGATTTTGAATTCATAATCTTGTATTTTGTTAATGCACTCATTGATTCACTCTTCTACAGTAATATCGTCAGTTTTTTACAATTGGACTACTAGTTTTTTCGTTATCATACAATAATAGCTCCATAATATAGAATCAAATTACAACAATTTGTTTCTCCAAAAGTCTGATTAAACTTTTCTTAACTAACACACTCCAATGAATTACTATTTATTATTTCTGTCATTTACATTGTTGTATTTGTGCTTTTCTATATTATGTCCTTCGAAACAATTTTATAAAAGTCAATATGAAAAAACAAATCTTTGAATTAAATTATATTCTGTTACGAATTGATGTGACCAAGACGACGTTAAAAAATTATAACTCTTGACTAGTAATTTGAGGTGGATTTGATGAAGATAATGTTAAAGTGCTTCTGCTGGAGCATTCCTTTGTAGGGATCTGAAAAATGGATAAGAGGAAGATGAATAAGCACAGTAGAGTTTTTCACCACATACCCAGACGGCTTCAAAGGAATAAACCATTAAGTCGTTGCTTCTTTATAGTAATTGATCTCATCAAGTCGGTCTTGGTTCCGCTTTCCAAAACGAAAGCAACGTTGCAATATTCTCATTTTTATCACTGACCTCAGTTCTTTCCTCGATATAGACAATGTTATGTGAGCGTATCCGATATTTGAACTCATGAAGTTGTATTCTCCATGCTTTGGTATGAAGCGTTAGGTGAGTGTATCAGATATTATTTAAAGTGAGGAAGTTGTTTTGCCCATGCTTTCGGATAAAGTAAGATATGTGAGTGTGTCGACAGTTATGAGAGAAAGTTATGTGATTGTATCGGATATTTGAATTGTGCCCGCCCTGAGGTATTGATTGCCCAGTGGTACAAAGAATGTTACGTGAATGTATCGGATTTTTGAAGTGAGAAACTTATATTGTTCATGCTCAGGTATAGAACAAAATATGTGAATTCTTTCGTATAGAGAAAGCTTTGACGTCATAACATAGATAAAATTGGGATACTACGCTTAAGCCGATCTGTGCTTCAGAGAATGAAGCGTGCGAACTGCGATGAGGAAGGTATTCTTTTTACAGAATCTCAAGATCATCAGACGAGATCTCACCTGGATCTTCAAGATTTTTTAATATCGCATATTTGAACTGTGCCAGTCTTGTGTTGATCGCCAAGTGGTATAAAGAAAGTTATGAGAATGTATCGGATGTTTGAAGTAAGAAAATTGTATTGCTCATGCATTGGGATAGGAAAAGTTATGTGAGTGTGTCGGGATAATTGAATTAAGAAAGTTGTATGGGCTTTTCTTTCGGATAGTGTAAGTTCTGTCGGTGTAAGGGATATTTAAAGTGAGTTAGACGGATTGCCTATGATTGGGATAAAGGAAGTTATGTGAATGTATCGGATATTATATTGATAAAGTTGTATTGTCCATGCTGTGGGATAGAGAAAGTTATGTCAGTGCATCGGGATAATTGAAGTGAGAACGTTGTATGGCCCTTTATTAGGGATAGCGTAAGATATGCAAGTGTGAGGGTTATTTGAAATAAGTTATACTTATTGCCTATGGTTGGGATAGAGAG
Source organism: Ectobius pallidus (assembly GCA_964059195.1). Lineage (NCBI taxonomy): Eukaryota > Metazoa > Arthropoda > Insecta > Blattodea > Ectobiidae > Ectobius > Ectobius pallidus. The sequence continues at coordinate 21,411,316 of CAXKWD010000013.1, forward strand.
GAATATGTGAGAGGATCGGGATATATGAAGTGAGAAAGTGGTATTGGCCATGCTTTGGGATACATAAACGTCATGTGAGTGTATCGGATATTTTAATTGTGCCGGTCTTGAGGTGTTGCCTGTTCAGTGAATTCTAAGAAACCGCCCAACCATCCGGGTGGTATCGGTCTTATATAGAAATTTCCAACCAAACACGGTGTTCCTCTTAATCAACCAATTAGATTTCGCCTACCATGGATTTCAGCCAATCACAGAGCAAAATACGTTCCTCTTAATGAACCAGTAAAATTTCGCCTAATATGGATTTCAGCCAATCACAGAACAGAATACATTTCCGTATTGGAGCCATTCATATTTATTCTTCTATATGGCGCCGTGATCAGTATATCCGACTTCTATTTATATAAATATGCAATGTAATATTATTATCTTTCACAATAAATGACAGAGAATAGTGATAATTGTTTAAATTAGATGATAAAGACTAATAAATACAGCAAGAGTGTAATAAGAATAATGCCACATTAGACGTGTGGTTGGTACCCATGATCCTGTACTCTATTGGTTTATAAAAACTAATCTTAAAGACATAATGTATACAAAATAATAATTAAGCATATTTTAACAAAAATATTCCCAAAATGATATGAGATGCCGAAAATATTATCTCACCACTTCCAACAGTAAGTTGAATGATAGTCTAATAAATAAAAAAAACGAAGTGTTTCCTTGGGGCAAGGCAGTACTGGTTAATTTAACAGTTTCAATCAGTTCAGTTCATATCTATTGAATAATACACAAGACATGCCATAAATACATTAGGCTACAAGCAGTTAAAAGGGTTCGTGAGAAATTTCAGAATGTATGAAGTTTGAACAAAGTCCACCGTTAAAGTTGATGTGCAATACATACACATAAAGGAAACACGAGTTTGTCGAGAATAGGAACTCAGCTTCAGTTCGTAGTCCACTACTTTGAAGTAGACTATTGTACAGAAAATATCACACAAATAGGGGAAAAAAAAAAACATTCACATTACAATGGATCAATACAAGATCCAAGTTTAAAGGTATGTAAGATGCTGGTCTGTATGGATGCTATAAAGTAAATTGTGTTGGTCTTAAGGTGTTGATTTGAAGTGAAAAAGTTACATTTTCCACACTTTTGAGAAGAGAAACTTATGTCAATTCTTCATTATATTAAATAATACGCACATGAGTCTCTAGTGGTGTAGTGTGTTTATGGTGTTGCATGAAACCTTAAGAAATAATTAGGCTATTTGAATTCCACTACTATAGATTGAAATGCAATATTATGGCGCAAGGAATTGAAAATAAGACATCATTAGGTCTAATGTAAGATGCTCTGCTAATAACTAAGAGATCCAAAGACACCGCTTTATTGGGGTATTGTCCATATTTCATACTTCGATCGTAAGGTATACTTTGCAGGGTAAGAACAACGTGGTTCCTTTGCTAGATGAAAACTTAGGTATCTACCTTTAAATAAGGAAAGAAATCTTGGTTATACCAAAATAGCACACTTGAGAAGAATAATTATGAAGTGCATAAGTTGAAGGAACCAGCGAACCTAAGCAGTCTCGGTTCTGGTATATATAAAACGAGAGTGTGCTGCTTATACCATTCCATACATTTAAAATTTTGTTTTTAGGCCTACTTACGTGATCACTAGTGCAAATTGAAATCCATGCGGCAGAAGTTATCAACGTTACTTTCGTGTTGGCACTGTTGTTTCGTCCAATGGCTACCTGTGTCATGATTAAATCAGGAGTCGGACAATTTAATTCCTTTTACTTTTTTCTCTAATCCTTCGGATGGAAAGTACGCCTTCAACAAACTACCCACTGCACAGTGGTCCAGAATTCAAATCTAGAGGGAAAAAAATTATTTCTCGCACAAAAGTAACTTTTTTTATTTGTTTCATTGTTTTTCTTCTGTAAAGTTGATATATAAATGATATTAAGCCCTAAAACAAAATTATAATATTAATCGCGAAATTAAAAATAATTTTTAAAATTTTAAATGCACAAAATAGCAAAGAGTTTTCATTACATTTTACAACAAGAGGTAAATACTTATAAATTTGTATCTTCGTCCTCTACGTCACCTGCATCATCACTTTCTTCTGCGTCTGCTTCATCAGCATCATCATCACTATCACCGCCTTCTTCTTCTTCTTCTTCTTCTTCTTCTTCTTCTTCTTCATCTTCATCTTAATCTTCATCTACTTTCTGCTGTTTTTCTTCTTGCTGCTCATCTTTCTCCCTACTCGACTTGCTTACTGGCACTTTTGGTTCTTGAAGTGGCTCGCATACTTCTTGGGATAAGGGTCCATTATTGTTCTGTCTAAACGAAGAGAATGAGAGATTATGGGATCAGAACTGACAAGAGACAGATTCAATATATCTTTCATATTTTCCTTTCGTTAAAATTTACCGGAATATCCTTCGTGAAGTTTTCTTAAGAGCTTATGCCTTGCTTCTTGCGCTTCTGTAGAAAGCATACCAATAATTGGTAAAATGGTTGATTCAATAACCCGTGCACCATGAATTAGGACTTAATGAACACTGCAGGCATATAATACCACGGGTAGGCCTAAAGACTCAGCTAGAGTTTTGTTGTGTCTAGCATATTTATCAAATTTGTCAATGCTGACTTGAAAACCACTGGAAATTACAAGCAAAATTACTGAGAATCGATTAATTAGTTCTTCCTCGATCGCGGTGAAGGTAGCAGACAATTGTGAACTTCTGAAAAGCGTCGAGCCGCATTTCCATCGCTAGAATTTCCACTTCCCCTGGCTTTGGCTTGACGACTATCAAACCCATTTTCTTGCGGAATTGTTCTACAATTACTTCCTTCCTTTCATTTACTTTTTTCTTCCTTTCCTTTAACTTGCCATTTCTTTACATCTAGTCGGTATGAATTGTGAAGCAGACATTCAAAGAATTCTTTTTACTTTTTTCCTGCGCTTTTCAAAAATTTGACCTAAAAGTAGCCATAGTTGCTCCTAATAATTTAGATAAATCATTGGGATGCTCCTTTAATCCAAACTTATCAAATAAATAATTGGACAGTGAATTTGTAGAACCTTTCGTCTGACACGGAAATTCATAAAGTTCCATACATGTCACTACTGGCTGTGTTTGCCGGTTACCCCGTGAAATACAAACGCGATTTGTAAAAAAACGGATCATTTGCGACAAACTATTCTTTTTGTGCTTAAACCCAACCCTTTTCTTTACATCTTGACATATATTTAATAGTGCCATCTCTAACGTATTTTTTTTTTAACCCCTCTACAATACTAGAAAATAAAAAAAAATTCCCTACCTAGACACATCCATATAAATATGACATCAGTAATTTCTTATGTAGTATTATTTCAATAAATATTATATAAATCGCAAGTCCATACCTTTAGATGTGAATTCCATTTGACAGAACAACTAAATAACACTTCACATCTCACACAATGACTTCACACTTCTGACGTCGCGCAACTCGTTATAAGACTGATGCCTCTACTCCTTATGAACCCACAACTTTGAAGAGCTGCAGCTGCATACCCTTTTACATCAGAGTTGATAAAGGCTGAGTTTAGTGAAGAGGGCTTATCTGGGATGAAGATCCAGCAAAAATAAAATGTTTTACAACTAGTAAGAATTTTTAGCTTTTTCCCTCTAGATTTCAATTCTGGACCACTGTACACTGCATTCATGGTTCCTTGCAGATATACGTTTATGATATAACGTTAGCACTCACTTGATACGCGATATACTCGTAGGTTATGTGAACCTGTCCATGTGACGAACTAATATAAATATAAAATGGAAGTTCAACTAAGTGAACTGAAACCTTAACTACACTAAAATAAACAACTTTGCAATATTAAATAAACTAGCCGACAACTGTGCATTCTGTAAACAAAGCTTAAAGCCCACAGGTTCTCACATCCACCTACTTTTCAATACTCAACTGCCAGTTTCTTCTCGTGGCGCGCAAATTCGAGCAATAGTTACACTTGACTCTTCACAGATGGCGTATCTGTGTTACGATAATGTTTTCAGAAATCAGAGTAGGTTCACGAGCCTATCACACTATGCTGGCTGTAGCATTGTGCAGTTCATCTTTATCCTAAACGGACGAATATATGTAGGCTTGACATCATAAGTTCATAACAGATAAAATTGGCTTATATGCTTGAGCGGTCTGTGTTTCAGAGAATGAAGCGTGCGATCTCGATAAGAAAGGTTTTCATATTACCGACTCACAAGACATAATCTGACGAGATCCTAGCTGGATCTTTAAGATCTAATAACGCATAATTGAATTTTGCTGGTCGTGAGGTGTTGATTGTCCAGTGTTATAAAAATGTAACGTGATTATGCCGGGTATTTAAAATGAGAAAGTTGTATTCCCAATGCTTTGGTATAGAGCAAAATATGTGAATCCTTTGGTATAGAGAAAGTTAAAGTGTGCCTGATACTGGGAAACATTTTAAGTTAGAGGACTGTATTGTCCATGAATAAGTGTAACTAGATCTTGCAAACCCACTTTTGAATCTACACGAGTAGACGGGTAGCTGTCAAAAAATATTCTTAGATTTTGCTTGGCTGATGTAACTATGTGATAATAGTGATAATAATTTATTTCGCCTTTAAGTTAATACATACAATTGGCATTTCCACATAAATAATATATTTTAAAAAGTTAAAAAACCAGATCCCGTAATTTATTTCCCAATAATTCCTGTACTGAATAAATTGCTTTGTTCTTTAACCAGTTAAACACAACATATTTAAATCTTTTTACGGAAACAGTTTTTGTATTATATGGCAACTTATTAAACGTTTGTATTCCAGATGTGCAGGTTTGCTTAACCTGCAGACTACCACAGGTATTATGTTACTGTGTTCTTTTCAGGATATCTAGTCTTTCCTTTACAAATGTTAATCAAGATACAACGAAACAACGAACAGAACAAATTAAGTGTTTGTAGTTTTTTAATAACTTTAATAGTTTTTAAGTAAATAGAGAGACAAATTATAAACAATTACTGCCCTGGCCTTAAAGGACCGCAAACATTCGGGAATGGAATAACATTTTAATCACAAACATTATTTTTGACCAGACACGGATATGGAGAGCCTTCCAAAATAAGTGATCTGCCCGATGCGGGGCCATCTCTGAGATAACACGAACAGTGGACGAGGCACACACGCAGAACGGGTGCACGTATTCTCATTCCGAACATGGCAGGGATGGGATGAAGGTGATAATGACGTCCGGGACCAAAGGACTTAAAGTTTCAGATATACGTCTGACAGATGAGAAAAAAAACAGGGAAGTCCCCACCCAGGAAACTTGTCATTACCGGGATTCGATCCCCGGTCGCTTTTTGAGGAGTGTAAATGCATCCCCTACGCCACAGTTGTGGACATTGTAATTTATTTTTATAGTAATTATACCGTTTAATGTTAAAATAATCGTCATTATTAGGGCCTGGAAGTTGAGCCATTAGTATTCAAATTAGTGGTGTGCAGGGTATTGCAAGCTATCAGCACTTGTTTACAAACAGCAGCGCAGGCGAGTTGTTTACAAACAGTAGGAAACCTGACACTACAGTTCGGTACATGTCTGGAAGTAAGTCCTACGACTTCACTGATTGCAGAAGAGCTACTACTAAATTTGAAGATCATTGGCAATAATTTCAAAGGCCTTTAAGGGTAGAGCACTATATCCTTAGCCATAAAGTTTTCCTTCTTGACACTGAAAACGTAATTTAATGTACTTACTTTTGCTGAAGGAATTGATTCAGGGGTGAAATTTGTAGTTTTTAGAACTTTATGTTGTATTTTTACCCCTTGCAATCAGTTCATTTTTATTACGCATAAAATACAGCAGCCATATTATGGTTCTGAGTGAAGTAGGATGAGCAACTGCGGAAGTAAGGTAAGTAGTGGTAGGTTGGGTTAGGTTTGTTTGGTTAGGTTGGTTAGGTTATGAACAGTGATATTATTTTAAAATAGAGAGATTGTCCACCTTAGAACCCTTGTCGTTTCACTTATCTGGGGCCTTTTATAAAATATAAAATACCATAGAAGGCATAAGCACACGTTAAAAACACTGTTGTCAAATTAATAAAAACACTGTTGTCAAATTAATAAAACTTCTTCTTGGTCCCAGATGCGTCTAATACTTGAAAATGCATTTCGATGCAAGTTGCATCATCTTCAGTTCAGCTTGGAGACACAACAGATACAATGTCTGATGATGTACTAATGTATATGCCGGTTGTTTACTTGTTGCATGTTTTAGGTCACAGTTGTTGCGAGTTCAAACAGGTGATTATGGTCAATCGTGGTTTCGTTTAGAATGTTATTTTTATTTTTGTAGATTTGAAGATTTTCTAGTATATTAAGTCTATTACCTTTTTTATAATTATGGAGGATTTCTAAATTTCTAGAAAATCTTCAAATCTACAAAAATAAAAATAACATTCTAAACGAAACCACGATTGACCATAATCACCTGTTTGAACTCGCAACAACTGTGACCTAAAACATGCAACAAGTAAACAACCGGCATATACATTAGTACATCATCAGACATTGTATCTGTTGTGTCTCCAAGCTGAACTGAAGATGATGCAACTTGCATCGAAATGCATTTTCAAGTATTAGACGCATCTGGGACCAAGAAGAAGTTTTATTAATTTGACAACAGTGTTTTTATTAATTTGACAACAGTGTTTTTATTAATTTGACAACAGTGTTTTTAACGTGTGCTTATGCCTTCTATGGTATTTTATATTTTATAAAAGGCCCCAGATAAGTGAAACGACAAGGGTTCTAAGGTGGACAATCTCTCTATTTTAAAACCATTTTACCCTGTCTGAAAATGAAATTCATTAATACAGTGATATTAGTTTTGTAGGGCATACCGGATTCACGCGTTTCGGGAATGTGCCATATTATATCTCCAGTGAGGTTTGTCGTGTTGGTTAACCTGTTTACCCACATAAGATGGCCGTCAATTGTATGGTATTATTATGAATTACGTATTTTAAGGTAAGAGAATTACAGGATATATTCTTATATGTGAACCAATTTCGCACCTAGTTATAATCCTTGCACCTAGGGACACATTTTTAACTTTGTTCCGTTTAGTAAAAATTAAAACTGTATGGCTAACGATATAGGGCTGGACCCGACCTTTAATAAACCGTAATTCATGTAGAGTCAAGAAGTATGGGACTGACTAAGGCCCTAGACTTGTGAAGTAATCAGTGCTTTAGTTGGGCCAGTACGCACCGGTACTGCCTAACAATAGCAAAGAGAAAGTGTTGAACATGATATTTCGGTGTTGTCATTTCTGTGTTTTCTTTTTAAATTTAAAATTCATCTTTAAATATTCACACACATTCAGATTTACTAGTACTATTTAATCTAAGAGTAATTCACCATTTTTTGTCCTGTAACTGTTGCCATTATTGTACATATTTAATTAATAGAACTACAAATTCAACACTACAAACCAAACCTAATAAACTCAGCATCAAACTAGTACTCAATGGTACTGGATGTTTAAGTACACCAGGCTGAATTAATAAGTTTAGTAACTTTACTTATAATATCGTCATCAATCCACACAATAGATTCTATTATTCAACGTAATACATAAAATATTTACTCATGTTGTCATTTTTTAAGTCTGAAGATGGTATGAAAGCTTATGCCGAAATGCATTTCCAATAACAACAACAATTGCAAAAATCCAAACTGATACTCGGACAAACTGCTTCATATACAGTGTGTCCCACGCAAGAGTTGGCCAATCATGCGGGTTTCTGCGTCGCGCCGACTACAGCTCTAACTCCCGAGCGAGCGGGTGAAAAATCTACGCTAATAAAGCCGCTAATGGCGTTATGATTCAGGTTCTCACATTTACAGTTGGAATTACAATGAAAATAACCACGTACATCATCATAAGAGATGTTGGAAATGTCCTCCTCTTGCATCCACAAAACACTGGAACCTTTTTAAGAAATTTTCTTTCACGCGCATAAGTTCAGCTTCCGAGATAGAATTAATTTATCTTGTGATAGGCCTATGTGATATTGTCTTTAAGTTCTTCTAACAGTATGTGAATATTATTTATGGGGAAACTTGAAAAATAAAGTGTATAGGTCAACTTCCCGTACATTACAAAGGAAACGGGTGAAATATCTACGCTAATAAAGCCCGCTGATGGTAATGATTCAGGTTCTCACAAAGAAAACCAAATGTGATTTATCTGGCAAAGACAATAGACAATATCACATAGGCCTATCGCAAGAGAAATGAACTCTGTCTCGGAAGCTGAACTTATGCGCGTGAAAGAAAATTTCCTAAAAAGGTGTCGGTATTGTGTGGATGCAACAGGGGAACATTTCCAACATCTTTTGTGATGAGGTACGTGGTTATTTTCATTGTAATTTTAACTGTAAATGCGAGAACCTGAATCATTACGCCGACCGCGGCATTTTTTGCGTAGCTATTTCACCCGATCGCTCGGGAGTTGGAGCTGTGCCCGCCGCGCCGCAGTAACCCGCGTCATTGGCCAACTCTTGCGTGGGACACACTGTATTAGAAAAGCTACAACTGCGAGAGTTGCCTGCAAGTTTATTCTTTACATACATTATGAACAATGTATAACCAGTGATTGCTTATATATGACGAGGCCATATAAGCAAATTATTGGCCAAGGCTAAAGTTAATTATAAAATTGTTTACGATTTGTAATTTTTAATTTGTCTTTTAAACAGTTAGTAACATATACAATTACCATTAATTTTATATATGAAGAGAGCATTTGTATTGTATCATAACCTGTAAATTAGGAATATAATTCACATATCCATATAAACTTACTTCATGACAATACACCCAACAACTGTGACAATTATACTTATAACTGGGTAAAATATTTGTATATATTCATGGCAATACTAGGGCCTAATGTCTGAGGTGAAAACCTTTTTAATGTAATAATTATTTTACTTTGATTTTTTTATACGTTTGATACATCTTGTAATACAAGGTAATTTACATTTGGATGTTTTTTCTACATCTCTTATATTTATGACAGTAGTTACCCTTGTATCAAAAAAAAATGCTGCAATTTAGTATACTTTGTGGTATAAAGTGGATATTGTTTACTGTAAAAATGAAGTTTATCAATTATAGAACTGGAGGTTCGGATTCTCTCAAGGTAAATCCAACCCCGACTTCATTGCTCGGGAATTTGTCTGTACAATTTGGACCTCTCGTTATATTACCTATGGTAATAAAAATAACAATGGTAATAATAATAGTAACAACCATAACCACAGCGTTAGCGAGAAGCAGTCATTTTTTTCAGTATAGGTTTTGCCATTTTAGGTCAAGTTAGGTTAAGTTAAGTTAGGTTAGGTTAGGTTAGATTAGATGCCATCTTGCGGCGATTTTTGAGAATATGGCAAAACCTATGCTGAAAAAAACTGCTAGCGAGAAACTATTTTGAACAGTCTGTGTACGAAAGCATAGCCTGATTCAGAGTCAACCTTGCGGTGAACTATGGTAAAGCACAATGACAATTAGTATGAAACACGATAATATGCGAGAAGATGACATGGCATGCGAATAATAACGGAGACATGAATTCATCGTACTATCCGGCAAACGTATTGATTGTCCATTGTTTTGGTTCTCTGAGTAATATGGACTACTTCCTATGTAAGCATTATGACTGTTTACATTTCTTGCACCAGCTTCCTCACACCGGTTTGGGAATAATATAGTCTGTAGCGTATTTGTAGGATCACCCATATACCACACCAGAGCGGAAGTAAAACAATAAAGCAGTATACTCCGATATCATCTGATACCTAATAAAGGAAACCACTCCATGAGGCATCGTAGTATCAAAGACATCATCATCATCATAATCATCATCAATATAATTATTATTATTATTATCATTATTATTATTATCACATCATCATCATCATTATTATTATTATTATTATAATTATTATTATTATTATTATTATTATTATTATTATTACTACTACTACTATCAGGGCCCGGATTCTAATGACTTGTCATCTTTTTATTGAAGCTGCATAGACATTGCCAACTTGTAGATAAATCCTAATCATGGCCTCTAAATTATAGAAAGGCATTTTTATTAGGTAATTTTTTGTCATTTTATACAATTTTATATTTTTAGGGCATTTATTTCAATTTTACGTCATTATTTCGTCATTTTCGTGTCATTTCCTTCCTTATTTAATCATTTTCATGCATTTACATTTAGTATATTAACTTTTTTCGTCTTTTTTTCCTCATAGGGTAATATTTAAATAAATTACTAGGTTAGTAAAATGCAACATTTTTTATAGGATCTATTTAAAAAACTACTTTCTTACTTTTCTTCTCAAATGCTCCCCATCAAGAACAAAGAACAAAGTTCTTAGACCTAGCATCCTTTCTGCGTTCACAGTTTTTACAATTATGTACAAATTAGTATATAACTTTGTAGCCTATACAATAATAATTTTTTATAAATAAAATATGAGTTTTTAGGTCATTCTTTACAATTATTAAGTAATTTTCTTTAAAATTCAGGGTCATTTTATAGGTCATTTTTCAAACAATTTTAGGCCATCAAAATCCGGGCCCTGATTATTATTATTATTATTATTATTATTATTATTATTATTATTATTATTATTATTTGTCATTTACAGATGAACAATACAGTCACGTGTATTTTATTAAGCGATGAATTTAACGTTGGTCTATATAAATTGTAACAAGTAAATCTATGAGGTTTACATTGATATGGTCATTACTGGCGATGATGATTGTTAATCAATACTCGTTTTTATTCGTATTTTCTGCTGACTGCTTTATATATTAACCTATTCTATCTTCCTCTACTCTCCCGATTGTGCCCTCATTTTAAATGTCATGAAGCTGTCTACGCATTTAAAATACAGTATCAGTTTAAAATGTTGCTGTTTAATTATTTAATCCTCACTGTTTATGACAAAGTAGAAACTGAACACTTTTGACCTATAAGCTGCTATTTTAATATTTATCTCTAATTGGAGTCCAGTGCTGTGGCACAGGAGATGCATTCGCTCCTTTCGCAGCGCGCCGGAGTTCGATTCTTTTTGGGGGCAAGTTCCCCATGTGGGGGTATTCCAGTTCATTTCTCACCTTTAAAATAACTTTAGGCCCTTATGGCCATCGACATCACCTTCATTCCATTTGCGACTCTCATGATTCCGTGTTGTCTCGGAGGTGGCCCTGGCATTGGGTTGATTTCACATCCAGGAAGGCCTTCCATGTCTTTGTCCGGTCAAAAACGTATGTCTGTGGTCCAAAGATAATCCCTTCCTGACAGGTCGCGGTACTCTAAAGCCCGGACGGCGTGAGCCGCATAAAACTCCCTACAACGGGAGAAGTAAACCTAAGAGAAAGAAGATCACCGGTTGCAAAATCACATTGTATCGTGATGTGAATTGTCAGCCGAGTTAGCTCAGATAAAGCAATCTCTCGTCCTTTAATTCTGAAACCATCGTCTGAGATCTGAATGGCAAATACAACAGGAATTTACTTTTAACGTAAAGTTTAAGGAGGTTTCTAAGAGCTGACTAGAGCTTGGATTAACTTTGTTCCCCGGTAAACTGCGGACACGTGGGCCTGGCATGCTAGCGGTCCCGAGTTCAAATCTCGGGGCTGGCGGGCGTGTCATTTGTGGTGGACAAAGTCGTGACCTTTGGGGGTTTTTCTCGGGGATCCTCCCGTTTCCCCCTTCATTCATTCCACCAACACTCTCCACTTCAACTTCCTTTCCCCCCTCATTATCATCCCGTTCCCCTTTACTGGTTTTCGGGCCAGCTCCTGCTGCAGACTCTGCTGCGGGCCTCCCCCGTCCTGCCCCGCTGCTTGTGGTCAAGAGTTGCTGGTGGTGTACCGTGCCTTTGGGGCTCTCAGAGGGACCCTGGGTTAGTGGCGCATGTCTGGCTGTGCCGCGCCTATGAGGCTCTTGTACGAGGGACCCTGGGTACGGTGCACGTGGAGTGGTACCAGGTCCTTGTTGGATGTAGGGGAGCTCCGTGGGGGCTCGTGGTGGAGTCTGTTGACTGGGGGGCCTTAGGGCATGCACATCAATCGTTTCCAAGGGGGTGTACAATGGGCCCGCCTATGTGGCCTCCGTACGCGAGCCCGTCAGGGCTCAGCCCCTGAACCATACCAAACTGCGGACAAGATTCCATGTTTTTGTGAGAAGAAAGTCACTATATGTTTATGTTGTTTGTGTTAAGATGATATCAAAGATATTTTCTTCAATTTGTCATTGCAAGAATCTATATTCCTTGGGGTGTGAGAAATATACATCACATCATCAACATTTTACTAATTTTAGTGACCTGATAGAGATAGTAGAATTGATCTTGTATTCACAGCGCGGAGCGGCATCTGGAAATTTGTTTCTATGCATAGTCCACTGTTGTACTGACTCGCATATCGGTGTTCTGATTATTTCAAATTCAGTCTAGTAGCGTGCACGCACTCCCTTCAGTACTGTTTTAGGATTTAAAGCTGTACTTTCTTCGAGTTTTCCATTTTCATTTTTATAGGATTGTTGTCAGTTGATTGCTGTTAAATAGTCAGAAATGTTAATTGCCTCAAACAAGCGGGGATTGTTTGAGGCAATTAACAAATTGCACTGCGTTGCTGCTGGTGTTACAACAATTGGTGCTGCGGCGCCAGGCCACACAAAAGGAAGATAAGGATAAACAAAGTTGAAGAAAACTTCCTCCTTCCAGCCAAGAATCCAAACCAGAGACTCAATTTATAAATCACTTTGTTTCACCATAGAAACTAAGTATGTACAAATAATGCAACTTTACTTACATGACCGGCAGCGCGGTGCAATTTCCTCCCATTTGCTTCGTCGTAATAAAACTTTGCCCTAAGATGTCAGAAACGGTACTGAGGGCACATTTTAGGATCGATAGAAGAATACCTAAAGCGATAGTGCGATACGGTCTTTGATGTGACAATAGTGAAGAAACCAATGTCGTTGGTAGCAAATTTGACCAGTATTGCTGCTCGAAGGTTAAAAGAGAGGCATAGTTCTTTCGTATTAGTAGACTATAGCTTTACAAGTGTGATAAAATGCACAAAAAATTCAGAAAATTCTGTTCAGTGGTTTCATGTTTTAATTATCAGATAAATTCTCCAGAAAATGTCCTAACGTAGCTTCCTAGGTGGCGTTATCCTCATTACGCCTGTGTGCATAAGGTTATATTGTGTGCATTTTTACGCTGTGGTAGGGGAACAGACTGGCGTGGCGTACTATTTCTATTTCCGTACATTGGAATGGGAATCCTAAAGCTAGCGTGACGGCCAAATATCAATCCCCTCTTTGCTGTAACTAGCACGGCACACCAGCCCCTTCTTATTTATTCAATATTCTACAAAAATCACAGCAATTTTATATTTTATTTTGTTTCATTTTCTGACATGAAGTTATTAATTACTAGATCCATTGCTCTGTATCCGGTGCTCAGTCTACATGATCGCAAACCAGTTTCGATCCTCAGCTGACAAAGCTGGAATCAGTGCTACTAAAGCGGTGGAATACAGAATACGTAAATAGAACATATTTGTACTTCTGTACAATTTTCGTTCTCTTCTTCGCAATCATACTGTGACAACAAATTCAGTAAATCTTACTGCATAGGGTCTATTGCAATCAAAATAATATTTCCGTAAGATATTTTCAGAAGCAATGTAGTGTTTAGAGTTCGAAAGGAATTTTAAACCATTAGCAAATACGGGGTGGGGAGGAGAGGAGCTGTTTCTCCTCTGTAATATATTTGTAATTACAAAATCTACTATTAGTTTTTAATAATTAAAATGAAATATGAACAATACAGAGACAACTGTATGAAAGTTCTTCCATTAATATAAATTGAGCGGGCATATTGTCCCTGTAACTTTGACGGTACTTGCTTTTATCAACACACAAAGAGATGTGCAGATTGACGTGCATGTTACTGATAAGTTTTCAAAACCTTCCAGAAAATTAGACATAATTTCCCGTATTTACTTCGATCATTAATATTAGCATTCAAAATTGGGGTGCGCATAGATTCGAGTACATATCCGTAATCAGCAGAAACTCTGATCACTTACGTAACAATGTATTTCTATCATTCTGAACCTCCTTACATTTATCGTTGGCCTATTGCCTGTACGCACAAACGCGGACTGAAGGTAACGTATTATTTTGACACTCAAGCTCAACATCAAACGTTTTGAAAGGGGGCGAGATTCAAGCGGAGATATCTATTGTCCCGCACCCCTTCTACTATCCACCCTAAACCGTTATATCGACATTTATTCATCGAAATTCACAAATTCATTGTAGAATAAAATAAAACATTAAGACAAAATATCCTACCAATAACGCGCATTACATTCGCCAAGAAACTCTATCGTTAGGCCTATTTCAAGTTTCAAAATTGATGTGCGCGTTAGATTCGACTAAACGCATCCTGTATTCCGTCGGTTTAAACTTTAAACCATTAATTATAAATAGTACCTTAAATTCTTCCCAGTTATATAGCAGTTTATAACACAAATAAATCATTTCTTAATTACCTTATAAAAATTGTGTAATCTGTTACTACTTTAGAAGTCTTGTTAAAATGTAAATATAACTACAGTTAGAAATCATGTCCATTGAATATAAAGTAATGGTATTTACTGGGGAAACTCTCCTCCATGCAATAAGCTATTTACAATGACTATTCCACTCATACGCCGCGTGTTTGATATTGACCAATAACGTTAAGCAATTCTTCGGATATAGACCAGTCACGGCCGTTTATCTTACAATATTCCTGTAGGGATCGCGAGAAGGCCGTTTTATCGGTTTAAAATTATGTGCTCATTACTGGGCATGTAAGTATCAGTGTGCAGTGATTGCTGCCACTAAGCGGCACGAAAACAGATTACTTTATACAACATAACTTGTTTGTAAATCGAAATAATAGAAATCTGAATTGATTAAAACACAATTTCGATTCGGTGCAAGCCAGTTGGTGTGCTTTTATTCTATTCTGCTGTTAGCTTACCTGAATGAAGTTAGCTATGTCTTATAAGCACTATTGGCAGCACTGTCACAACATTCATGGATGGTTGATTCATAGTATGCCGTGATCTCGTAACTTTTAGTTTTATTTTTATACAACAAAGCACGAAAGTAATTATTATTTGTATAATCCAATACATTTCTAGGCCTATTCATGGAATAGTTTTACATCCAACTCGAGTTGACGAGTTACATCAGAATCTATCCATAAACTCCACAACTCTCGTGGGATTACCTATTAAAAAAAACAATAATAAGAGTAACGTTAGGTTTACCTTGGAGAGCCTCGTATAGGACTGCTTTAAGAAAATTACGATTCTGCCCCTCCCATGTATTAATAAGTTATCTACCAACTTCTATTAGTCACAAAAAAATCATATGGATAGCAACAACCCCTTTGTAAGAAACATGGAAACCTACTGTTGCAATACAAGACAAAAATCAGATTTTCATCTTGGGACGCTGAACACTAAAATCTGTCAAAAGGGAGCATTGTATATGGGAGTAAAACTGTATAACTAATTACCAGCTTCCATCAAAGGAATTGTCAAGATATCTTCTCTTAAACCCGAAGTCAAAACGTATTATCTACGTGATCACTGCTTCTACTCCATATATGATTACATACAGTTCTGTGTTTGATTGTATATTGTTTATATGTATTGATTCACTATTTCTGATTTCAAATATCTTTAATCATAATACTTTGTCAATCACTCTGTTTTATGTAATCCATGCAATCCATGTATGATTGTAGTTTTGTTCATTTATTTCCATTGCACCATTTGCACTCTCTGCAACATATTATTAATAGGATCAGTAAATATTTTAATATATTCTATTCATTAAATTTTCAGCATTGATTAATACATTCTAAATACCGTACATTGGCGGTGTAATCACACCGAAACCGTTAACAGTTCTTCTTTTGATATACTACATGATATATTATGTGTTGTACATAAAGTTGTGATTTTTAATCAATTCACAATATGTTAAGAAGGCCCAATTTCCTTACAGGGAATACAAATAAAAATTTGATAAGTTCTTGTAGCTATTACGGCAAATTTTGACATTTGTGCAGCTTAGTTCACAGGTAGCCTATAACATTTCCTACGTGGGAGGTACATAAAACGATAATACGAGAGATAGAATGAAAGATATTTTCAAGATAGAAAGGCAAATAAGGATAGAAATAGGAAGGAATATAAGGATGCTGATGAGGCGATTAGAGGCCGATCGATCACCGGCGGGAAGTCAAGGTTAGGCAAGAGCCACAAAGATGGCACAGAGAATTGATCAATGGTAACGTATCTGTGCAATCTACACGCAAGCTTGCCTCCAGCAGCGAGCACTGATTTCCAGAACATAATGAATTTAAACAAACTTCGCTTTCTGCAGAGGAGGACTTCCAAATAACACGAATACAAAGAAGCATCCGCACATTATTTATTATGCACATCACAACTGTGACTCTACCTGCACTGTGTCTTCCTTTGTCATGTCATCACTCATCAGCAAATCCCAGAGTATTGTGCGTTTATATGCGATACAGGTTAGTTTGTGTCAAACATGAGACCCCGTCAGTCATGAAATGCATAATGTAAAAACATGTACGCCAAAAAAATTAATGTAAAATAAAATTTGCTGAAATATGATTTACTATCATTACAGAAGACAGGTGCCCCATAAAATACTGGTAAGTCTATATAGTGCAGTGCCTGCCCAATGAATTGTTCATCAGGAAGCACTATACTCAGAACAATAACAGTGGACCATATTTCTACCTGAAAATATTATTTGAGAAAAATTCCTCTGACAATGGGATATGAACCCAGGACCTTTGGCTATCCGTGCCAATACTCTACCAACGGAGCTAAGCCAGAGTTCAATACTACACTGAGGTAGACAGTTAAGGGCAATCAGTCATAGGAGAGAGGTTCCATCTGGCGCTGTGAAGTGAACTCTGGCTTAACTCAGTTGGTAGAGCATTGGCACGGATAGCCAAATATCCTGGGTTCAAATCCTAATGTCAGAGGAATTTTTCTCCTACAATATTCTCATGTAATGTCCAACAGAGACAATAATCTATGGTTCATGAATGCATATATATATATCCATATTTCTGTACGTGATGTTATACCTTCATAAATATTTTCAGTTCATTTAAGTATTTTTGCTTAAAGAAATGGTACAGTAGAAAGTTAAATGATGATAATTTATATGAATGAGATGTTGAACATGCTCAATAATATTCCTTCTGAGTGAAATATTACTCTGTTCTGCATAGAAACTTAGCCTTTTATTTCCATAGAACACTCCGGTAGCGAGAACAACGCAATGGTTCGATCCTCACAGATTTAGAAAGATTTACCGTGGGAACGCAGCATACGGTCGTTCCTCTGTTCTGAGGTAGTTAGTTATAGGACTTACTCGTACTACCACGGCAGACCTTACCGGTTTCCGTCATTAGCAAAGTATGAACTCTGCATTGGTAGGAATAATTCACACTCTCACTGAATCTAGACTCAAAATTTTATAATAAATATTATTGTTTGTCCTATACTAAACGTTATATTAATTAGTTTAATAAATGATAACTTTTTAAAAAGTAGAATAATTGTACACATTGACTATGTAAATTCTATAGGCTAAACGGTCACTGTAATACCCTCCCTTGTATTATTTTTATATAAATCTGTTCTTTTTACTTGTTCCTCCATAACCATTATACTGCATTTTTATATAAAGAAATGTTCCCATGATTACGTAATGTTTATACTCTGTGTTTTGTTTTTTAGTATTAGTAGGCTTTAGTGCATTAGTATAGATATTTATGTTTAGTATTGTAAGAATGTTGTAAACAGCATAATGACGAGCGTCATAACCTGTACTCTTCACCATATACAGTAAGGGTTATTAAATCGCGGAGGATGAGATACGATGAAAATGTTGTGTGCATGGGGAGGAAAGACATATCTAAAAAATATTTACTGTAAAAATACCACTTTGAAGGACTTTAGACTTAGGTGGGAAGACAGTATTAGAATATATTTGAGGAAAGTAGGATTTCCGAGGTATGATAGGTGGATGGAGTTAGCACAGATAGGATTTGTAGACGGGTTCATGTTAGCGTGGCAATGAACCTCCGGGCTGCATAAAATAGATAATATTCCTTTAGCTTGCTTACGCCCGGTCTCATCGACAGGGGTTAAATATATACACTAACGCCGAGTTCGTTAACTTCGCGCTAAAATTTTTACTCGTCCTTGTGACTCGCACGTTTCACCATGCATTTTCGGTCGAGGGTCAACTAACACTATTTTAACAGTCACAAGAAATAGGAACAGTTGCAAACTAGAAGGGAGGTGTTGAAAAATCGTTTTATGAATGCACTTCATTGCGCGGTTCTTTTGTTTTCTTTATGGCAATGGCGTCAACCACGAAAATGGAAGGCATTAAAAAGAGAAGTCGATGGACAAGCTTATCAATATTTAAAAATCCTCTACTAATTCAGCTTGTGACTAAGTACAAGTCAATAATAGAGTTGCAAAGAATAGATAAAAGAGAAGGACGATGCTTGGGAGAAAATTACGAGGGAATTTAATTTATAAATGTTAATGAGGATTTAAATAATTTAGAAATAGCGACAAATAACACAATGGATATTGCATCACACTGGTTTAGAGCCAATGGCTTTTTGTTGAATGATGATAAAACTCAACATCTACTTCTCAGGCTGAGAGATCTGAACGAACCAAGAATATATCTACAAGATAGCGTTAAGTTCCTTCTGATTTTTATCGACCATAAATTAACATGGGAACAGCACACAAAGTACGTCTCAGGTAGGCTATCTAGGGTTATTTATCAGCTTCACAGACTTAAGCATTCAGTGCCGGATACATATCTGCGATCAGATTATTTTTCGTTCTTTCCAAGTGTAATTGAATATGGTTTATTACTATGGGGTAACGCGAAACACTTTAACAGTATATTACTGTTGCAAAAAAAAAGTCATAAGGGTCATCTCTGGATCTGCGGATAGAGCACATTGTAAACCTTTGTTTGAGCAACTAAAAATACTAACTGTTGTGAACCTTTACATATCTATAGTTTTATTAAACACAAAGAGTAAGCTACTTGATCTGCAAAGAAGACATAATATTCATTCTCATAATACATGATCCAATAGTCAAATATCCTTGCCACAACATAGACTACAGTATTTTTCAAATGAGAAGCCAATTCCTTCACCGCCAATCACGTGTACGAGCTAATGAGGTGCTGCTATCAGTAAGGGTCTTCCCTCCGTCTCGCCGTCTCTGATTGGGCCGCGTATCTAAGCAGGAGAAGGAAGAAACGGCTTGTCATCTGCAAAACACTGTAGTTAAATCCACTAATAGTTATCAAATTGTTGGGATGAAATATTATTCAACAATTTACCTTTAAGTTATCATGATTTACCAGTTAAAATATTTCTAAATAAATTGTATAAATGGCTTGTGAATAATCCTTTTTATAATATGGATGCATTTTATATGACTCTATTATGTAACGACATACTTAGTTTTTAGTGCAGCTCCATCCGTATAATTTGTGAATGTGAGTTTCCTGTATCATTCTATTTTTTGTGTGTGTGTTTCTTACTTGACGTCTATTACTATGTACTCGTAATTTAACGACAATAGAATTTCTATTATTATTATTATTAACAATACATGGTCCTGTATGTGATTATAACGTTCCTTTAGTTTATTGATAATTCTTTGTCTGTAATAATTACAATACATATTAAATCACAGCATTAATTCATTTTCACATATTCTTCTTCTTCTTCTTTTGTCATCTTCTTTCAATTATCATTTATTCGCGCTTTCAGACTACAGACACCAAATTTGATATTATCAGGTTCAGGTTATCACTGAACTTTTATCAAAAAAGTATGTATGTGATCCAAAGGTAATCCCTCTCCCGAAAGATCTCGGTCCTATAAGGCACGCATTGCCTGAGCCATATAAATGTCCCTACGACGAGAGTGGTTAAACTAGGAGAATGAAGATGAAGGTTAATTATTTTCACATTTACAGTGAGAAAAGACAAAATAGGATCTAATGTAATAAATATAAGGCAGTTCTATTCGAGGTCATTGTAATGATTGTAAAATATTGCATGACGGCCATCATTTTTTTAAAATGTATCTCTCCTCGTTTACCAACTCATAAAATAGAACCACGAGACGGAATAATTCAAGCATAGTATAAAAACGGCCAACGGTAGCGCAAACCCTAATTGTGTGGAATAGGTTTTCAGATTTATGTTATATTTTATAATATATTAAATTGTACAATCTTATATAGTACCATGATTCTGGCACTTAATAATGGTGGGAAAGATTTTTCAAGTTTTGACGAGCGATAGCCACGAGTACGCTTCTTATCTCCGCTTTGTAGGAGAATCTGTCCTTTCACATCCACAAGACTCTCTCTGTGCTGTGACGGATAAGACATGTGGTTGTAAGTTGTCCTGAAACTAGTGTTAAGATAATGTTGACTTCTCTAAACTAAATTCAAGTCTTCAGTGAATTAAAGATCGAGTGAGGTGGTTTGTTCCGTATTGGTTCTCAAGTTTCATAAGTCACGGCAGCCGACTTGATTAACCAAATGAAGCGTTCGTCAGCTATTAAGATTTCTGCAGTGTATAATATAATGTAATAAAATTTGGTAAATAAACTATAATTTGCCTAAGTATATGTAAATACGTAAGTCGTATTAGTTGTTTGTGGAAAAGTATGAATTCCCAAGGAAAATAAAATGGATCATAATCAAAAGGCGCGCATTTTAATTGTTTTTAACAAAGCTTGTTTTCTTTCTTCCACAGTGCTACGTAGCATATGGAAAATTACTGTTCGTCTATTCTTTAAACTCACTTGTATTATTCCGGAAATAGGCCTATATATTACAAATTAGGTTTAAAGAAACTTACTCTCCAATGCCGTTATGAGATATTTCAAACGGTCCATAATATTTCTTTAAGCCGCTTGTTTTCAAAGTAATACATACTGTAAGTGACCGCCCTCGTGGTTAGCGTCGCTGACTACAGATCCGTCGGCCCTGGTTCGATCCTCGGTACCTCCTCGGATTTTTATGAGGTAGGGAGGTCAGCCTCGTGATTCAAATTGAGGAGTTACTTGATAGAGAAGTAGCGGCTCCGGTCATGGAAACCACAATTAACGGCCGTGGGTGTCGGCATGCTGACAACATGCACCCCCATTCCTGCCATCTGCCTATGGTCGGGTGGTAGATCTTGTCCCTTCCGGGAGGTAGCGCGACGGAGTTCAACAAACTGTAAGTAACATTCCAGATGCTGTGCTCCTGTATGTAGTTTAATGCAATGTCTTATAATTTAAAGTGATTTGGACGAGGAAGTTCCGATTTTCGGACGTAAGTCCCCTTGTCCCCCCACAGGGTTGGACGCCTAAACCATGTCGATTTCCCGGTCATTTGAGGAATCAACAATGTTCATTTATCTAGCAATGACAGTCGTGAATTCGGTTCAGTTGCTTCAAATCTTGAAACATAATGTGAATTAAATGCGTCAGTTTATGAATTGCAATCGCACAACCTACTTTAAGATGCGTGATGCGTTCAAATTTAGAGATATTCAGATATATTTACGCTGAAAATGGTGTCACTAGGCTGAATTTTCTTAGCACTGCCCCTAACGCTTTCCGTTGGTGTGACTGTTCTAGGACGTATGCTAATAGCTACTTTATAATTTATTCACTTTACTTAATTTAATTTTAGGCTGTATCTAACTTCACATTCCCCAAAGGAATACGATACCAAAACTGCAAAATGAATGTTAATGATTTGTTCGAAGAGTGTGATAATATGCAGCAAATTGACAAACAGAGCAGAGAAGAAAACAGAAAAACTTGCACTGATATGCGTTGGATACCAAACATGTTCCAGCACTTCGCATCCAAAGATATATTTTATGAAAATATTTCTAAGACTATAGAATTTGTGTTATGCCTTCAAATGCAGCAATGGAGCGTATCATCTATAACGCTGAGAAAACTCAAATGAAAGTGTATATGGCCTTTGAAAGCATTTCTGATGCTGACAGTTTTAACTAGAAATACAGTTGTTTAGAATGCTATGACTTCTCAAAGTGAAGCAAACATTTCCTGAATCAAATTCATTCGTCACAAAAGCATTGAGAACTGAATCTTAAAAACCGGTGTAGTTACCGGAAAGCGTTGTATCCTATATAGTAACCGTTAGGTGTATTATTTTACATTTCGGATATGAGGTAAAACCCTATTTTAATCCTTAAAAAACGATATTATATACATATAAACTTTTATATACGCGTTTCATATGTTACTATGCATGAAACTAAAGCTTTTATAGGTCCTAAAACAGCCTATTTTGTAGTGAGAGTCTAATATTGCTTTGTTTATGTGTTTTTCCTCTTCAAGTTCCAAATAACTTATTTATTCTACTTTTTTAAAATGAATTGTACAATTTATTTTCAGTTCATATTGAATTTTTAAGTCGGCCTGCACAGTATATGCCACACATTGTCTTTATGAAAATAATTCCCTGAACTCTCTAGGAAAATTAATTATTTTGGTTCAAATTTCGTTATCCAGTAACAACAGAAAGTGAATGACTACGAGATCGATAAATAAGCTAGCGGCTCTACTTCCTGCATAAGTGTAAAACCATAAACAGCGCAGTTTTGTTGTTCTGTGACTGTGTTGACTTAAGTGTAGAAAGTGAAATGCTGAAACAGAGAGTAATTTATTATGAAGCTACTAATGGACAAGAATTGGAAGAAATTAATTAATATTCTATATGGGTGATTCTTCAAATACGGGAAAATTTGGAGTGTGTAAAATCAATTTTTTTTACTTTGTTTAAAAAATCTAAAAAAAATTACTAAAATACTTCAGGGGTTACTTGATTATAATATGACTCCAGCAGAGCTTAAATGTTTATATTTTTATTTATTATTTTTTTAAAGCCATGTGAATGACATCCGTGTACAGTGGTATTAAAGAGAGGCGGCAGTTAGATGCGCGTGAGAGGGGTGACGCATGTAGGGGGAATCATGGGGAGGGGTAAGAATGTTGTACTCCACTTGCGAGAGAGGAGAAGCGATTGTAACAGGGTCTCTTGTTTCTTCACTGCATTATACGATGTTACCGCACTGAACGCTACGACACAACTAACCCATACACCCCTCCATGCAGTACGAATGTTTATTGGACTCGTCTGCATCTACTGAGCATCCATGCTTGGACTGCCACGTCTCATTAATACCACTGTACATGTGGATGGCAGAAGGCCACATGAATGACTAACTTTGGCAACAATCTGCTTTTCTTTATGTGATTTCATATTTTTCTTAGTGTGCTTCAGTTGATTTTGCACCAAATTTGCAAATTTGTGTGCATACTCCGGAATTAATGTAATTTTAACTAGACTGTGTTGTTATGGTTTTGGGGGGGGGGGAATCAAGCAGAAATTCATTTAATCAGTTTTAAGATTTTAAGTACAGGTCACAGACACCGCAAACTCAATAGTACCCTACATTTATAATCTACATGACTTGAGAGTCATCCACATACCCCTTCATGAGGATGTGGATGACACAAAAATTAGGCATGTGGATGACAAAAAAGGAGTTTAAGTGGTCTCAGCAAGCCATTCCTAAACCTATGTAGGCTGAACTTTAAATCAGGTACTTTGAATTGGTAGGTTTATCATAGTGCATAATCAAAATTAATTAATATTCACTTTCTGCCTACTTTCTAGAAGTCATGCTAATGACGGGGAATAAAAACGCTTTCCTTGAAAATGATGCAAATTATCAACTTGTGATGCAGTTATGAGCTATGTAGAAAATTGTCTTGAGGCTAAAGAAAATAAGTTTATGGTAAATTCAAAATTTTATGACTTATCAAAGGCTTTCGATACAGTCTGTCACAGTACCTTGTTACTCAAGCTTGAATCAATGGGTTTCTCAGGAAGTGCTGTAAAAATCATACATTCGTACTTATCTAATAGAAATCAAACTGTGTTTTTTAATAATTCATTTTCAAATGTATTGCCCGTCAAATTTGGTGTCCCACAAGGATCCATTCTTGGGCCTTTGTTATTTATTTTGTACATGAATGACCTACCTAACAATATATCAAGTGAGTCTTTAAGGTGTTTCTTGTATGCAGATGATATTTGTTTGAATTTAACAGCTATGCCTCTTGATAGTGATGATGTAGGTGTAACTAATTTATTCAGAACGGATATGTTAACTGACTGGTGTAATGCAAATAGCCTAGCTTTGAATTTAGAAAAAACTCAGGAGTTAAACATTTCATACAATAATGCAAATGGAAAAAGTGAACCTGTAAAATTTTTAGGCATTATGTTGCAAAATAATTTAAGTTGGCAGGAACATATTAAGTATATATTACCTAAATTATCAAAGGGTACTTTTATGATAAGAAGACTTCAAGCAACTGTAAACAGGGATATACTTCTCTCGATTTATTATGGTTATATTCATTCGCATTTGACTTATGGAACTATTTTGTGGGGTAATAGCTGCCACTCTCAAATGTTATTTGTAGCTCAAAAAACTGCTATTAGGCTGGTATGTAAAGTTCCCTCAAGTAGCCATTGTAGAGATTTATTCATTAGTCTTAATATTATGACTCTACCTTGTATATATATTTTTCAATGCCTCTTATATGTTAAGAAAAACTTATCCAAATTTGTTTTGAACTCAAATATACATAACTACAATACTAGGACTTGTAATGAAATTAAAACAGAACATTGTTCATTTACCAAAACTCAAAAAAGTTTTAAATTTACAGCAGTGAAACTATATACCAAGCTACCTCACTCAATCAAAAGCCTAGAATTAAGTCATTTTAGGAAGTCCATTAAAGATTTATTGATTAAAAATTGTTTTTACAAATTAGAAGAGTATTTTGAACATGAGTTTTAGAAAATAGGCTTTAAATTAGCATACCAGTAAGTGTTGTGTACAATGTTATTTTAGTTTCTAACGTAGCGTATGTAGATTGTATATATTGTATATATTTATATTTTATATATTTATATTTCATATTGACGATGTCTATACAAACATTACTTTGTAATTGTATTGTGTCTGGACAAATAAAGAATTTGAATTTGAATTTGAATTTGTTAATCCCAAACTGTTTGTAAGCAAGCAAATTCAACCTTAAAATTCAACCACAAGCTGCCCTGTTGGCTTTCTAACACTTTTGCCAGTTATACAAATTTTTCATTTCTGCAGAAAAAATTCCATTCTTTTCAGCCATGTGGATGACGAAAAACCGTTGGGACATTCTTTATGTTAATTAGGTGGGATGACAATTTTATTTCATTTTATTTTTTGGGGGTTAATATTCTTCACACATTCATACTCATTGGCAGGAAAAAAGTTGAAAAGGAAATAACATTTTGTTTTGTGGAAAAATGCATTAGAATATACAAAACCGGGGTATGGGACAGGGCATGTGGATGACATTTCATTGAATTAAATTTGATTTTGGAATATCAGAATTTAAAGTTAGTGACATTTTAAAGTGATAGTTGTAGTATGGAAGTAGTAGAAACAAACTTTTATTTTTATTTTAAAGTTGAATTTGAAGGGAAATATCACTCCGGAACACAAATTTTCCCGTATTTGAAGAATCACCCATATAGGCGTATTACTTTATGAACTTTATTTTCCAAAATATATAGTACTGTATGAAATTCTTATGTAGAATTGTGTAAAACACATCATTGATAGTACTATGGGCCCGAGTAATTGGGTGGAGTGAATATAAATTAAGTAGTTACTATTAGTAATAAGTACTAGTAACAGTAATTACTTTCGGCAGTTACTTATAAGTACCAGTTTTTACTTAATTTTGAGTAACTAACCTTATACTACTACTTGTATGGCTTTAGCTCTGCCAGAATAAATAAACAGAATAATAATAATAACTCTCGATACACATTAATAGCTTCTACCTGTTTACCTGTGCAAACTACATGTAGTGGACCATGATTACTTGAAGTAGGGCATGATATTTAAAAGAAAACAAAATAAAATTGCGGGACTGAAACCTGAATACTACATAAGAGGGGCTATGCTGATTATATAAAAACAAGAAAAAAAATGTGAATTTGTTTAGCCTGACACAGAGACAATTTTTTCTATCATAATTAAGTTCTGACTGATTGCCAGGATCACTTAAACGTTTCCATCTTCTTCCTATTTGCTAAGGCACTGCCAAATGTTGCAACATTTTCATCCGTGAAATGTAAAGTCACTCCACATGTTCCTTTCTTACGCTAAATAAATTGAATAATCATCATCCTGTGTCCCCAATCATCTCTGTATACTTTTGTCTTCCTAATTCTTATAAAAGCAGGCATTTCAGATACGGAATTACTCTTGCTTCCAATCTTTAGCAAGGTCTGTACCACACTTGGAAATCTCACAGTAGCCTATTTACTGGTATTGATAAGTAAATACATG